>CM049818.1:31774348-32000499 GCA_027422435.1 Schizopygopsis pylzovi | reverse complement strand
GAGTGAAAGAAGAGACTGTGGGTCCACCGATGCTGAAAAGCTTTTTTTCCTTTCACAAAAAACAGTTTATGAATTTTTAAAACCAAATCTTGACAAATGAAAATTGTTCATTTCACAAGATTAAAGTCTTATTTACTACAGAAAGGAGTAGATGTTTACTGCTTAAATAAAGTTATTGCTACTTTGCCCAGACAGCTTACTTTAGCTTTCTATGAACAGTAAACTGTGTCAGTGGTTCTGAGTGAAAGAAGAACTGTGGGTCCACAGATGCTGAAAAGCTTTTTCCTTTCACAAAAAACAGTTTATAATTTTTAAAACCAAAATTTGACAAAATGAAAACTGTTCATTTCACATGATGTAAAGTCTTATTTAATATCAGAAAGGTTTTCTTTCATGTATTAGATGTTTACTGCTAAATAAAGTTATTGCTACTTTGCCCAGACAGCTTATTAGCTTTTCTATGAACAGTAACACTGTGTCGTGGTTCTGAGTGAAAGAAGAGAATGTGGGTCCACAGATGCTGAAAAGCTGTTTTTCCTTTCACAAAAAACAGTTTATGAATTTTTAAAACCAAACTTGACAAAATGAAAACCGTTAATTTCACATGATTAAAGTCTTATTTATATGCAGAAAGGGTTTCTTTCATTTATTAGATGTTTACTGCTCTACAAATAAAGTTATTGCTACTTTGCCCAACAGCTTATTTAGTTTCTATGAACAGTCACTTTCAGTGGTTCTGAGTGAAAGGAGAGAATGTGGTCCACAGATGCTAAAAGCTTTTTCCTTTCACAAAAAACAGTTTATGAATTTTTAAAACCAAAACTTGACAAAATGAAAACTTTAATTTCACAGATGTAAAGTCTTATTTAATATGCAGAAAGGTTTTCTTTCATGTATTAGATGTTTACTCTCTACAAATAAAGTTATTGCTACTTTGCCCAGACAGCTTATTTAGCTTTTCTATGAACAGTAACACTTGTCAGTGGTTCTGAGTGAAAGAAGAGACTGTGGGTCCACAGATGCTGAAAAGCTGTTTTTCTTTCACAAAAAGACAGTTTATGAATTTTTAAAACCAAATCTTGACTAAATGAAAATTTTATTTCACAAGATTAAAGTCTTATTTAATATGCAGAAAGGGAGTAAGATGTTTACTCTTCTACAAATAAAGTTATTGCTACTTTGCCCAGACAGCTTATTTAGCTGTTCTATGAACAGTAACACTGTGTCAGTGGTTCTGAGTGAAAGACGAGACTGTGGGTCCACAGATGCTGAAAAGCTATTTTTCCTTTCACAAAAATACAGTTTATGAATTTTTAAAACCAAAATTTGACAAAATGAAAACTGTTCATTTCACATGATGTAAAGTCTTATTTAATATACAGAAAGGTGTTTCTTTCATGTATTAGATGTTTACTGCTAAATAAAGTTATTGCTACTTTGCCCAGACAGCTTACTTTAGCTGTTCTATGAACAATAATACTGTGTCAGTGGTTCTGAGTGAAAGAAGAGAATGTGGGTCCACAGATGCTGAAAAGCTGTTTTTCCTTTCACAAAAAGACATTTTATGAATTTTTAAAACCAAATCTTGACAAAAAGAAAACTGTTCATTTCACATGATGTAAAGTCTTATTTAATATGCAGAAAGGTGTTTCTTTCATGTATTAGATGTTTACTGCTCTACAAATAAAGTTATTGCTACTTTGACCAGACAGCTTAGTTTAGATGTTCTATGAACAGTGGCACCGTGTCAGTGGTTCTTGAGTGAAAGGAGAGAATGCAGGTCCACATATGCTGAAAAGCTGTTTTTTTCACAAAAATACAGTTTATGAATTTTTAAAACCAAAACTTGACAAAATGAAAACTGTTCATTTCACATGATGTAAAGTCTTATTTACTATGCAGAAAGGTGTTTCTTTCATGTATTAGATGTTTACTGCTCTACAAATAAAGTTATTGCTACTTTTCGCAGACAGCTTAGTTGAGCTTTTCTATGAACAGTAATACTGTCAGTGGTTCTGAGTGAAAGAAGAGACTGTGGGTCCACCGATGCTGAAAAGCTGTTTTTCCTTTCACAAAAAGACAGTTTATGAATTTTTAAAACCAAATCTTGACTAAATGAAAATTGTTCATTTCACAAGATATAAAGTCTTGTAGAATATCAAGGACCGAATCAGACAAATCAGGATTCGATCGAAGCATGGTTGAAACATGAGAAGCCGAATTCCACAAGACAACAGCAGGAAGTCATAAATCAACCCCTAGCGCCAGCCCGTCTGAATACAGCCTGCAACAGCAAAAACCAAAGGAACACTTAATGATAATTCCAATGCAGGAATTCGGTAATACATTTGAGGAATAAATATTGATGGACAAGAGATGCAACATGTGACCATTACATGTAAATCTGTGAAGAATCACAGCTACAGACTGTAAAATCATCTTAAAGTACTTTCATTCTCATGTTAATGAAACTAATCATTTCTATGCATAACTGCATATTATGTATGTGACCCACAAATTTGAATATCCTTGTTTTAATCATTGTGTTTGTCGGCTTTTAATTAGTATTGAATAGCGTAAGCCTTAAGGGTTAATGTCATGTTTGGTATGTATGAGTGTCATAAGTATAGCTTTAATCATTTCTTTTGATGGATTTCCTATCAAATGCATCATATTCTGGTTATAGAAATCACATTCAAAAGGATACTTTGCAAGAGAATGTAAAATTCGGGCAATGTGACTGACCATGACATGTTGATTTTATTGACTGGGTGAAGAAACAAAGCGGCACCCAGAGCCAGCATGGGATCTAATTGGTCAAGACAACCATTGGGAGGTCCCTAAAAGGCCGAGAATAAATACCCAGGACACTCTCTTAACTCTCTCTCTTAACTTCTCCTCGCGCTCTTGAATGCTCCTCCTCTTGAATTCCTCTCTCCTTTGAACGCCCTCTCTCTCCGAAAAATGAACTCTCTCTCTCTCCAGCCATGTGCTCTGGACCACGAGCCAGCTTGATACCATGATGAGAAGAAAAACCACCAAGTCTCTTTACATCCTTTTATTCTTTGACTTTAGTTTATTTTCTTTCCGTGAGTTCGTGTGCTAAGTGCGTTTGCCAAAAGACGACAAGCCCAAGACTCTGCAAAACCAGCCAACGCCCACTTCAACGACTCCTGAACTCTAAGCCAATCAGCGACTTCGGAGAAACCCTTTTCTGCAAAGGACAACAAAAGGGAATCCTTTAAAACACAAAGCAACGCAAGTAAAACCCCAAGATCCTTGCTGTGCTGGTGTCATTTTAATATATATTTTAGCCTCATTGAAAAGTCAATGCGAGTGTTAAATATGTGATTGATGGTTGTTCAGGTTTATGCAATTGCACATATTGCTGTAAAACGTGGGATATCAAATTCTCATTCTCTTAATCTAATCCTTTCCTCACTTTCTCTCTTTCTGCAACGCGTGAATGTGTGAATGCTTGTGTTCATGTGTAGATTAGTTTACATGTCTTAGCATTATATAAATAAAGTCTTGTTTATATTGAAAAAGAGAAATATCTTGTGTTTTGCTCATAAGTTAATGCCTTAATCTGTCGATTTTGTTACTGTGCTATTTAATAGTGTTTTCACTATATTTTGGGGATTTTAAATCCAGTGCAGAGTTTGTTATACGGCTTGTTCAGTGATCGCGTGAAACAGTGAGTCTGTTCAAATTCCCTATAAAATCATTAATTGATTCCCTTTGAGCAAATTGACCTGTTTCCCTTATAACAATATATATTATATGTTATCATTAAAGTCTTATTTAATATGCAGAAAGGAGTAGATGTTTACTGCTCTACAAATAAAGTTATTGCTACTTTGCCCAGACAGCTTACTTTAGCTGTTCTATGAACAGTAACACTGTGTCAGTGGTTCTGAGTGAAAGAAGAGAATGTGGGTCCACAGATGCTGAAAAGCTGTTTTTCCTTTCACAAAAAGACAGTTTATGAATTTTTTAAACCAAATCTTGACTAAATGAAAACTTTTAATTTCACAAGATATAAAGTCTTATTTACTGTGCAGAAAGGAGTAGATGTTTACTGCTCTACAAATAAAGTTATTGCTACTTTGCCCAGACAGCTTACTTTAGCTGTTCTATGAACAGTAACACTGTGTCAGTGGTTCTGAGTGAAAGAAGAGACTGTGGGTCCACAGATGCTGAAAAGCTGTTTTTCCTTTCACAAAAAGACATTTTATGAATTTTTTAAACCAAATCTTGACAAAATGAAAACTGTTCATTTCACATGATGTAAAGTCTTATTTACTATGCAGAAAGGCGTTTCTTTCATGTATTAGATGTTTACTGCTCTACAAATAAAGTTATTGCTACTTTGCCCAGACAGCTTACTTTAGCTGTTCTATGAACAGTAACACTGTGTCAGTGGTTCTGAGTGAAAGAAGAGACTTTGGGTCCACAGATGCTGAAAAGCTATTTTCCTTTCACAAAAATACAGTTTATGAATTTTTAAAACCAAAACTTGACAAAATGAAAACTGTTCATTTCACATGATGTAAAGTCTTATTTACTATGCAGAAAGGCTTAGATGTTTACTGCTCTACAAATAAAGTTATTGCTACTTTGCCCAGACAGCTTAGTTGAGCTTTTCTATGAACAGTACACTGTGTCTGTGGTTCTGTTTTTTCCTTTCACAAAAAGACATTTTATGAATTTTTAAAACCAAATCTTGACAAAATGAAAACCGTTAATTTCACATGATGTAAAGTCTTATTTACTATGCAGAAAGGCGTTTCTTTCATTATTAGATGTTTACTGCTCTACAAATAAAGTTATTGCTACTTTGCCCAGACAGCTTACTTTAGCTGTTCTATGAACAGTAACACTGTGTCAGTGGTTCTGAGTGAAAGAAGAGAATGTGGGTCCACAGATGCTGAAAAGCTGTTTTTTCCTTTCACAAAAATACATTTATGAATTTTTAAAACCAAATCTTGACAAAATGAAAACTGTTAATTTCACATGATGTAAAGTCTTATTTACTATGCAGAAAGGCATAGATGTTTACTGCTCTACAAATAAAGTTATTGCTACTTTGCCAGACAGCTTATTTAGCTGTTCTATGAACAGTAACACGTGTCAGTGGTTCTGAGTGAAAGAAGAGAATGTGGGTCCAAAGATGCTGAAAAGCTGTTTTTCCTTTCACAAAAATACAGTTTATGAATTTTTAAAACCAAAACTTGACAAAATGAAAACTGTTCATTTCACATGATGTAAAGTCTTATTTAATATGCAGAAAGGTGTTTCTTTCATGTATTAGATGTTTACTGCTCTACAAATAAAGTTATTGCTACTTTGCCCAGACAGCTTACTTTAGCTGTTCTATGAACAGTAACACTGTGTCAGTGGTTCTGAGTGAAAGAAGAGACTGTGGATCCACAGATGCTGAAAAGCTGTTTTTCCTTTCACAAAAAGACATTTTATACATTTTTAAAACCAAATCTTGACTAAATGAAAATTGTTCATTTCACAAGATGTAAAGTCTTATTTACTATGCAGAAAGGAGTAGATGTTTACTGCTCTACAAATAAAGTTATTGCTACTTTGCCCAGACAGCTTACTTTAGCTGTTCTATGAACAGTAACACTGTGTCAGTGGTTCTGAGTGAAAGAAGAGACTGTGGGTCCACAGATGCTGAAAAGCTATTTTTCCTTTCACAAAAATACAGTTTATGAATTTTTAAAACCAAAATTTGACAAAATGAAAACTGTTCATTTCACATGATGTAAAGTCTTATTTAATATGCAGAAAGGTGTTTCTTTCATGTATTAGATGTTTACTCTTCTACAAATAAAGTTATTGCCACTTTGCCCAGACAGCTTAGTTGAGCTTTTCTATGAACAGTAACACTTTGTCAGTGGTTCTGAGTGAAAGAAGAGACTGTGGGTCCACAGATGCTGAAAAGCTGTTTTTACTTTCACAAAAAGACAGTTTATGAATTTTTAAAACCAAATCTTGACTAAATTAAAACTTTTAATTTCACAAGATGTAAAGTCTTATTTAATATGCAGAAAGGCGTTTCTTTCATGTATTAGATGTTTACTCTTCTACAAATAAAGTTATTGCTACTTTGCCCAGACAGCTTAGTTGAGCTTTTCTATGAACAGTAACACTTTGTCAGTGGTTCTGAGTGAAAGAAGAGACTGTGGGTCCACAGATGCTGAAAAGCTGTTTTTCCTTTCACAAAAAGACAGTTTATGAATTTTTAAAACCAAATCTTGACAAAATGAAAACTTTTAATTTCACATGATGTAAAGTCTTATTTACTATGCAGAAAGGCGTAGATGTTTACTGCTCTCCATTAAAGTTATTGCTACTTTGACCAGACAGCTTAGTTTAGATGTTCTATGAACAGTGGCACCTTGTCAGTGGTTCTGAGTGAAAGGAGAGAATGTAGGTCCACAGATGCTAAAAAGCAGTTTCCCCTTCATGGGAACTCGAACTGCGTCCCCTAGGGGTCGCTACGGGGAACGCCCTCAGCGTGACTCGGTCTGAAGATACATATGAAAAAACACCACCTGTTGGCCGGCGACAGCCCATGACGTCACTACTGGCGTGCCACAATATAAGTGCCGCCGGGCGAAAACATCATCAGCTTTTTCATCTTCACTGACTGGTTTGTTTGAAGCGTGCAGAGTGAATCTGGTAAGAGTACAGTTTTCTAACTCTACTATGGCGAGCACTAGCAAGGCGTTTAAGAAGTGTGTGGATCCGTGTCCTCGTTATTTGACACCCGATGACACACACGACTGTTTGCGTCTTTTGTTTGGGCATGGAGCACGCACGCGATGTCCTTGAGGGGGCGGTTTGCGTGCATTGTGAGCGGCTCTCTATGAGGAAGCTCAGCTCTCGCCTGTCCCTCTTTTTCGAGGAAAGAGGGGCAGCCGTCTGCTTCCCGCGATTCAAGACCCACCGTTGCCGAGGCACGGAGGCGAATGAAATCGTGGGGTTCGCAGTTGGATGTGGCCGATAAGTTGGAAAGGGACCGCCCCCCTTTTCGCGCGTCGGCCGAAACGAGAGTGAGCTGCTGGATTGTGATGATGCGATCTTTCTGACATCATCAGATGCAGCAGCTAGTGCTCCGCTGCATATGAACGAGTTTTTGGAGGTTATGGATCATAAAAATAAATCTAAATAACCCCCAGCTCGAGTGAGCCTTCCTTTCTTCATAAATATCGATGTGGAGGTTGAGAAGGAGTGGGAAAAGCTATTTTTCTCGTATTCATAGTTTCAGCATACTAGTTATGCTGACACTGAGGGGATGCATGAAAATGGCTATGAGGGGATGCCCCTGTGCAAGAGATGATAACCAGCTTATCTCTCTATGGCGAGACATCCTCTCTCAAGGCTCCCTCCTGGCCATCTAAGCCCCCGAATCTCGCTTAAATGGCAGGGCATATGCAGCAGCAGGTCAGACCGTCGCTTCGTTGCACACGAAGGCGTACCAGACTGACCTGCTAAAAAGTCCTGGATAAGGTCCAGGTCTGAGCCCGAACAACCAGGGTCCTAACCCATCTCGGTCTGAGGATCAGAGATGGGCTTAGAAGGCTAGTCTCGCGACTCATGCCCCTCCCCCTCCTGCGGCTAGGGTGAGACAGAGGCGCGGGTCAGAGAGAGGCAAGCCCTCTCATTCCTCTCTAATTCCCCTGTAACCACCGTAAACTCCACCGACCGAGGTTAGGTGGAAGTTTCCTGCCAAGCGCCTAGAGGCGCTCCCTTGTGAGCGGCGGAGTTCCCTCTCATTCTGAGGAATGAGTTCTCCGCTCCTCAGAGCTCTGTGATAGGTCGCTCTCCGTGCTGGTCGAGCTAGCATTGCTCCCCTCACTATAGAGGGTTATCTATGAGCATGCCGCTCCCTGCTGAGCGTCTGAGTTCCTTCTCATTCTGAGGAATGAGTTCTCCGCTCTCCAGAGCTCGTTATAGGTAGAGCTAGCATTGCTCCCCTCGTTAGAGGGTTATCTGTGAGCATGCCGCTCCCTGCTGAGCGTCTGAGTTCCTTCTCATTCTGAGGAATGAGTTCTCCGCTCTCCAGAGCTCGTTATAGGTAGAGCTAGCACTGCTCCCCTCATTAGAGGGTTATCTATGAGCATGCCGCTCCCTGCTGAGCGTCTGAGTTCCTTCTCATTCTGAGGAATGAGTTCTCCGCTCCCCAGAGCTCTCCTGGTTGGTCGAGCTAGCATTGCTATGAGCATGCCGCTCCCTTCGGGGCGTCTGAGTTCCCTCTCACTCTGAGGAGTGAGTTCTCCGCTCTAGAGCTCCTTATTGGTAGCTGAGGTCCTCTCATTCTGAGGAATGAGTGCTCCGCTCTCCAGAGCTCGTTATAGGTAGAGCTAGCATTTCTCCCCTCATTAGAGGGTCATCTTTGAGCATGCCGCTCCCTGCGGAGCGTCTGAGTTTCCCTCTCATTCTGAGGAATGAGTTCTCCCGCTCCTCCGAGCTCTGTGATCTCTCGTGCTGGTCGAGCTAGCATTGCTCCCCTCACTATAGAGGGTTATCTATGAGCATGCCGCTCCCTGCTGAGCGGAGAATCATGGTTGGGAGTCTCACTCTGAGGAATGAGTTTCTCCGCCCCCCAGAGCTCTGTGATAGGTCGCTCGCCCTGTTGGTCGAGCCAGCATTGCTCCCCTCAACCAGAGGGTCATCTATGAGCTTGCCGCTCCCTTCTGAGCGTCTGAGTTCCCTCTCACTCCGAGGAATGAGTAGTTCTCCGCTCCAGGGCATAGAACGTTCTTCTAATAAGTGCGCACGCGAGACTTTGGGCACTTTCTAAAATCCACTCAGTGGTAAGTCCGCACATCAAGGTTCTGCGTTCTTTCTAAAATCCCGTAAGGGTAGGGTTACGCGCACAGCTTCGTGCCCTTTTTTGAGTTGGTTAAAGACCCGGTTTGTGCCTTGGGCCCCGCTCCCTTGTCCCATATGTGTTGGGTCCAAAAAGGAAAAGAAAAAGGAAAAAGGGGTGTACACTACCAAGAGGTCTGTTGAGACAGTTCCCTCAGTAAGCTTGGAGAGCAAGTGGTAACCCCTGAGTGATCGGCCAGGACCTAGTGAGCCAGGTGCCTGGCCATATCCCCTTGAAGGAATCTTTTCTGATTCCAAGATAAGTACTAGGGTATGCAGCTCGGGCCTTTTGGCCGAAGGGGATAATATCACTGACAGCCATCAGCCGTCCCGGGGGAAACTCCCTTAAGCCGGGTAGAGTTGGCTTAGTGCTCGCCTTTTTTGAGAAATTGGCTTGCATTCCCCTCAGCATGGTGAAGTGGGTATAACGTTCCCCGTAGCGACCCCTAGGGGACGCAGTTTGAGTTCCCATGAAGGGGAACGTCTCAGGTTACGTATGTAACCATGGTTCCCCAAGTGGGGAACGAGACACTGCGTCCCCTAGGCTTCGGCCATGCTTCGGACGCAAGCTTCAGACGAAGAAGCTGATGATGTTTTCGCCCGGCGGCACTTATATTGTGGCACGCCGGTAGTGACGTCATGGGCTGTCGCCGGCCAACAGGTGGTGTTTTTTCATATGTATCTTCAGACCGAGTCACGCTGAGGGCGTTCCCCGTAGCGACCCCTAGGGGACGCAGTGTCTCGTTCCCGACTTGGGAACCATGGTTACATACGTAACCTGAGACGTTTTCTTTTCACAAAAATACAGTTTATGAATTTTTAAAACCAAAACTTGACAAAATGAAAACTGTTAATTTCACATGATGTAAAGTCTTATTTAATATGCAGAAAAATGTTTCTTTCATGTATTAGATGTTTACTCTTCTACAAATAAAGTTATTGCTACTTTGCCCAGACAGCTTAGTTGAGCTTTTCTATGACAGTAACACTGTGTCAGTGGTTCTGAGTGAAAGAAGAGACTGTGGGTCCACAGATGCTGAAAAGCAGTTTTTTCCTTTCACAAAAATACAGTTTATGAATTTTTAAAACCAAAACTTGACAAAATGAAAACTGTTAATTTCACATGATGTAAAGTCTTATTTAATGCAGAAAGGTGTTTCTTTCATGTATTAGATGTTTTGCTCTACAAATAAAGTTATTGCTACTTTGCCCAGACAGCTTACTTTAGCTGTTCTATGAACAGTAACACTGTGTCAGTGGTTCTGAGTGAAAGAAGAGACTGTGGGTCCACAGATGCTGAAAAGCTGTTTTTTCTTTCACAAAAATACATTTTATGAATTTTTAAAACCAAATCTTGACAAAATGAAAACTGTTAATTTCACATGATGTAAAGTCTTATTTAATATGCAGAAAGGTGTTTCTTTCATGTATTAGATGTTTACTGCTCTACAAATAAAGTTATTGCTACTTTGCCCAGACAGCTTAGTTGAGCTTTTCTATGAACAGTAACACTGTGTCAGTGGTTCTGAGTGAAAGAAGAGACTGTGGGTCCACAGATGCTGAAAAGCTGTTTTTCCTTTCACAAAAAGACAGTTTATGAATTTTTAAAACCAAATCTTGACTAAATGAAAACTTTTAATTTCACAAGATGTAAAGTCTTATTTACTATGCAGAAAGGCTTAGATGTTTACTGCTCTACAAATAAAGTTATTGCTACTTTGCCCAGACAGCTTAGTTTAGCTTTCTATGAACAGTAAACTGTGTCAGTGGTTCTGAGTGAAAGAAGAGACTGTGGTCCACAGATGCTGAAAAGCTGTTTTTCCTTTCACAAAAAGACATTTTATGAATTTTTAAAACCAAATCTTGACAAAATGAAAACTGTTAATTTCACATGATGTAAAGTCTTATTTAATATGCAGAAAGGTGTTTCTTTCATGTATTAGATGTTTACTCTTCTACAAATAAAGTTATTGCTACTTTGCCCAGACAGCTTAGTTTAGCTGTTCTATGAACAGTAACACTGTGTCAGTGGTTCTGAGTGAAAGAAGAGAATGTGGGTCCACAGATGCTGAAAAGCTGTTTTTCCTTTCACAAAAATACAGTTTATGAATTTTTAAAACCAAAACTTGACAAATGAAAACTGTTAATTTCACATTATGTAAAGTCTTATTTAATATGAAGAAAGGTGTTTCTTTCATGTATTAGATGTTTACTGCTCTACAAATAAAGTTATTGCTACTTTGCCCAGACAGCTTACTTTAGCTGTTCTATGAACAGTAACACTGTGTCAGTGGTTCTGAGTGAAAGAAGAGACTGTGGGTCCACAGATGCTGAAAAGCTGTTTTTCCTTTCACAAAAAGACATTTTATGAATTTTTAAAACCAAATCTTGACAAAATGAAAACCGTTAATTTCACATGATGTAAAGTCTTATTTACTATGCAGAAAGGTGTTTATTTCATGTATTAGATGTTTACTCCTCTACAAATAAAGTTATTGCTACTTTGCCCAGACAGCTTAGTTGAGCTTTTCTATGAACAGTAACACTGTGTCAGTGGTTCTGAGTGAAAGAAGAGACTGTGGGTCCACAGCTGAAAAGCTGTTTTTCCTTTCACAAAAAACAAGTTTATGAATTTTTAAAACCAAATCTTGACTTAATGAAAACTTTTAATTTCACAAGATGTAAAGTCTTATTTACTATGCAGAAAGGCTTAGATGTTTTACTGCTCTACAAATAAAGTTATTGCTACTTTGCCCAGACAGCTTACTTTAGCTGTTCTATGAACAGTAACACTGTGTCAGTGGTTCTGAGTGAAAGAAGAAAATGTGGGTCCACAGATGCTGAAAAGCTGTTTTTCCTTTCACAAAAATACAGTTTATGAATTTTTAAAACCAAAACTTGACAAAATGAAAACTGTTAATTTCACATGATGTAAAGTCTTATTTAATATGCAGAAAGGTGTTTCTTTCATGTATTAGATGTTTACTCTTCTACAAATAAAGTTATTGCTACTTTGCCCAGACAGCTTAGTTGAGCTTTTCTATGAACAGTAACACTTTGTCAGTGGTTCTGAGTGAAAGAAGAGACTGTGGGTCCACAGATGCTGAAAAGCTGTTTTTCCTTTCACAAAAAGACAGTTTATGAATTTTTAAAACCAAATCTTGACTAAATGAAAACTTTTAATTTCACAAGATGTAAAGTCTTATTTACTATGCAGAAAGGCGTAGATGTTTACTGCTCTACAAATAAAGTTATTGCTACTTTGCCCAGACAGCTAAGTTAAGCTTTTCTATGAACAGTAACACTGTGTCAGTGTTTCTGAGTGAAAGAAGAGACTGTGGGTCCACAGATGCTGAAAAGCTGTTTTTCCTTTCACAAAAAGACAGTTTATGAATTTTTAAAACCAAATCTTGATTAAATGAAAACTTTAAATTTCACAAGATGTAAAGTCTTATTTACTATGCAGAAAGGCGTAGATGTTTACTGCTCTACAAATAAAGTTATTGCTACTTTGCCCAGACAGCTTAGTTAAGCTTTTCTATGAACAGTAACACTGTGTCAGTGTTTCTGAGTGAAAGAAGAGACTGTGGGTCCACAGATGCAGAAAAGCTGTTTTTCCTTTGACAAAAAGACATTTTATGAATTTTTAAAACCAAATCTTGACAAAATGAAAACTGTTAATTTCACATGATGTAAAGTCTTATTTAATATGCAGAAAGGTGTTTCTTTCATGTATTAGATGTTTACTGCTCTACAAATAAAGTTATTGCTACTTTGCCTAGACAGCTTAGTTGAGCTTTTCTATGAACAGTAACACTTTGTCAGTGGTTCTGAGTGAAAGAAGAGACTGTGGGTCCACAGATTCTGAAAAGCTGTTTTTCCTTTCACAAAAAGACAGTTTATGAATTTTTAAAACCAAATCTTGATTAAATGAAAACTTTAAATTTCACAAGATGTAAAGTCTTATTTACTATGCAGAAAGGCATAGATGTTTACTGCTCTACAAATAAAGTTATTGCTACTTTGCCCAGACAGCTTACTTTAGCTGTTCTATGAGCAGTGACACTGTGTCAGTGGTTCTGAGTGAAAGAAGAAAATGTGGGTCCACAGATGCTGAAAAGCTGTTTTTCCTTTGACAAAAAGACATTTTATGAATTTTTAAAACCAAATCTTCACAAAATGAAAACTGTTAATTTCACATGATGTAAAGTCTTATTTAATATGCAGAAAGGTGTTTCTTTCATGTATTAGATGTTTACTCTTCTACAAATAAAGTTATTGCTACTTTGCCCAGACAGCTTAGTTGAGCTTTTCTATGAACAGTAACACTTTGTCAGTGGTTCTGAGTGAAAGAAGAGACTGTGGGTCCACAGATGCTGAAAAGCTGTTTTTCCTTTCACAAAAAGAAGTTTATGAATTTTTAAAACCAAATCTTGACTAAATGAAAACTTTTAATTTCACAAGATGTAAAGTCTTATTTACTATGCAGAAAGGCGTAGATGTTTACTGCTCTACAAATAAAGTTATTGCTACTTTGCCCAGACAGCTTAGTTAAGCTTTCTATGAACAGTAACACTGTGTCAGTGGTTCTGAGTGAAAGAAGAGACTGTGGGTCCACAGATGCTGAAAAGCTGTTTTTCCTTTCACAAAAAGACATTTTATGAATTTTTAAAACCAAATCTTGACAAAATGAAAACTGTTAATTTCACATGATGTAAAGTCTTATTTACTATGCAGAAAGGTGTTTCTTTCATGTATTAGATGTTTACTGCTCTACAAATAAAGTTATTGCTACTTTGCCCAGACAGCTTAGTTGAGCTTTTCTATGAACAGTAACACTGTGTCAGTGGTTCTGAGTGAAAGAAGAGACTGTGGGTCCACAGATGCTGAAAAGCTGTTTTTCCTTTCACAAAAAGACAGTTTATGAATTTTTAAAACCAAATCTTGACTAAATGAAAACTTTTAATTTCACAAGATGTAAAGTCTTATTTACTATGCAGAAAGGCATAGATGTTTACTGCTCTACAAATAAAGTTATTGCTACTTTGCCCAGACAGCTTACTTTAGCTGTTCTATGAACAGTAACACTGTGTCAGTGGTTCTGAGTGAAAGAAGAGACTGTGGGTCCACAGATGCTGAAAAGCTGTTTTTCCTTTCACAAAAAGACAGTTTATGAATTTTTAAAACCAAATCTTGACTAAATGAAAACTTTAAATTTCACAAGATGTAAAGTCTTATTTACTATGCAGAAAGCGTAGATGTTTACTGCTCTACAAATAAAGTTATTGCTACTTTGCCCAGACAGCTTACTTTAGCTGTTCTATGAACAGTAACACTGTGTCAGTGGTTCTGAGTGAAAGAAGAGACTGTGGGTCCACAGATGCTGAAAAGCTGTTTTTCCTTTCACAAAAAGACATTTTATGAATTTTTAAAACCAAATCTTGACTAAATGAAAACTTTTCATTTCACAAGATGTAAAGTCTTATTTACTATGCAGAAAGCTTAGATGTTTACTGCTCTACAAATAAAGTTATTGCTACTTTGCCCAGACAGCTAAGTTAAGCTTTTCTATGAACAGTAACACTGTGTCAGTGTTTCTGAGTGAAAGAAGAGACTGTGGGTCCACAGATGCTGAAAAGCATTTTTTCCTTTCACAAAAAGACAGTTTATGAATTTTTAAACCAAATCTTGATTAAATGAAAACTTTAAATTTCACAAGATGTAAAGTCTTATTTACTATGCAGAAAGGCGTAGATGTTTACTGCTCTACAAATAAAGTTATTGCTACTTTGCCCAGACAGCTTACTTTAGCTGTTCTATGAACAGTAACACTGTGTCAGTGGTTCTGTTTGAAAGAAGAGACTGTGGGTCCACAGATGCAGAAAAGCTGTTTTTCCTTTGACAAAAAGACATTTTATGAATTTTTAAAACCAAATCTTGACAAAATGAAAACTGTTCATTTCACATGATGTAAAGTCTTATTTAATATGCAGAAAGGTGTTTCTTTCATGTATTAGATGTTTACTCTTCTACAAATAAAGTTATTGCTACTTTGCCCAGACAGCTTAGTTGAGCTTTTCTATGAACAGTAACACTTTGTCAGTGGTTCTGAGTGAAAGAAGAGACTGTGGGTCCACAGATGCTGAAAAGCTGTTTTTCCTTTCACAAAAAGACAGTTTATGAATTTTTAAAACCAAATCTTGACTAAATGAAAACTTTTAATTTCACAAGATGTAAAGTCTTATTTACTATGCAGAAAGGCTTAGATGTTTACTGCTCTACAAATAAAGTTATTGCTACCTTGCCCAGACAGCTTAGTTGAGCTTTTCTATGAACAGTGACACTGTGTCAGTGGTTCTGAGTGAAAGAAGAGAATGTGGGTCCACAGATGCTGAAAAGCTGTTTTTCCTTTCACAAAAAGACAGTTTATGAATTTTTAAAACCAAATCTTGACAAAATGAAAACCGTTAATTTCACATGATGTAAAGTCTTATTTACTATGCAGAAAGGCGTTTCTTTCATTTATTAGATGGTTACTGCTCTACAAATAAAGTTATTGCTACTTTTCCCAAACAGCATAGTTGAGCTTTTCTATGAATAGTAACACTGTGTCAATGGTTCTGAGTGAAAGAAGAGACTGTGGGTCCACAAACGCTGAAAAGCTGTTTTTCCTTTCACAAAAAGACAGTTTATGAATTTTTAAAACCAAATCTTGACTAAATGAAAACTTTTAATTTCACAAGATGTAAAGTCTTATTTACTATGCAGAAAGGCGTAGATGTTTACTGCTCTACAAATAAAGTTATTGCTACTTTGACCAGACAGCTTAGTTTAGATGTTCTATGAACAGTAACACTGTGTCAGTGGTTCTGAGTGAAAGGAGAGAATGTAGGTCCACAGATGCTGAAAAGCTGTTTTTCCTTCCACAAAAATACAGTTTATGAATTTTTAAAACCAAAACTTGACAAAATGAAAACTGTTAATTTCACATGATGTAAAGTCTTAAATAATATGAAGAAAGGTGTTTCTTTCATGTATTAGATGTTTACTGCTCTACAAATAAAGTTATTGCTACTTTGCCCAGACAGCTTACTTTAGCTGTTCTATGAACAGTAACACTGTGTCAGTGGTTCTGAGTGAAAGAAGAGACTGTGGGTCCACAGATGCTGAAAAGCTGTTTTTCCTTTCACAAAAAGACATTTTATGAATTTTTAAAACCAAATCTTGACAAAATGAAAACTGTTAATTTCACATGATGTAAAGTCTTATTTACTATGCAGAAAGGTGTTTATTTCATGTATTAGATGTTTACTCTTCTACAAATAAAGTTATTGCTACTTTGCCCAGACAGCTTAGTTGAGCTTTTCTATGAACAGTAACACTGTGTCAGTGGTTCTGAGTGAAAGAAGAGACTGTGGGTCCACAGATGCTGAAAAGCTGTTTTTCCTTTCACAAAAAAACAAGTTTATGAATTTTTAAAACCAAATCTTGACTTAATGAAAACTTTTAATTTCACAAGATGTAAAGTCTTATTTACTATGCAGAAAGGCGTAGATGTTTACTGCTCTACAAATAAAGTTATTGCTACTTTGCCCAGACAGCTTACTTTAGCTGTTCTATGAACAGTGACACTGTGTCAGTGGTTCTGAGTGAAAGAAGAGACTGTGGGTCCACAGATGCTGAAAAGCAGTTTTTCCTTTCACAAAAAGACAGTTTATGAATTATTAAAACCAAATCTTGATTAAATGAAAACTTTTAATTTCACAAGATGTAAAGTCTTATTTACTATGCAGAAAGGCGTAGATGTTTACTGCTCTACAAATAAAGTTATTGCTACTTTGCCCAGACAGCTTACTTTAGCTGTTCTATGAACAGTAACACTGTGTCAGTGGTTCTGTTTGAAAGAAGAGACTGTGGGTCCACAGATGCTGAAAAACTGTTTTCCTTTCACAAAAAGACAGTTTATGAATTTTTAAAACCAAATCTTGACAAAATGAAAACCGTTAATTTCACATGATGTAAAGTCTTATTTACTATGCAGAAAGGTGTTTATTTCATGTATTAGATGTTTACTCTTCTACAAATAAAGTTATTGCTACTTTGCCCAGACAGCTTAGTTGAGCTTTTCTATGAACAGTAACACTGTGTCAGTGGTTCTGAGTGAAAGAAGAGACTGTGGGTCCACAGATGCTGAAAAGCTGTTTTTCCTTTCACAAAAAACAAGTTTATGAATTTTTAAAACCAAATCTTGACTTAATGAAAACTTTTAATTTCACAAGATGTAAAGTCTTATTTACTATGCAGAAAGGCTTAGATGTTTACTGCTCTACAAATAAAGTTATTGCTACTTTGCCCAGACAGCTTAGTTGAGCTTTTCTATGAACAGTGACACTGTGTCAGTGGTTCTGAGTGAAAGAAGAGAATGTGGGTCCACAGATGCTGAAAAGCTGTTTTTTCCTTTGACAAAAAGACATTTTATGAATCTTCTACATTTTTCTCTATGAGAAAGCTCCGTTCTCGTCTGTCCCTCTTTTCGAGGAAAGAGGGCAGCCGTCTGCTTCCCGCGATTCGGTACCCACCGCTGCCGAGGCACGGAGGCGATTGAAATCGCGGGGTTCGCAGTTGGATATGGCCGATGAGTTAGAGAAGGACCGCCCCTTTTCGCGTGCGTCGGCCGTAAACGAGAGTGAGCTGCTGGATTGTGATGATGCGATCTTTCTGACATCATCAGATTCAGCGGTTAGTGCTCTGCTGGGTTATGCCCAGGAAGAGCAGGAGATGTTTGAGGGTGAGGAAGTTGAGACTGAACCCTCTCAATCCTCCTGCACTGCATATGAATGATTTTTTGGAGGTTATGGATCATAAAAATAAATCTTTCTGGCCATAAATCCCCAGCTCGAGCGAGCCTTCCTTTCTTAAATCTCGATGTGGAGGTTGAGAAGGAGTGGAAAAGCTATTCTTTCTCGTATTCATAGGTTTCAGCATACTAGTTATGCTGACATTGAGGTGCGTGAAAATGGCAGGGCATATGCAGCAGCAGGTCAGATCGTCGCTTCGTTGCACACTATGGCGGTGCTTCAGGCGTACCAGACTGATCTGCTGAAAGACCTGGATAAGGCTTTCTGTAAAGTCCAGGTATGAGCCCGAACAACCAGGGGTCCTAGCCCATCTCGGTCTGGGGATCAGAGATGGGCTCAGAAGGCTAGTCTCGCGACTCATGCCCCTCCCCCGCCTGCGGGTAGGGCTAAAGTTTTTTCCTTTCACAAAAATACAGTTTATGAATTTTTAAAACCAAATCTTGACAAAATGAAAACTGTTCATTTCACATGATGTAAAGTCTTATTTAATATGCAGAAAGGTTTTCTTTCATGTATAAGATGTTTACTGCTCTACAAATAAAGTTATTGCTACTTTGCCCAGACAGCTTATTTAGCTGTTCTATGAACAGTAACACTGTGTCAGTGGTTCTGAGTGAAAGAAGAGACTGTGGGTCCACAGATGCTGAAAAGCTGTTTTTCCTTTCACAAAAATACAGTTTATGAATTTTTAAAACCAAATCTTGACAAAATGAAAACTTTTAATTTCACATGATGTAAAGTCTTATTTACTATGCAAAAAGGCGTAGATGTTTACTGCTCTACAAATAAAGTTATTGCTACTTTGCCCAGACAGCTTAGTTGAGCTTTTCTATGAACAGTGACACTGTGTCTGTGGTTCTGAGTGAAAGAAGAGAATGTGGGTCCACAGATGCTGAAAAGCTGTTTTTCCTTTCACAAAAAGACATTTTATTAATTTTTAAAACCAAATCTTGACAAAATGAAAACCGATAATTTCACATGATGTAAAGTTTTATTTAATATGCAGAAAGGCGTTTCTTTCATTTATTAGATGTTTACTGCTCTACAAATAAAGTTATTGCTACTTTTCCCAGACAGCTTACTTTAGCTGTTCTATGAACAGTAACACTGTGTCAGTGGTTCTGAGTGAAAGAAGAGACTGTGGGTCCACAGATGCTGAAAAGCTGTTTTTCCTTTCACAAAAAGACAGTTTATGAATTTTTAAAACCAAATCTTGACCAAATGAAAACTGTTAATTTCACAAGATGTAAAGTCTTATTTACTATGCAGAAAGGCGTAGATGTTTACTGCTCTACAAATAAAGTTATTGCTACTTTGACCAGACAGCTTAGTTTAGATGTTCTATGAACAGTGACACTGTGTCAGTGGTTCTGAGTGAAAGAAGAGAATGTGGGTCCACAGATGCTGAAAAGCTGTTTTTCCTTTCACAAAAAGACAGTTTATGAATTTTTAAAACCAAATCTTGACAAAATGAAAACCGTTAATTTCACATGATGTAAAGTCTTATTTACTATGCAGAAAGGCGTTTCTTTCATTTATTAGATGTTTACTGCTCTACAAATAAAGTTATTGCTACTTTTCCCAAACAGCATAGTTGAGCTTTTCTATGAACAGTAACACTGTGTCAGTGGTTCTGAGTGAAATAAGAGACTGTGGGTCCACAGATGCTGAAAAGCTGTTTTTCCTTTCACAAAAAGACATTTTATGAATTTTTAAAACTTAATCTTGACCAAACGAAAACTGTTAATTTCACAAGATGTAAAGTCTTATTTACTATGCAGAAAGGCATAGATGTTTACTGCTCTACAAATAAAGTTATTGCTACTTTGACCAGACAGCTTAGTTTAGATGTTCTATGAACAGTAACACTGTGTCAGTGGTTCTGAGTGAAAGGAGAGAATGTAGGTCCACAGATGCTGAAAAGCTGTTTTTCTTTCCACAAAAATACAGTTTATGAATTTTTAAAACCAAAACTTGACAAAATGAAAACTGTTAATTTCACATGATGTAAAGTCTTATTTAATATGCAGAAAGGTGTTTCTTTCATGTATTAGATGTTTACTGCTCTACAAATAAAGTTATTGCTACTTTGCCCAGACAGCTTACTTTAGCTGTTCTATGAACAGTAACACTGTGTCAGTGGTTCTGAGTGAAAGAAGAGACTGTGGGTCCACAGATGCTGAAAAGCTGTTTTTCCTTTCACAAAAAGACATTTTATGAATTTTTAAAACCAAATCTTGACAAAATGAAAACTGTTCATTTCACATGATGTAAAGTCTTATTTAATATGCAGAAAGGTTTTCTTTCATGTATTAGATGTTTACTGCTCTACAAATAAAGTTATTGCTACTTTGCCCAGACAGCTTACTTTAGCTGTTCTATGAACAGTAACACTGTGTCAGTGGTTCTGAGTGAAAGAAGAGACTGTGGTCCACAGATGCTGAAAAGCTGTTTTTCCTTTCACAAAAAGACATTTTATGAATTTTTAAAACCAAATCTTGACAAAATGAAAACTGTTAATTTCACATGATGTAAAGTCTTATTTACTATGCAGAAAGTGTTTATTTCATGTATTAGATGTTTACTGCTCTACAAATAAAGTTATTGCTACTTTGCCCAGACAGCTTAGTTGAGCTTTTCTATGAACAGTAACACTGTGTCAGTGGTTCTGAGTGAAAGAAGAGACTGTGGGTCCACAGATGCTGAAAAGCTGTTTTTTCCTTTCACAAAAAACAGTTTATGAATTTTAAAACCAAATCTTGACTAAATGAAAACTTTAATTTCACATGATGTAAAGTCTTATTTACTATGCAGAAAGGCGTAGATGTTTACTGCTCTACAAATAAAGTTATTGCTACTTTGCCCAGACAGCTTACTTTAGCTGTTCTATGAACAGTAACACTGTGTCAGTGGTTCTGAGTGAAAGAAGAGACTGTGGGTCCACAGATGCTGAAAAGCTGTTTTCCTTTCACAAAAAGACAGTTTATGAATTAAAACCAAATCTTGACTAAATGAAAACTTTAATTTCACAAGATGTAAAGTCTTATTTACTATGCAGAAAGGCGTAGATGTTTACTGCTCTACAAATAAAGTTATTGCTACTTTGCCCAGACAGCTTACTTTAGCTGTTCTAT
The DNA here is from genome assembly GCA_027422435.1 of Schizopygopsis pylzovi. NCBI lineage: Eukaryota > Metazoa > Chordata > Actinopteri > Cypriniformes > Cyprinidae > Schizopygopsis > Schizopygopsis pylzovi. The sequence continues at coordinate 31,979,615 of CM049818.1, read as the reverse complement.
GAACAGTAACACTGTGTCAGTGGTTCTGAGTGAAAGAAGAGACTGTGGGTCCACAGATGCTGAAAAGCTGTTTTTCCTTTCACAAAAAGACATTTTATGAATTTTTAAAACCAAATCTTGACAAAATGAAAACTGTTAATTTCACATGATGTAAAGTCTTATTTAATATGCAGAAAGGTGTTTCTTTCATGTATTAGATGTTTACTGCTTCTACAAATAAAGTTATTGCTACTTTGCCCAGACAGCTTAGTTAGCTTTTCTATGAACAGTAACACTGTGTCAGTGGTTCTGAGTGAAAGAAGAGACTGTGGGTCCACAGATGCTGAAAAGCTGTTTTTCCTTTCACAAAAAGACAGTTTATGAATTTTTAAAACCAAATCTTGACTAAATGAAAACTTTTAATTTCACAAGATGTAGTCTTATTTACTATGCAGAAAGGCTTAGATGTTTACTGCTCTACAAATAAAGTTATTGCTACTTTGACCAGACAGCTTAGTTTAGATGTTCTATGAACAGTGGCACCGTGTCAGTGGTTCTGAGTGAAAGGAGAGAATGTAGGTCCACAGATGCTGAAAAGCTGTTTTTCCTTTCACAAAAATACAGTTTATGAATTTTTAAAACCAAAACTTGACAAAATGAAAACTGTTAATTTCACATGATGTAAAGTCTTATTTAATATGCAGAAAGGTGTTTCTTTCATGTATTAGATGTTTTCAGCTCTACAAATAAAGTTATTGCTACTTTGCCCAGACAGCTTACTTTAGCTGTTCTATGAACAGTAACACTGTGTGAGTGGTTCTGAGTGAAAGAAGAGACTGTGGGTCCACAGATGCAGAAAAGCTGTTTTTCCTTTGACAAAAATACATTTTATGAATTTTTAAAACCAAATCTTGACAAAATGAAAACTGTTAATTTCACATGATGTAAAGTCTTATTTAATATGCAGAAAGGTGTTTCTTTCATGTATTAGATGTTTACTGCTCTACAAATAAAGTTATTGCTACTTTGCCCAGACAGCTTAGTTGAGCTTTTCTATGAACAGTAACACTTTGTCAGTGGTTCTGAGTGAAAGAAGAGACTGTGGGTCCACAGATGCTGAAAAGCTGTTTTTCCTTTCACAAAAAGACAGTTTATGAATTTTTAAAACCAAATCTTGACTAAATGAAAACTTTTAATTTCACAAGATGTAAAGTCTTATTTACTATGCAGAAAGGCGTTAGATGTTTACTGCTCTACAAATAAAGTTATTGCTACTTTGCCCAGACAGCTTACTTTAGCTTTTCTATGAACAGTAACACTGTGTCAGTGGTTCTGAGTGAAAGAAGAGACTGTGGGTCCACAGATGCTGAAAAGCTGTTTTTCCTTTCACAAAAAGACATTTTATGAATTTTTTAAAACCAAATCTTGACAAAATGAAAACTGTTAATTTCACATGATGTAAAGTCTTATTTAATATGCAGAAAGGTTTCTTTCATGTATTAGATGTTTACTGCTCTACAAATAAAGTTATTGCTACTTTGCCCAGACAGCTTAGTTTAGCTGTTCTATGAACAGTAACACTGTGTCAGTGGTTCTGAGTGAAAGAAGAGAATGTGGGTCCACAGATGCTGAAAAGCTGTTTTTCTTTTCACAAAAATACAGTTTATGAATTTTTAAAACCAAAACTTGACAAAATGAAAACTGTTAATTTCACATGATGTAAAGTCTTAAATACTATGCAGAAAGGTGTTTCTTTCATGTATTAGATGTTTACTGCTCTACAAATAAAGTTATTGCTACTTTGCCCAGACAGCTTACTTTAGCTGTTCTATGAACAGTAACACTGTGTCAGTGGTTCTGAGTGAAAGAAGAGACTGTGGGTCCACAGATGCTGAAAAGCTGTTTTTCCTTTCACAAAAAGACATTTTATGAATTTTTAAAACCAAATCTTGACAAAATGAAAACTGTTCATTTCACATGATGTAAAGTCTTATTTACTATGCAGAAAGGTGTTTCTTTCATGTATTAGATGTTTACTGCTCTACAAATAAAGTTATTGCTACTTTGCCCAGACAGCTTACTTTAGCTTTTCTATGAACAGTAACACTGTGTCAGTGGTTCTGAGTGAAAGAAGAGACTGTGGGTCCACAGCTGAAAAGCTGTTTTTTCCTTTCACAAAAAACAGTTTATGAATTTTTAAAACCAAATCTTGACTAAATGAAAACTTTTAATTTCACAAGATGTAAAGTCTTATTTACTATGCAGAAAGGCTTAGATGTTTACTGCTCTACAAATAAAGTTATTGCTACTTTGCCCAGACAGCTTAGTTTAGCTTTTCTATGAACAGTAACACTGTGTCAGTGGTTCTGAGTGAAAGAAGAAATGTGGGTCCACAGATGCTGAAAAGCTGTTTTTCCTTTCACAAAAAGACATTTTATGAATTTTTAAAACCAAATCTTGACAAAATGAAAACTGTTAATTTCACATGATGTAAAGTCTTATTTATATGCAGAAAGGTGTTCTTTCATGTATTAGATGTTTACTGCTCTACAAATAAAGTTTGCTATTGCTACTTTGCCCAGACAGCTTAGTTTAGCTTTTCTATGAACAGTAACACTGTGTCAGTGGTTCTGAGTGAAAGAAGAGACTGTGGGTCCACAGATGCTGAAAAGCTGTTTTTCCTTTCACAAAAAGAAAGTTTATGAATTTTTAAAACCAAATCTTGACTAAATGAAAACTTTTAATTTCACAAGATGTAAAGTCTTATTTACTATGCAGAAAGGCTTAGATGTTTACTGCTCTACAAATAAAGTTATTGCTACTTTGCCCAGACAGCTAAGTTAAGCTTTTCTATGAACAGTAACACTGTGTCAGTGGTTCTGAGTGAAAGAAGAGACTGTGGGTCCACAGATGCTGAAAAGCTGTTTTTCCTTTCACAAAAAGACAGTTTATGAATTTTTAAAACCAAATCTTGATTAAATGAAAACTTTAAATTTCACAAGATGTAAAGTCTTATTTACTATGCAGAAAGGCGTAGATGTTTACTGCTCTACAAATAAAGTTATTGCTACTTTGCCCAGACAGCTTACTTTAGCTGTTCTATGAACAGTAACACTGTGTCAGTGGTTCTGAGTGAAAGAAGAGACTGTGGGTCCACAGATGCTGAAAAGCTGTTTTTCCTTTCACAAAAAGACATTTATGAATTTTTAAAACCAAATCTTGACAAAATGAAAACTGTTAATTTCACATGATGTAAAGTCTTATTTAATATGCAGAAAGGTGTTTCTTTCATGTATTAGATGTTTACTCTCTACAAATAAAGTTATTGCTACTTTGCCCAGACAGCTTAGTTGAGCTTTTCTATGAACAGTAACACTTGTCAGTGGTTCTGAGTGAAAGAAGAGACTGTGGGTCCACAGATGCTGAAAAGCTTTTTTTCCTTTCACAAAAAGACAGTTTATGAATTTTTAAAACCAAATCTTGACTAAATGAAAACTTTAAATTTCACAAGATGTAAAGTCTTATTTACTATGCAGAAAGGCTTAGATGTTTACTGCTCTACAAATAAAGTTATTGCTACTTTGCCCAGACAGCTTACTTTAGCTGTTCTATGAACAGTAACACTGTGTCAGTGGTTCTGAGTGAAAGAAGAGAATGTGGGTCCACAGATGCTGAAAAGCTGTTTTTTTCCTTTCACAAAAAGACAGTTTATGAATTTTTAAAACCAAATCTTGACAAAATGAAAACTGTTAATTTCACATGATGTAAAGTCTTATTTAATATGCAGAAAGGTTTTTTTCTTTCATGTATTAGATGTTTACTCTCTACAAATAAAGTTATTGCTACTTTGCCCAGACAGCTTAGTTGAGCTTTTCTATGAACAGTAACACTTTGTCAGTGGTTCTGAGTGAAAGAAGAGACTGTGGGTCCACAGATGCTGAAAAGCTGTTTTTCCTTTCACAAAAAGAAAGTTTATGAATTTTTAAAACCAAATCTTGACTAAATGAAAACTTTTAATTTCACAAGATGTAAAGTCTTATTTACTATGCAGAAAGGCTAGATGTTTACTGCTCTACAAATAAAGTTATTGCTACTTTGCCCAGACAGCTAAGTTAGCTTTTCTATGAACAGTAACACTGTGTCAGTGGTTCTGAGTGAAAGAAGAGACTGTGGGTCCACAGATGCAGAAAAGCTGTTTTTTTCCTTTCACAAAAAGACATTTTATGAATTTTTAAAACCAAATCTTGACAAAATGAAAACTGTTCAATTTCACATGATGTAAAGTCTTATTTACTATGCAGAAAGGTGTTTATTTCATGTATTAGATGTTTACTCTCTACAAATAAAGTTATTGCTACTTTGCCCAGACAGCTTAGTTTGAGCTTTTCTATGAACAGTAACACTGTGTCAGTGGTTCTGAGTGAAAGAAGAGACTGTGGGTCCACAGATGCTGAAAAGCTGTTTTTCCTTTCACAAAAAACAGTTTATGAATTTTTAAAACCAAATCTTGACTAAATGAAAACTTTTAATTTCACAAGATGTAAAGTCTTATTTACTATGCAGAAAGGCGTAGATGTTTACTGCTCTACAAATAAAGTTATTGCTACTTTGCCCAGACAGCTTACTTTAGCTGTTCTATGAACAGTAACACTGTGTCAGTGGTTCTGAGTGAAAGAAGAGACTGTGGGTCCACAGATGCTGAAAAGCTGTTTTTCCTTTCACAAAAAGACAGTTTATGAATTTTTAAAACCAAATCTTGACTAAATGAAAACTTTTAATTTCACAAGATGTAACGTCTTATTTACTATGCAGAAAGGCGTAGATGTTTACTGCTCTACAAATAAAGTTATTGCTACTTTGCCCAGACAGCTTACTTTAGCTGTTCTATGAACAGTAACACTGTGTCAGTGGTTCTGAGTGAAAGAAGAGACTGTGGGTCCACAGATGCTGAAAAGCTGTTTTTCCTTTCACAAAAAGACATTTTATGAATTTTTAAAACCAAATCTTGACAAAATGAAAACTGTTAATTTCACATGATGTAAAGTCTTATTTAATATGCAGAAAGGTGTTTCTTTCATGTATTAGATGTTTACTCTTCTACAAATAAAGTTATTGCTACTTTGCCCAGACAGCTTAGTTGAGCTTTTCTATGAACAGTAACACTGTGTCAGTGGTTCTGAGTGAAAGAAGAGACTGTGGGTCCACAGATGCTGAAAAGCTGTTTTTCCTTTCACAAAAAGACAGTTTATGAATTTTTAAAACCAAATCTTGACTAAATGAAAACTTTTAATTTCACAAGATGTAGTCTTATTTACTATGCAGAAAGGCTTAGATGTTTACTGCTCTACAAATAAAGTTATTGCTACTTTGCCCAGACAGCTTAGTTTAGCTGTTCTATGAACAGTGCAACCGTGTCAGTGGTTCTGAGTGAAAGGAGAGAATGTGGGTCCACAGATGCTGAAAAGCTGTTTTTCCTTTCACAAAAATACAGTTTATGAATTTTTAAAACCAAAACTTGACAAAATGAAAACTGTTAATTTCACATGATGTAAAGTCTTATTTAATGCAGAAAGGTGTTTCTTTCATGTATTAGATGTTTTGCTCTACAAATAAAGTTATTGCTACTTTGCCCAGACAGCTTACTTTAGCTGTTCTATGAACAGTAACACTGTGTCAGTGGTTCTGAGTGAAAGAAGAGACTGTGGGTCCACAGATGCTGAAAAGCTGTTTTTTCTTTCACAAAAATACATTTTATGAATTTTTAAAACCAAATCTTGACAAAATGAAAACTGTTAATTTCACATGATGTAAAGTCTTATTTAATATGCAGAAAGGTGTTTCTTTCATTTATTAGATGTTTACTGCTCTACAAATAAAGTTATTGCTACTTTGCCCAGACAGCATAGTTGAGCTTTTCTATGAATAGTAACACTGTGTCAATGGTTCTGAGTGAAAGAAGAGACTGTGGGTCCACAGATGCTGAAAAGCTGTTTTTCCTTTCACAAAAAGACAGTTTATGAATTTTTAAAACCAAATCTTGACTAAATGAAAACTTTTAATTTCACAAGATGTAACGTCTTATTTACTATGCAGAAAGGCTTAGATGTTTACTGCTCTACAAATAAAGTTATTGCTACTTTGCCCAGACAGCTTAGTTTAGCTTTCTATGAACAGTAAACTGTGTCAGTGGTTCTGAGTGAAAGAAGAGACTGTGGTCCACAGATGCTGAAAAGCTGTTTTTCCTTTCACAAAAAGACATTTTATGAATTTTTAAAACCAAATCTTGACAAAATGAAAACTGTTAATTTCACATGATGTAAAGTCTTATTTAATATGCAGAAAGGTGTTTCTTTCATGTATTAGATGTTTACTCTTCTACAAATAAAGTTATTGCTACTTTGCCCAGACAGCTTAGTTTAGCTGTTCTATGAACAGTAACACTGTGTCAGTGGTTCTGAGTGAAAGAAGAGAATGTGGGTCCACAGATGCTGAAAAGCTGTTTTTCCTTTCACAAAAATACAGTTTATGAATTTTTAAAACCAAAACTTGACAAATGAAAACTGTTAATTTCACATTATGTAAAGTCTTATTTAATATGAAGAAAGGTGTTTCTTTCATGTATTAGATGTTTACTGCTCTACAAATAAAGTTATTGCTACTTTGCCCAGACAGCTTACTTTAGCTGTTCTATGAACAGTAACACTGTGTCAGTGGTTCTGAGTGAAAGAAGAGACTGTGGGTCCACAGATGCTGAAAAGCTGTTTTTCCTTTCACAAAAAGACAGTTTATGAATTTTTAAAACCAAATCTTGACAAAATGAAAACCGTTAATTTCACATGATGTAAAGTCTTATTTACTATGCAGAAAGGTGTTTATTTCATGTATTAGATGTTTACTCTTCTACAAATAAAGTTATTGCTACTTTGCCCAGACAGCTTAGTTGAGCTTTTCTATGAACAGTAACACTGTGTCAGTGGTTCTGAGTGAAAGAAGAGACTGTGGGTCCACAGCTGAAAAGCTGTTTTTCCTTTCACAAAAAACAAGTTTATGAATTTTTAAAACCAAATCTTGACTTAATGAAAACTTTTAATTTCACAAGATGTAAAGTCTTATTTACTATGCAGAAAGGCTTAGATGTTTTACTGCTCTACAAATAAAGTTATTGCTACTTTGCCCAGACAGCTTACTTTAGCTGTTCTATGAACAGTAACACTGTGTCAGTGGTTCTGAGTGAAAGAAGAAAATGTGGGTCCACAGATGCTGAAAAGCTGTTTTTCCTTTCACAAAAAGACATTTTATGAATTTTTAAAACCAAATCTTCACAAAATGAAAACTGTTAATTTCACATGATGTAAAGTCTTATTTAATATGCAGAAAGGTGTTTCTTTCATGTATTAGATGTTTACTGCTCTACAAATAAAGTTATTGCTACTTTGCCCAGACAGCTTAGTTGAGCTTTTCTATGAACAGTAACACTGTGTCAGTGGTTCTGAGTGAAAGAAGAGACTGTGGGTCCACAGATGCTGAAAAGCTGTTTTTCCTTTCACAAAAAGACAGTTTATGAATTTTTAAAACCAAATCTTGACTAAATGAAAACTTTTAATTTCACAAGATGTAAAGTCTTATTTACTATGCAGAAAGGCTAGATGTTTACTGCTCTACAAATAAAGTTATTGCTACTTTGCCCAGACAGCTAAGTTAAGCTTTTCTATGAACAGTAACACTGTGTCAGTGTTTCTGAGTGAAAGAAGAGACTGTGGGTCCACAGATGCTGAAAAGCTGTTTTTCCTTTCACAAAAAGACAGTTTATGAATTTTTAAAACCAAATCTTGACTAAATGAAAACTTTTAATTTCACAAGATGTAAAGTCTTATTTACTATGCAGAAAGGAGTAGATGTTTACTGCTCTACAAATAAAGTTATTGCTACTTTGCCCAGACAGCTTACTTTAGCTGTTCTATGAACAGTAACACTGTGTCAGTGGTTCTGAGTGAAAGAAGAGACTGTGGGTCCACAGATGCTGAAAAGCTGTTTTTCCTTTCACAAAAAGAAATTTTATGAATTTTTAAAACCAAATCTTGACAAAATGAAAACTGTTCATTGCACATGATGTAAAGTCTTATTTAATATGCAGAAATGTGTTTCTTTCATGTATTAGATGTTTACTGCTCTACAAATAAAGTTATTGCTACTTTGCCCAGACAGCTTAGTTTAGCTTTCTATGAACAGTAACACTTTGTCAGTGGTTCTGAGTGAAAGAAGAGACTGTGGGTCCACAGATTCTGAAAAGCTGTTTTTCCTTTCACAAAAAGACAGTTTATGAATTTTTAAAACCAAATCTTGATTAAATGAAAACTTTAAATTTCACAAGATGTAAAGTCTTATTTACTATGCAGAAAGGCATAGATGTTTACTGCTCTACAAATAAAGTTATTGCTACTTTGCCCAGACAGCTTACTTTAGCTGTTCTATGAGCAGTGACACTGTGTCAGTGGTTCTGAGTGAAAGAAGAAATGTGGGTCCACAGATGCTGAAAAGCTGTTTTTCCTTTCACAAAAAGACATTTTATGAATTTTTAAAACCAAATCTTGACAAAATGAAAACTGTTAATTTCACATGATGTAAAGTCTTATTTACTATGCAGAAAGGTGTTTCTTTCATGTATTAGATGTTTACTGCTCTACAAATAAAGTTATTGCTACTTTGCCCAGACAGCTTAGTTGAGCTTTTCTATGAACAGTAACACTGTGTCAGTGGTTCTGAGTGAAAGAAGAGACTGTGGGTCCACAGATGCTGAAAAGCTGTTTTTCCTTTCACAAAAAGAAGTTTATGAATTTTTAAAACCAAATCTTGACTAAATGAAAACTTTTAATTTCACAAGATGTAAAGTCTTATTTACTATGCAGAAAGGCGTAGATGTTTACTGCTCTACAAATAAAGTTATTGCTACTTTGCCCAGACAGCTTAGTTAAGCTTTCTATGAACAGTAACACTGTGTCAGTGGTTCTGAGTGAAAGAAGAGACTGTGGGTCCACAGATGCTGAAAAGCTGTTTTTCCTTTCACAAAAAGACATTTTATGAATTTTTAAAACCAAATCTTGACAAAATGAAAACTGTTAATTTCACATGATGTAAAGTCTTATTTACTATGCAGAAAGGTGTTTCTTTCATGTATTAGATGTTTACTGCTCTACAAATAAAGTTATTGCTACTTTGCCCAGACAGCTTAGTTGAGCTTTTCTATGAACAGTAACACTGTGTCAGTGGTTCTGAGTGAAAGAAGAGACTGTGGGTCCACAGATGCTGAAAAGCTGTTTTTCCTTTCACAAAAAGACAGTTTATGAATTTTTAAAACCAAATCTTGACTAAATGAAAACTTTTAATTTCACAAGATGTAAAGTCTTATTTACTATGCAGAAAGGCATAGATGTTTACTGCTCTACAAATAAAGTTATTGCTACTTTGCCCAGACAGCTTACTTTAGCTGTTCTATGAACAGTAACACTGTGTCAGTGGTTCTGAGTGAAAGAAGAGACTGTGGGTCCACAGATGCTGAAAAGCTGTTTTTCCTTTCACAAAAAGACAGTTTATGAATTTTTAAAACCAAATCTTGACTAAATGAAAACTTTAAATTTCACAAGATGTAAAGTCTTATTTACTATGCAGAAAGCGTAGATGTTTACTGCTCTACAAATAAAGTTATTGCTACTTTGCCCAGACAGCTTACTTTAGCTGTTCTATGAACAGTAACACTGTGTCAGTGGTTCTGAGTGAAAGAAGAGACTGTGGGTCCACAGATGCTGAAAAGCTGTTTTTCCTTTCACAAAAAGACATTTTATGAATTTTTAAAACCAAATCTTGACTAAATGAAAACTTTTCATTTCACAAGATGTAAAGTCTTATTTACTATGCAGAAAGCTTAGATGTTTACTGCTCTACAAATAAAGTTATTGCTACTTTGCCCAGACAGCTAAGTTAAGCTTTTCTATGAACAGTAACACTGTGTCAGTGTTTCTGAGTGAAAGAAGAGACTGTGGGTCCACAGATGCTGAAAAGCATTTTTTCCTTTCACAAAAAGACAGTTTATGAATTTTTAAACCAAATCTTGATTAAATGAAAACTTTAAATTTCACAAGATGTAAAGTCTTATTTACTATGCAGAAAGGCGTAGATGTTTACTGCTCTACAAATAAAGTTATTGCTACTTTGCCCAGACAGCTTACTTTAGCTGTTCTATGAACAGTAACACTGTGTCAGTGGTTCTGTTTGAAAGAAGAGACTGTGGGTCCACAGATGCAGAAAAGCTGTTTTTCCTTTGACAAAAAGACATTTTATGAATTTTTAAAACCAAATCTTGACAAAATGAAAACTGTTAATTTCACATGATGTAAAGTCTTATTTAATATGCAGAAAGGTGTTTCTTTCATGTATTAGATGTTTACTCTTCTACAAATAAAGTTATTGCTACTTTGCCCAGACAGCTTAGTTGAGCTTTTCTATGAACAGTAACACTTTGTCAGTGGTTCTGAGTGAAAGAAGAGACTGTGGGTCCACAGATGCTGAAAAGCTGTTTTTCCTTTCACAAAAAGACAGTTTATGAATTTTTAAAACCAAATCTTGACTAAATGAAAACTTTTAATTTCACAAGATGTAAAGTCTTATTTACTATGCAGAAAGGCTTAGATGTTTACTGCTCTACAAATAAAGTTTTTGCTACTTTGCCCAGACAGCTTAGTTGAGCTTTTCTATGAACAGTGACACTGTGTCAGTGGTTCTGAGTGAAAGAAGAGAATGTGGGTCCACAGATGCTGAAAAGCTGTTTTTCCTTTGACAAAAAGACATTTTATTAATTTTTAAAACCAAATCTTGACAAAATGAAAACCGTTAATTTCACATGATGTAAAGTCTTATTTACTATGCAGAAAGGCGTTTCTTTCATTTATTAGATGTTTACTGCTCTACAAATAAAGTTATTGCTACTTTGCCCAGACAGCTTAGTTGAGCTTTTCTATGAATAGTAACACTGTGTCAATGGTTCTGAGTGAAAGAAGAGACTGTGGGTCCACAGACGCTGAAAAGCTGTTTTTCCTTTCACAAAAAGACAGTTTATGAATTTTTAAAACCAAATCTTGACTAAATGAAAACTTTTAATTTCACAAGATGTAAAGTCTTATTTACTATGCAGAAAGGCGTAGATGTTTACTGCTCTACAAATAAAGTTATTGCTACTTTGACCAGACAGCTTAGTTTAGATGTTCTATGAACAGTGGCACCGTGTCAGTGGTTCTGAGTGAAAGGAGAGAATGTAGGTCCACAGATGCTGAAAAGCTGTTTTTCCTTTCACAAAAATACAGTTTATGAATTTTTAAAACCAAAACTTGACAAAATGAAAACTGTTAATTTCACATGATGTAAAGTCTTAAATAATATGAAGAAAGGTGTTTCTTTCATGTATTAGATGTTTACTGCTCTACAAATAAAGTTATTGCTACTTTGCCCAGACAGCTTACTTTAGCTGTTCTATGAACAGTAACACTGTGTCAGTGGTTCTGAGTGAAAGAAGAGACTGTGGGTCCACAGATGCTGAAAAGCTGTTTTTCCTTTCACAAAAAGACATTTTATGAATTTTTAAAACCAAATCTTGACAAAATGAAAACTGTTAATTTCACATGATGTAAAGTCTTATTTACTATGCAGAAAGGTGTTTATTTCATGTATTAGATGTTTACTCTTCTACAAATAAAGTTATTGCTACTTTGCCCAGACAGCTTAGTTGAGCTTTTCTATGAACAGTAACACTGTGTCAGTGGTTCTGAGTGAAAGAAGAGACTGTGGGTCCACAGATGCTGAAAAGCTGTTTTTCCTTTCACAAAAAACAAGTTTATGAATTTTTAAAACCAAATCTTGACTTAATGAAAACTTTTAATTTCACAAGATGTAAAGTCTTATTTACTATGCAGAAAGGCGTAGATGTTTACTGCTCTACAAATAAAGTTATTGCTACTTTGCCCAGACAGCTTACTTTAGCTGTTCTATGAACAGTGACACTGTGTCAGTGGTTCTGAGTGAAAGAAGAGACTGTGGGTCCACAGATGCTGAAAAGCTGTTTTTCCTTTCACAAAAAGACAGTTTATGAATTATTAAAACCAAATCTTGATTAAATGAAAACTTTTAATTTCACAAGATGTAAAGTCTTATTTACTATGCAGAAAGGCGTAGATGTTTACTGCTCTACAAATAAAGTTATTGCTACTTTGCCCAGACAGCTTACTTTAGCTGTTCTATGAACAGTAACACTGTGTCAGTGGTTCTGTTTGAAAGAAGAGACTGTGGGTCCACAGATGCAGAAAAGCTGTTTTCCTTTCACAAAAAGACAGTTTATGAATTTTTAAAACCAAATCTTGACAAAATGAAAACCGTTAATTTCACATGATGTAAAGTCTTATTTACTATGCAGAAAGGTGTTTATTTCATGTATTAGATGTTTACTCTTCTACAAATAAAGTTATTGCTACTTTGCCCAGACAGCTTAGTTGAGCTTTTCTATGAACAGTAACACTGTGTCAGTGGTTCTGAGTGAAAGAAGAGACTGTGGGTCCACAGATGCTGAAAAGCTGTTTTTCCTTTCACAAAAAACAAGTTTATGAATTTTTAAAACCAAATCTTGACTTAATGAAAACTTTTAATTTCACAAGATGTAAAGTCTTATTTACTATGCAGAAAGGCTTAGATGTTTACTGCTCTACAAATAAAGTTATTGCTACTTTGCCCAGACAGCTTAGTTGAGCTTTTCTATGAACAGTGACACTGTGTCAGTGGTTCTGAGTGAAAGAAGAGAATGTGGGTCCACAGATGCTGAAAAGCTGTTTTTCCTTTGACAAAAAGACATTTTATGAATCTTCTACATTTTTCTCTATGAGAAAGCTCCGTTCTCGTCTGTCCCTCTTTTCGAGGAAAGAGGGGCAGCCGTCTGCTTCCCGCGATTCGGTACCCACCGCTGCCGAGGCACGGAGGCGATTGAAATCGCGGGGTTCGCAGTTGGATATGGCCGATGAGTTAGAGAAGGACCGCCCCTTTTCGCGTGCGTCGGCCGTAAACGAGAGTGAGCTGCTGGATTGTGATGATGCGATCTTTCTGACATCATCAGATTCAGCGGTTAGTGCTCTGCTGGGTTATGCCCAGGAAGAGCAGGAGATGTTTGAGGGTGAGGAAGTTGAGACTGAACCCTCTCAATCCTCCTGCACTGCATATGAATGAGTTTTTGGAGGTTATGGATCATAAAAATAAATCTTTCTGGCCATAAATCCCCAGCTCGAGCGAGCCTTCCTTTCTTAAATCTCGATGTGGAGGTTGAGAAGGAGTGGGAAAAGCTATTCTTTCTCGTATTCATAGGTTTCAGCATACTAGTTATGCTGACATTGAGGTGCGTGAAAATGGCAGGGCATATGCAGCAGCAGGTCAGATCGTCGCTTCGTTGCACACTATGGCGGTGCTTCAGGCGTACCAGACTGATCTGCTGAAAGACCTGGATAAGGCTTTCTGTAAAGTCCAGGTATGAGCCCGAACAACCAGGGGTCCTAGCCCATCTCGGTCTGGGGATCAGAGATGGGCTCAGAAGGCTAGTCTCGCGACTCATGCCCCTCCCCCGCCTGCGGGTAGGGCTAAAGAGAGGCATGGGTCAGAGAGAGGCAAAACCTGAGGGAAGTGTTCCGGATGAAGCGTCCTATATGACACTTTCGTCCGGACCAGAGTAAGACATCTACTCCTTTCCCTTAGGGGGGCATCTGCCTTGATCCTCTCTAATTCCCCTGTAACCAATGGATGAGTATGATCCATTTCTAAAGGCTATCGGCTATCGCAGTGATTACATCACTCGCCGATACTAGATCCAGGCTAGTAGCGCTCCCTGTGGGTTGAGCTAGCATCGCTCCCCTCACCATAGAGGGTCACCTATGAGCATGCCGCTCCCTTCTGAGCGTCTAAGTCTCCACTCGCCAGAGCTCGTTGTTGGTCGAGCTAGCATTGCTCCCCTCAACTAGAGGGTCACCTATGAGCGTGCCGCTCCCTTCTGAGCGTTTGAGTTCTCCTCTTATTCTGAAGAATGTGTTCTCCGCTCCCCAGAGCTCTGCGATTGGTCGCTCTCCTGTTGGTCGAGCTAGCCTTGCTCCCCTCACCTTAGAGGGTTATTATGAGCATGCCACTCCCTTCGGAGCGTCTGATTTCCCTCTCATTTCTGAGGAATGAGTTCTCCGCTCCCCAGAGCTCTGTGATAGATGGCTCTCCTTGATTGGTCGAGCTAGCCTTGCTCCCCTCACCTAGAGGGTTATTATGAGCATGCCGCTCCCTTCAGAACATCTAAGTTTCCTCTCATCTGAGGAAGGAGTCCTCCGCTCTCCAGAGCTCGCTGTCGGTAAGAGCTAGCGTTGCTCCCCTCTCCTAGAGGGTCATTTATGAGCATGCTGCTCCCTTCTGAGCGTCTGAGTTCCCTCTCATTCTGAGTGTCTGAGTTTATCCGCTCCCCAGAGCTCTGTGATCGGTCGCTCTCCTTGTTGGCCAGAGCTCGTTGTTGGTAGAGCTAGCATTGCTCCCCTCACCTAGAGGGTCACCTATGAGCATGCCGCTCCCTTCTGAGCGTTGTGGGTAGAGCTAGCATTGCTCCCCTCACCTAGAGGGTCACCTATGAGCATGCCGCTCCCTTCGGAGCGTCTGAGCTCATTCTGAGGAATGAGTTTTCCACTCCTCAAGGCTCTGTGATAGGTCGCTCGCCTTGCCGGTCGAGCTAGCATTGCTCCCCTCACTACAGAGGGTCATCTATGAGCAAAACCGCTCCCTGCTGAGCGTCTGAGTTTCCTCTCATTCTGTAGAATGAGTTCTCCGCTCCCCAGAGCTCTGTGACCGCTTCGAGTAGAACGTAATACCAATATATAAGTGCACACGTTAAACTCTGGGCACTTTCTAAAATCCACTTAGTGGTAAGATCGCACATCAAGTGTTTTGCGTTCTTTCTAAAATCCATGCTATGGTAAGTGCACACGCTAGACTTTGGGCACTTTTCTAAAATCCACCCAGTGGTAAGTTAGCACATCGAATGTTCTGCTTTCTTTCTAAAAATCCCGTAGGGTAGGGTTACGCGTGCAGCTTCGTGCCCTTATTTGAGTTGGTCAGGCCCCGGCTTGTGCCTTGGGCACCACTCCTGAGCGTTTGAGTTCCCTCTCAAATGAGTTCTCCACTCTCCAGAGCTCGCTATTGGTAGAGCTGGTGTTGCTCCCCTCACTTAGAGGGTCACCTATGAGCATGCCGCTCCCTTCGGAGCGTCTGAGCTCATTCTGAGGAATGAGTTTTCCGCTCCTCAAAGCTCTGTGGTAGTTCGCTCGCCTTGATGGTCGAGCTAGCATTGCTCCCCTCGCTATAGAGGGTCATCTATGAGCAAGCCGCTCCCTGCTGAAAGTCTGAGTTCCTCTCACTCTGTACAATGAGCACTCCGCTCCCCAGAGCTCTGTGATAGGTCGCCGGTTGGTCGAGCTAGCACTGCTCCCCTCACTTAGAGGGTCACCTATGAGCATGCCGCTCCCTTCTGAGCGCCTAAAAATTCCTACCCTTCTAAGGAATGAGTTCTCCGCTCCATTAGAGCTCTGTGAGAGGTTGCTCTCCTGGTTGGTTGAGCTAGCATAGCTCCCCTCACCATAGAGGGTCACCTATGAGCATGCCGCTCCTTTCTGGGCATCCAAGCTCCCGTACTCGGAAGACTGAGTTCTCCGCTCTCCAGAGCTCCTCATCGGTAGAGCTAGCACTGCTCCCCTCACTGTAGAGGGTCATCTATGAGCATGCCGCTCCCTTCTGAGCGTCTGAGACTCTCACTCCAAGGGATGAGTACTTCTCCGTTCCAAGTGGAACGTAATACCAATATATAAGTGCACACGCTAAACTCTGGGCACTTTTCTAAAATCCACTTAGTGGTAAGATCGCACATCAAGTGTTCTGCGTTCTTTCTAAAATCCATGCTATGGTAAGTGCACACGCTAGACTTTGGGCACTTTTCTAAAATCCACCCAGTGGTAAGTTAGTACATCGAATGTTCTGCTTTCTTTCTAAAAATCCCGTAGGGTAGGGTTACGCGCGCAGCTTCGTGCCCTTATTTGAGTTGGTCAGGCCCCGGCTTGTGCCTTGGGCTCCACTCCTGAGTGTTTGAGTTCCCTCTCAAAATGAGTTCTCCGCTCTCCAGAGCTCGCTATTGGTAGAGCTGGCGTTGCTCCCCTCACTTAGAGGGTCACCTATGAGCATGCCGCTCCCTTCGGAGCGTCTGAGCTCATTCTGAGGAATGAGTTTTCCGCTCCTCAAAGCTCTGTGGTAGTTCGCTCGCCTTGCTGGTCGAGCTAGCATTGCTCCCCTCGCTATAGAGGGTCACCTATGAGCATGCCGCTCCTGTTGAGAATCGGAAGTTTCTCCACTTCCAGAATTCGGGGTAGATCGCTCGCCTGGTGGGTCGAGCTAGCATTGCTCCCCTCATCTTAGAGGGTCATCCATGAGCATGCCGCTCCTGTTGAGAATCGGAAGTTTCTCCACTTCCAGAGTTCGGGGTAGATCGCTCGCCTGGTGGGTCGAGCTAGCATTGCTCCCCTCATCTTAGAGGGTCATCTATGAGCATACAGCTCCCTTCTGAGCATCTAGTTCCCCGACATAGAACGTAAAAATAAAATATATAAGTGCACACGCTAAAGCAATGGGCACTTTCTAAAATCCACTTAGTGGTAAGATCGCACATCAATGTTCTGCGTTCTTTCTAAAATCCATGCTATGGTAAATGCACACGCTAGACTTTGGGCATTTTCTAAAATCCACCCAGTGGTAAGTTAGCACATCGAATGTTCTGCTTTCTTTCTAAAAACCCTTAGGGGTAGGGTTACGCGCGCAGCTTCGTGCCCTTATTTGAGTTGGTCAAGCCCCGGTTTGTGCCTTGGGCCCCACTCCATGTAACCAAATTTTTTGGTTTAAAAAGGGTAATACTACCAAGGGGTCTGTTGAGACAGCTCCCTCAGCAAGCTCATGTAGAGCAAGCGGTAGCCCCTAGTGACCGGCCAGGACCTAGTGGCTACCACTAGGTACTTGGCCCTATCCCCTTAAAGGAATCTTTCTGTATAAGAATGATTCCAAACCTGTGAGCTCTACCTTGGGTCCAGTAATGCCGGCACCTAGCAGGTAAGTACTTCAGGTATGCAGCTCGGGTTTTTGGCCAAAGGAGGATAATGTCACTGACAGCATCAACCGTCCAAACAGGGGCAACTCCCTGAGCCAAATGGTAGAGTTAACTTGTGCTCGCCTCCTGCGGGAATTTGGCTTGCATTCCCCTCAGCATGGCGGCGTGGGTATAACGTTCCCCATAGTGGCCCCTAGGGGACGCAGTTCGAAGTTCCCATGAAGGGGAACGTCTCAGGTTACGTATGTAACCATGGTTCCCCGAGTGGGGAACGAGACACTGCGTCCCCTAGGCTTTGGGGCCATGCTTCGGACGCAAGCTTCAGACGAAGAAGCGGATGATGTATTCGCCCGGCCGTCCTTATATTGTGGTCACGCCGGTAGTGACGTCATGGGCTGTCGCCGGCCAACGGATGGTGTTTTTTCATATGTTTCTTCAGGCACGAGTCACGCTGGAGGCGTTCCCCATAGTGGCCCCTAGGGGACGCAGTGTCTCGTTCCCCACTCGGGGAACCATGGTTACATACGTAACCTGAGACGTTTTCCTTTCACAAAAAGACAGTTTATGAATTTTTAAAACCAAATCTTGACTAAATGAAAACTTTTAATTTCACAAGATGTAAAGTCTTATTTACTATGCAGAAAGGCGTAGATGTTTACTGCTCTACAAATAAAGTTATTGCTACTTTGACCAGACAGCTTAGTTTAGATGTTCTATGAACAGTGGCACCGTGTCAGTGGTTCTGAGTGAAAGGAGAGAATGTAGGTCCACAGATGCTGAAAAGCTGTTTTTTCTTTCACAAAAATACAGTTTATGCATTTTTAAAACCAAAACTTGACAAAATGAAAACTGTTAATTTCACATGATGTAAAGTCTTAAATAATATGAAGAAAGGTGTTTCTTTCATGTATTAGATGTTTACTGCTCTACAAATAAAGTTATTGCTACTTTGCCCAGACAGCTTACTTTAGCTGTTCTATGAACAGTAACACTGTGTCAGTGGTTCTGAGTGAAAGAAGAGACTGTGGATCCACAGATGCTGAAAAGCTGTTTTTCCTTTCACAAAAAGACATTTTATGAATTTTTAAAACCAAATCTTGACAAAATGAAAACCGTTAATTTCACATGATGTAAAGTCTTATTTACTATGCAGAAAGGTGTTTATTTCATGTATTAGATGTTTACTCTTCTACAAATAAAGTTATTGCTACTTTGCCCAGACAGCTTAGTTGAGTTTTTCTATGAACAGTAACACTGTGTCAGTGGTTCTGAGTGAAAGAAGAGACTGTGGGTCCACAGATGCTGAAAAGCTGTTTTTCCTTTCACAAAAAGACAGTTTATGAATTTTTAAAACCAAATCTTGACTAAATGAAAACTTTTAATTTCACAAGATGTAAAGTCTTATTTACTATGCAGAAAGGCGTAGATGTTTACTGTTCTACACATAAAGTTATTGCTACTTTGACCAGACAGCTTAGTTTATATGTTCTATGAACAGTGGCACCTTGTCAGGGGTTCTGAGTGAAAGAAGAGAATGTAATTCCTGTAAAGAAAGGTGATGGAAGAACAGCACATCTTTGGGGAATTTGGTTACTTTCAGGTATTATATCATAAATACCAACCAACTAAAGTCTGGATCTAAAGCCCCTCCCCCTCATCCAGTGCAAACGCGCGCGACTTCTTTCAGTCACAGAACAAAGAAAATTGACCGGAACGTTTCTAAAAGACATTCGTTCATTTCATGACTTTTAAAACCATCCACCCAAGAAACAAGATGAATATTAATGTTATACTCGGCCTTTCATAGGCTTGACGTGATTATTGTGAATGTGAATTATTTAGGACAATGTGGGTGACTTTTAATCATGCCTTAAACTGTAATGTGTAGGTTGTGCCCAATTGCTATGTTTAGTCTCTAAAAGAAGCTGGCATCGTAAGTCATAAGTGGTGTTGATAACCGTTAAACTTTAGCATCATGTGTGACTAAACATATTTATAAAATCTGTAAGTTTGTATCTTCCACGGAATGAATGAAATATTGGATCACGTGGATTCAACCCCAGAAAGCCTGGACATGGGCGGGGCTCCGCCCCATACAGACACTCTGATTCGATCAGCCGCCTGTGGGCAGGGCCAAATCGGACTGTTTAAAACAACGCGCCAGCGTGCAGTTCGCTCTCTTAAAAACTCTTTCTTGTGCTCCTGAACTCTCTTGCTTCGCCCTGCGCGCAAGGTTGGCCTGGAAGCCGGTCCGCTGGACGCTCGCCTTGAAAACCAACCATCTGAAGAAGTCCAAGACCGTGCCAAAGCCGTAATATCGCGGAACCAGCAGCGTAACGACGCTTTCATCTCAACGCAAACCCAGCATCAACCCCGCGATTCCAACACGGCTCCCCGGTGGAAACCCACGTGCGAAGCGAGCCAGCAGAGTTTTCCCAGAGCAACGCGTGGAAACCCACGTGGGAAACGAAACTAAAGCAACAGCCTGCTTAAACCAACAGAAAGCAAGTATCAGCATCTCTATTTCTGACTGAACTGGTAAAAATCTGATCTGAATGCAGTAACAAAGCCTAGGCATTTGTCGTGATCTATGTCTGGTTAGTTAAGTTATGAAATAGGAAAGAATGGTATTCTTTCAACACTTAACCTCAAAACTCCCGTATGCATGTGTGTATGTTTGTGTGTATTACGTATGTTAGAATATTAGTATTGTAAATAAACCTTGTTTCGTTTTATAAAGAATTGTCTCTGGAATGTGATTTTCAAGTATTGTATCCTTCTTGCCACAAAGAGAACGTACCTAAGCTCGAATTTGAGAGATTGATAGAATATATTGTTTAGTGATCGCTGGACGACCAATTAAGGTATAAACTGTAAGTTAAATATTAATATTACTTTAATCAAGCAATATTGAATCTTTAACAAATAATTCCCGGAGCTGAAATAATAGCTTCATATTCAGTTGCATTACATTCCACAATTGCTGAAAAGCTGTTTTTCCTTTCACAAAAATACAGTTTATGAATTTTTAAAACCAAAACTTGACAAAATGAAAACTGTTAATTTCACATGATGTAAAGTCTTATTTAATATAAAGAAAGGTGTTTCTTTCATGTATTAGATGTTTACTGCTCTACAAATAAAGTTATTGCTACTTTGCCCAGACAGCTTACTTTAGCTGTTCTATGAACAGTAACACTGTGTCAGTGGTTCTGAGTGAAAGAAGAGACTGTGGGTCCACAGATGCTGAAAAGCTGTTTTTCATTTGACTAAAAAACATTTTATGAATTTTTAAAACCAAATCTTGACAAAATGAAAACTGTTAATTTCACATGATGTAAAGTCTTATTTACTATGCAGAAAGGCGTAGATTTTTACTGCTCTACAAATAAAGTTATTGCTACTTTGACCAGACAGCTTAGTTTAGAAGTTCTATGAACAGTGGCACCGTGTCAGTGGTTCTGAGTGAAAGGAGAGAATGTAGGTCCACAGATGCTGAAAAGCAGTTTTTCCTTTCACAAAAATACATTTTATGAATTTTTAAAACCAAATCTTGACAAAATGAAAACTGTTCATTTCACATGATGTAAAGTCTTATTTACTATGCAGAAAGGCATTTCTTTCATTTATTACATGTTTACTGCTCTACAAATAAACTTATTGCTACTTTGCCCAGACAGCTTAGTTGAGCTTTTCTATGAACAGTGACACTGTGTCAGTGGTTCTGAGTGAAAGAAGAGAATGTGGGTCCACAGATGCTGAAAAGCTGTTTTTCCTTTCACAACAAGACATTTTATGAATTTTTAAAACCAAATCTTGACAAAATGAAAACGTTTAATTTCACATGATGTAAAGTCTTATTTACTATGCAGAAAGGCGTAGATTTTTACTGCTCTACAAATAAAGTTATTGCTACTTTGACCAGACAGCTTAGTTTAGAAGTTCTATGAACAGTGGCACCGTGTCAGTGGTTCTGAGTGAAAGGAGAGAATGTAGGTCCACAGATGCTGAAAAGCTGTTTTTCCTTTCACAAAAATAAAGTTTATGAATTTTTTAAACCAAATCTTGACAAAATGAAAACTGTTAATTTCACATGATGTAAAGTCTTATTTACTATGAAGAAAGGTGTTTCTTTCATGTATTAGATGTTTACTGCTCTACAAATAAAGTTATTGCTACTTTGCCCAGACAGCTTACTTTAGCTGTTCTATGAACAGTAACACTGTGTCAGTGGTTCTGAGTGAAAGAAGAGACTGTGGGTCCACAGATGCTGAAAAGCTGTTTTTCTTTACAAAACATTTTATGAATTTTTAAAACCAAATCTTGACAAAATGAAAACTGTTAATTTCACATGATGTAAAGTCTTATTTACTATGCAGAAAGCGTTTCTTTCATGTATTAGATGTTTACTGCTCTACAAATAAATTATTGCTACTTTGCCCAGACAGCTTACTTTAGCTTTCTATGAACAGGACACTGTGTCAGTGGTTCTGAGTGAAAGAAGAGAATGTGGGTCCACAGATGCTGAAAAGCTGTTTTTCCTTTCACAAAAGACATTTTATGAATTTTTAAAACCAAATCTTGACAAAATGAAAACTTTTAATTTCACATGATGTAAAGTCTTATTTACTATGCAGAAAGGCGTAGATTTTACTGCTCTACAAATAAAGTTATTGCTACTTTGCCAGACAGCTTAGTTTAGAGTTTATGAACAGTGCACCGTGTCAGTGGTTCTGAGTGAAAGGAGAGAATGTGGGTCCAAAGATGCTGAAAAGCTGTTTTTCCTTTCACAAAGACATTTTATGAATTTTTAAAACCAAATCTTGACAAAATGAAAACTGTTAATTTCACATGATGTAAAGTCTTATTTACTATGCAGAAAGGCGTAGATTTTTACTGCTCTACAAATAAAGTTATTGCTACTTTGACCAGACAGCTTAGTTTAGAAGTTCTATGAACAGTGGCACCGTGTCAGTGGTTCTGAGTGAAAGGAGAGAATGTAGGTCCACAGATGCTGAAAAGCTGTTTTTCCTTTCACAAAAATACATTTTATGAATTTTTAAAACCAAATCTTGACAAAATGAAAACTGTTCATTTCACATGATGTAAAGTCTTATTTACTATGCAGAAAGGATTTCTTTCATATTAATGTTTACTGCTCTACAAATAAAGTTATTGCTACTTTGCCCAGACAGCTTAGTTGAGCTTTTCTATGAACACAATATGCACTGTGTCAGTGGTTCTGAGTGAAAGAAGAGAATGTGGGTCCAAAGATTCTGAAAAGCTGTTTTTCCTTTCACAAAAATACAGATTATGATTTTTTAAAACCAAAACTTGACAAAATGAAAACTGTTCATTTAAAATGATGTAAAGTCTTATTTAATATGCAGAAAGGTGTTTCTTCCATGTATTAGATGTTTACTCCTACAAATAAAGTTATTGCTACTTTGCCCAGACAGCTTAGTTGAGCTTTTCTATGAACAGTAACACTGTGTCAGTGGTTCTGAGTGAAAGAAGAGACTGTGGGTCCACAGATGCTGAAAAGCTGTTTTTCCTTTCACAAAAAAGACAGTTTATGAATTTTTTAAAACCAAATCTTGACTTAATGAAAACTTTTAATTTCACAAAATGTAAAGTCTTATTTACTATGCAGAAAGGCGTAGATGTTTACTGCTCTACAAATAAAGTTATTGCTACTTCGCCCAGACAGCTTACTTTAGATGTTCTATGAAAAGTGGCACCTTGTCAGTGGTTCTGAGTGAAAGGAGAGAATGTAGGTCCACAGATGCTGAAAAGCAGTTTTTCCTTTCACAAAAATACAGTTTATGAACTTTTAAAACCAAAACTTGACAAAATGAAAACTGTTAATTTCACATGATGTAAAGTCTTATTTAATATGAAGAAAGGTGTTTCTTTCATGTATTAGATGTTTACTGCTCTACAAATAAAGTTATTGCTACTTTGCCCAGACAGCTTACTTTAGCTGTTCTATGAACAGTAACACTGTGTCAGTGGTTCTGAGTGAAAGAAGAGACTGTGGGTCCACAGATGCTGAAAAGCTGTTTTTCTTTACTAAAAAATATTGTTAATTTTTAAAACCAAATCTTGACAAAATGAAAACTGTTAATTTCACATGATGTAAAGTCTTATTTACTATGCAGAAAGACGTTTCTTTCATGTACTGGATGTTTACTGCTCTACAAATAAAGTTATTGCTACTTTGCCCAGACAGCTTAGTTGAGCTTTTCTATGAACAGTAACACTGTGTCAGTGGTTCTGAGTGAAAGAAGAGACTGTGGGTCCACAGATGCTGAAAAGCTGTTTTTCCTTTCACAAAAAACGTTTATGAATTTTTAAAACCAAATCTTGACTAAATGAAAACTTTTAATTTCACAAGATGTAAAGTCTTATTTACTAGCAGAAAGGCGTAGATTTTTACTGCTCTACAAACAAAGTTATTGCTACTTTACCAAAGTTAGTTTGAATCTATGAACAGTGGACTTTAGATGGTTCTGAGTGAAAGGAGAGAATGTGGGTCCACAGATGCTGAAAAGCTGTTTTTCCTTTCACAAAAAGACATTTTATGAATTTTTAAAACCAAATCTTGAAAATGAAAACTGTTAATTTCACATGATGTAAAGTCTTATTTACTATGCAGAAAGGCGTAGTTTTTAGCTGCTCTACAAATAAAGTTATTGCTACTTTGACAAACAGCTTAGTTTAGAAGTTCTATGAACATGTAACTGTCAGTGGTTCTGAGTGAAAGGAGAGAATGTAGGTCCACAGATGCTGAAAAGCTGTTTTTCCTTTCACAAAAATACAGTTTATGAATTTTTAAAACCAAAACTTGACAAAATGAAAACTGTTCATTTCACATGATGTAAAGTCTTATTTAATATGCAGAAAGGTGTTTCTTTCATGTATTAGATGTTTACTGCTCTACAAATAAAATTATTGCTACTTTGCCCAGACAGCTTACTTTAGCTGTTCTATGAACAGTGACACTGTGTCAGTGGTTCTGAGTGAAAGAAGAGAATGTGGGTCCAAAGATGCTGAAAAGCTGTTTTTCCTTTCACAAAAATACAGATTATGAATTTTTAAAACCAAAACTTGACAAAATGAAAACTGTTCATTTCACATGATGTAAAGTCTTATTTTATGCAGAAAGGTGTTTTTTCATGTATTAGATGTTTACTGCTCTACAAATAAAGTTATTGCTACTTTGCCCAGACAGCTTACTTTAGCTGTTCTATGAACAGTAACACTGTGTCAGTGGTTCTGAGTGAAAGAAGAGACTGTGGGTCCACAGATGCTGAAAAGCTGTTTTTCATTTGACTAAAAAACATTTTATGAATTTTTAAAACAAATCTTGACAAAATGAAAACTGTTAATTTCACATGATGTAAAGTCTTATTTACTATGCAGAAAAGTTTTTTCTTATAGGATGTTTACTGCTCTACAAATAAAGTTATTGCTACTTTGCCCAGACAGCTTAGTTGACTTTTCTATGAACAGTACACTGTGTCAGTGGTTCTGAGTGAAAGAAGAGAATGTGGGTCCACAGATGCTGAAAAGCTGTTTTTCCTTTCACAAAAAGACTTTTATGAATTTTTAAAACCAAATCTTGACAAAATGAAAACTGTTAATTTCACATGATAAAGTCTTATTTACTATGCAGAAAGGCGTAGATGTTTACTGCTCTACAAATAAAGTTATTGCTACTTTGACCAGACAGCTTAGTTTAGAATTCTATGAACAGTGGCACTGTGTCAGTGGTTCTGAGTGAAAGGAGAGAATGTGGCCACAGTATGCTGAAAAGCTGTTTTTCCTTTCACAAAATACATTTTATGAATTTTTAAAACCAAATCTTGACAAAATGAAAACTTTAATTTACATGATGTAAAGTCTTATTTACTATGCAGAAAGGGTAGATTTTTACTGCTCTACAAATAAAGTTATTGCTACTTTGACCAGACAGCTTAGTTTAGAAGTTCTATGAACAGTGCACCGTGTCAGTGGTTCTGAGTGAAAGGAGGAATGTGGCCACAGATGCTGAAAAGCTGTTTTTCTTTTCACAAAAATACAGTTTATGAATTTTTAAAACCAAAACTTGACAAAATGAAAACTGTTCATTTCACATGATGTAAAGTCTTATTTAATATGCAGAAAGGTGTTTCTTTCATGTATTAGATGTTTACTGCTCTACAAATAAAGTTATTGCTACTTTGCCCAGACAGCTTACTTTAGCTGTTCTATGAACAGTTACACTGTGTCAGTGGTTCTGAGTGAAAGAAGAAATGTGGGTCCAAATGCTGAAAAGCTGTTTTTCCTTTCACAAAAATACAGTTATGAATTTTTAAAACCAAACTTGACAAAATGAAAACTGTTCATTTCAAATGATGTAAAGTCTTATTTAATATGCAGAAAGGTGTTTCTTTCATGTATTAGATGTTTACTTTACAAATAAAGTTATTGCTACTTTGCCCAGACAGCTTAGTTGAGCTTTTCTATGAACAGTAACACTGTGTCAGTGGTTCTGAGTGAAAGAAGAGACTGTGGGTCCACAGATGCTGAAAAGCTGTTTTTCCTTTCACAAAAAGACAGTTTATGATTTTTTAAAACCAAATCTTGTTAATGAAAACTGTTAATTTCACATGTAAAGTCTTAATTTATATGCAGAAAGGCGTAGATGTTTACTGCTCTACAAATAAAGTTATGCTACTTTGACCAGACAGCTTAGTTTAAATTCTATGACATGGCACCTGTCAGTGGTTCTGAGTGAAAGGAGAGAATGTGGTCCACAGATGCTGAAAAGCTGTATTTTCCTTTCACAAAATACAGTTTATGAATTTTTAAAACAAAACATGACAAAATGAAAACTGTTCATTTCACATGATGTAAAGTCTTATTTAATATGCAGAAAGGTGTTTCTTTCATGTATTAGATGTTTACTCTTCTACAAATAAAGTTATTGCTACTTTGCCCAGACAGCTTATTTAGCTGTTCTATGAACAGTTACACTGTGTCAGTGGTTCTGAGTGAAAGAAGAGACTGTGGGTCCACAGATGCTGAAAAGCTGTTTTTCCTTTCACAAAAAGACATTTTATGAATTTTTAAAACCAAATCTTGACAAAATGAAAACTGTTCATTTCACATGATGTAAAGTCTTATTTACTATGCAGAAAGGCATTTATTAGATGTTTACTGCTCTACAAATAAAGTTATTGCTACTTTTCCCAGACAGCTTAGTTGAGCTTTTCTATGAACAGTAACACTGTGTCAGTGGTTATGAGTGAAAGAAGAGACTGTGGGTCCACAGATGCTGAAAAGCTGTTTTTCCTTTCACAAAAAGACAGTTTATGAATTTTTAAAACCAAATCTTGACTAAATGAAAACTTTTAATTTCACAAGATGTAAAGTCTTATTTACTATGCAGAAAGGCGTAGATGTTTACTGCTCTACAAATAAAGTTATTGCTACTTTGACCAGACAGCTTAGTTTAGATGTTCTATGAACAGTGGCACCTTGTCAGTGGTTCTGAGTGAAAGGAGAGAATGTACTTCCACAAATGCTGAAAAGCTGTTTTTCCTTTCACAAAAATACAGTTTATGAATTTTTAAAACCAAATCTTAACAAAATGAAAACTGTTCATTTCACATGATGTAAAGTCTTATTTAATATGCAGAAAGGTGTTTCTTTCATGTATTAGATGTTTACTCTTCTACAAATAAAGTTATTGCTACTTTGTCCAGAAAGCTTAGTTTAGCTGTTCTATGAACAGTGGCACTGTGTCAGTGGTTCTGAGTGAAAGAAGAGACTGTGGGTCCACAGGTGCTGAAAAGCTGTTTTTCCTTTCACAAAAAGACATTTTATGAATTTTTAAAACCAAATCTTGACAAAATGAAAACTGTTCATTTCACATGATGTAAAGTCTTATTTACTATGCAGAAAGGCGTAGATTTTTACTGCTCTACAAATAAAGTTATTGCTACTTTGACCAGACAGCTTAGCTTAGAAGTTCTATGAAAAGTGGCACCGTGTCAGTGGTTCTGAGTGAAAGGAGAGAATGTAGGTCCACAGATGCTGAAAAGCTGTTTTTCATTTCACAAAAATAAATTTTATGAATTTTTAAAACCAAAACTTGACAAAATGAAAACTGTTAATTTCACATGATGTAAAGTCTTATTTAATATGCAGAAAGGTGTTTCTTTCATGTATTAGATGTTTACTCTTCTACAAATAAAGTTATTACTACTTTGTCCAGAAAGCTTAGTTTAGCTGTTCTATGAACAGTGGCACTGTGTCAGTGGTTCTGAGTGAAAGAAGAGACTGTGGGTCCACAGATGCTGAAAAGCTGTTTTTCCTTTCACAAAAAGACATTTTATGAATTTTTAAAACCAAATCTTGACAAAATGAAAACTGTTCATTTCACATGATGTAAAGTCTTATTTACTATGCAGAAAGGCGTAGATTTTTACTGCTCTACAAATAAAGTTATTGCTACTTTGACCAGACAGCTTAGTTTAGAAGTTCTATGAAAAGTGGCACCGTGTCAGTGGTTCTGAGTGAAAGGAGAGAATGTAGGTCCACAGATGCTGAAAAGCTGTTTTTCCTTTCACAAAAATACATTTTATGAATTTTTAAAACCAAAACTTGACAAAATGAAAACTGTTAATTTCACATGATGTAAAGTCTTATTTAATATGCAGAAAGGTGTTTCTTTCATGTATTAGATGTTTACTGCTCTACAAATAAAGTTATTGCTACTTTGACCAGACAGCTTAGTTTAGATGTTCTATGAACAGTAACACTGTGTCAGTGGTTCTGAGTGAAAGAAGAGACTGTGGGTCCACAGATGCTGAAAAGCTGTTTTTCATTTGACTAAAAACATTTTATGAATTTTTAAAACCAAATCTTGACAAAATGAAAACTGTTAATTTCACATGATGTAAAGTCTTATTTACTATGCAGAAAGACGTTTCTTTCATGTACTGGATGTTTACTGCTCTACAAATAAAGTTATTGCTACTTTGCCCAGACAGCTTAGTTGAGCTTTTCTATGAACAGTGACACTGTGTCAGTGGTTCTGAGTGAAAGAAGAGAATGTGGGTCCACAGATGCTGAAAAGCTGTTTTTCCTTTCACAACAAGACATTTTATGAATTTTTAAAACCAAATCTTGACTTAATGAAAACTGTTAATTTCACATGTAAAGTCTTATTTACTATGCAGAAAGGCGTAGATGTTTACTGCTCTACAAATAAAGTTATGCTACTTTGACCAGACAGCTTAGTTTAGAAGTTCTATGAACAGTGGCACCGTGTCAGTGGTTCTGAGTGAAAGGAGAGAATGTAGGTCCACAGATGCTGAAAAGCTGTTTTTCCGTTCACAAAAATACAGTTTATGAATTTTTAAAACCAAAACATGACAAAATGAAAACTGTTCATTTCACATGATGTAAAGTCTTATTTAATATGCAGAAAGGTGTTTCTTTCATGTATTAGATGTTTACTCTTCTACAAATAAAGTTATTGCTACTTTGCCCAGACAGCTTAGTTTAGCTGTTCTATGAACAGTGACACTGTGTCAGTGGTTCTGAGTGAAAGAAGAGACTGTGGGCCCACAGATGCTGAAAAGCTGTTTTTCCTTTCACAAAAAGACATTTTATGAATTTTTAAAACCAAATCTTGACAAAATGAAAACTGTTCATTTCACATGATGTAAAGTCTTATTTACTATGCAGAAAGGCATTTATTAGATGTTTACTGCTCTACAAATAAAGTTATTGCTACTTTTCCCAGACAGCTTAGTTGAGCTTTTCTATGAACAGTAACACTGTGTCAGTGGTTATGAGTGAAAGAAGAGACTGTGGGTCCACAGATGCTGAAAAGCTGTTTTTCCTTTCACAAAAAGACAGTTTATGAATTTTTAAAACCAAATCTTGACTAAATGAAAACTTTTAATTTCACAAGATGTAAAGTCTTATTTACTATGCAGAAAGGCGTAGATGTTTACTGCTCTACAAATAAAGTTATTGCTACTTTGACCAGACAGCTTAGTTTAGATGTTCTATGAACAGTGGCACCTTGTCAGTGGTTCTGAGTGAAAGGAGAGAATGTACTTCCACAAATGCTGAAAAGCTGTTTTTCCTTTCACAAAAATACAGTTTATGAATTTTTAAAACCAAATCTTAACAAAATGAAAACTGTTCATTTCACATGATGTAAAGTCTTATTTAATATGCAGAAAGGTGTTTCTTTCATGTATTAGATGTTTACTCTTCTACAAATAAAGTTATTGCTACTTTGTCCAGAAAGCTTAGTTTAGCTGTTCTATGAACAGTGGCACTGTGTCAGTGGTTCTGAGTGAAAGAAGAGACTGTGGGTCCACAGGTGCTGAAAAGCTGTTTTTCCTTTCACAAAAAGACATTTTATGAATTTTTAAAACCAAATCTTGACAAAATGAAAACTGTTCATTTCACATGATGTAAAGTCTTATTTACTATGCAGAAAGGCGTAGATTTTTACTGCTCTACAAATAAAGTTATTGCTACTTTGACCAGACAGCTTAGCTTAGAAGTTCTATGAAAAGTGGCACCGTGTCAGTGGTTCTGAGTGAAAGGAGAGAATGTAGGTCCACAGATGCTGAAAAGCTGTTTTTCATTTCACAAAAATACATTTTATGAATTTTTAAAACCAAAACTTGACAAAATGAAAACTGTTAATTTCACATGATGTAAAGTCTTATTTAATATGCAGAAAGGTGTTTCTTTCATGTATTAGATGTTTACTGCTCTACAAATAAAGTTATTGCTACTTTGACCAGACAGCTTAGTTTAGAAGTTCTATGAACAGTGGCACCGTGTCAGTGGTTCTGAGTGAAAGGAGAGAATGTGGGTCCACAGATGCTGAAAAGCTGTTTTTCCTTTCACAACAAGACATTTTATGAATTTTTAAAACCAAATCTTGACAAAATGAAAACTGTTAATTTCACATGATGTAAAGTCTTATTTACTATGCAGAAAGGCGTAGATTTTTACTGCTCTACAAATAAAGTTATTGCTACTTTGATCAGACAGCTTAGTTTAGAAGTTCTATGAACAGTGGCACCGTGTCAGTGGTTCTGAGTGAAAGGAGAGAATGTAGGTCCACAGATGCTGAAAAGCTGTTTTTCCTTTCACAAAAATACATTTTATGAATTTTTAAAACCAAATCTTGACAAAATGAAAACTGTTCATTTCACATGATGTAAAGTCTTATTTACTATGCAGAAAGGCATTTCTTTCATTTATTACATGTTTACTGCTCTACAAATAAAGTTATTGCTACTTTGCCCAGACAGCTTAGTTGAGCTTTTCTATGAACAGTAACACTGTGTCAGTGGTTCTGAGTGAAAGAAGAGACTGTGGGTCCACAGATGCTGAAAAGCAGTTTTTCCTTTCACAAAAAGACAGTTTATGAATTTTTAAAACCAAATCTTGACTTAATGAAAACTTTTAATTTCACAAAATGTAAAGTCTTATTTACTATGCAGAAAGGCGTAGATGTTTACTGCCCTACAAATAAAGTTATTGCTACTTCGCCCAGACAGCTTGCTTTAGATGTTCTATGAAAAGTGGCACCTTGTCAGTGGTTCTGAGTGAAAGGAGAGAATGTAGGTCCACAGATGCTGAAAAGCTGTTTTTCCTTTCACAAAAATACAGTTTATGAATTTTTAAAACCAAAACTTGACAAAATGAAAACTGTTAATTTCACATGATGTAAAGTCTTATTTAATATGAAGAAAGGTGTTTCTTTCATGTATTAGATGTTTACTGCTCTACAAATAAAGTTATTGCTACTTTGCCCAGACAGCTTACTTTAGCTGTTCTATGAACAGTAACACTTTGTCAGTGGTTCTGAGTGAAAGAAGAGACTGTGGGTCCACAGATGCTGAAAATGTGTTTTTCATTTGACTAAAAAACATTTTATGAATTTTTAAAACCAAATCTTGACAAAATGAAAACTGTTAATTTCACATGATGTAGTCTTATTTACTATGCAGAAAGACGTTTCTTTCATGTACTGGATGTTTACTGCTCTACAAATAAAGTTATTGCTACTTTGCCCAGACAGCTTAGTTGAGCTTTTCTATGAACAGTGACACAGTGTCAGTGGTTCTGAGTGAAAGAAGAGAATGTGGGTCCACAGATGCTGAAAAGCTGTTTTTCCTTTCACAAAAAGACATTTTATGAATTTTTAAAACCAAATCTTGACAAAATGAAAACTGTTAATTTCACATGTAAAG
Source organism: Schizopygopsis pylzovi (assembly GCA_027422435.1). Classification (NCBI taxonomy): domain Eukaryota; kingdom Metazoa; phylum Chordata; class Actinopteri; order Cypriniformes; family Cyprinidae; genus Schizopygopsis; species Schizopygopsis pylzovi. The sequence goes on along the minus strand of CM049818.1, from coordinate 31,948,157 downwards.
TCTTATTTACTATGCAGAAAGGCGTAGATGTTTACTGCTCTACAAATAAAGTTATGCTACTTTGACCAGACAGCTTAGTTTAGAAGTTCTATGAACAGTGGCACCGTGTCAGTGGTTCTGAGTGAAAGAAGAGACTGTGGGTCCACAGATGCTGAAAAGCTGTTTTTCCTTTCACAAAAAGACTTTTTATGAATTTTTTAAACCAAATCTTGACTAAATGAAAACTTTTAATTTCACAAGATGTAAAGTCTTATTTACTATGCAGAAAGGCGTTTCTTTCATGTATTAGATGTTTACTGCTCTACAAATAAAGTTATTGCTACTTTGCCCAGACAGCTTACTTTAGCTGTTCTATGAACAGTGACACTGTGTCAGTGGTTCTGAGTGAAAGAAGAGAATGTGGGTCCAAAGATGCTGAAAACTGTTTTTCCTTTCACAAAAATACAGATTATGAATTTTTAAAACCAAAACTTGACAAAATGAAAACTGTTCATTTCAAATGATGTAAAGTCTTATTTAATATGCAGAAAGGTGTTTCTTTCATGTATTAGATGTTTACTCTTCTACAAATAAAGTTATTGCTACTTTGCCCAGACAGCTTAGTTGAGCTTTTCTATGAACAGTAACACTGTGTCAGTGGTTCTGAGTGAAAGAAGAGACTGTGGGTCCACAGATGCTGAAAAGCTGTTTTTCCTTTCACAAAAAGACAGTTTATGAATTTTTAAAACCAAATCTTGACTTAATGAAAACTTTTAATTTCACAAAATGTAAAGTCTTATTTACTATGCAGAAAGGCGTAGATGTTTACTGCTCTACAAATAAAGTTATTGCTACTTTGACCAGACAGCTTAGTTTAGATGTTCTATGAACAGTGGCACCTTGTCAGTGGTTCTGAGTGAAAGGAGAGAATGTAGGTCCACAGATGCTGAAAAGCTGTTTTTCCTTTCACAAAAATACAGTTTATGAATTTTTAAAACCAAAACTTGACAAAATGAAAACTGTTAATTTCACATGATGTAAAGTCTTATTTAATATGAAGAAAGGTGTTTCTTTCATGTATTAGATGTTTACTGCTCTACAAATAAAGTTATTGCTACTTTGCCCAGACAGCTTACTTTAGCTGTTCTATGAACAGTAACACTGTGTCAATGGTTCTCAGTGAAAGAAGAGACTGTGGGTCCACAGACTAGGGCTGTAGTACTCGAGTCCGGTCTCGAGACGTTTTTCTATCGTCTCGGACTTGTCTTGGACTCGTTGGTATTTGGACTCGGACTTGTCTCGGACTTCGTCATCGGACTCTCCAAATGTTCAAGTTGGTCTCGACCGAGTCCAGCAATATATGGTTTTTTTTCTCTTTCAAAACAAAACCATTAATCTGGCTTGCTTGTTCCGCAAACGGGTAATGTAATTGCCATTGGTTTAACTCCATCTAGAACGGGCATTGTCATTGGTCGCCTGTTAAATGCACAGCTGCGTCATATGAGTGTGCGCCTGGCTCTGAGTGTGCGCGCTTGCGTGGAGGCATAAATAATCTTTATTTTGGCCACAGACACGCTGTCGGCAAGTTGCATAATACAGTTTGGTTTTACAAAGTTCGTTGGAGTTTTCCCTCTCATTTTCCTTCGCTTTTAAATACCTTATTAATGCCCGTGCGCATTTTGCTTTCACTTTCATTTCAGGTCAATTGCTTATCTATAACTTACAACGACACATTTTCTGCAATAAACATGGGACTTTAATTAATAAAACGAATAAAAATACACCATTACCATGCTATAAGCATAATATTAAATTATAAACTTGCAAAATGTTTAAATGTAAAAAAAACAAAAAAAACTGACAATCATCAAATGCCGTGGCACCAAAAGAATAAGAAAAAGAACGAATAAGAGCAAAACGAATAAAGCCTGGAGGCACGGAATACACCTGGATGTAAAATAAAATAAATTACACAAAAATGTAAATAAAGTAAAAAATAAGCAAACACTGTGGCAATGGCTGGGCGATTTATCATATTTTATCGATTAATTCGAATTTAATGTTTTGCCACAATTAGATTTGTTATAAATCGAGGAATCGCGATTTTGAATAGAAATATTACCAAACGCTAGAATTAGACACTTTGATAATAACAGTAAAGAGAAAAGAACAATCCAACCGCATGTCGATGCACATGATTAACCGCTCACGTGTGATGCTCTCTAGGTGCCATTCACACAGAGTGTGCTTTTGTGTTGACGCGGGCCGTTTCATGCACGAGACGCTGCAAGAGACGCGAGCGCAACAGTCAAACGCGTCCATGTTTACATAGAAAAAACAATGGAAAAGCAGCGTAATTGAATACAAAACCTGTGAAGAACTACTACTGTATGTCTGATATTTCATGTTTACATCCCGGTGACAGGCTGAAAACCGCTGTTCAATGTTTTACAGAGCCTTTATAGTTAATAATAGCACTCTAGGTGTTATACCTTCAGTCATTTTGAATTGGAATTACTTGAGTTTTTTTGGAGCATTTGTCTTGTATTATTTCAGAACATATAGCCTAATATAGGGCTGTAGTCAAGTCCACCTTTGTCGAGTCCAAGACAAGTCCAAGTCCAAAGAGGTTCGAGTCCGAGTCAAGTCCAAGTCCAAAGAGGTTCGAGTCCGAGTCAAGTCCGAGTCCAAAGAGGTTCGAGTCCAAGTCCAAGTCCAAGTCCAAATGAGACGGTCAAAACAGAGAAAGAAAAAAATCTTCTTCAAAACCACATACTTAATTATTGATAATTGATGTGATACGAGAGACGGCATATCTTCTATTCTAATATAATAATTTTGCATTATTGTTTGTAATGATCTAAAGCATGTGCAGCAACACTGTAGGATCAAATTAGGCTATTTTATTTATCCTCCTGAGACCCAGCTATGGAGTTTTTGCCTCTGTAGTGGACATTCTATTTTATTGAATTTCTCTGAGACCTCATATGTCACAGTTATAAGCCTGGATGTCCTGTACGGAGCACAATCAGGGCTTTATAGAGATACTAAAGGTTTTTTAAACCCTCTCCTATGCCTTTAAAGATGGCAATATTTAATTTAGTGAAAAATTTTACATCCTTATGGAAATATGAATCATTTTCAGATTGTTTGTCATAAAGCAACATCTCAGGAAAATGTTATGGGTTTTCAAATTCAAATATAACTTCCTGTTATGAAACAGGACATCATTTCATACATGTTCAATGTAGAGGACACCAGGACTAAAAGCATGTTTATTATGCATTTTGGGAGACAACAATTGAATAGGGAAATAAATTATATATCAGTTTGCTTATGAAATATTATATATTATTATGAAAATCTGGCCATGTATTACTCCCATTATGAAAATTATTTTTCAACATTCTGTCCCAACAGCAACACATTAATAAGCAAATTAGATACAGTGTATAGGTACACTGTGTTTAATGGGAAACCAGTTTATTTTTTTACACACATATTGCAAAAAACTAAATAGTATATCAAATCATTTTGTTATACATTTTAAAACATAGTTGAGAATCATCCTTAAACAAAGTTTAGTATAAAAATGTATTTGGTGATTTAAAAAAACTCCCATTGATTTTGCTGTTTTCTATTCATGCCATTTAATTTTAGTCCTTGTATCCTCTACAGAGGACATATAATCAAATATGAATAAAATAGTTTTTCCAAAAAAAGTTTTTTTTCTTATGGTCTAAACAATGTAATGACATGAAAACTTTTTTTGGGGGGGGGGGGGGGGGGGGGGGGGGGGGCGTCTCAGGAGGATATTTTAGGTTTAGCAATTTCACTTATATTTGACCAATTCTCGATTTTGTAAGATTTTATCTAGTCAACTTGAAAATGTAACTACAACATGATTCAAGAAACTTTCTCTTTATTAACCCTCTAGTGTCTAGTTAAAGAATAGTATATTCTAAGTGCACCACACATGACGTTGTCTTCATGATGTAAATGTGAAACAAATCACTAAATATCTTTGCAGAAAAGATGAACTACAACTACATCTTGTACAAACTTATATTATGCATATTAGGCTATATGTTCTGAAATAATACAAGAAAAAATGCTCCAAAAAACTCAAGTAATTCCAATTCAAAATGACTGAAGGTATAACACCTAGAGTGCTATTATTAACTATAAAGGCTCTGTAAAACAATGAACAGCAGTTCTCAGCCTGTCACCCTGATGCAAACCTGAAAGATCAGATATACAGTACATGTACAGTAAGTTTCTTCACGGGTTTTGTATTCAATTACGCTGCTTTTCCATTGTTATTTCTATGTAAACATGGACGCGTTTGACGGTTGCGCTCGCGTCTCTTGCAGCGTCTCGTGCATGAAACGGCTTTCTAAAAACGCGGCACTCTAGTTATTAAAAGATGTTTAACTCACATCTTCTTGTATTTTTCCTATTCCACTGCCCGCATCAACACAAAAGCACATTCTGTGTGAATGGCACCTAGAGAGCATCACACGTGAGCGATTAATCATGTGCATCGACATGCGTTGGATTGTTCTTTTCTCTTTACTGTTATTATCAAAGTGTCTAATTCTAGCGTTTGTTAATATTTCTATTCAAAATCACGATTCCTCGATTTATAAAAAATCTAATTGTGGCAAAACATTAAATTCGATGTATTATGCAACTTGCCGACAGCGTGTCTGTGGCCAAAATAAAGATAATTTATGCCTCCACGCAGCGCGCACACTCATATGACGCAGCTGTGCATTTAACAGGCGACCAATGACAATGCCCGTTCTAGATGGACCAATGACAATGCCCGTTCTAGATGGAGTTAAACCAATGGCAATTACATTACCAATTTGCAGAACAAGCGAGTCTTTGTTTTGAAAGAGAAAAAAAAAGCATATATTGCTGGACTCGGTCGAGACCAACTTGAACATTTGGCGAGTCCGATGACCAAGTCCGAGACAAGTCCGAGTCCAAATACCAACGAGTCCAAGACACCGAGTCCGAGACCGGACTCAAGTACTACAGCCCTAGCCTAATATGCATAATATAATTTTGTACAAGATGTTGTTGTAGTTCATCTTTTCTGCAAAGATATTTAGTCATTTGTTTAACATTTACATCATGAAGACAATTCATGTGTGGTGCACTTAGAATATACTTTTCTTTAACTAGAGGGTTAATAAAGAGAAAGTTTCTTGAATCATGTTGCATAATACAGTTTGGTTTTACAAAGTTCGTTGGAGTTTTCCCTCTCATTTTCCTTCGCTTTTAAATACCTTATTAATGCCCGTGCGCATTTTGCTTTCACTTTCATTTCAGGTCAATTGCTTATCTATAACTTACAACGACACATTTTCTGCAATAAACATGGGACTTTAATTAATAAAACGAATAAAAATACACCATTACCATGCTATAAGCCTAATATTAAATTATAAACTTGCAAAATGTTTAAATGTAAAAAAAACAAAAAAAAACTGACAATCATCAAATGCCGTGGCACCAAAAGAATAAGAAAAAGAACGAATAAGAGCAAAACGAATAAAGCCTGGAGGCACGGAATACACCTGGATGTAAAATAAAATAAATTACACAAAAATGTAAATAAAGTAAAAAATAAGCAAACACTGTGGCAATGGCTGGGCGATTTATCATATTTTATCGATTAATTCGAATTTAATGTTTTGCCACAATTAGATTTGTTATAAATCGAGGAATCGCGATTTTGAATAGAAATATTACCAAACGCTAGAATTAGACACTTTGATAATAACAGTAAAGAGAAAAAGAACAATCCAACCGCATGTCGATGCACATGATTAACCGCTCACGTGTGATGCTCTCTAGGTGCCATTCACACAGAGTGTGCTTTTGTGTTGACGCGGGCCGTTTCATGCACGAGACGCTGCAAGAGACGCGAGCGCAACAGTCAAACGCGTCCATGTTTACATAGAAAAAACAATGGAAAAAAGCAGCGTAATTGAATACAAAACCTGTGAAGAACTACTACTGTATGTCTGATATTTCATGTTTACATCCCGGTGACAGGCTGAAAACCGCTGTTCAATGTTTTACAGAGCCTTTATAGTTAATAATAGCACTCTAGGTGTTATACCTTCAGTCATTTTGAATTGGAATTACTTGAGTTTTTTGGAGCATTTGTCTTGTATTATTTCAGAACATATAGCCTAATATAGGGCTGTAGTCAAGTCCACCTTTGTCGAGTCCAAGACAAGTCCAAGTCCAAAGAGGTTCGAGTCCGAGTCAAGTCCAAGTCCAAAGAGGTTCGAGTCCGAGTCAAGTCCGAGTCCAAAGAGGTTCGAGTCCAAGTCCAAGTCCAAGTCCAAATGAGACGGTCAAAACAGAGAAAGAAAAAAATCTTCTTCAAAACCACATACTTAATTATTGATAATTGATGTGATACGAGAGACGGCATATCTTCTATTCTAATATAATAATTTTGCATTATTGTTTGTAATGATCTAAAGCATGTGCAGCAACACTGTAGGATCAAATTAGGCTATTTTATTTATCCTCCTGAGACCCAGCTATGGAGTTTTTGCCTCTGTAGTGGACATTCGATTTTATTGAATTTCTCAGAGACCTCATATGTCACAGTTATAAGCCTGGATGTCCTGTACGGAGCACAATCAGGGCTTTATAGAGATACTAAAGGTTTTTTAAACCCTCTCCTATGCCTTTAAAGATGGCAATATTTAATTTAGTGAAAAATTTTACATCCTTATGGAAATATGAATCATTTTCAGATTGTTTGTCATAAAGCAACATCTCAGGAAAATGTTATGGGTTTTCAAATTCAAATATAACTTCCTGTTATGAAACAGGACATCATTTCATACATGTTCAATGTAGAGGACACCAGGACTAAAAGCATGTTTATTATGCATTTTGGGAGACAACAATTGAATAGGGAAATAAATTATATATCAGTTTGCTTATGAAATATTATATATTATTATGAAAATCTGGCCATGTATTACTCCCATTATGAAAATTATTTTTCAACATTCTGTCCCAACAGCAACACATTAATAAGCAAATTAGATACAGTGTATAGGTACACTGTGTTTAATGGGAAACCAGTTTATTTTTTTACACACATATTGCAAAAAACAAAATAGTATATCAAATCATTTTGTTATACATTTTAAAACATAGTTGAGAATCATCCTTAAACAAAGTTTAGTATAAAAATGTATTTGGTGATTTAAAAAAACTCCCATTGATTTTGCTGTTTTCTATTCATGCCATTTAATTTTAGTCCTTGTATCCTCTACAGAGGACATATAATCAAATATGAATAAAATAGTTTTTCCAAAAAAAGTTTTTTTTCTTATGGTCTAAACAATGTAATGACATGAAAACTTTTTTTTGGGGGGGGGGGGGGCGTCTCAGGAGGATATTTTAGGTTTAGCAATTTCACTTATATTTGACCAATTCTCGATTTTGTAAGATTTTATCTAGTCAACTTGAAAATGTAACTACAACATGATTCAAGAAACTTTCTCTTTATTAACCCTCTAGTGTCTAGTTAAAGAATAGTATATTCTAAGTGCACCACACATGACGTTGTCTTCATGATGTAAATGTGAAACAAATCACTAAATATCTTTGCAGAAAAGATGAACTACAACTACATCTTGTACAAACTTATATTATGCATATTAGGCTATATGTTCTGAAATAATACAAGAAAAAATGCTCCAAAAAACTCAAGTAATTCCAATTCAAAATGACTGAAGGTATAACACCTAGAGTGCTATTATTAACTATAAAGGCTCTGTAAAACAATGAACAGCAGTTCTCAGCCTGTCACCCTGATGCAAACCTGAAAGATCAGATATACAGTACATGTACAGTAAGTTTCTTCACGGGTTTTGTATTCAATTACGCTGCTTTTCCATTGTTATTTCTATGTAAACATGGACGCGTTTGACGGTTGCGCTCGCGTCTCTTGCAGCGTCTCGTGCATGAAACGGCTTTCTAAAAACGCGGCACTCTAGTTATTAAAAGATGTTTAACTCACATCTTCTTGTATTTTTCCTATTCCACTGCCCGCATCAACACAAAAGCACATTCTGTGTGAATGGCACCTAGAGAGCATCACACGTGAGCGATTAATCATGTGCATCGACATGCGTTGGATTGTTCTTTTCTCTTTACTGTTATTATCAAAGTGTCTAATTCTAGCGTTTGTTAATATTTCTATTCAAAATCACGATTCCTCGATTTATAAAAAATCTAATTGTGGCAAAACATTAAATTCGATGTATTATGCAACTTGCCGACAGCGTGTCTGTGGCCAAAATAAAGATAATTTATGCCTCCACGCAGCGCGCACACTCATATGACGCAGCTGTGCATTTAACAGGCGACCAATGACAATGCCCGTTCTAGATGGACCAATGACAATGCCCGTTCTAGATGGAGTTAAACCAATGGCAATTACATTACCAATTTGCAGAACAAGCGAGTCTTTGTTTTGAAAGAGAAAAAAAAAGCATATATTGCTGGACTCGGTCGAGACCAACTTGAACATTTGGCGAGTCCGATGACCAAGTCCGAGACAAGTCCGAGTCCAAATACCAACGAGTCCAAGACACCGAGTCCGAGACCGGACTCGAGTACTACAGCCCTAGCCTAATATGCATAATATAATTTTGTACAAGATGTTGTTGTAGTTCATCTTTTCTGCAAAGATATTTAGTCATTTGTTTAACATTTACATCATGAAGACAACGTCATGTGTGGTGCACTTAGAATATACTTTTCTTTAACTAGAGGGTTAATAAAGAGAAAGTTTCTTGAATCATGTTGTAGTTACATTTTCAAGTTGACTAGATAAAATCTTACAAAATCGAGAATTGGTCAAATATTAGTGAAATTGCTAAACCTAAAATATCCTCCTGAGACTCCCCCCCCTAATTTTTTTTATGTCATTACATTGTTTAGACCATAAGAAAAAAATATTTTTCATTTTTGATTATTATTATTTTTGTAAATTTCATTTTTGAAACTCTATTTTATTCATATTTGATTATATGTCCTCTGTAGAGGACACAAGGACTAAAATTAAATGGCATGAATAGACATCAAAACGGCAAAATCAATGGGAGTTTTTTTAAATCACCAAATACATTTCCACAGACGATGCTATTGCCTTCACCCTGCACACTGCTCTCTCCCACCTGGAAAATAAAAACACCTATGTGAGGATGCTGTTCGTGGATTATAGTTCAGCATTTAACACTATAGTGCCTGCCACATGGTTGCGAAGCTCCAGACTCTAGGACTGAACAGATCTCTGTGCAGCTGGATCCTGGACTTCCTGACAGGCAGAAGTCAGGTGGTCAGAATGGGCAACAACACATCATCCCCCCTGATCCTCAACACTGGTGCACCGCAGGGTTGCGTCCTCAGCCCACTCCTGTACTCCCTGTACACACACGACTGTACAGCTACACACAGCTCCAATGTCATCGTCAAATTTGCTGATGACACAACGGTGATAGGCCTGATCACCGACAACGATGAGACGGCCTACAGAGAGGAGGTGAGTACCCTGACTAAATGGTGTCAGGAGAACCACCTCTCACTCAACATCGACAAGACCAAGGAGCTGGTGGTGGATTACAGGAGACAGAGCAGAGAACACACACCCATCACCATCGACAAGACACCTGTGGAGCGGGTGAGCAGCTTTAAGTTCCTCGACGTTCACATCACTGAGGATCTCACATGGTCTGCTCACACAGATGCAGTGCTGAAGAAGGCACATCAGCGTCTCTTCTTCCTGAGACGGCTGAGGAAGTTTGGAACGAGCCCCAGAATCCTCAGATCCTTCTACACCTGCACTGTGGAGAGCATCCTGACCGGCTGTATCACCGCCTGGTTTGGAAACAGCACCACTGGCAACCGCAGGGCTCTGCAAAGGGTCGTGCGAACTGCCCGCCACATTGTTGGAGGTGAGCTTCCCTCCCTCCAGGATATCTACACCAGGCGGTGTACAAGGAAAGCCCGGAGGATTATCAAAGACTCCAGCCACCCGTCCCACAGACTGCTCTCTCTGCTGCCCTCAGGGCGACGTTTCCGCAGCATCCGATCCCGCACTAGCCGACTGAGGGACAGCTTTTTCCCTCAGGCTATCAGGCTAATGAACAGTCACAAATAACTCACCTACATCACACTCCCACTCACACAACATGCCATGCACTGCACTTTAACACCGTTCAACTGGACTACACGCACACACTGCACTAATCACAACCTATCTGCTATCACTGGACACCATACAATGCACATCCACGACACTGCATATGCATAATCTGTTGCACCTTTGCACATCTATCTGCTGCTCAACCAACCAATCTGCTGTTAATTTATAATCTGTTGCACCTCACATTATTACTAAGCATAGACTACATTATGTATAGATACTGTACATAATGCAGATGTGCCCATACATTGTATAATGTGTCGTTGATAATTAAGTATGTCTTTATAGTACACTATGTGTACTGAGTATATGTATGTGTATTTTGCACATTGTCTTCTGTACAGTTTGTAAATATGTACTGTCCATATGTAAATTGCTGTTGCTTTTTTGCACTGTCTGTCCATATGTAAATTGCTGTTGTTGTTTTTTTGCACTGTCTGGAGCACTGTAAATGCTCCAGTGCAGTTTTTTGCATTGTCTGTCCATATGTAAATTGTCTGTTGTTTTTTTTTTGCACTGTCTGTCCATAGGTAAATTGTCTGTTGTTTTTCTGCACTGTCTGGAGCACGCTCATAAGAATTTCACTCACCAAGGCACTTGTGCTGTGGTGATGTGACAATAAAAGTGATTTGAAGTGATTTGATTTGATTTTGATTTGACATTTTTAGGTTTCAGGATGTTTTTATACTAAACTTTGTTTAAGGATGATTCTCAACTATGTTTTAAAATGTATAACATAATGATTTGATATACCATTTTGTTTTATGCAATATGTGTGTAAAAAAATCCATAAACTGGTTTCCCATCAAACACAGTGTACCTATACACGGTATCTAATTTGCTTATTAATGTGTTGCTGTTGGGACAGAATGTTGAAAAATAATTTTCATAATGGGAGTAATACATGGCCAGATTTTCATAATAATATATAATATTTCATAAGCAAACTGATATATAATTTATTTCCCTATTCAATTGTTGTCTCCCAAAATGCATAATAAACATGCTTTTAGTCCTGGTGTCCTCTACATTGAATATGTATGAAATGATGTCCTGTTTCATAACAGGAAGTCATATTTGAATTTGAAAACCCATAACATTTTCCTGAGATGTTGCTTTATGACAAACAATCTGAAAATGATTCAGATGTAAAAGACATTACAGAATATAATCATATTTCCATAAGGATGTACAATTTTTCACTTAATTAAATATAGCCATCTTTAAAGACGTATGAGAGGGTTTAAAAAACATTTATTATCTCTATAAAGCCCTGAATGTACTCTGTACAGGACATCCAGGCTTATAACTGTGACAGGTATACTTATAACAGGTCTCAGAGAAATTCAATAAAATAGAATGTCCACTACAGAGGCAAAAACTCCATAGCTGGATCTCAGGAGGATAAATAAAATAGCCTAATTTGATCCTACAGTTTTGCTGCACATGCTTTTAGATCATTACAAACAATAATGCAAAATTATTATATTAGAATAGAAGATATGCCGTCTCTCGTATCACATAAATTATCAATAATTAAGTATGTGGTTTTGAAGAAGATTATTTTTTACTTTCTCTGTTTTGACCGTCTCATTTAGACTTGGACTTGACTTGGACTCGAACCTCTTTGGACTTGGACTTGACTCGGAATCGAACCTCTTTGGACTCGGTCTTGACTCGGACTCGAACCTCTTTGGACTTGGACTTGTCTTGGACTCGACAAAGGTGAACTTGACTACAGCCCTACGTGGCAACCATGTTTGTAGTCTGAGGTATACGCTGGGTATTGTAGTTCGCTGACCTGAAAGGCCTGCAACATTTGTACGACAGCGTTTGTATCTTTGTGAAAACGAGAATATTTGTTAAAATAATTGTTACAAATGTATAAGAAGAAGAAGAACATGCTTATGGTAAACAGACTTGACGTGTATATGTCGAAATTGACCATCCCGTTGTTGCGTCATTTTGTGAAATAGGATAACGATTTGGTTGTGTGTGTGTGTGTGTGTGTGTGTGTGTGTGTGTGTGTGTGTGTGTGTGTGTGTAGGTGTGTCTGTGTTATCTTAAGAAAAAAAAAAAGTCAGTCAGTCAGTCCTGGAGAACGCTTGTCGTGTTACACGTTTGCTTCACGACCTGTTTCGTTGTGTTAGCCAACTCTGCGTGTCTTCATCTAACCGAACGCGTCCAGTATTTTTAAACACTGTTAGGTCACACGTATATTTTCTAGTTTCATCGTAGATTTTAAGTAGGACTTGTAGTTATTTGGTCGTTCGCAAGTCCAGTGTTTTACTGCTGTGCTATAACACATTTTCTCCCGCGGTCGCACTTAGAGTTAGAATGGTTCGAAATGGTTCCAGGCTTGTTTTAGGAGTGTACACTCGGTCTGTCGATCTAGTTTTACGCGTCATTGTATACATTTTCTACAGTTAAACAGCTCAATGAGCTCTTCCAGCATCTATAGCTGCGTTGATGCATAAATTGAACGCGTTATATAGTTTCAGCTACAGCTGAATGATAAAACCAAGTTAAGGATGTTGTTGGCAGTTGTGCGCCGTGTGCGCACTAGAGAGAGTTTGAATGAAAAATGTTTTTGGTTAAAGATGTGATTAACTTACAAACATCTCAAACTAAAAACATAACCCTATATTCATTTTGTTCAACATAATTAAAAAGTCGTAAGAAAATTTTAACGTTTTTAAAAAGTTTTATTGTGTTTTGATGAGAAATCAAATCTGACTTTAAAATGAATGATTCATTTGATAGAATCACTGAATTATGCGGTTATGTATTATACAGATTCCTGTACTCACTGGTTACTGTCTGCATACGTATTCAAGAGAAAAATGCACACGCTCGATTGTTTTAATAAATCTGAAGCTTTTAGTCTGTCGCTCTTCCTGTCGTCAGTCTTTCACACATTTTATTTTCATTTGTCTCAGGACTCTGTTACACAAAACCGTTGAGTGTGGACAAGGCTCCTATGCGAAAGCTAAAAAGATGACTTTTTAGACTATTTTTTACAGATGTTAAACATCTTAACATATCTGTATCGGCGAGATATGTACAACAACGCAAATCACCTGACACACCAGTTTGATAAACCTTGTCGAATATTTGCATGTTTCTTACATCAGTTATTTTATCAAAGCTCAGTCGAATAAACCTATATAGATCAGTTGCTGTTTTTATTTTAATGCAATAAAACATGCTGCATTTAACCCCCTTACGGTTAATAACAGTTTATTAAGTGAGAAAGAAAGTCTAATCAGTTGTAAATATTAGTTAGGTTAGAGATTCATGGTTTTAGCTTTTACATTTTGTTAGAATGATATTTGTTAAACAATAGTTATATCATTGTTTAATCATACTTTTCGTCATCTTGTAGATATATTCAGTGTGATTCTAAGAAAGTTATTTATTTGTAAAAAGTTTTGTATGAGACATCATAAAAGTCTAAATATTTAACCGTGTAGAGTGTAAATATTTAGTGTGTGTGTGTGTGTAGGTGTGTGTGTGTGTGTGTGTGTGTGTGTATGCGTGTGTGTGTGCGTAAATGTTTAAATGTTTAAAGGTTTTGTATATCATCTCATTATTTATCTGACTCATCTCATCCTAAATTTCAACTTGAAGTCACATTCACCAGTTCTGTTAAATGTACTTGTGGCGAGGGGAGCGTGGGAAGGCGGAACGCGCGAGGGGGAGAGCGGGATCTGAGACGAGCGGTGAAACGATTGGCAAGTGAATGATGATTAACACCTGTGTCTAATTCCAGTGATTGTCGGAGAGACTAGAAAAGGCCCGCAGTCCTGCAGAAACGGGAGAGAGTGCTTGCGAGCGGTCGTGGGGAGAGAGCGAGCACGCTGGAGACAAACCGAGACAACGCTGTTGTTAATTTTGATTTTGTATGCGGATTCTGCCGGTCACAATAAAAACCCCTTTTGTTTGGCTCGTCACCCCTGACTTCCTCGTCTTCCTTCCCCTGATCTCAGAACCTTCTACACTACTTTATTTTCTAAAACTTAACCTCATTTTTAAATTCAGCAGATGTTTGTCATAAAACGAGGTTCAATAGGGCATGCATCCCATGACCGGACGGTGAACCGTTCCAGCGCTCGTGTGCGTATGTGTGTGCGTTTACACCTCTGCGCTTCCTCCAAAACTCATAGGCCTGTGTCATAAATTGATGCAACGGTGTTGCTTTGATCGTCTGACAAAAAACCTTCACAAAAACTTCACTCGCATCTCGTGCTGCGTGAAATGTGATATCGACACGACCGTCTTCAAACTTCGTTGCACTGCTTGAGATGAAATATCTGCATTTCGTGTGATGTAAAAAAAGTTTACATGCTGCACGCGTATTTCAAATGATAAGTCTTATGGCAAGAAAATCAGAGAGTTATTGATTTGGTTTCATTCCTGTTAAATATTTGTATGTGCATACCTGCGTTTTAGCTGTTATAACGTATCGTAAGATTGACAAAAAGCAAAGAGTAAATAAAGGAAAATGTGTTGTTAAACAAATAAAACAAACTTTCCCCCAGAGGTTAGGACTTGTTTGTTTAAAAGTAAAACTATAGGTCTACTAAACTATTTTTTAAAGTGAAAAGATTTAGGTGAATGATGTTGAATTAAGACATGATCCATCTTATTAAAATTAACTTTAATGTTTTAAAAACAGTCATGGATTAATTCCTTTAAATCTCCATTTTGGTCCCTCCTCGTTCGGATCTAGGGGATGGGACGTAGGCGTGGTCTGCCTGGAACCGGATGTCGCCATTCTGCGTTTGAAATGGACACGCGCGGACTTCTCGCCAGACGCCGTTTGGGGACTTTTTCTTTTGTTTAACTTTTCCGTTCAGCTAAATTATTGATAGACTATCTTTTGACGGCGGTGTTTTAACAAACGCCTCTGAGATTACCTTATTTTTGGACAACGGCTAAATGTGCGTTTGTTATTTTTTCTTGTTTCCCAGCTTTTCTTGTGACAAAACTTCTGTCTTCTTAAAAGTTAGATTTTTTTATTTTATTTTACACCACGGTAAGGCATCGCTATAATATTTAACTTGTGATATTAGTTCAAAAGAATCTTCTTAACGGTGTTTTTATTTATTTTTAGATGTTGGGTAGATACGTGTTCCTTTAACTCTGTTAAAAGTAGTTTTAAATTGTAGTGTTACAAAATTTGTACAAACGCGTCTGACGCATTTTATTTATTTTCTCATTTGTAAGATTAGACTAAACCTAGATTTTGATCTATATCTTAATACTTTATGAAAAAAATACAAGCATCGCTCATTACGTGTACATTCGATGCATTTTCTTTATATTAAAACTTGTTTAATATAAACCAAGTTAACCTTTGTTAGCTTATCCACATTCAAACCCTAGTTTTCTTTGTCTTTATTGTTTCCTATTACGCGGTTTGACTCTTATTTGGTTTACGCCGTCTATTTTTTGCACTCTTTTATAAATGCTATACTCCGACTTTCTTGTTTTGAAGTTTTTCCGTGACGTTGTTGTGTATGAAAAAATAACGTTAATAAAAAAACTTTTTTCCCCATTTAACACGGTTTCGCATTTCAATGTCTCCACACACGCACGTACTCTATATAACACATTATATAACCCTAGAAGTCTTAAGCGTGTCAAAACATTTGGTTTTACATCAGCTAGTATGTTAAATTTTAAACGTTATAACGTTTGTAAGATTGACAAAAACAACTAGTAAATAAAGGAACATGTGTTGTTAAAACAAATAAAACAACTTTTTTCCGCGACTTAGGACCTGTTTGTTTAAAAGTAAAATTAGGCTAAATAATTTTTAAAGTGAAAAGATTTGCATTTATGCATTTAGCAGACACTTTTATCCAAAGCGACTTACAGTGCATTCAAGCTATACATGTTTTAGGTGTA
This sequence comes from Schizopygopsis pylzovi, assembly GCA_027422435.1. Classification (NCBI taxonomy): domain Eukaryota; kingdom Metazoa; phylum Chordata; class Actinopteri; order Cypriniformes; family Cyprinidae; genus Schizopygopsis; species Schizopygopsis pylzovi. Next base: position 31,932,007 of record CM049818.1, on the reverse strand, counting down.
TGATGTTGAATGGGTTAATTAATTAAGACATGTAAAAGACTTAAAAAATAACTTCTAACATTTTAAAAACAGATCATGGTTTAATTCCTTTAAATCTCCGTTTTGGTGCCTCCTCCTCCTGCGGATCTAGGGGTGGGACGTAGGCGTGGTCTGCCCCCGCTGTGATCGAGAGCTCATTTCGAGCTTAACCGTCGTTACGTAAGGACCTCTCTACTGACACGCGTGGACCTGACCCGCACTCAGTCTCTCGTTTAACTTTCCATACAACGAGCCCCGATACTAGCTTTTGACTGCGGTGTTTTAACAAACGTCTCTGAGATTGTCTTCTTTTAGATTCTCGGTAAATGTATTAAACTTTTTACCTTCGTTTTACCCGCTTTCCTTGTAACACACTTCTATCTATTTACTTTGATTTTGTATTGTCTTTAACTGTCGAACTAATTAGTTTAAAATTGTAGTATCACGAAATTTGTACAAACGCGTCTGACTCATTTTGTATTTATTTTCTCATTTGTAAGATAAGACTAAACCTAGATTTTTATTTGTTTTCTTACACTGCATTTTACCTATTTTTAAACAACGCTTTCTGGAAAAAATAGATATCGTTCATTTTACGTGTATATACGGTGCCTTCACATGTATGTGTATGAAAACACTTAATAAAAACTCTCCTTTCTAACCATTTTACACTTTTCACAATTTATTGTTAAACACACAAAAACAAAGTTTTCAAAAAAACATTCCACACCACCCCCCACACTCCCCCTCCGTATCAGATAACCCACGTGGTTAGCCGTCTAAAATACCCACGTGGTATTACCCTGCTAAGATCCCACGTGGGGGAGACTAAACGGAAGGGTGGGGGCTATACAAACAAGGTGTCCAGTTATGGGTGGTCTTTTATGAGGGGGGCAATAAATCATATCTTGACACATAGCATACTATACCTCTCTCTTTTATATTTCGCAATTAGGCATTTTTTTCTCGGAATTCCTGGTTTATATCTCGCAATTCTGACTTTATAAATCGTGATTCTGACTTTATAACTATTGTGAGTTTATATCTCACGATTCTGTGAAAAAAAGTCAGAATTGTGAAATACAAAGTTGCAATAACCTTTGTTCATATTATTCAGTGGCGGAAACGGGCTGTCTCAATATTAATCAAACATTAAAAGGAAAGGAATCACTCGTTGCTCTTGATTAAACTACTGTTTATTTGCATTTTTGTTCTTGTTTTTAATAACAACGATGAAATAAAAAATAGCTATATTAACAATTATATACTAATTATTTAAAAGAAAAGAATAGGAGGAAAATATTTCTGTTGCTTGATGATTTTGCTTTCGAATCTTCAGAAAACTTAAACTCGATATTTCTCAGAATCATCTCTGCTGACTCTATCGTCTTCAAACTCATCATTTGCGCAGTCATTTTTTGTCCGATGCCAACAAATCATACATAAATTTTGAAGGTATTTTAATGGAGTTGAAAAATTGCTCATTACCGACTCATTTGCCAGCAGGGCTCCCTTTCTAATTACTAAAAGGCAGTCATTCATCTTAGTTCATCGTGATCTCACAAACGTTATAATTAATGAAGTTCTCAATGCTGCACAGTGCATCACTTATTTACATCGCATCTACACATAATTAGGTTATTCGTACGGAACATCTGAACAAAAACTCCGGCAATTTAAGAGGTAAGTGGATTCTATCTTATACGTCTTAGATTTACTGTTAGGCTCAAGAAATCAACAGGTATGTCAGAGATTGAATACAATGCTCAACACTGCAAAAAAAAAAAACACGTTGAAATAGAAACCGATCTCCAGAGCGCAAACCATAACCCGCTGGATATTTTGCCAAATCTGCAATAAAATGCCATTATTACAGCTTTAACTGAGGGTGCTTTTGATTTCATTTGAGAGTGCTTAGCACCCCCGTAGAACCGGGCCTGAGAGTCAAGAGAGTACTCGGTGCTGAATCACTCATGCTGTTTTCAGTGACTGATTTGATCTGATGGTTTGAGTGAATTTATTTACGTATCTAATCTATATACGCTATATTTAATACATTTTTTGCAGTAATTTCCATCGTTTTAAAGTTGAAAGCTGCGGGAATGAGTAATGCGATATATGTGCACCCCACTGAAATTCAGGACATAATTAAACATAATTATATTATACAGAGGATTGTGAAATAGATTTCAATTACTTTTCCAAAACTTTCTGGGTTTATTAATTTTTCCAAATTGATACAGGCTTGGAAATTGCTGTTTTCAAATTCCATGACTTTTCCGGGTTTTTATGTCCGTACGAACCCTGAATGTGACGATCGGGTGCAGTTATCAAATCAGACAAAAATATAGGTGCTGACAAAAATCTGTTGGTGGGTGGATCATTTATTTGAAGCTGCGGATTCGGGTGACGTTTTAGCTCATCCGCGCATCACTAGCAGTCAATAAATGGAAAAAAAAGTTACTGGCGTTACTTTTTTGAAAAAGTAACTCAGACATTTTCTAGTATATTAAAAACTAATGCGTTACTTTACTAGTTACTTTAAAAAAAGTAATATTACGTAACTTGCGTTACCCCCAACACTGCTAAGGACTAAGGTAGTTAACATTGACAGATCAGATTTAATTCATGAGTTTGTTTGATTTATTTGAATTATTGTAGTGGCAGTATACCGACACAAACGAATGACTTTGACAATGGGCATTATGTTTATACAATAAATTAAAACAAGGAATCAGTAGTAGAACCAGATGTGAAACCAGCAGCTGTAATGAATCACAGCACTTTGAAAGGTATTATTCATTTTATGACCACAGCATGAACCTTTTTAAAAGCTTTGAGTAATGAACCTTTTTCCATTGAAATTGGGTTGAAAGCTTCATTGGTTCAGAATGCTTCACTTCGCCGTCACTAGTTAAAGTGTTACCTGGTTGTGATAGTAATTTTAATACAACTCTGGTTGAATTTGATTGGCTGAGCTGAATTCCAAATATTAAGATACACTATCAGGGATTCTCAAATCTGGCTTGCGAGATCCACTTTCCTGCAGAGTTTAGCTCTTACCTTAATCAAACACACCAGAGCATGCTAATCAATCTCTTCAGGATCATTAGAAAATCACAGGTAATCAGGGTTGAAGCTAAACTCTATAGGAAAGTGGATCTCGTGAGCCAGATTTGAGAATCCCTGCAGTATATTAACCAAGTTATAGAAATGTTGTTTAAATGCATAAATATCACACTCCCAATAGTGCCATTGTTATGAATGTCAGTCTCATGCTGCATACATTGCTGCTAAAATAAAGTAAATACATTTTGTAATACAAGCTCCTTTTATCTACAAGCTCGCAATAAAGACACTATGTAACCATACAAAAGGTACTTTATTTGGGCAAATGTACAGTTGTCGCACGCGCTGTTTAGCGGTAACGGTGCAGCTGCAGGGTGTTGCGTCTCTTCCAGGCCGCATGTCGAGAGCCGCCGATGGTGAGGTGGAACTTGTGGCCCTTCCCCAGCCCACGGCTCTTCTTCCCAGCAGACGTGAGCCCGCGCATTTCCCTGTGCTTATGCACAGCCTTGGTGATCCATTGCGTGTCGGGGTTGCGTCTGATGGCTTTGTGGAAGGTGTCGATGAGGATCACTTCGAAGAACTTGTATGTGGAGTCTTCTCCCACCCAGTAGGAGTTGAGCACCCGCAGACCTCCACAGTGACGGCCCGCACGCTCCTGAAAACATGCAAGTAACACAGATTAGAGTGACACCACAACATGAAACGCATGGGACATTAATACAAAGCGTGAAATAATGCATGCAGAATTTTATGCAATTGGTTCCATTTATGAATATGCAAAAGATATAAGAGGTAGAGGTGAGAAACTTCACCTAGACATCAAATTGTGCATACTGAAGTCAAGAGGAATGGTCAAAATAAAAATGTAAGGCATCTGAATACACCGTAAAAGAGTCTTGAGGACATATATATTTAGAGGAGAATTGTCACTAACCACATTTACTTCACAGTTCCCAGGTGGAAAAAAGCGCACTTCCATAATGTACTTAGTGCTCTCTTTTTACACTATAATTTTATACTTAATATACAAAAATTTATCTTAAGTACTTCTTAAAGTGCCCCCATTATGGATTTTTGAAAATTACCTTTCATGCAGTGTGTAACAGCTCTAAGTGAATGAAAACATCCTGCAAATTTTTTAATCTGAAAGTGCACCGTGTATAAAGTTATTGTCTCTCAAAAGAAAGAGTTGACTCGGAATTGAATCACTGAACCATCGGTTTTAAAACGAATCCCAAGCCGTTTCATGTTGATGTCAACAAATATTGCCCGCCCACTTGTTGCACACGCAAAAAAACTGGAAAAGTTGATAGAATAATTCTAGATAGCTTATCTGAATTGTTAAAATGTGTAGAATCCACATAAGCTTGTTTTTCATCAACCGGTCAAAATGTACAGCAGGGCTGTATGTACAAAATGTAAATGCGGTCCGTTTTGTCCAGACAAAAACCACACAGAGGCAATGAGTCTCTGTAAATCCACTCTCTGACACTAGGTGAAGCTTTATTACAGCGGTTTCCTGTGAACTCTGTGGACAAAGCAGTTTCAGAGGTACATTCATATAATTCCCTCAGCACACTTTTAAAACCTCCCAGCTTTTCCGCCCTCTTTTCACTCAAAACGAAACTACTTGACACTGTTACTGAAAACTGTGCTTTATGCTGAACAGTATTTATTTATCGTGAGATGTTCAAATCGTGGTAATCGAATACGGTTTTAATGATAATTAAAAATGAAATGGTAATACTAACCGTTGGGAATTTTATCATGATTTATCATCAAACCGGTAATCGTTACATCCCTAATTACAGGTGAGATGAAATGAGACCAATCGGATCAATCACGCAAAGTAGGGGTTTGGAAATATGAATTGTTGAGCAAATAAGGTAAAAATAAGTGTATTATAAGAAAATGAAAGTGTTTTTTGACCTTGCATGCATGTCAGCCTGTTGTTGGGGACTCTCAAAACATGAACCTTTCATTAGCCCTAATATGGGCACTTTAAAATAATCTAAGAACTCAACTAGGGCTGTGCAATTATTCGAAATGCTGTTTCAATTTCAGCCTACAACGATTATGAAAACACAATCGAAATAAAATGATTGCGCCCCAGCAGTGCACTTTTCCTCCTCCATAAAAGCCCAATTGCAAATCAGTAAAAGTATGTAATATAACTTGCCAAATGGGACGTGCTTGATTTATATAAGCTGATTAGATTTATTCATGTTTTTAAAAGCGCGAAAGAGAACTTGCACTGTTCCTGCATGCGATCAGAGACGGAGCACAACACGGACCTGAGAAGTCATCTTTTAGCTCAAGATGCACACCTAAAGGGTAAAATAAATGCAAAAATGTCAAACAGCGACGCTTCGTGATTATTCACGTAAACCCCCGTCGGTTATGTAATAAATTAAAGAGTTGAGAATGAAACTGCATGTGCAACAGTAAATTGGGTCCATGCAGCTCCTAAAGTGACAGCGGGCTAATATTCCTGCTGCCGACTGTGCGCTTAATATTAAATCAAACGACAAAAGACAAAATCACTCACTGCTCTTGACTGAAGAACTTTTGTAACTTTAATAAGAAACAGTTTAATTCTTACAGTGAAGACAATGCTGCTTTATTAGGGACCAAGCCAGAAAGGCGCAGGGCCCTATAGATTTAGTTAGGATTCTTTTTTTGTTTTTTTGACTATCCGGGCATTTTTGGGGGGCTTAACATGGTCAAAAACTCTTGAAAATTTGCACACACAGAGGCTGGGACCTGGGCGTGGCACAGAGGCTCTACGGCACCCCTGGAACACCATCAGAAAACTTGATGTATAGCTCACACATACTTGCACGTATTCATATGCAACTCGGTACACATATAGATCTCATTGAGCCGAACAACTTTTGCACTGCATGTCATGGGCTCCGCTCAACAGTAAGTCGGCTATAGTAAATAGTCAGTTCATCCTTTATAAAGCATTGTCCCAACATTAAGAGTTATTAGTAAGCAGTTTATAAATACAGCTATATATGCCTTATTCTTTATTTATAAGGCATATCTATTATACTATATAGATTTTGACGGTATGATAATCGTCTCAGAAAATATCATGGTTTCACGGTATACGGTATTAAACAATCAAAACAGGGGTTTTTTGGATGACAAAACATGTTTATTTAAATTTAATTCATCAAAAACATTCAAGCAGATTTCATCATTGATTTATATATTAGTTTAACAACTTATATTCATCATTAATAATTCATAAATCCTGGTTTGACTTAATTTTTCTGGATTCTGTATTTTTATGACAATACAAATATACTAATCAAAAATGGTGGTAATGAAATGAACGTATAAAGCTTTAACAATTTAATTAATGCTTTAAAATGTAATCAAATTAAAATAACTTATCCTTTTTATGCTTTCTTAAAGGGCTGCACAACAGAGATTTACTAAATAAAAATGAGGGGGAAAGTATATTCCTTAAATGTTTCTATTTGTTATTATTTTTATTTTAGAAGTAGTCTACATTATAGTACAAATTGCAATTTTTATTTGACAGGTATAAGTGAACTGAAGGGTTAGGGTTAGTATTCTGTATTCTGCTTGATTCCAATTCCTCACACATATACACCGCTCGAACCTTCTGTAAAATAATATCTCATAAAGTTCGGAAAGGTTGAAGTGAATTACAAGGACATTCACAGGCTTCATTGCACAGGATGCGCTGTGAGAGACGCATGCTTTGTTTGATGTTACACTTGAAGTGTGCAGTCTAATCCATCGGTATTTTCCTAACAAATGCTCCATGAAGTCATAATTTATGTGGTTTGGAATGCAGTAGACTTATATATTTAAAATATGAACCTCACAAACAGAAGGCTGCTTTCAATTTCAAATGCTGACGTGTGCTTTGTGTAGACTGCTCGCAAATGCGGCAGTGCAAGTGGTTTAACATGCACTTGCATCTCAAAATGGTTTTATGATGCAAAATTAATATAAACACAGCCAGTTATGTCTTAAGGGATTAAACAGACAGGACAAACCACATTACTTATATTTTAAGAGATCCGTGCGTGAATGCAGCTTAATAGATCTCCCGCTGTCTATGATGTCATTAAAAAACAACCGTAAAGATGAAGAAAAATCGCTCAGTTCTTGAATGGAAAACGTTCAGATAATCTTAACTACTGAAAGCCCTCTTTGTTTGTTTTGACGTAATCTTGGCGCGTCGCGTGTAGTTAGCACATGGTGTTAGATGTAGGGCTGCAGCAATTCGTCGATGTCATCGAATACGTCGATTATAAAAATACGTTTTTTAACATTTAGCGCGTCAATGCATCATACCTTTAGCCACGCCCATTGCGCAAGCCTGCAGTTATCCCTACTTAAGATTGTTTTTCTGCCATGTTTAAAACAAACAAGACTCTAGAGCAGATGGTAAAGGCTAGTATGGCAACATCACTTCCCTTCATAGAGCATTCTATTATTATGAGCATCAGAACCACATATGCCGAACTGACACATTTACATTGTCAAGATTCACATCCGCATTCAAAGCTGCGTTGAATGAACGGAACAGCACATCGAGTTGCCTATATAATCATGACGGGTTTAATGCACTCACAGAGATTGAGAAATTATTCGCGTTCATCTTAAACCGGAGCTGCCCTCAGTGCTGTGTGTGTGCTATCGCGAGAGCTCTCAGACGCACGCACCAAACGCGCTCCCTGCACTTGCCAACAAAGCATTTAAAGTCGTTGTTAGTTGTTTAACTGTGATGATAGGACAAGCCTCGACTGTGCTCATTTATTTAAAAACGGGCTGTCAGCTGTGATAAAACTTCCCGGTGTTATGATGCCATATACGACATTGCATATGCATAATCTGTTGCACCTTTGCACAACTATCTGTTGCACAACCAATTAGGGATGGGCATTTTAAGCAAAAGTAATATTCGATAATCGCTGGGTATTATTCGATTACTATTCGAAAGTCGCACCCCTCCCGCGCATGCACCCGCACACCCACGCACGCACGCACGCACGCACGCACGCACGCACGCACACACACACACACAGAGAGAGAGAGGGGGAGAGACACCATCCAGGCTTTCAATCTGTATGATAACAAACTGTTTAATTAGAGAATAGTCTTATTAGTCTTATCTTAACCCAAGAAAATTAATGGTTGTAAAGTATGAGTGCTGAAACATATTAATATAACTTAACCTAATAACGGCATTTATTAACAGAACAGTCCGTCGATTATCAACTGCTCATAAGGCTAGGACATTTCTATTTTAAAAATGAGCATGAACATTCATATTATTAAAAAGAAAATCTTAAATCTGATTAATGCATCAATGAATATTAGGCGTAAAACATATTGCGCGCTAAACAGAATATCATTCTTAAAACACATTACGCGCTAAAACATAATTTGTGAACCGCCTGAATGACGCACTTATTATGTGAGCATTCATTTTAACGTCTGTCTTCATAACAATAACCTATTTCATATATACAAATATATTAAATGAACATGTTCACATGCTCGGGAAGAAGACGGGAGTGCAATCTGTTCACAATTAGTTTGGGGAACATTGAATTGAAACGAGGGAATGTATATAGATCCCTGCAGCTTCTCAGAATTCTCTGCCTGAGTCTGAGCCCGTGTCTCTCTCTCTCTCTCTCTAGCTGAGCCATTTAAATAGTTCAGTTTTGGTTTTTAATAGCAAATTGGTCATTATTTTGTTTCCTTTATTTATTAATTTAATTTAGAAATATGATTGGAACATCTTATTTGTTAAATTCAAGTTTTAGTTTTTTTTAAATACCAAGTGGCCAGCGCAAGTTTGATCAGTTTATCTTTCTCAAATAAATAACTAAATAATTTACGTCATAATATTTTAAGAATAAAGTCAAAATTACGATCATAAAATCATGTTACATTGCCTGAAGTTAAAGTGAAAATTACACCTGTATACTCTGCCAAAATAATAATAATAAGTGTGGCATCCAACCTGTCATTCTTCACATTTAATACGAAAAACAGCACAACTATTTAGCATATAAATATAATATATCAACCAGTGGAATATTACGTTATTATTTCAGCAAAAAACGAATCATTTGAATGCAGGGAGCTCGTCACGGCTTCATTAATGGGAAACAGGACGTGAAGGCAGCAGAGAAGCACTCTGTGGAGTGCATCGTTTTGTTAACTTTGGTTTATTATTTTGAGTTGTTTGGGATGCTGTAACAAACGGCCCTCTCACAAATATATTGTTTAACAGGTCTATTGTTCACGCAATCAGGCTGCATGTATCAGAAGTTCCGTTCTCCAGCGTGGTTTGCGCTCACACTATAGTGTGTGTGTGTGTGTGTGTGTGTGTGTATGTATGTGTACACACTATGTATGTGTGCCGTGCCCGAGTGCCGACAGTGCAGTTTGTGTGCAAGCACGGAATAGAAGATGCTCTAAAATAAAACAAACAAATATCCTGTTGATCTGTGCATCTGTACTCCAGTATATAAATTCAATATAGATGAATTATTGCTAAAGTTACTTGCCAAGAGGGGTAGTTTGACATACTTCATGTATTTGCCCGTTCAGGCAGCTTGCGCGTGTCAGAGACACGGCTGTCTGTGCTCGCGCGGTTCACACAGAACAGAACACAGCGTGCATGTACTGAAAGGAGTTGTCTTTCGCGCCCAAATGCTTTTTTATCGCTTACATTTTTAAACAAACAAGGCTTAAAAACGCATGCAAATGATACAATTTAGTGACCACCTGCAGTGGCCCGATCTGGTAAGTGACAAATCCGAGCGTTCTTCACGCCATCGGACAGCCTTTTTTGTCAAGCCCTGGTACACCTTTAGAAAATAATCGCACAACCTAATCGATATTCTATAATTAAATAGAATATTCGAATATCGTGACCCATCCCTACAACCAATCTGCTGTAAATTTATAATCTGTTGCACCTTCACATATTACTATGTATAGATGTGTACATAATGCAGACGTGTACATACAGTGTATAATGTGTATTGGTAACTAAGTATGTCTTTATAGTACACTGTGTGTACTGAGTATATGTATGTGTATTTTGCACATTGTCTTCTGTACAGTTCGTAAATATGTACTGTCCATATGTAAATTGTTTTGTTTTTTTGCACTGTCAGGAGCACGCTCGTAAGAATTTCACTCACCAAGGCACTTGTGCTGTGGTGATGTGACAATAAAAGTGATTTGATTTGATTAATCGGATTAAATAAAATTGTATTTTATTGACAAAATACACACTATTCCATATTCTGCTCTATGTCCTTCAAACTAATCGAATGCTATGAAAACATACAGTGTTTAATTCATTAAACCACCTGTCATAAAGAGAAAACAAATATTTCAGGATTCTGTCAAAAAAAAAGTTTACATCTAAACATTTTATTGTCATTTATTGGGCAAATTACAAACAGAAACAACTAATTAGAATTTATAATAACAAAAATGGCCTCATAACAGCTTGCATTCTTGCTTGCATTGTTTATGTACTTTTTGACTGTAATTGAGTATCTGAAAAAACACTATAAAGTGCTCTGCCTTTCATAGATAACAGCAATAATTATATTATAGCATTAGAAATAGCCTACTACTGTTACTAAAGAGCTTACGCATATTGGAGGACTAACCAATACAGAAAGCTAAACATGATTTTGGGAATCACATATGCTGTTAGTTTAGAGCAAAAGAGGCACAAACCTTACATAATCTGTTAAAAACCTTACATACATTTGTTTCAATACATTTGTTAAGCACTGTAATAGTGAATAAAGTTTAAATCTATAAAAAATTAAAATAATAATAAAGACTCAGTGTAAACTAACAGGTGAGAGGAATGTTCTGCAGGAACACACGTTCACTTTGATCACAGTCAAGTCTCTATTTTCCTGCTGATGAAAGTCATTACATAAAGAAAGTAAATTTTTGACATGCAATTCCCTTTTCTACCAGTAGGTCTAAAATGAAAGGTTGTGAAAAATGTTTACTGTCCCCTTCTATTGATTAACACTGGTCTCATGTCTATAGGCCCTTTAACTAAAAAGCTATTACAAAAACACCGCCTAGTGAGCTATAGCAAAAACGAAGAAAACGTGCACTTTCCCCTAACTGAAAGCTCTGCAGAAAATGAAGAAAACGTGCACTTTCCCCACGGTCCCTTACTGAAAACTCCGCAGAGAGCGAGTTCTCCCGGCTTGATGCACATTGAGACGGCTTGTGCATGCTAGTGCTTATTACATCGAGTGAAAACTATGGAAAAAAAGGCTGTGAAACATGATCAGCTTTGCCCTTTTGGCGGTCACACTGTTTAGATTTATTATGGGCAAGTCGATTTGGAGTTATTGTCATTTATCGCTGAATGTGTCACAAATATCGAAAACTAAACCAACCCCCCTCACTGTGTTCCGTCTGTCTGATGCAAATTAAACTTAACACAGCCGGTCAGGACGGACCTTTAATGCTCGCGTGAATTCGTGACATAGATAAGGATATGACCGTAAACTGAACGTTTTTGCACTGAGGACGCACACGCATGTGTCACAGCGCCTGACAGGGCAAGCCTTTACACTAATGCATTAACTTAAAGCTCAAAATAAAGTATGATCATGTTTTGCATAGCATAGCATTCTGTTTCCTCCACTATTTTTAGATGCATTTTGTCGAAAGAAATGCGTTATTCAGTGCTGTAATTTGAGCAACCGGCTGAAGCTGGACGTGCACTATGGGCGGACCCGACTAATCGATAATGAGAATCATTGTCGATGATTTTTCATAATCGATATAATCGATTAGTTGTTGCAGCCCTAATATACAGATATGTATTCAAGCAGATGTTTTAATCTGCTGAATAAATACAATATTCAAGTCTCTCACCTGTAAGCAACTGCTGTCAGTCCCAAACAAAACAGTGAATGCACTAGGGGTGAGCGATATGGAAAAAATATATCACAATTTTTTTTTTAAATATTACGATTCACGATTTTATCACGATTTTTTGTCATGTTGGTTTTACTATTTTGCAAGTTGTCTGAGCAGTACAGCCAAATTTCCCTATTATAAAGCCTTTCAAGGTAACAAAGAAAAAGGAAAAAAAAAGAACGGTAGATATTTATAATAATAATGAATGAATGATGCATTTATATAGAGCTTTATTATGTATTGTTGTACACCCAAATCGCTTTACAATCATGTGGGGGGGGGGGTCTCCTCAACCACCACCAGTATGCAGCATCCACTTGGATGATGCGACGGCTGCCACAAGACAACGGCGCCAGTGCGCTCACCACACACCAGCTACAGGTGGAGAGGAGAGAGGGTCATAGAGCCAATCAAGTGGATGAGGGATTATTAGGAGGCCATGATTGACAAGGGCCAGTGGTGGGAATTTGGCCAGGACACCGGGGTTACACCCCTACTCTTTACGAGAAGTGCCCTGGGATTTTTAATGACCACAGAGAGTCAGGACCTCGGTTTAACGTCTCATCCGAAGGACGGTGCCTTTTACAGTATAGTGTCCCTGTCACCCACACAGACCACAGGGTGAGCACCCCCTGCTGGGCTCACAAACACCTCTTCCAGCAGCAACCTAGTTTTCCCAGGAGGTCTCCCATCCAGGTACTGACCAGGCTCAACCCTGCTTAGCTTCAGTGGGCAACCGGTCTTGGGCTGCAGGGTGATATGGCTGCCGGTAATATATTTGTTACATTTATATAGCGCTTTTCTGGGCACTCAAAGCGCTTTACATAGAAGGGGGAATCTCCTCAACCACCAACAATGTGCAGCATCCACCCGGATGATGCGACGGCAGCCATATTGCGCCAGAACGCCCACCACGCACCAGCTTACTGGTGGAGAGGAGACAGAGTGATGAAGCCAATCAGTGTATAGGGATGATTAGGAGGTCATGATGGTCAGAGGCCAATCTAGGCCAAAGTGGGCAAAGATAAAACATGTTGTATCTTTCTTATTAAAAAATAAGAACAAAGATACATATTACAAATACACATAATATGCAAGTAAAACAAACAGTGCTTTATTTCCAGGTACAATAGATGTATTTAGTAGGAGCATTCAAGAAACTGAATGAACAAATGTAACAATACACATTTCTATAAAAGCAAACCAAAAGAAACTGTATTAAAGTTTTTCAGTCAAGAATAGTGAGTGATTTTTCTCTGCATTTTGTTATTTTATTAGTGTTCCTGTGGCTTGCATTGCATTAGCAGTGCAAAAGATTGTGGGTTCAATTCCCAGGGAACACACAATGACAAAAAATGTATAGTCTGAATGCACTGTAAGTTGCTTTGGATAAAAGTGTCTGATGAATGCATAAATGTAAATGTATTAACGCTAAAGGAATAGTTCACCCAAAAATAAAAATTATGCCATCTGTCTTTCGATTCTGTCATGGTGTTTTATTTTTATACAATAATTTACTGAAAAGTTGCTTTAAACCTAAGTGAGTTTTTCTTTCTTCTGCTGAATTTAAATGCTATTTTGAGGAACATGGAAAACCAAACAGTTGCTGGGTTCTCAGTGACTTCCATATTTTTCCTACTATCAAAGTCAATGTGGACAAGCAACTGTTTGGTTACCCAGATTCACCAAAATATCTTATTTTGTGTTCAGCACAAGAAAGAAATGAATACAGGTTTGGGACAACATGAGAGAGAGTAAATAATTACAGAAATTAAATTGTAGGGTGAACTATCCCTTTAATGACAGTCGGCTGCATGTTTAATACTGTCCCTTTAAGACCTGCACGCATCTAATATGCAGGCGCGCATCCGTTTGTCTCAGCTGTTGTGTTTACTTTCATTTTAGACATAACCAATTGAGTCTATATGTAAACCTTGTGTGTTTTTACCGTATTAGCTTAAATGATAACTTCGTTCAGTAATCAGGCGCTGTTTGACAGGGTTTTAGCGCACGCGCTTCTGGTGTATGCGCTCAGAAAAAGCGGACGTCAGACCAGCGCACGAATGAAACGTTTAACCGGCAAGGCTTGTATGCAAATAATGTACTTTTGCGATCGCAAATAAGTGCAGTGTCCTGTCAGAGTAACTCTACCGCTGTATGTCGTGTTGTACATTATATAGAGACAGAAGCGCTAGAACTGTACCTGATAGAATGTGCGCTGTAGCACGATACTACGATATTACTTCAAAAGCAGATCGTGGAGACATTATCGACCACGATCACCATAATGTGCATTTCTATTGATTGAATTGTATCACTGCCCTTGATTCTCCTTTCTTTCTTTCTTATTAGTTATTTTTTTATTTTTCTCTCTTTTCTTATTTTTTATTTATTGTTATTTTACATTTTCTCTCTTTTCTTAATTATTTATTTTTCTCTTTATCTTTCTTTATTGTTATTGTGTTTCTTTCTTTCCTTTGTTGTTGTTTATTTTTTGTAAAGTATTATTTATGAGAAAAGGTTTTAATAAAATAAAAGATATAGCAGAATTTACTGTTATTATTTATTGATAGTTTAACTAAAGAATTAATCAACCGATGAGAAAATATTAAATAGATTAATTAAAAAATAATCGATAGATTAGTCGACAATAAAAACAATCATTAAATGCAGCTCTAGTTAGATGTTCTTAAGATTACCTTAGAAAGTACTAAATAGTTATTTTTTGTGCTCAATTAACAATCAATCATCACACACCAGCAAGTAGGTGCGTAGGAGAAAGACCAAAAGAGTAAAAAAAAAAAAAAACATACAATTACGTCTGATGAATTCATGACACCGAAACATCGTCAATAAATTGTTTTTGATACTTTTGCAAGTATTAGTAGTGTGCGGTATTTTCTTTCGTTTTTTCGTATATAAAGTACAATATTAGTGCATGAATATAGAGCACTTTATATGTACAATATGGAAGTGCACTTTTTTTTTGCCTAGGTTCAGTGACCAATTACTAGACATATCGTTTGTAATAAATTATACCACATCAAACTATAATGATTGGTACAAGACTTCTCCCTGTTTGTGTACTCTTGCTACTTGAAGAATAAAAACAGTGATCACAGTCCAGTAGGTCTCGCCTCTATGTTTTCTGAACTTTGACCAGTTTATAAATTACAACAATATTAACCAACAGCTGGAACAAAACATTAGCTTGTCAAATCGGTCATAAGAATGCAGTGTTTACCAACTCCACAAGCATGCCTGTCTGTGCAGATATCACCTCTCCATGTCTAAGGCACATCCACAGAGTGCAAGAGTCGGGTTTTGAAACTAAAAACCCATCCACTCTCTCCACAGCGAAAGTCATTTTTAACAACCGTTACAGACAGTTCTACTGTGAGCTATGGGGTTATTAATTGATGGTATATGCTTTTGTTAAAGCCAACAGATCACATATCTAACTGTTTTTTTTTTAATATATTGCCTCATATGTATAAAAAAAAATTGCCAGTAATGTTAAACGTTAACCATGATTCTGCAAAGAAATCTCCAATCAGAAAAACAGCTGACACACAGAGCTAAAAAGTGCTTTGAAGTGCCTGGCACTTTAACATTGCGTCAAACTTTTATACGAATAAAAAAATGTTGAAACAAAAAAAAAGCCTCATATCTTACATCTTTAGATCTTGTTTTTAAATATCACCATCGTTTTTAAATTCAAGTCATGTTATACTTCATGGGGTTGAAGTGCTGTTAAAGTCCTGTACCTTTGTCCTTTTGTCATATTTTGAAAATGTTTTTGCTTCAAATTAGAGATCGACCGATATATCGGTTTACCGATTTTTTTCCCGATATTTAAGCATTTTACCATAATCGGTTATGTAAAAAAAAATTATCGGTTTTGACTTTTTTTTTTTTACATACATAATTATACAGAGTATAACCAGCAGTGAAATTTTGTTCTCTGCATTTGACCCATCCAAGTACACACACACACCTGGAGCAGTGTTCACTCAGGAAATGCTCCAGCACGACCACGCATGTAACTTTATACAAGATTAACTTGTTTGAAACACGCTGAATTATATTAACATTTACTATAGAACCATTATTTTGCCAATAAACATCTAAATAAATACATCTCTATCGAAATTAATTATTTATTTTCTCCACAAGCGATCGCAGTTTGAGTATAGTTCTGTGTAAATGCATAGATAAACCGCACTGTCAGCAGTTATTTCATAATCTAGAATGACAAAAACATTTGAATAATTCTGATAAAACATGCCAGTTGAGAAATGCAATAAAATACAATGTTTTGTTTGTTATAGCTTATTTCAATATTCCAGAGAATTATTCAGTGAATTAACATTATCCAGTGAATTATTACTATTCACTCTTTAGCCTATTAAACAGCTTATAAACCTAAAACTGTAGTTTAAAATGAAGTTGATATTTTGTTTGAGTTTTCCGTCTTTTCCTTAGGTTTTAAATAAGCCTGTAAGCGCCGTGCGCGTTTTACTTTGACTTTAGTATCAGCAGCAATTCGGCGTCAAGCAGTGTTTAAAATAAAAAAAACAGCAAATACTGTGGAACCAAATAAATAAAAATAAAACATTATCACTTAGATCAGGGGTAATAGATCGTATTTACCCCTCTACGTATTCTGTGTTTAGGAGGAGAAATACAGTTCTCATGGCGCTGTGAATACAGACTGAACGGTGGCTCAAAGCCGCTGTATGAGAACATGATACACAAACTACTGCTCTCGCTGGATAAAAGAAGCCAGTGTCACACTAGTACACACAAGTTTGGATGGGCAAGTTTTGTAATCAAGGTAAAGCTGATTACAGTGACATGATCGTGCATTAGTTTAACAAATCACACCTGCTTGGACATTCCTTGTGATCCTGAATACCTTGATTAGCTGGATCAGGTGCGTTTGATTAGGGTTGGAGCTAAACTGTGCAGAGCTGTGGCCCTCCAGAAATTGAGGTTGAAACAAAAGACTTAAAGCATCAAGTGTGTCTGACTGCAGATCCCCTCTCAGGCAGAGATGCTGCTCACGTACCTCAGCTACTGACTGCAGGCTGCGTGCAAACTTGATCTGGTTGACGCCGTGGTGCACGGGTTTGCCGTAGGTGGCACCTTTAGGCACAGGGCGCTTGCGGCCTCCACGGCGCACACGTATGCGATAGATGACATAGCCTGTTTGCAAAAAACAGAGTTTAGATATACAGACCTGCCAATCTGGGGGGGGGGGGTATTGCAAATATTTTTTAATAGGTTAATACTCACTATTTTAGAGTAAACAGTAGGGATGCTATACAGTTAGCCCACGGTTCAATAATTACCTCTTTCTTTTAACCACAGTTTTTGGTTTAATTCTTTTTGCTATTTTTAAATGCTACTTCAAATATAGTTAGCCATTATTTAGTGCTATAAACACATGTAATGTTGGTTTCATTCACACTGAAGGGTGTGAAGGGTGCCTTCGCGTAGCAAATCCACGTATAAATTATAGAAGAAATGGAACTTGGGACGTGCCAGGAAAATTTAAATATGGGCAAAAACTGAACGAAAGACAGAAACGCTTTGAATAATGACATTCAAAAATAACATTAAGATAATAAACACTATACTGTGACAATGTTTATCTGCGACTTTATATTTCTGTGTCATTCTGTGATAAGCCACATCAGATCAAGAGTAGGGATGGGCATTTTTGGCAATATCTTATTTCGATCATTGATAGGTTTCAAAAAATCAAAAATGATTAATCGAGTACTCAGTGTGTGTGTGTGTGTGTGTGGGGGGGGGGGGGGCATGGCCGTAATGGAGATAATGAAAATATCTGAAGACTGTTATGAAAATGAATGTTAAGAATCAAAATATGATATGAAAACATGCCTATGAAAACATGAACACATGATTAGATGTTAGATTATGATGCAGCAAGGTTACAAAAAAGAAGCATCTAAAAAAGAAAAGCTGCCTGAGGTGAAGCTGACTGTATGCCAATAAACTTAAACCCATTCTATGACACTTCCAATGATATTAAGGGAAGATGCTTGGCGTTTGTTGCTTTTTCAGATGCAGGTGTTTCCTCAACTCTGCTCGCAGACTCACGGACACACAGCTCGGAGAGAAATAAAACGTACGGAAATTTAAACGCAAAACCTAACTAAAAAACAAAACGCCGAGCAACACGTCACTCACCCTGCTTCGCCTTGTATCCCAGCCTGCGGGCTTTATCGGGTCTGGTAGGTCTCGGGGCCCGGTGAAGGGCCGACAGCTGACGGTACTGCCAGCACCGCACGCGCAGCAGAAACCTCATCACGTCCGACTGCTTCTTCCTCCAGAGCTCCTGCATGTACTTGTACGCTCCCATGATGCCTCACCTGCAGCACCAAAAGCCAAGTCAAACAACCATACCAAGAATGTAATGAGACAACTACATGAATATATCAGTCACGCATTATATGTATTTTGAGTTAACACTTACTTATAAATTGCATCTAAAACTACATAAAACTGCATTTTACAATTTTTTTCTTATTGCATGTATTGCATTCATCAGAAAGAGCTTTACTACCAAGTATGTTTGCACATACAAGGAATTTGTTCGTGTCAATCTTCCAGTGCACAGAGAAAACACAAATAATAAAAGATGTGAATAAAACGCATGTATAACTATAAACCACACAGAAAAATATAATATAGAATATGAACGGAATACATAAAGTTGTAGGGATGTAAGTTAGGGTGTTAAAATAAGTTTAAGGTTTTTGTAATTTATGACCCTAATACAGTTTTAAGACTAACGTTACATGGAACTTACACATTTTTTATACTACAAAATCAAGACGGTTTATAATTACTGAAGGCAAAAAGAAAAAAAATTCTGAACTTAATCTTAAACGGACAGGTACATTTTATATTGAATCTTAATGTCCACTTTTTATCAACCATAACATGGCAGGTCACAGACCTGACCTCTAATAATGTGTATATTATTTTATAATTCAGAATTAAGATACAAAACAGTTGCTTAAGGGGGATTTGTAGTATAACTCACAGAACTAACGTTATGCCAAATAGCGGTGTCTGTTTACCATGGTAACTTAAGGGTTACATACAAATACGTCAAAACAATTCAACGCTTAAGCCACGGATGATTATTTAAATAAACTTAAATGTAATTCCCGAAAATGACGTTTGATAACAAATGAAGTGTAATTCAGTTGTGACAGAAACGTGAGAAACCGTGCTAACTCCGAAGTGACATTAGCAACACAACGCTTCACAATTCCGCTTTAAAATGAACGTACAACACCATTATGGCGGAAAATAACGGTCGGAGAATAAAGCTTAGATATTCCATACAAAATATACTAATACGGTGTTTCGGATGACATTACATGTGTTAAG
This sequence comes from Schizopygopsis pylzovi, assembly GCA_027422435.1. Lineage (NCBI taxonomy): Eukaryota > Metazoa > Chordata > Actinopteri > Cypriniformes > Cyprinidae > Schizopygopsis > Schizopygopsis pylzovi. Next base: position 31,912,510 of record CM049818.1, on the reverse strand, counting down.
ATTTTTGATGGATTCTACATTCAGAAAAATGAGAAAACCAAACTTACTTGATGGCGTAATAACCGGAAAGGGAGAGAAAAATCACCCATAGTGCTTTACGGGGCCGTTCCATCGTATTTCCGATTCCGGTTGCAAGAGATTTCTGGGAAACGTATTTCTCTATGTCCTAGTAACAGTCACGAAGAAATGCATGTCTGGTCAGCCGATTAATATGTTTTTTTGTATTTAACAATCATCACATAACAAACACTAAACTGAGCATTACATGCTGATTATTCAGCTACATAATATGTACACTTATCATTGCTGTGCACAATGGCGTCTAAAAGTCTTGGACCTGAACATCTGCTATGTTTGTTTTTTTCAATTTTCAATTAAATCTACAAATAATCATTAAAAAGAAACACTTGTATTTCGAACTCACTAGTCAGATGTAAATGTGTAATACTTATAATGGTGGACTCTTTTTTTTAAACACACTCAGAATTTCTTGCTTCCACTGAAATGCAAGATGCTCATTAGATTATTCTTTATCTGGCTGGAGAACATGTGCATCAGGTTTAGTCAATTTCTGTCATTTTTAATATAATATTCCCCGGTTTCATAGACAAGGCTTAAGCCTAGTCCTAAACTAAAGTGTAAATCTGAGCTGTTTCAACTGAAATAAACTTGCACTGATGATCTTAAAATATATCAGTGCCATTGCTTTGTCTCAAGATGTACACCAGTAAGGTTTTTTCTAAGACGTGTTAATAAAAATTACTTAAGTCCTAATTGAACTATAGCCTAATCCTGGTTTAGTCTAAGCCCCGTCTGTGAAACCGGGCCTATAAGTATGTTTTACTTTTTGTTTTTCTATTTTCATTAGTGGTCTCAAATTTGAACCCCGCTGTACATAAAATTGTGAATATATCTGTCTGGTTGGCTCTGGCAGCTTGATGTGTTGTTTGTTTGTCTGTTTGTTTGAGGGCAGCAGTAATTATGGGGAAGGGTTGTAAGGTGGTGGTTTGTGGGATGGCGTCTGTGGGGAAAACAGCCATCCTGGAGGCAGAGGCGAACCAAGATGAAGTGGGGGCCCCAGGCAAAATTAATAGATGAGGCCCTTCTAAAATATTATTTTGTTAATATATATTTTTTACCTATATATATATTTATACAACATACAAAAAGTAGTCAAAACACATAATATAACATAAATAATGTATTTTTTTTAAACAATGTGCTTGTTCTTTAACAAAATTGTAATCATCTTCATGGCAAAAGATACAATACTGTACAATACAATCTTGAAGATACTGAACAATCTTCATATTTACAGTAACAGATTTTCACCTTAAAAATGGTGCTTACGTGCTTTAGCTACAGCAAATGCTGTCATTATGTCCTCCATATTCAAAGACCTTCGTATGGACTGGGGTATCTTCTGTCTGAGGCAGTGGTGATAGGGACTTAAGCAATGCTCCTATATAAATATATGGTTAGCATCTTAGTTTATTAGTTATTATTAGTGTTCTGCCCTCTTATCAAATGCCCTGCTTGATTTGGCAGACAGATAACGCCATCCAATAACAACAGATGCAAGGAGTCTTTTCTTCAACTTTACTGTCGATCTTGGAATAACGTAAAACTGTAAACATACAAAAATTCACAATAACGTGATCACATAAGACATAACAAGCCCTTTATAAAGAAAATTACTAGCATAGTGCCATCAGAATTAGATCGCACAATTCACACAATAAAGGCAATAAGTTTAACATCCGGTATATAAAGTATAAGGAATTAACTAAACATAAGATACATAGAATCACAACAGAGAAATGTTTTCATACCGAATGTGCCTTCGGATCAACTTAAATCGGGAAATTATAGCAGCCATAACCACATGATCTAGTCTGCTGCTGCTGGAGATCTGACTGGTAATTATGATGTCATCATAAAAGGACTCCACAACATTGCATGCAGTACCCAACTTTGAACAGAAGAGGGCGACTAACTATAACTTTTGAATTAAACGAAGTATTGAATGTTCTTGTAGAACAGCACAATTAGTTTATCAACTAGCTACGTGAACTAATTTAATAGAAGAGTTGGATAATGCAAGTAAATATATTGATATAGTAAGTAACACTATATCTGACACTGAATTAGGCTACCATGTTCACTGTCAGGAGAAGGGACTGGGGAATCTGGTGGCGAGTGACAGGAACTTAAGTAATGGTCCTGCATGCAGAAATATATGATTATCATTTTAATTTAATTTAAAGTTTATTAACTATTAGTTCATTGTTTGTTGACAACTAATTATGTTAACTCAACTAATTTAATGTAGAAGAGCTAAAAAAATAATGTAGAAGAACTGAAGAGCTAAAAAAAATAATGTCAACTAAGTAAATATAATAATATTTATTTATATTGTTTCGTGAGCTCCCCACTGGCAGCAAGACACAGTAGGCCTACCGAAACTTGCCAAGCGGTGATGTGCGCGTCTTTCCCGGTACCACCTATTCTATTGCAGCCTATATTAATACCTGCTAATTGCTATATAATACATCCTGCTGCTGAGTGCAACCCTAGCTAACCTGTTTTCCAGTAACCCTATAAGTAATTGGACTAGTATTTCATATAGCAAATAATTAAACGAAAATAAGCTGGAATTAACAACAAACACATTTGTTTGTCTTATAATTATCATTAAGTCAATCTTATCTCCATCACTTAACTTACCGCTGTCATGTTTGCTCTTCTTCTCCTTTTCTTGCTTTTTTCCGCTTTTGGCTGCCAGGTGGATAAGTCCTTTTCATTTTTAAAATAGCCGAGTAAATGCGCGAGTAAGTGCTGTGCCAGTTTGGAAACGGCGGCCGACGCATCACGAGGAAAAAGAAAACACATCCAGCGTAACGCGAGAGGGATCCCCCTAGGGGGGATGCCGATATATTGCTCCATGTTACGTGTATATTTTTAATAATGACATTTCCGATTATTCAAATGGTCAGCTTTCGGGGGCCCCCTCAAAATACGGTGCCCCAGGCAATTGCCTGCCTTGTCTGCCCCATTGCTACGCCTCTGCCTGGAGGCTGGAGCTGTTCATGAACTGCTGTACGGCTCTCACTGTACTGTATACTGTATGCTGTACTGTGAATGGACTGATCACACATACTTACAGTGTGAGAGCCGTACAGCAGTTCATTGTGCATGTGTTGTGCCAAGTGACATTATGGATATATATTTATATGTAGGAGACATAATGACTTGATACAAGTGTGAATTTATTGTATATATTTATGTGTATATAACTCATACATACATAACTAATCTGCGGGCAGCAGATCCTTTTACTATTTAGTGACCAAACTCTGGAACAATCTACCTAACATTGTTCGGGAGGCAGACATCATTCAGTTTAAATCTAAAAAGACCCATCTCTTTAAACTGGGATACACATAACATACTAATACACTTCTAAGATTCAAATCCGTTAAATAATTTTTAGGCTGCATTAATTAGGTCAACCGGAACCGGGAACACTTCCCATAAAACACAATGTACTTGTTACATCGTAAGAAGATTGACATCTACGCTAAAATGTGTCTTTTTCTTTCTTATTCCGAGGTCACCGTAGCCACCCGATCCGGTCCGTATCCAGCCCAGATGGTCACTGCAGTCACTAGATCCAGTCTGTATCCAGATCAGATGGTGGATCAGCACCTAGAGACAACCTCTACAGCCCTGAACGTCAGCGGAGTCCAGGACATGTAGATGAGCCGCAGAGACAGATGCCCAGTGAGGACCCCGTCACCTAGACAGCCATCGGGAAAAGGACACTGGAACCAGTTGAGCCCTTACAATCTTTGCTGCAGTTGAAACAAACTGCTGGTTCGTCTGGCCAGAGGGGAACTGCGCCCCCCCCCCCCCCCCCAACTGAGCCTGGTTTCTCCCAAGGTTTAATCTAGATTTAAACTGACAGTGTGTGTCTGCCTCTCGAACAGTGTTGGGTAGATTGTTCCAGAATTTGTGCGCTAAATAGAAAAAGATCTGCTGCCCACAGTTAATTTTGGTCTTTTGATTTTGATATTCTATGTATTATCAAATGGCCAGAGTTTTGAGATAGCAATGTACGTGGAGGACTATAATGGGATAAGAGCTCGCTCAATTACTGAGGAGCTAAACCATTCAGGGCTTTATAAGTAATTAACAATATTTTAAAATCTACACAATGTTTAATAGGGAGCCAGTGCTGTGTTGACAATACCGGGTTAATGTGGTCATACTTCCTGGTTCTAGTAAGGATTCTAGCTGCTGCATTTTGAACCATCTGTAGTTTGTTTATTATTTAAGCGTGCAGAACATCCACCCAATAAAGCATTACAATAATCTAACCTTGAGGTCATAAATGCATAAATTAACTTTTAATTCATATGTGCTTAATTCATAAAATAATTAATAGTGTCTGAGGATGTTAAAGTGAGCATCCGAACGTCTGTCTGGTTTCAGGTGCAGAAACAAACGACACTCAGGAGGACATTTACGTGGGGTCTGTGGAGACGGATCATCAGACGGAGGTCTGAGAGAGGGGCTGGATTTATCCAAACACTTCTTCTCAGTGGCTGATGGATTCGTGCTGGTCTACATCGTTGACAGCCTGGAGTCCTTCAGAAAATTTGAGCTCTTGAAGGAGATAGATAAGTCCAGAGACAAAAAAAAGAGGCATGACAGAATATTTTAAATACAAATCTGTCAATAATATATCAAATTTCACTTCGCAATCATATATATATATATATATATATATATATATATATATATATATATATATATACACACACACACTACCAAAAGTTTTTGAACAGTAAGATCTTCTGTTTTTTAAAGAATTATCTTCTGCTCACCGAGCCTGCATTTATTTGATCCAAAATACAGTAAAACAGTAACATTTTGAAATATGTTTACTATTTAAAATAACTTTTTTCTATTTGAATATATTTTAAAATGTAATTTATTCCTGTCATCAAAGCTGATCATCATTACTCCAGTCTTCAGTGTCACATGATCCTTCAGAAATCCTTCTAATATTCTGATATGCTGCTCAAAAAAATATTTACTATTATTATTATTATAAAAATATGTTGAAAACAGCTGAGTAGATTTTTTCAGGTTTCTTTGATGAATAGAAAGTTAAAAAGAAGAGCATCTATCTGAAATAGAAATCTCTTGAAACATTATGTCTTTATCATCACTTTTGATCATTTTAAAGCATCCTTTCTAAATTAAAGTATTCATCTCTATAATTTTTATCCAAAGTGACTTACAAATGAAGACAATAGAAGCAATCAAAATCAACAAAAGAGCAATGATATGGAAGTGCAAGTCTCAGTTAGCTTAATGCAGTACACGTAGTAAGGTGTTTTTTATTATTAAAATAATAATATTATAGAAAAAGAAAAGAGCAAGCTAGTGTTAGAGGCCTTATAATTTTAGAAAAATCATGTGAGATGTATTAAAATAGAAAAGTTTTCAGATTGTAGTATTTTATAATATATTTGATCAAATAAATGCAGCCTTGTGAGCATAAGAGAATTCATTAAAAACATTTAAAAATCATATTTAATTTTTTTTTTGGCAAGTACTGTATATAGACAGATATATGTAATATTAAACAATAAAATACATCTGATGATTATAATTTTTTTTTAAAGTTAGGAATTACCAACATTCTCCAATAATACATTTATTTTTAAGTAAAACATGATGCTGCTCTGGATGATTGCTGGTGTCTGGTGTGATGTCTTCACTGTGAGTGTGTGCGTGTGTGTGCAGGTGATGGTGCTGGCCTGCAGGGACGTGCACAGACATTTTGAGGGGCAAGGGCCCAAGTGGAAAAAAGGGCACTTCTCATATCTATTTTTTATTTTTTCTAAACAAAATGTTAAATATATTAGGGGCGTGCGATATTGACAAAAATATATCACTATTTTCTGGGATTTTATCAATAACGATAGATAATATTTTGCTGATTGTGTTATTATGCAGATATCTTAAGGACTACCGTGGACAGCTGACTCCTAAAGTTTTTGATATTCTGCATATTCTGTGGTGATAAGCTCACAGCAGTGATAGAAATTAATCTTTTCCAATAAGTTTAAAGTGATTTTTTTTATCTTTCATGGGCATTTTTACCTTTATAAAGCCCTGCATGAGTGTGCATCATATTTTCAGTCAAATTCTTAAATTTGAATCAGTCAATTAGAATAAGTAATTTAAGCTGTTACCAAGCAAATTAAATCAGTATTGACAAAAGTAATCTTTGCACTACAGAGAAAACACAGAAGCTACATTAGAAGTGGCATTTAGATGCATTTACACACTGTTTGATGCAGGACACGAATGCATTTAACCTGCAGTTACAAATGCATTAATACGGTTTTGATATTTTAAACATAAAACGTTGAATACTGATATTTGAAATTATATAAACAAAAGAAAAGTTACTTTAAATGTGAAATTAAAACTGCCTGTAGGTGGCAGCAAGTCACTTAATAAGGGAGTCATTACGACTGAACCGAATCATTTCAACAATTGATTCATTAAGGAACAAAACAGCTGTTGCTCAGACTCAAATTTAAATGATATTTGTTGGCGAAATAGACCAAAAACACTCAATATTGACACAAAACACAAAAGTGTGTTAATATTAAATTATTCTTTATTGAACTGCTGTATAAAATCAATATCACATTTGTAATCATGTTGCTTTTTGGTGGAAAAAAAGTCATTCTTTGCGTGATAATGATTAACTATATGAAATTATATCAATATATACATTCCTGCCGACATATCTAGAATTTTGTGATCATTCTTAATCTAAATGCATTTTAATAAACTGAATCATGCAGTGACACACTTGTCTAACCTACTAGACTTCCTATTGCCTTAGCTAAACTTCAGCTAACTTATGTAGTGCTCTCATGAGTCATGGATGTTAGTGTGGCAGGACTAGTGAAGCTCTTCCTGTTTACATTTGATTGGCTGGTTACTCATTGATTGTCCTATCATCAGGCAGTGAGTGAATATTTAAATCCGTGGGTGAGGTAGTATGGGGTCACGCGTTCTGTCCCTCCGTAAAAACCCATTGTCTCCTAGGTAAACCGACCGAGCTCTCAGCTTCCCAGCACATTGTTTGTCTGCCTGATGGGATTTTAGAACTAACTCGTACGACAGATTAGTGGCGTCGCTACGTGTGATTTAGCTTCCCTGTTGTTTATGCTACGTGGGAACTATCATCTGGAGACGCTATTGCTTTTTTTTTGGTTAAAATTAGTTTTGTAATTTCATTTCTGTTGTGGTTGTTCAAGCCTTAGTGTGTGTGTGTGTGTGTGTTTAGTTAAACATTTTTTCTTTTTCCTGATTTTTATGAAACTGCTTGGAGCCTTGGACGCCTTTATTGTGAAACATGTTTGATGATGTGAGGCTGCTGATGTGTGCGCTCTTTTGCTGAGTTTGTTGTGTTACAGCAACATGCTGTAACATTGGACTAGAGTCTTCTGTAAAATCAGATTAATTTACATTGTGTTGTGAGCTATTCATCTTCCTACATAATCCAAGTTTGGAATTTTCTCACAAATCTGGTCATATTTCATTAAAAAAAATCCACTTATATTTTCCATTAAGAAAATGAAAATGGTCCTGTTTTAGGACCACTGTATCATGATTTTCATGACAATGAATGAACACCGCCGCAATTCTCCTTATCTTAATGAAATCTCATTCTTGTTATAATCAGCATAAATTAAATCAGCAAAACAAATACCACTATGATGCATTCTTAAGAAAAAAAACATATTTGCATTACTGTAATTAGAATGAGATTTCACAATGCTTTTTCTTAAGATGTACCTGACAGTCTTTTACCAGAAATATAACATCAGTGTTTCCTGAATGCTTGCATTGAAAGATACGGCACGACTCTGTACACCTACGTCAACTTTAATATTGGTGGGTAATTACATACAGGGAACAATCCTGCCATAGGCTCATGCTGTGACTTCATTTGACAAGAATGAGGAAGCTCCAAATAAAACCAATTTACAACAGGAAGGCAAAGAAAACACACATTAAGATCCATTTTTGTCAAATCATGATGCTACTTGAGCCAAGGGAAACAAACACAACGACAATATATATATATATATATATATATATACATATATACATATATAAATATATGCAGGGAAAGAAGACAATTGAAACGGGAATTTAAATTCCATCATAAAATCCACCCTGTATCTCTACCTTACGGACCCCCATCCCCAACCCCCATTTCCTCCCACAGCTCCTCCCCATCCCTTCCCAAAGACATCCGGCTGGCAGCGGCGCTCTGCGGCCGGATAAATTATGTGGCGTAGCGTTTGGTCCACTGTTTGGCTATCCTGTCATGCTCAGGTCTGTTGGTTGTGTACTGCGTGGCGATGCTTCCTACCAGAGGATCAGCTGCAGAAGAAGAGACACGATTCACCAGATTAAAAACACAATTAGCTGCTATCTACAGTAAGCACAGACACAATGTTAAAGGGGTCATGAACTGAGAAACCAAAATTCCCTTGATCTTTTGACATACATGGTCACTGTACTCTAAAAAGATCCTGTAAGTTTCAAAACTTTCTTGATACTCTAAAAACAGCTTATACTGAGGGCAGTCTGCCAAATTGACAGTCTGTGGAATGTTCTACTCTGATATAATATTGTGGATAAGCACCGCCCTCCACAAAGGATCATCAATGCCTGCTTCTACATCGCTGCCTGTTTAGCCCCGCCCACTGATTCTACATCATTGCCTGTTTAGCCCTGCCCACAGATTCTACATCTCTGCCCGTTTAGCCCTGCCCACCAATTTGCGCATGTAGTGTTTATGAGAGAGGTGAAAGCGCAGGTCTACACAGAAACCAAACAATAACAATGCTACAAATACAACAAGATGCTATATTAGTGCCAATTTCTTTGCATTGCCTTCCTTTTGATCTTAAATGGGTCATATGCGACTTCAAGTTTTCCTTTCTCTTTGGAGTGTTACAAGCAGATTGTGCATAGATAAGATCCCGAAAGTTGCAAAGACTAAAGTCTCAAACCCAAATAAATATTCTTTATAAAAGTTAAGATTCAGCCACGCCCCCCTAAAACGGCTAAACCCCGCCACTCCCCAGTGGAAATATTTGCGTAATGCCACCCAAATATTCACGCAAAGAAAGAAGGCGTGGTTTCAGTAACTGCAGTAGTTGAAGCAGCCATGTTGAAGCAGCCATGAGGGAGACACTGTGTTTCTATGCAAAAGCAAAAGCACTTTATTTGGCCTTCCAAAAGTAGATGCAATTAGGAATCAGTTTAAGATTATTTACAAAAGAACAGTACAACCCAAATGTTCAAATTTGTGCAACGCATTTTATGGACGACCGTTTTGTGAACCTAGGAGAGTAGGTTATTTCTAAGAGAAAAAAAAAAGGTCAATTGCTGACTTTGCTATCTGGCGCTTCTGAATTAGCGATTGTAAGTATATTTTGTTATTAGTTCAAGTATTTGCTATTGACTGTTCAAATGCGTAGTTTTGCACAGTGTAGAGTAATGTGTCATGTGTGTGTGTGAGGGGAACAGGCTCACATCACAGCGGAGTGTACAGCCCGTCAGAAATAGTCTTAACCGCGGCTTGTGTACTGCAAACACATATGAGCATGTGTGTGGGAAACACATACGGTACAAAACAAAGTAAAAAGTTCAGCTGTACAAGAGAGGCATCAGTTAACAGTCTAAAGACTCTGTTAGGCCCTATTGCTGCTTCTGGCTTCTATGTCCCACAACTGTCCCCTTTCGTGCTTGAACTGATGGTAAAACTGCAATTATTAGCTGTCTGTCTTTATATTTACTTTGTTAAAGATACTATATTTATCTTTAAAATAGCATCATATGACCTTTAACATTAGGAAAGAGTGGATGAACTTTATTGGTAATGAAGATCCAGACCACATCAGTAAGAAATCCGCAGGCCCAGACTGACCATTGGGAGCACCGGGAGCAATCTTCTGGCCCTGATAAAGTGTCTCCTTGTCTGAAATGTTGTGCAGACCAGCTGGCCCCTATTTTTACTCAGATCTTTAATACATCATTAAGACTGAGCAGGGTTCCAGCATGTTTCAAGCGTTCTGGGATCATACCGGTTCCCAAAAAGGCTTGCATCTCAAGCCTAAATGACTATAGACCAGTTGCTTTAACCTCCGTGGTTATAAAATGTTTTGAGAGGCTGGTATTATACAGTCTTAATAACTTGCATTTAAACATCGGCAAAACTGTTGAGATGATTATTAATTTTACAAAGTCTATCTGCTTTGCGCCATTAAACATAAATGGTTGTATAGTGAGCATCACTGATTCTTATAAGTTCCTTGGCACTACTATTTGTAGCAATCTCAAGTGGGACAACAACGCGTGGTTAAGAAATCACACCGGAGGATGTATTTCCTCTGACAGTTAAAGAATTATAATCTGTCTAGTGGAACTATGTACAAATGTTTGGTACAGCTCTGCTACTCAGAGGGATACGTTTAGGCTTCAGAGAGTAGTGAGAATGGTAGAATGCATTATTGGGACTGATCTACCTGCTCTTCAAGATTTGCACTTAAGGGTTAAGAAACGTGATTTGAGGATTGTCCATGATCCTTTACATCCTGCATCCAATATTTTCAGATGTCTGGTTAAAACAAGAACAACCAAATTTCAGAATAGCTCTTTTCCAGTTGCCATAAAAATGATAAAATCAACTATGTAACTTTTTGTGTGTGTGTGTGGGACGCCTTATTCCAGTAAATTCCTTGTATGTTATGCATACTTGGCCAATAAATGCTGAATTGAATGAAATAATTTTCCAGGGCCCCAGACCAAGGATTTAGACTTTATGTGATGGCCATTTAAATAATTGGGTTATTTGTGGTTTCAGAATTGTGGGTCTGTAAGCTATACACAGAAAAAGGGGCCAAACGTTTACCTTTTGCGGTACAATAGATTGTCACTGGAGCAGTACCCTAAAAAAGGACGTATTTTTGCCTTTTTTTAACCACTAATAGGTAAATATTAGTGTGTACCTTATTTGTACAAATTACTATAAGGTACTAATATGTAGCCAACCTATTAGAGGTAAAGAAATGTACAAAGATGCTATTTTAAGAGTACTGATCCAGTGACAAGCTGTTGTACCCCAAAAGGTACCATTTTGGCCTCTTTTTTCTGTGTGGCCTCGATGAGTGTGAGATTTCCCGGCCTAAAATTGCATCCCAGTCCTGGAACTCACTCCTTTGTTAACTTAAATTTTACCATGGATTTGTTTACAAACAAGGCAGAATTTGATGCAGGATTTTCAGAAAGATTGAAACTAAAAGACGATTCTGTGCCAAATATATTGGATACGACAGTAATGTCGCAACACACAAGTGTGAGTAACTGTTTCTATTACATGACCGCTGTTGCTTTGTCTATTTTTACAGATTGTTTAATATGTATTCATGGTTTTTGACCTAAATCACATCAGTGTCAATCTGTAAGGAATGCTGTCAAACATACACAACTATTAGCCAATCATAGCAGTGGAAATTTGCTTCTGAGTTTACAATCTATTTAAACAGAGCGTTCTGATGAGGACAGTTGAAAACAGGACATAACATAGCTAATTACTTCTAAATTGATGTTTTTTGATGTAAAAATCTTGCTAATGTAAGTGGACTTCAGAGAACAGTACAAAATAAAAAACAGGCAGTTAATGACCCCTTTAAAACCTATGTACACTATGTGCCGTTAGAAAAAATAAAAATAAAAATATAGCTGCAAGCAGCGATGGCGGGCCCAAGCCGAGTGCAAACGCCACCCCGGTTGCATCAGGAAAACTGTGACCAGCGGGCACTAGGCTTGCCGGGATAGACGGTGATGACAGTTATACCGGTGTTAAGCCGTAACACCGTTACGTCACTTGTTCACCGTGGCACCGTCCCCCACCGTCGTTTAGATAGTTTTTTTATAGTAATAAAAATAATTTTGTTCAGTTAGAGGACGCTAAAATTAAAACTGAACGCGGCTGATCAATGCAACGCACCGAACGGATGACAGTCTTGCATCACAGCAGTCTAGGTATGCATTTTTCTGTCAATAAATTCAAGACTCTTGACAAGACGAATAAAATAAATATAATTTTGTGCAGACTAGACTTTTCTTTGTTAGCCTATCTCTCTGTCTTTCAGCAGAAAAGTGAACAAACAGTAAATATATCGCAGGAGCGGAATAAAACCTAAAATAGTCCCGCGCAGACCTCTACATCACAGATCAGATTTAATTTATCACGTGAAGAGAGATGACTGACAAGAAGAGTGAGGTGAGACAGACAAGACGATGGTGGAAGAGTTTCAAAACCAAATGTAAAAGCGCCCGTTTTAAGCCGGTTGACTTCTGAATCTGACATTAATCTAATTCAAAATCTTTAATCTTTTCAAATGAGAAACTCACTGAGATCTACCAAGTGAAAAGTAAATAAATGATAAAATACATATTAAATAAAATAAATAATTAAAAAGGCTTGTTGGGATGTATCTTTGTTGCATTAATTTAATAATACAAAATAAAATAAAATAAAATAATATTTTATTTTTATTCACTATTCATGACATCATCAGTAAATAGTTCCTCTGTAAGAACAAGCTGTTTGGAGTCTGATGACCGTGTGCACATAAACACCACTGATCCTCACAAACTTCAACACACGTGAGCATCCATTATAAAATACTCGCTGTATTCAAGCAGAAATATGATGTTAGAGTGATCGAGAGCGCACATACACGGTTCGTTTGCGCATCATTTATAACGGACATAACGCACGCATAATGCACGATCATGTCACGTTAATCATCTTTACCCTGATTACAAGAGTCGTCCATCAAAACTTGTGTCTACTAGTGTGACACTGGCTTCTTTTATCCAGCCGAGTGCTGATGTTTGCTCATAGTTTTTGAGCCGCTATTCAGTCTGTATTCACACAGCGTGATGAGAGACGTTTTGCTGCTCCGAAACACAGAATATATAGAGAGGTGGTACTGATATTTATATATAACCTATATTTTTTACATGACTTAACAGGAGAGTCATAATATTAGTGAATATATTATATTGTAGTTTTATCTTTCGCCCCCCTGGTTGAGAAACACTGACCTAAAGCGCATCTTCCAGCATTGCCTTCATGATCAATCTATTAGGCATCCCTGATGTGGTTTAAAAAAAAAACCATTTGTTTCTCATTTATTTGGTTCCACAGTATTTGCTGATTTTTATTTTATTTAAACACTGCTTGACGCAGAATTGCCGCTGATATTAAAGTCAAAGTAAAACGCGACCGGTGCTTACAGGCTATTTAAAACCTAAGAAAAGGGGAAAAGAGGGAAAACTCAAACGACCCCCCCACCACGGTGATACAGTCATAACCGGTGTGACATCAGGTCGATTAACCGGTGGGAAAATTTCCTCACCGACACAACCCTAGCGGGCACATGCATTACAGTAACCCTCTAGCAGTTTGGATTTAAGGGATACATTAATGGAAGGGTTAATCCGAGCCATCAAGACACACACACACACAAAACAAAATATAAAATGTTGGTAATCCTTTTAATAAGGTTTCAGTTATTAGCATTAACTATATTAATTAACATGAACAATAATTATACAGCATTTATTAATGTTAGTTAATATTATGTTACAAATTGACTACTACATTATAAAAAAATGTGGTAATGTACTTTTGTTACTGTACCATGACCTAAAATAAAATAAAAAATACTTACACAAATACAGTAAAAATATGTTGTTAGTACTAATACTCATGTTTAAAACAATATTATTAAACTATAGTTACAGCAGGGTATAGCGTATAGTTACCCTAACCCTAATTATCAATTCCAGCAAATTCAGCAATTCTAGAAAAATCACTAGCACGTCGTCCCGGGAATATTGGTTTAATACCAGTCGGGCTATCAATATATATCACTGTCCTGCCCTACGTGCTACCTTAAATACAGGGCTCCCGCAGGTCCTTATAAACTCCTTATTTTAGTTGTATAAAATTTAAGGCCGTAAAAAGTTGTAAATACGTTAAATGGTTTAAGAAAAGTCTTAATTTACAATTTCAAGAGGTCTTTCAGTTTCAATCGTGAAAGGGCTGATTAAACTTCAAAAGGCAATGATGTCATTGAATATTTATTTATTTGATATATAAATCAAAAACAGAGCTGTCAAATCCCTACATGGTCTAGTGTCTGTGATTATTAAAGTGAAAAAACACTGCTATATAAAAATATAATCAGTTTGTTTTGCGTGTCTCTCTGTGAGTGAGCGGTTGTCATATACTTACTCAAGTATGCGTGCTGGCGCTGCTCAGTGTTTAACAGCACCTGCTGTATCACTATCTGAGGACAAACACTGAGAGCCTCACTGACATTGAGAGAACAATTAATAATCCTTTCTTCCTTTTATTTGAGACAACCATTGTCAAATACACGCAAAGATCTTCACTAATGTTACCCGTCTTCTCCTTCTTCTCTGATTTGCGGAAGCTTAGACGATTAAAATGCGTATTACTGCCCCCCTCAGTTCACTACTACCTGTCAAAATAAAAGTCTGTGAAGAATTTGAAGAAATTGACAGAAATTACGATTGTATTATAATGTAGACCACTTCTAAAATAATAATAAAAACAAATAGAAACATTTAAGGAATATGATTTCCCCCTCATTTTAATTGACTAAATCTCTATTGTGCAGCCCTTTATGAAAGCATAAAATGATAAAAGTTATTTTCATTTGATTACATTTTAAAGCATTAATTCAATTGTTAAAGCTGTAATGATAACATATAATATATATATTGTTATAAGGGAAACAGGTCAATTTAGCTCAAAGGGAATCATTAATGATTTTATAGGGAATTTGAACAGACTCACTGTTTCACGGCGATTCACCGAACAAGCCGTATAACAAACTCTGCACTGGATATTAAAATCCCAAAATATAGTGAAAACACTATTAAATAGCACGGTAACAAAATCGACAGATTAAGACATTAACTTATGAGCACAAAACACAAGATATTTCTCTTTTCAATATAAACAAGACTTTATTTATATAAATCTAAGACATGTAAACTAATCTACATATGAACACAAGCATTCACACATTCACGCGTTGCAGAAAGAGAGAAAGTGAGGAAAGGATTAGATTAAGAGAATGAGAATTTTGGGTATCCCACGTTTACAGCAATAGGTGCAATTGCATAAACCTGAACAATCATCAATCACATATTTAACACTCGCATTGAGTTTTCAATGAGGCTAAAATCTATTTTAAGATGACACCAGCACCGCAAGGATCTTGGAGTTGTACTTGCGTAGCTTTTGTGTTTAAAGGATTCCCTTTTGTTCTCCGTCTTTTCAGGAAAGGGTTTTTCCGAAGTCGCTGATTGGCTTAGAGTTCAGGAGTCGTGGAAGTGGGCGTTGGCTGGTTTTGCAGAGTCTTGGGCTTGTTTCCGCTGGCAAACGTAACTTAGCACACGAACTCACGGAAAGAAAATAAACTAAAGTCAAAGAATAAAAGGATGTAAAGACTAGATGGCTTTTCTTCTCATCATGGTAGCAACTGGCTGGGTGTGGTCAGAGCACATGACTGAAGAGAGAGTTCATTTTCCGGAGAGAGAGAGAGAGTTCCACGGAGAAGTTAAGAGAGGCTGAAGAGAGCATGGCTGAAGAGAGGGAGGGGAGAAGTGTAACCTGGGTATTTAACCTCGGCCTTTTTGACACCTCCCAATGGTTGTCTTGACCAATTAGGTCCTATGCTGGAGCGGCTGCTGCTTTGTTGCTCCACCCACTTAATAAATTACCATGTCATGGCCAGTCACATTGCTCGAATTTTACATTCTCTTGCAAAATATCCTTTTGAATGTGGTTTCTATAGCCAGAATATGATGCATTTGACAGGAAATCAATTAAAAGAAATGTTCAAAGCTGGAATTATCACGCTCATACATACTAAACATGACATTAACCCTTAAGGCTTAGCTAGTCAATACTAATTAAAAGCACGATAAACACAATGATTAAAACAAGGATATTCAAATTTGTGGGTCACATACATAATATGCAGTTATGCCTATAAATTATTATTTTCATTAACAATGAGAATGAAAGTCCTTTAAGATGATTTTACAGGTTTTGTGAACCCAGGAATTTTAGCCTTTGTCCTCGAAACCTGGTCAGGGTGTATTCAGGCGGGCTGGGGGTCTGATTTATGACTTTCTGCTGTTGTCTTGTGGAATTCGGCTTCTCATGTTTCAACCATGCTTCGATCGAATCTTGATTTGCCAATTATTCGGTCCTTGATATTCTACACACCCCTCTTCGTTCGGCGAGGTGTTTTAGCAGAAGACATCGTCGAGCGCTGGAAAAACAAGGGCAGAAGAAGCAGACAAAACACAGCAAACAACAAGACAACACCTCCATGACAGTTACTGTACTGGTGCCGGGCATTAGGTTATTCAATTTTGGAAATTATTGTTTTAGTTCTTCGATCAACTTTTGCGACTAGATTTGTGTGTTTCTTCTAAGTTGTCTTAACTTAAGAATGTTCACATTTAGTTTCTAGTGAACTAATTTGTGGTAAAATGAATCGACCTATCGTGCATGGAGCTCTCTGGCTTTCCTTCAGTCTAGAGTGGCTTGCGGATATTAGGTGTAGCGAGTCAATCCTAATATCAGACCTTTGACCCTTGCAGGGTGTCTAGGTGTTTCACCTACTAAAGAAAGAGGGGAAGGAAAAGGATAGGTAAAAGAAGAACAAAACAAAACAAAGCTGCTGTGGGTTTTCCTAGCATGATTTGCAACTACTGTTGAGCTAGGATGTCATGTGCAGCTAGGGGGCCATGCACCTTAACTTCGTGTCAGGTGTTCTAACTCTTGTGAGGATAGCTATATGTTTCTTCATGGTGGTGTATGTAACTGTGTTGTGCTAAAGTTGGATATTCTACTTGTGGGAAGAATATGTTTGTTGAATGTGTTATCAGTAGATGTGGTTACCTCTGGGTGTAGGTAATGTTGTGTGTGTTAATGGTGTAGTGTATGTGTGGTCAGATCTGTTCCAGTCTGTGTCGTCTCCCCCCTTTTCAGGTATGTTACATAAGACTGGCTCTCTTCATCCTTGGCTTGGATGTGGGCATGTCCATGATCTAATGGGGATCAGTCCAGAAAGGCAGGAAGTTCTTTAGCAGACAGTCGGAGGTAGTTTGGCATGGCTGTGTGAAGCTGGGCTGCAAACTTTGTCTCCTTTGTTGCATTCCTCTTGTGCTACCTTCTGGATGTGGCAGACTTTCTGACCTTCTGTGCTTTGGTGGTTGCTGTTGCACAGACAGGAATGTGGTTCTAGGAGTTGGAGTTCATTTAGCAGTTTGCTAGTGAGTGATGGGTGAGTGAGGTGATGTTCTCTGGTACCTCAGTTTTCATCAACGGTTGGCCGTGAGAGACTTGCTTGTCCTGTGTGGTTGTTGAACAGGTGCTTGTCATCTCGGATATGGTGGTGTACCATGCGATCATCGGCCTTCCGTTCTGTCGCTGGTCACAGCGAGCATGACTCAATTTCGTAGTCATCCGTGTTCAGCTTATCTTGAAGGAACTCGTTCAGTTGGCTCATGACTTGTTCCCTGTCTTCTGACGGTAAGCTGTATGGTTCTGGAGCATACTCAGCACTGTGCATGTCTGAGTAATGCTGAGGTGGGTTTCGTTGTCGCTTAACCCTACGAGATGCTCTTGAATGAGTCAGGCGATTACCTTTGGATGTCTGGTTAGGTTTCCAGTTGTTGCTATCTTTTGCGTTTCTTGAGAAGCGTGGCTGGTCCCATGGATTTTTCCAGAAGTTGGGCTGATAGCTTTCGTGGACATGGGGATCACGTTCTCTGTGCTCTTGATGGAGAACTCTGGTTTTGTGATGCATCTGGGTGTCGTCCAGTGCAAGGCTTGAGTCTTTGTTGACAGAGTTCAAGAGTGTGGATGTTTTGTCACCTTTCTTTGAGGCCATCTTCTGCTTGTTGTAGGCCTTCTGTGTTAGGTCACGCAACTGTTGGATGGTCATGGAGCGTGGACAGGCCATGACGCCTAGATGGTGGCTGACTCCAGGGTGCAGATTTCTGAGGAAGAGGCTTTTGAAGTTCATATCCTCTTCAAGGTCAGGTTCGTTGTGTGCACCAAAGTAGGCTTGTCGGAGTCGGTTGTAGTAAGCTTGTGGAGCCTCTTGTCGACCTTGTTTGGTTTCTAAGGCAGTTAACAGTCCATGTTCGGAGTCAGGGTCGGTAAACTCTTTAATCAGGACCTCACGAAGTAGCTGGTAGTCTGACTTCGTTCGACTAGGCTGTCGATCTAGGAAGTTTCGTACCTCGGAACTGGACGTGGCTCTAAGGAGGTATAACCTGTCTCTGTCAGTCACATGAGGTCTCATTTCTAGATAGAAGTCGATATCTTGAAGGTGGGCCTGGATGGTGTGGCCCCCTGTGGAGTTCGGGTTGAACTTGCTGACGTTTTTAGACAGCTTGTCGAGGTCTTTGATGGTCATCCCCGGTGCAGCTCCAAGGTCTGCTTGGATGGGAGGTTTTCTTTCGTTGACAGGAAAGAGTTCTGTGGCGAAGGCAGGTGAGGTTTTGGGTTGTGGCCCTTCGCTTCTTTCGCTGTATACGAGTTCTTGGACATGGGACTCTGCTCGACTCAGCAGTGGTGAGGCTGAGTGTGGTTTCTCTCGCTTTGGCTCTTGCTTCTGCGCATAAGCATGTTTGAGTCCTCTTCTGACCATGTAGAGCTGATCATTGGTATCGTCTAGTTGTGGGGTCAGATTGTCCATTTCAATTCTGTACCTTTCAAGGTGGTCCTTCAGGGCACTTATTTCAGCATTCTTGTTGCTGATGTCATGCTTGGCTTTCTCTAGTAGCTGGTTGGCATACTGAAGTCTGTTTACCAGGTCTTCCTGGGCAGCCTTTGCATGTTGGTCGAGCTGAGCTGCTGTCAGGGCTGCTTGGAGCTCCTTAACTTGTTCCGTTGTTTCCTGCTCGCTCTCGTTGGGTGCTTTGAGTTGATCTTGAACTTTCACTTCCAGCTTGTCTATGCGACGTTGAGCACATGTCAGTTCCTCTTGAAGGTGGGTGATGTGCTTGTCGCTCAGTTTCAGCTGGGTCGTGAAGGCATAGCTTAGGGAGCTGGCAATTTTGACTAGCTCCTCATGGTTGTTATTCTGGCTTGAATCTTGTGTCAGGAATCTTCTCAGGACTACGATTATTATTAAAAATAATAACAGTTCAAACGTCTTGGGGGTGAGGCTGTCTGTCGTGCCTCTCAGCCAAGTGTTCACATCATCTCCTTGGGCAAGGGGGTCTGCAGTCTGCGGCATGTTGGCACGCTGGGGAGAAGAGAGACTGACACAGATCTGTGTGGAGTGGAAGCTTATGTGGGGTGTGACAACTAAGTGTTATGTCAGTGATTCTGAGCCACTGGTGAAGTGTGGTGATCACTGTGTTGGTCTCAGAGTATCTAGGTAGACTAGCGATGTGAAGACTTCGTCACTCTAATGAGGAAGAGGGAAAAGAGACAAAAAGGTGAAAAACAAATTTAATAAAAAAAAAAAAACAATTCCTTTTCTATTTTTTTTCAAATGAAGAAAATTCTTTCCCTTTTTTTTTATTATTAAATGTTGTTATCAAGGAGGCAAACAATATTATTAAATCTTTGTCTTAGACAAACGAATATAATAATAATTCTGATATCTCTTTTCTTAGTCTGACAGAATTGACAACGCAACACCTTACAGTTGGACCGCTCACCAGGGAGGCTGCGAAGGCGACAGTTGCTCAACACTTATCTCTATTAAAATTGATCTCAGCGTTGCATGAGTTGTTCAAATTTGGATTGCGTTTTAAATATAGGGAGGTTAAGAAGAACAACAGTAGGTTTGATTGCAATCAAATTCGTAAGGATGATTCGCCTTTTGACAGGATTGTATATCTCATACACTTAGAATTGATTGATGGTTCTTACAGGTCCCTACAAATGTGAAAAGTGAAGAGGAAAGAAAGGAGGATAGTACAGGAGGGAAGAGAAAGAGACAGTAAGTTGAGTGGATCGGTCCACTAGCAAGCAGTTATGCCCGACTACGCGTATAGTGTTGTTTTCAGTTGCTACACAACTATCAACAAAAATAAATTTTGGGTAAAAGAGATTTGTCTCTCTAATTTATTTGAACTCGTAGCGAGGGATAACAATGCGTCCTATTAAGGCTCAGGTGGGTCGTTCCCAAGCTAGGATACACAGAGGAAAGGAAATGGTAAGACAAAGTAAAATTGTAAAGTAATAAACAGGCAAAATAAGCAAATATGAAATTAAGTAAATGAGGAAATAAGTAAATAAAATAGTGGTTATGTTTATAACCAAAACAGGAAGAATTAGGGGTAAAACGCAATAAAGTAATGAGTGAGTATAAGTCTGAATAGAATCTACTTAAATGGGTAATAAATCAATTAGGTAGAATAAGTTTACTTAAACTTTTAAAGTTCAATACTTATTTGTACCTAAAATGATTATGCCCAAAAGGGAATACTAGAAGGAAGGATCATATTACATAATATGAGGGGGAAAATTAGAATGATTCCAAATAAATTTAATGTTTTAATTAAATTTGAATTTGGCACAATTAATAATTCTGAACTAGTATTTTCCTTTCTAGTAGAACTACAAATAAGTGGTAAAAAGGGAGAAATAGGGAAGAGAAAGACCAACAAGTATATTAGTTTAAATGTTTGAAGGGTTAAACCACTTTAGCTTTTCAAAACACACACTTTATTCAACCATTGGAGGTTAATGCTAACTTCTAACCTTTGAGGCTAATGGCTTTAGCATAGACTTCAATGTAAACACCACCGTGCCATTAGCAACAGCATGGAGCTTGTTTACAAAAGCATCGATGTACTGCGCGTGCGCAGTTCAAAGTTGCTCCGGAAGTATGTTACATTAAATGTTGGCGCATCTCAACACTGTACAAATAACAACACCGCTTGTTCTGCGATGTGGCGCTTAAACTTTCAGTTCGTTCAGAGTTAAACTTAAACCTTATTCAAATAATAGCTTCGTGCTGCGGAAACAGTGTATCACAAGCCCGTGTCCGTTTATATGGACATAAACACAACAGGGTTTCTTCGCTGTTGGTTCAAAGGTAAACTTCACTTGATAAAGCTTTTAAAACTCCCATTCAAATCACTCTCGGACACGCGCAGTGTTTTCGCGAGATATAATTAACTTTGTGAGCAGTGTACACAAACAGGCAAGCATTCTTCTCTAATGTTTAACCCGGGGAGTCATAGATCTGACAATGGAACACGCACTGACGACGATCAAACTATGAATAATAAGGCTTTGATAAATAGAATTGAGGAACACGCTCAAAACTATTCTTTATCCCCTGATTTATTTCCCTTTTAATTACTGCAGTTTAGCTTCGTGCGGCTAACAGTTACTGAGATTATGGAGTAAGTTATAGCTATTAGATGACCTGGAACACGCAGGACATTAATTCAGCTATAAAACAAGGCATTACAAGAAGAGAGGAACACGCTCATCTCCAACCTCATTCTCCGATCTCAAATGTTAACTTTGAGTTCCCTTACTGCAGTTAAACAAAAACGAAGAGAGGCTGACTCGAGTTACAGCCTTCTCTGTGCTCATTCATTCAAGGAGGCGCGCGCTGCTGACGTCACTCACACAAACGCACACACACACCAGTCTCGATCTCATCCGTAAGAATATAAAAGATTAAATAACTTGGTTTATGCTCATAATTTAGATTTATCTGCCCGCATCCTCCACCAATATGTAATGATAACATATAATATATATATTGTTATAAGGGAAACAGGTCAATTTAGCTCAAAGGGAATCATTAATGATTTTATAGGGAATTTGAACAGACTCACTGTTTCACGGCGATTCACCGAACAAGCCGTATAACAAACTCTGCACTGGATATTAAAATCCCAAAATATAGTGAAAACACTATTAAATAGCACGGTAACAAAATCGACAGATTAAGACATTAACTTATGAGCACAAAACACAAGATATTTCTCTTTTCAATATAAACAAGACTTTATTTATATAAATCTAAGACATGTAAACTAATCTACATATGAACACAAGCATTCACACATTCACGCGTTGCAGAAAGAGAGAAAGTGAGGAAAGGATTAGATTAAGAGAATGAGAATTTTGGGTATCCCACGTTTACAGCAATAGGTGCAATTGCATAAACCTGAACAATCATCAATCACATATTTAACACTCGCATTGAGTTTTCAATGAGGCTAAAATCTATTTTAAGATGACACCAGCACCGCAAGGATCTTGGAGTTGTACTTGCGTAGCTTTTGTGTTTAAAGGATTCCCTTTTGTTCTCCGTCTTTTCAGGAAAGGGTTTTTCCGAAGTCGCTGATTGGCTTAGAGTTCAGGAGTCGTGGAAGTGGGCGTTGGCTGGTTTTGCAGAGTCTTGGGCTTGTTTCCGCTGGCAAACGTAACTTAGCACACGAACTCACGGAAAGAAAATAAACTAAAGTCAAAGAATAAAAGGATGTAAAGACTAGATGGCTTTTCTTCTCATCATGGTAGCAACTGGCTGGGTGTGGTCAGAGCACATGACTGAAGAGAGAGTTCATTTTCCGGAGAGAGAGAGAGAGTTCCACGGAGAAGTTAAGAGAGGCTGAAGAGAGCATGGCTGAAGAGAGGGAGGGGAGAAGTGTAACCTGGGTATTTAACCTCGGCCTTTTTGACACCTCCCAATGGTTGTCTTGACCAATTAGGTCCTATGCTGGAGCGGCTGCTGCTTTGTTGCTCCACCCACTTAATAAATTACCATGTCATGGCCAGTCACATTGCTCGAATTTTACATTCTCTTGCAAAATATCCTTTTGAATGTGGTTTCTATAGCCAGAATATGATGCATTTGACAGGAAATCAATTAAAAGAAATGTTCAAAGCTGGAATTATCACGCTCATACATACTAAACATGACATTAACCCTTAAGGCTTAGCTAGTCAATACTAATTAAAAGCACGATAAACACAATGATTAAAACAAGGATATTCAAATTTGTGGGTCACATACATAATATGCAGTTATGCCTATAAATTATTATTTTCATTAACAATGAGAATGAAAGTCCTTTAAGATGATTTTACAGGTTTTGTGAACCCAGGAATTTTAGCCTTTGTCCTCGAAACCTGGTCAGGGTGTATTCAGGCGGGCTGGGGGTCTGATTTATGACTTTCTGCTGTTGTCTTGTGGAATTCGGCTTCTCATGTTTCAACCATGCTTCGATCGAATCTTGATTTGCCAATTATTCGGTCCTTGATATTCTACAAAGCTTTATACATTAATTTCATTACCACCATTTTTGATAGTATATTTGTATTAAGTCATAAAAATACAGAATCCAGAAAAATTTAGTCAAACCAGAATTTATGAATTGTTATGAATTATATTAATGATGAATATAAGCTGTTAAACTAATATATAAATCATTGATGAAATCTACTTGAATGTTTTTGATGAATTAAATTTGAATGAACACATGCTTTGTAAAGCAAAAAAACCCTGCTCAGATTGTTTAATACCATATACCATGATACCATGCAAAAAAACACCAACAACAACCAAAAATGACTGATAATTTTTTTCTGGTGATTAAAGATATGTTTAAAAGTCCCTCTCTGTCTCCTTCTCTCTCTCTCTCTCTCTCTCTCTCTCTCTCTCTCTCTCTCTCCCCCTCAACCCTCCTCACTGTCACACTGAAAAGACAGCCCCCTCCATTCCACTTCTCACACACACACACACACACACACACACACACACACACACACACACACACACACACACACACACACACACACACACACACACACACACACACACACACACACACACACACACACACACACACACACACACACACACACACACACACACACACACACACACACACACACACACTTTTGTAAAGTCATGAAACTAACCATACTTCCTCAGAATGACTTTTTCCCTGCATGTAAAAAGTTTCGAAGTTTTTGTAAACTGCACTTTAAAGATATAAGAACATTTCTGCTATATATTTTTAACCTCAATTTAATGAACCACTATTTCAACACCGTTCAAGCTATCCACAAGCCTTTCGCAATTTAGCATCTTCAGTGTCTTGGCATCATGTTGACAAAGTTTGGTGTGAACTACTTGTTTCTTCTTGGAGGAGTATGAATGAATTTGTAGCTTGATTATTCCAGAAATTGACATTAAAACAAAAATATCCCGCTTCCTGTTGGTCGTAGCTAATGAATGTAAATTAGAAAGTTGTCCGGCTTGATTAGATCAATATATATACTGAGTTTGGTGACTGTAGCTAAAACGAACCCCCCAAGTTTTGACAAAAGGTAGATATCAATATTCTCTTGACAGTTTCACATCGGCCGTGTTTTGACATTATTTTGATGAAGTTTGAAGCAAATTGGGTAAAAGTAAGATGGTGAATTCAAAGCATTTTGAAAATGACACACTTCCTGCTGCCAGTTAATGGCGCTATAACTTTGCCTCATAATTGTCACATCGATGCGATCGGTTTCATACACCGAACAAACCACTGAAGTGTGATCAAAATCAGACAATGTATGTGGACTTTATTAGACACTTCCTGTATCTCAATTCTCGCCATAAATTCATCGCCTCGCCACGGGCAAACCGTTCGAGATATCAAAAATCCCTCCGCAATTTAGTATCCCCAATGTCTTGAGATCACGTTCACTGAGTTTGGTGCTCGTGTGTTGAAAATCCTGGGAGGAGTATTTCAAATTCCAGAGCATGTGCTTTTTAAACAGCCCTGAATAGCCGACTTCCTGTTGGGCGGAGCTCATGACATGTAGCGCAAAAGTTGTTCGGCTCGATGAGATCTATATGTGTACCGAGTTTCATAGGAATACGTGCAAGTATGTGTGAGCTACACATCAAGTTTTCTGATGGTGTTCCAGGGGGCGCCGTAGAACCTCTGTGCCACGCCCGGGACCCAGCCTCAGCGGTGTCCTAACTGCCGCGGGTTCCAATGTGTGTGCAAATTTTCAAGAGTTTTTGAACATGTTAAGCCCCCCAAAAATGCCTGGATAGTCGATAAAAACAAATAAAAATATATATATAGCTGCAAGCAGCGATGGCTGGCCCAAGCCGAGTGCAAACGCCACCCCGGTTGCATCAGGAAAACTGTGACCAGCGGGCACTAGGCTTGCCGGGATAGACGGTGATGACAGTTATACCGGTGTTAAGCCGCAACACCGTTACGTCACTTGCTCACCGTGGCACCGTCCCCCACCGTCGTTTAGATAGTTTTTTTTATAGTAATAAAAATAATTTTGTTCAGTTAGAGGACACTAAAATTAAAACTGAACGCGGCTGATCAATGCAACGCACCGAACGGATGACAGTCTTGCATCACAGCAGTCTAGGTATGCATTTTTCTGTCAATAAATTCAAGACTCTTGACAAGACGAATAAAATAAATATAATTTTGTGCAGACTAGACTTTTATTTGTTAGCCTATCTCTATGTCTTTCAGCAGAAAAGTGAACAAACAGTGAATATATCGCGGGAGCGGAATAAAACCTAAAATAGTCCCGCGCAGACCTCTACATCACAGATCAGATTTAATTTATCACGTGAAGAGAGATGACTGACAAGAAGAGTGAGGTGAGACAGACAAGACGATGGTGGAAGAGTTTCAAAACCAAATGTAAAAGCGCCCGTTTTAAGCCGGTTGACTTCTGAGTCTGACATTAATCTAATTCAAAATCTTCAATCTTTTCAAATGAGAAACTCACTGAGATCAACCAAGTGAAAAGTAAATAAATGATAAAATACATTAAATCAAATAAATAATTAAAAAGGCTTGTTGGGATGTATCTTTGTTGCATTAATTTAATAATAAAAAATTAAATAATATTTTATTTTTATTCACTATTCACACACACGCACACACACATACACACACACAGAACAATATATGAAACTTTTGTAGCAAACTGTTTTCAATAAGGTTTTAGCTTATAACATTATATAAGTTAAAATGAACAATGGTTTTTATAGCATTTATGAATCTTAGTTAATATTATGTTACAAATTGACTACTACATTATAAATAAAAATGTGTTAATGTACTTTTGTTACTGTACCATGACCTAAAATAAAATAAAAAATACTTACACAAATACAGTAAAAATATGTTGTTAGTACTAATACTCATGTTTAAAACAATATTATTGAACTATAGTCACACAGCAAATCGTAAATTTAACAGAGTTAATAGAATAGAGTTAAATTTAAATTAATAGAGTTAAATTTAACACTTTGTTAGTGTATATATGGATACCACTACATAAGTGTTAATGTAACACTTTTAAAAGTGTTGATATTACCAACACTAATATGGTGTTAAAAATGTAACACTATTACAGTTCGAAAACAACACTGCAATAAGTTGTTGATATTACCAAAACTAAAAGGGTGTTAAAATGTAACACTATTAGAGTTCAATAACAACACTGCAATAAGTGTTTTAAACTCCAAACTGTTGTAAAATGTTAAATGTTGAGGATTTAAAAAAAAGGCTAAACAAAACCCTTCAAAGCCACATTTCAACTGTTTATTTAACAACATAGCACATGCAGTTTCAGTGCTCTACAAAATGCAACAATCTGTAACAACATACAAGAACGAATCTGTCAGGATATATACTCTATCACAAGATTAGAAGTATTCAGAACAACTTTTATTGAAGCTTTCGTTGGACTGCAGGTAAGTTCAGATGCACAAACAGGTACTGTGAGAATAATACTGAAGAATGACCTTCCTCTCTCTTCCAGAGAACGGTAGACTGGAATGTGGTATGAGTGCACAATTTACGGAATGCAGGACATGGAACACCAAGGGGGGTGTGGAGTCTCAGGACGAGGGAAACAGGTGAGTAACACAAGGTGGTACTGCAGGAACAAACTGGAAGTATTTCTGAAACAATAGTTCTGAAATGCACAGAGAGCAGGTTAGTGGGTCTTTCCTAGTTCAAGGTTCGACAGGGAATGGAGGTGAAGTGTGTTCCTTTGTAGTGCTCAGTGATTGTTGGATTGCTGATTGATGGCAGGTGCAGGTGATTAGTATTCAGGTGAGTGTGATCTTTGTGTTGTGGATGTAATGAGCCTGATTGATTCCTGACAGAATCAGAGTCATATGACATCTGAAGGGCAAAGGGTTTGGGGTGCTGCAGTTCATGTTGCTTCACAATGCAAAAATGATCAAGATCTTCAACCTGAAATGCATGCAGATGCTCAATAAAAACGGCCTCCATTTGCATCAAGAGAAAATGTATTTCTTCCTTTCTTAGGATAATTGCAACTACTTTACAAAACAATGGCATTTCATCCACCACATCAATACAAACAACAGATCCACACCGATATTCAATTCCACTGCATCTTACCCATGCAGTATGAAGTACTGTATTCAGAGCTGTCAAGTTGAAAATGTGCACAAACCAATTCATCATGATCTAATTCACCCAACATATGAGTTTTCACTTGCCCTGACTCAATACCTCTGATGTCAAGTGACTCCCAATGATAAGCTATAGCTAACTGATGCTTTAGTGCTAAATACTTGGTCAAGTTCTTAAAGTTCTTTATGCTGGACTTAAAAAAAAATATGTTTTGCTTCATATCTCATAGTCCAAATATGAAGCAAAGGACCAATTTTTTAATCACACTGGGATAATGGATCATCAGGTGATTGTTTTGGGATCAAATTATGAGTAGGGTACAGTTCTTTGAATAATTTATGATGTTCAGCTATCAGGCACCTTAAATAAACAATCATGCCCTCAGTGATACAAGGATATGAAATTATATTTACAATATCAAGCAGAAGTAAGAGTAGATTCCAATAGTTGTCTTTTTCTGGAACAACATCACCCAATATCAGTGGTGTGTTTTTCAGGAGACACATAGTTTGGCTGGCATTAAGTCCAAGTCCACTGCCCTGCAAATTAATTTTAGTTGGTCTGTTCTTGTGGTCTAAATAGCCATAGCTGTATGAATAAATTCTCAGGAGGATGTTGTCACTGGAAATAAAATTCTTGGCTATGTAATCAAACAGTAGTTTTAGCTCATATTGCGCTACACCCTCCAAGATGTCATGCATTACATCTACAGCCACATTATCAGCAACATGGAAATATTTTAACTCGTTGAGAATGCTGTTGCGTTTGATACCGTAACATGAACTGTCTCCGGACTCCTCAAGATTTTTGTAATGCTGCTCATTTAGCTGCTTAGACCGCAAAACAACTCTGGGGTCATGCTCATTGAATACTGTTTGAGCTGTGGCCTTATTGGTTTCACACAACCTGCAAAAGTAATGGGCATTGAAAGACTCGACATAGCCAAGAATACCGTTTAAACCTAGGTTGTCACCTGTGATCTGACATATAGTTCCATTAAGTGGTTCATCAGAAAATGACACCTTCATGCCACACGTTTCCAGCTTCTTTACATCTTCTATAAAAGGACTTAGTATTTTATCCAAACCATATTTTCTAGCATCTTCTGAGTGAAACAGGGAAATAAGATGTATGTTCATAAGGGAGGAATTGAGATGAGGTGGAAGATTTCTAAGTGTGAAATACAAACATCCAAGCTTATGCACTCCATGCTTGGACCCTAATGGATTCGCGGTTTCAAAATCGTCATAATAAACCTGAAGCTGCAGGGCATGCTCAACTACTGAGAACAATGGATTAGTCTTGAAGTGAGTACCATCACAGAAGTCAGAATATATATCACTCGCTGTCGAAGACTGAATATGGCCACAAATCATCTCATTCTTGAAAATAAACTCCAGAGTTTCAAACAATGGTATGTACATGAAAGTGTCACTGACGGGAACTTGTTCGTAAAATCCAGACCTTCTATTTTTCCGGGAATCATATCTTACGCCTAAATGCACCTCCAGAGGTTGTACAACTCCCCATTGTTCGCAAAAATATTTTTTCCATTTGCTATTGGTGTTCAGATCAGAAAAAGGATTCTTTAAATTCGCAAGCACATTTTCTACTGGCATTCTACTTGGGTTACACTCTGGCACTACATTCAATATCTGATTTTTGAAAGATGTATGAACCTCATTTAAACATTCTTCCATACTTTCTACAACAGACAAAATAACATTGTTTGAAACACCACTTCCCTGCAACTTTGCAATAACAGAAGCGCACATTTTTTTTGACACAGAACAGTCAGTGTTACTCAAATCTTCATGTGTGCCCAGCACTCCAAAAGATGATGAACTGTTTGGTCCACTCATAGGCAGAGCCGGCATACCTACAGATGTGATGACAGTTGAATCTGATATTTCATCAGAGCAACTCGGAAGTTCAGTGTCACTAGTGTCACTGTGAAAAAGTTTAAGATGTCGTCTGAAACCACAGTAACTTTTAAACTCCAAAGAACAACCATCCTGTGCACACAACAAATTAAACTTTTTGCCAGGATATAAACCATGGGACAGTTTGAGATGTCGAATCAAGTATGCTATGGAATGATGAAGTGTCCGGCAAACGTAACACCTATACATCATTCAGCAACTTGGCTCGCAAATCCTTAACTTTTGGGGTTGCTTTGGTGGTTCCCACATCAATACCAAAGACAGCGGTCTAGATGAAGTTATACATGCTGCGAAGTGCTTCATCATAATTTAAACTAAAAACGAAGTGGACCTTGAAAAGCTCATCAAACACTGCAAGTGATGTAGTTCCCTGGCACAAGATGAGTTTTTTATCCATGACGATGTAGTAGCTGCTGATAGCTCGTCTGCTGGTTCCTGATGCAAGAAGATACGGCTGCCAACGTTCATCTGCATCCAAGTGCTCTTCAAGACTCCGGCATGACTGAAAGAAATGTATGGAAAAAGAATTGCAATCACATTAAGAATGTCAATTTCTACAAATTCCCATGATCGATCGTCAATAAAATTAACAATCAATTACTTGATTAATCATTAACTATAATCTTTTTTTTTTTTGACAGCACTTCAAGTTAAGCTATTCCAATAAATTAAAAAGTCAAAGATTTTTTTTTTATATAGGTCTATCATAATGTGTATGGTAGAGGGTTTAAAAGTAAAAAAATAAAAAATCTTTAATTCTAAAACTTTTGACTAGTAGTGCATGTTATAGTTTGACGGTTTCAGACGTTTCAGGTCCAAAGAGAAGGCTGAAGTCTTGAAGAATCTAAAACATTAAGATACATGAAAAAAAAAAAAAAAAAAAAAGTAAGCAAGGAGCAGAACATTATTTAAGGGAGAGTTCACCCAAAATGAAAACTTACCACCCTGATGTCATTCTTTGAAACAAAATATATTTTTAATACTCACTCTCTCAGCTTCATGAAATGCAAATACAATGAAAATCAACAGCTACGAACACTGAAACTCCAAAACGTAAAGGTAGCATGATATTAATTCATACAATTCAAATATTTTATTCCAAGTCTTTTGAAGTGAGAAGATCGGCTCAAACTCAAAACATTGTTGGCAACATAAACGTTAATGTGGTATGCAAGATTGTTGTAACATTTGCCAAAATGTTTTAACATTAATTGACATTTGAATTTATCAGACCTAATTGATGTTACTTCAAAAGACTTTCAATATACCAGTTAAATTGTGTGGATTAATTGTATGCTTCCTTTCTGACACTTTATTTACAGTAATATGCACAGTCATTTTAAACTTACTAATCCTTTTGTGTCCAACAGTCTTGGGAACACTGACAAAACTGTAGCTGAAGTTTCAGTCTTGTGGATTAGTCTCTGTCGATACTCAAATGTCTCTTGCATCTTCTGGAATATAGTCTCCTGATCATTGGTATGGGTCATCAAAGAAATAGCCTGTTTACACTGCTCATCCTCAAGTTGATGTTCGTGGTTTATACTCCTGATGAGTGTCGGACCACCTCCTGTCACCACTGCTGAACTAGAAGAACTAGATGAGAGAGGGCAAAGCTTTGTCTTTCTTTGTATAGTCTTCAGCCTCCAAGCCAGGAAGCCTGATCCACTCTGTGCATCATAGAAATGCTCCTAAGTAGAACAAAACACAACATGCAATTCTACTTGACACACAGGTTGCACAGTTGTGATGAAGGAACAAACCTTCATTTAACGAAAGAAATGCACCAGTTCACCAATGCCGATGGGAGTTGCTCTCTAAAGAGAATGCGAAAGGTGGCTAATTTGTAGTCAAATACTAATTTTTTTTTTTAAAGAAAAACTTATATGGCTGCAAATTTTAGACAATTTAAACTGATGGATTTGAGGCATTTATTTAGTTTATTCCCCATGCCATTTAAGTTATATTTAGATATTTTATTAAGTTAAACTTGTATTTAGAGTTGTAAACCTAAATAAACACAAGGGTTGTGCCGATAGACAATAGTATTGTGTTTCGACGATAGTCAGAGATATCAACGATAGCAGATGTCTTTGTCTATAGTCAAGACAATATTAGGCTTTTTTCTCCTATTAATGTATAAAACTATTATTATTATTAAGCGGCCTATTATTATTGGGCTATCAAATTGCCCTGATATTTCACCTGTTTAAATCAGTTTAATTTAACTTCACTGCAAAAATATGAACTTACCTGAAAATATTTTTATCTTTAATGTGTTCATATTTGTCCAATATTTAGTGTTAAACTGTTGGTCTTTAAAATAAGTCTACTTTTAATATTCACCTTGCCTGATTTTTAGACTGATAACTTCCGCGCCGATGCAGTAAACTTTTCACAGTAGGACGCGCGGTCCTAAAAGCGATGTATGACTGCTGCCTGTATCCGAATATATGAACTAGCTGTTTTAAATATTTTTATATTTAACATGTTAGTTTTTCAGTATGTTTGAAAGTATATTATTTCGGTTATTGGTACTTCCAGGTCCATCGTGTATCGGCGATCTCACAGGCTGGTGATATGAAAAATGACCATATCGCCCATGTCACGCACTGGTCAAGGAGACAGAGAGGCAGGTGCTAATCAAAAGGTGGTTTATTCAATATAACTCAGGCAGGGCTTCCAACATAGGAGATATAACAAAGAAGGCTCTGGAAGCCGGATGTGCAGTCGCACAGTACGTAAACTTGCGTTTGCTCAGGCGGGGACCAGATCCAGGACAGACGGGCAGACAATGACCAGTGTAGAGAGCTGCATCCATGCAGCCTTGTGACCTTAAAACCAGCCGACGAGTGACAGAGGTGAGTGAGCTTATGAAGGGTAGAGGTGAGTGATTGCAGGTGTGCTCAATCAATGATAAGTGAGACCAGGTGAGGGCGTGCGCTGTGATTGGGAAGGGAGTAGGACAGGCAGATCCATGACAGCCCAACACTATTGTCCATTTGCAGTGGGATTGATGAAAACGCATCTTAATACCAGGTGTAAATAGGGGTTCAGTTGAGAAAAACAAATTTACAAAAATACGTTGTTGATGGTGAACTAGGAGTGTTGAAATCATTCAGACTTTTGCACCAGTAGTTGAAACTGATTCATTTCTGATAAAATAACCCAAATCATTTTGAATATAACATATTGTTCACATATGGTATTTTTGTTACAGTTGTGGTGTGGACTCGTCTTAGAATTGAAATGATTATAAAAATGTTAAGCTATAGTTAGCATTCTTGGTGTGAATGGGCTTTTACCACATAAATGCCCTTTCAATGCACAACTAATAAAATAAAGCATTTAAGGATACACACTAAAAAATTTGATGGTGACAACCAGGAGGTTTTATGTGCTATAATGTAATAACCAGCATTTAGCTACCCCAGAAAGTATCAGACAACTTACATAGCCTTTCTTAGACAGTGGATCTTTCAGGGCTGGGAACAAGCTGATGATACCTTGGGCATATTTTTCCTTGGTCAGTCGTTGTGGAATCCTCCTAATTTAAAATGTATCACAGAAACAATACAATGGTATTACACACTAAAAAAATTTAAGAAAGTAAAAATGCAATGTAACATTAAGGAATAATATACCCTTCAGTTTCTGTCATGTGTGCCGCTAACATGTTCACCATTTGTCGTCTGGAACTATCACATATGCTCCCAGTTTCCTCATACTCCTTTAGGATTGTTACACCACCAGGTTTCTCAAGTAGAATCCTTTTTAATAAGCTGAAAATAAACATACATTTACACACATATATACATTTACATATACACACACATATACATATATATATATATACACATACCTGTATATGATAAAAGCATATATAATAGTTCAGAGCTGTACATGTAGTCTCAACTGTACACATTCTCTCCAAAGAGAACTAACTCCTATTGAGCCACAAGTGTTTAAATCAAGGGTGCCCAACCCTGTTCCTGGACAGAGATGCAAACAGGTAAGGGGGAAAAAAAGGTGAGAACAATGCACGGATTGGGGGCATGCTTCATACAGAATTTCTTTTAAAGATATTTATTTACATGCTGTTTTGTAGTTACTTTAAGATTATTTTTATTACCTTTACCCCCGGTTTCACAGACAAGGCTTAAGCTAGTCCCAGACTAAAATGCATGTTTGAGCTGTCTCAACTGAAAATATCTTGCTCTGACATTATCTTAAAATATGTCAGTGTCATTGTTCTGTGTCAAGATGCACACCTTAATGTTTTCTTCTAAGGCATTTTTGAAAAAGTTGCTTAAATATCTTAAATTTAACTAAGGCCAAGTCCTGGCTTAAGCTAAGCCCCGTTTGTGAAACCGGGCCTTTATGTCCAAAACTGTTATTTTTCACCAAAAAATAATAAATCATTGAAAGGTGAGGAGTTTGCATCTATGCTGGAGATCTACCTTCCTGCAGAGTTCAGCTCCAACCCTGATCAAACAGAACCGAACCAACTAATTCGGATCTGAAGGAGCACTTGATAATTACAGACAGGTGTGTTTGATCAGGGTTGGAACTGAACTCTGCAGGAAGGTAGATCTCCAGGACCAGGGTTGGGCACCACTGGTTTAAATGGATAGATTCACCCAAAAATGAAAAACAGTTTGGAATAATTGGAGGGTGAGTAAATTGCAGAAATTTTGGGTGAACTACCCCTTTAATTATGTCCTTAAATTGTCCTCCATACATCAAAAACTAGAATGGGAATGATCATAGATGTAACTTTTACTTAAGCTGTTAACTCTTTCGACATAAATAAACCTCTCCTTCCTCACATCTCTGGCTGAAGCACCCTGTAACACCTCGTTCTCCATACACGCTCTTTTAGACAAGGTATGCTCATCACTCTCACTATCCTCTCTACTCAACATGGACAATGTGTCCATGTGGCTTGATGAAGTTTTGGTAGATGATTCTATTGAAAGAGAAAAAGGAAAGATCCTCATAAATACTGACAAACAAAAGCACCACACTGCATTCTTTCTGTACAGATTAGCTATATGAACGGGTGATTCAAAATCTTAACATCTGGCAACTTCTAACATGAAATTGTGTTTGTTTGTTTTCTTTTGCCATTCCAGCATCTATGCCTATATTCATGGTGAGAACCATTTAATCCATACACAAGTCTGTCCCAATGATAATAGTAATGACAATGAAAAAAAAAGAAAGAAAGAAAAAAAAAACAGTGGGTCAATATTGCAGACAATTTTGCTTAAGAGAATCTGAAATCATGATCAGTAATGAAATACAATTGATCATGTAGCCCTTGACCTATGAGATACGATGAGAAAACTTATGTCAGCATCATTTGTTTTGTCAATTAAAATAAACTTTTAAGACTTTTATGCTGAAACACTGTAATAGAGACATGCAATAACATAAAACATTCCAAATAACTGTTTTTAATATTGGAGCTAATTCTTATTCTGCCACATGAATTTCCTTTATGATAGTGAAGGATTACAAATTTTATTTTAAATGTTTAATTTAGATACACTTCCTGACTAAAGAAAGTGTCAGGAAATACAGATGTTTGAGAGCGTTTCCTGACCATTTGAGCTCGAGACAGCTGTGCCTTTTGTCTCTATGTTAATGGTAAGATCAAGGAGTCAGACTACTGAGAGATTCAACCTTTGTTAGGTTTATGACCACGGGAAGTTTCCTGTAACTAACTAACGCCTCCCTCAGATGTTTGCGTTCTTTGATGTTTGTCTCCACCTCAAAAAAGTCCCTCCTCCAAAAATACCTATAAGACAACCTGTAAATTACTTAAGAGTGAGATTTTCGATGACTGCAGCTACCATCAACATGTCATAGAATAAAGAAATTCTGCTGACAATCCAATCCGAAGTCTCCTGGTCTTCTCTTCTGAGTTTTCTACTTTAGAAGAACAGAGTTTTCAACAGATGCTGCCGTGCCCCGGATAGAGTTCCAGCTTCCTCACCTGAAAAACTTCAAGCTCAAACAAAGATCTGCATCTTTTGGAATCCAGCGAAACTTCAAGCTGAACAAGGATTCCCAGACTGAATTTTTCTCTGAACCAAGGGTTCTGGTGAGTGGTCTCTAATCCAAAAGAACCTAAGACCAGTGTATCCTCTGTGCCGTCAGAGAAGAGTTAACATACATCTGTAGGGTTGGTTTAACTAAATTGTATCCTCTGTTTCAGGCAGGGAAGAGTTTATCCTCTAAAGTTTTTTATTTTAGAGATGAGTTTATCCTCTAAAGTTTTTTTATTTTAGAGATAAAAGTATCCTCTGTTCTTGTAGGCAGGGACGTTTATCCTCTGTTTCAGGCAGGGAAGAGTTTATCCTCTAAAGTTTTTATTTTAGAGATGAAAGTATCCTCTGTTTCAGGCAGGGAAGATTTTTGGCATTACGTGCTAAAAATAAGTTATCCTCTGTGTCAGGCAGGGAAGTTAAGTGTGAAGTGTTGGTAATTTGGAAAGTTAACAATAGTTAAGCTTTTTTTTTAACAAAGTGTACCCTCTGTTGATCAGAGAAGTTTTTGTTTTTGTTTTTTTTTGTTTAGTGTTTGTTTAGTGTGGTACAGAAGAAACTTGCAAAATGGTCAGAAGGAATGCTAAGCTGATTCCAACCACAGAAAAGAGTGGTCTTGCGACTCCTCTGTGGTCAGATAGTGAATTCAAAACACTGTTAGGGGAACAAATGGACCTAATAGTCACTGAAAAAGTTAGACAAGAACTAACGCAGAAATATGAGATTCATCCAGACAAGACTTGGTCAGTAGATGAGTGTAAAAAGGTACTAGGAGCAAGTATTCGTAAGAACAATGTGAAAGGCATTATCTGTTGTCACAGAGAATTCAGTGTAACGCTAGCGACACAACAGTCTCAGCGTAATTCAGAGCTAGAGAAACAGAACAATGAACTCCGTGCGAGAGTATCCACTTTGACTAAGAAATTGAACCTCAAGAAAGTTGCAGCAAAAACTGATGTGAAAGTTAGTCAGCCTGATAACATTTACCCTGATTTACAAGCGTTCTTTGAAACAGATGTAGCTCTCCAATCAGTAACTGATGTGCCTGTAAATTCAGTCAATGTGTGTGGTGCGAGGAGAAGATCGCAGGGGATTGAGGAAACTGATAGTGTTCCTCTCAATTCTTCTGTTGTGCAAATACAAACTGTTGCCAAAGCTTTAGGTCCTAAAGATATAGAGAGACTATCTCAAAGTTTACCGTCAGCACGCACACATTTTTCTGAATTTAGAAGAACATTGATCAGTAAAATGCGTCTTTATGACATGTCGTTGGCAGAAGTCACGCAGCTGATGTCACAAATACTAACTGAATCTGAATTCAACAGTTTTGAATCTGCTGTTACTTCTGAACTGCGAAATGCCAGTAAGGGTGATTTAAGAGAAGGTATTTTGAAAATCCTAAAGAATATCTTAGGACCCAAAATAGATTGGTCTAGAATTACTGCCTGTGTGCAAAGGAAAGAAGAAACTGTGAGTGAATATACTGAGAGATTTTGTCAGTCAGCTGTAATTTACAGTGGAATTGTTGATGACCCTGAAAGTGTGCTAAATGACAAGGGACCCCTGGTTCGTATCTGGTCAGATGGCCTTGTAGCCAAATACAGAAAAGCTTTACCATTCTTAGATCTAACTTGGTCTAACAGAACTCTCAGAAGTAACCTAGACAGGTTAGCTACATGGGAAAGAGATGCTGATGTCAAGGCAAAAGTAAGAGTAGCAGCAGCTACGTTTAACACAACGAAACAAGACAATAGATGGTCTAAAAGAGAAAGCAAATGCAAATACTGTGCAAAATTAGGACATTGGGAGAAAGAGTGTAGGAAGAAGTTGCAAGATAGTAAAAGAAATGCTATGCATAATTCTGCTCCTTCTCAGCCTGCACACAACCCTGAAGTAGTTCCGCCAGTGACCACTGAAACTCTAGGTCAGCTAGTTCAGGCTCTTCTAAGAGCACAACAAGACCAGGAAAAAAACTAATTATTGGGGCTGTGAGTAGCTACCTTTCCCCTGTAATCCAACACAATGACCAAAGAATTTTTGTGAAAGGTAGCATAAAAGAGAAAGATATTGATTTTTTGCTTGATACAGGTGCAGAAATTACAGTAATTCCTACAAAATTGGCACAAGGTTTAAACATCCCATACAAGAAAACCAAACTTTGTTTAACTGGTGTAATAGGTGAAGATTCTGTTTTGTATGAAACTCCGCCCATAGAGGTACAATTTGGCCCAAAAACTCTGACTACAAAATTGCTATGCGCTCCATTAAATACAGGTGCAATTTTAGGCATGGATCTTCTGAGACAAATAAATCTAACTTTAGACATGTCCTCAGAATCTACTAGCATAAAAATTTCCTCAGCACAGATTTCTACCAATAATGCAACCCCTCCCGAGTATGCTTTCTTACAGAATCATCCAATTTGGGCTAAAGACAAGGATGATTGTGGGTTGTTGACAGGTGTAGAACCAGTTAAATTGACAGGAACTCCACCTCCGGTCACCAAACAATATCCGATTAATAAGGAAGCTATACAGGGAATCAAAATTATTGTAGAAAATTTGCTGACGCAAGGAGTGCTAGTTAAAACCAACAGTCCATGTAATTCACCCATATGGCCCATCAAGAAATCTAATGGGACATGGAGACTTACAATAGACTACAGAGTAGCCAATAAACACATTGATAAAATCACCCCCCTAGTGGCAGATCCATCTACAATTTGTAATGGCTTACCATTAGATTGTAAGATTTTTTCAGTAATTGATATGTCTAATGGATTCTTTTCTGTACCGTTGCACTCTGACAGCCAGCCATGGTTAGCTTTCACAGTTGACTATGAACAATACCAGTGGACACGATTGCCACAGGGATTTCAAAACTCCCCAACCATATATCATCAGGCTGTAAGACGTGATTTGTGTGACCCAGAATGTCCGGTAAAACAGTCCACTATGATCCAATATGTCGATGATATTTTGATTGCCTCAACAGATCATGAGGTACATCAAACTGAATTGTCATCATTGTTGGACTATTTGCATAAAAAAGGACACAAATGCAGCTTTCACAAAGCTCAAGTTGCTAAAAAGCAAGTCACATTTCTGGGTCAAACAATTGGTGCAGGAAATAGATCCATTACACAGGATCGAGCGGCTTCAGTCAAAGCCATACCTCCGCCTAATACCATTAAAACACTCCGCTCATTTTTAGGAACAACAGGTTATTGTAGACCTTGGATTGAAGACTATGCCTCGATTGCTCAGCCTCTCTATGATTTGTTGAAAGGCCATGGTAAAGATTCAGATACTGTTTGTATGGAAGAACTTCATCTCAAAGCTTTTAATGATTTGAAGAGAGCACTATGTCAAGCACCAGCATTAGGAATTGCCCAATCTGATAGACCCTTTGTGCTTTATGTCCATGAACACTTAGGCTTTATGACTGCATGTCTAATGCAAGATCATGGGGGCAGCTTACGCCCAATTCATTACTATTCCGGTAAACTTGACATAGTCGCTCAAGGTATGGGCCCATGCCTCAGAGCAGTACAGGCAGTTCATCTAGCGCTTCAGGCTTCATCAGGAATGGTGTTAGGTCAGACTGTAAACGTAAAATGCCCTCACACAGTGTCCGCACTAATGAATCAAGCAAAAGTCACTTCTGTCACCTCCTCCCGTTGGGGAAATTGGTTAGCAACTCTCACAGCCCCGAATATTGTTATACAGCGTGCACCAGTCACGAACCCATCCTCATGTATGATGTCTGCAATGACTGAATTTGTGTTAGAGGATGAAGGCGAAATGACTCATGATTGTGTTACGTTTACATATGCAGCGACAAGTGAAATAGCAGAAACTCCCATAGAGAACGCAGAATTGGAGTTGTTTGTTGATGGTTCAGCTCAAGTTATTGAAGGTAACAGACGAGCAGGATATGCAGTAATTTCCACTACTGAAGTAGTTGCTTCAGGTCGTCTTCCAGATCATTTTTCAGCTCAAGCTGCAGAACTAGTAGCCTTAACTAGAGCATGCACGCTAGCTTCAGGATCGGTTGCAAATATCTACACAGATTCCAGGTATGCTTTTGGGGTAATTCATGATTTTGGTGTCATTTGGCAAACCAGAAAATTTCTAACTTCTGCTGGATCCCCCATTAAGCATGCTGGATTAGTGAAAGATTTAATGTTTGCCATGAAACTCCCAAAGAAATTAGCGGTGATCAAAGTGAAAGCACATCTCACAACTAATACTACGGAAGCTAAAGGTAATGCTCTTGCTGATGTAGCAGCTAAACAGGCTTGTTTCTATGCAACTGTACAAGTGTGTTCAGGTAGTACAGCACAGAAGATGATTCTACCTCCTGAATCAATCGTTGATCTGTATAAAGACGTTCCTCTATATGAAGCATGGACATGGTTAGACAAAGGAGCCACTGTGGATTCATCCGGCTGCTGGACCAAAGGGGGAAAGTATGTTGCTCCCGAATCACTGTTGCCATATTTGGCTCAACAAATACACAGTTTGGGTCATAGTGGTCC
Organism: Schizopygopsis pylzovi; assembly: GCA_027422435.1. Classification (NCBI taxonomy): domain Eukaryota; kingdom Metazoa; phylum Chordata; class Actinopteri; order Cypriniformes; family Cyprinidae; genus Schizopygopsis; species Schizopygopsis pylzovi. Next base: position 31,872,314 of record CM049818.1, on the reverse strand, counting down.
AGCAACGATGAATCACAGGTTCTCAAATCAATGGTGGAATCCAAAATTCAGAAACGCAGCCACTTAAACAGTCAAGAGATGTGTTACATGTCAGAAAAATAATGATGTACCAGCAGCCACTACACCAGCAGCGCATACCCCAGCTCCACCAGGGCCATTTCGTCACCTGCAAGTTGATTACATATCGTTGCCCCCTTGTAAAGGAAAAACTGACGTTTTGGTAGTAATAGACAAGTTCTCAAGATGGGTAGAAGCTTATCCAACAGGGCGTGCTACAGCTGCACATACTGCTAAATGTCTTGTCACTGATTTCATTCCCAGATGGGGATTACCAGATTGCATTGACTCAGATCAAGGTACCCACTTCACAGGACAGGTAGTCAAGGAAGTGTCTAGAATGTTGAAGATTAAGTGGAACCTTCACTGTCCCTATAGACCACAAGCATCAGGACAGGTTGAACGATCAAACAGAACAATTAAAACCAGGCTAAGCAAAATGCATCAGGAAGGAGTACCATGGGTTGAAGCACTGCCCGCAGTACTGTGTAGTATGAGAGCATCACCTAACAGATCAGTAGGACTGAGCCCTCATGAGATTATTACTGGACGCCCAATGCAGATGCCAGGTGTGATTGATCTTAGAAATGCTGATGTGCACATTGCTTCTGATGCCCTGATCGCTTACTGTGAAAACCTCACAAAGGCAGTGCAGAGTGCCAAAGAGAGAGTTGAGTCGTGTTGGCAGACTCCACCAGAAGGTGGACACACAATCGTCCCAGGTCAATGGGTCATGATAAAGGCATTCAAAAACAAGCCATTAGAGCCTAAGTGGTACGGACCACATCAAGTGATGTTGATTACAGCAGCTGCAGTATTGTGTCAGGGAAGGAAAACTTGGACTCATGTGTCACACTGTAAAGTTGTTCCTCCCCCTGCAGGGATAGGATAGGGCAGACACAAGAACCAGTGAGGAGCCCAGGGAAGAACCGAAAGCAACAGGCTTCGGGGGCCAACCCTGAGGTGAAGATTTCCTCATAGGCCTTTCCCCTCCATTAGTCCATCCTTTCCTCACTGTTCTTTAGGTGTCACAGGAATTGAGAAATAGGGAAAGAAGGAACAACAATAGCAGACTATATTTTGAACACAGGATACAACCCTAATGTTTGCAGACTCTACAACAAATACTGCTCTGTGCCGTTGGTCTCTCTTGTTTGTGTTTCTTTCTTCCTCTGTGCAGATACCATTTGATGGCTGTCCTGAGATCCATATGCACCACCCTTCTCACCTGCGGATGAAGCCACAACCTCTAGAAAACAACCAGACCCATTGCCAACTATCACACAAGAAAGAAAGAAGAAAGAAGAAAGAAGAAAAAAAAATACACAACGCAGAGACTCACATACGATCTTTCAGCAAAACTAATTGCATGTTTTGTTTCTGTGTCAGCATGCAATTACATATAAGATAAGCAACACAGAACATGTACGATGTGCCTGTAACAATTACAAGTTACAAGAATTAACTTTTAAGTGTCTAAATTTGTATTTTGTGAGAGTTATTAGAACTCTCAAACGGGGAATTGAAGGATTACAAATTTTATTTTAAATGTTTAATTTAGATACACTTCCTGACTAAAGAAAGTGTCAGGAAATACAGATGTTTGAGAGCGTTTCCTGACCATTTGAGCTCGAGACAGCTGTGCCTTTTGTCTCTATGTTAATGGTAAGATCAAGGAGTCAGACTACTGAGAGATTCAACCTTTGTTAGGTTTATGACCACGGGAAGTTTCCTGTAACTAACTAACGCCTCCCTCAGATGTTTGCGTTCTTTGATGTTTGTCTCCACCTCAAAAAAGTCCCTCCTCCAAAAATACCTATAAGACAACCTGTAAATTACTTAAGAGTGAGATTTCAATGACTGCAGCTACCATCACCATGTCATAGAATAAAGAAATTCTGCTGACAATCCAATCCGAAATTCTCCTGGTCTTCTCTTCTGAGTTTTCTACTTTAGAAGAACAGAGTTTTCAACAATAGCCTACAACTTTGTCAATCTTATCTTATTCTTGCACAAGACATACCTTCATTAGAATCACCATGAATGACCAAGCACACATCCTTGGTCACCAACTCTGGAAACACATCAGCGTCAATCTCTATTCCTCCATCGTCCGTCACTGTCAGGGTCTTGTCTTGTTGTATGGAGAATTTTTCTCTGGCTATTGAAAAAAATATATATTATAAAAAAATAAATATTAAAACATTTATTAAAATGTAGTTAACATATTTATAACCTTTTAATTTTTGAGGAAAAAAAACTTACCTTCAGCGATGAACATCTCAAAGCATGCCTTCCCAATCTTAACATACTTCTTTTGGCTCAGGTATTGAACCTTGCAAATCATTCTTCCCCACTTTACAAATCAAACCTGTAAATCATACTCTGAAGATGATTAACAGTTGCAACAAAACAACAAGCAAATTTAAAAAGTATTTAACGTTATATCAGGGATCTCCAACCCTGCTCCTGGATAGCTACCGTCCTGCAGATTATGCATAAACACGTTTATGTAAATTAAAATACTTTATTAATTGACTCACCAAATATATTTCAGCAACTCTCTTAAGCGAGGGAAAATGGCGTCTGGAAGAATTGCACGAGCGAGACTGAGCTTCCCCTCACTCGTTTGGGCGCTAAAATACGAATTAAAGGAAACGTTGATTTTTTTTTTTTTACAGATTGGTGGCTGTAACAGCGCACAAAATAGCCTTTACTGAGACAGAAATACCACGTACATGTACATGTTATGCTTTTAGGCACCATGCGGGAGAAAAAAAAAAACGTATTGTCCATGTCCATGGGCATACAACTACGTAATGTCTGTGAAAGTGCAAAACGCGGCCATTAAAACACTCACGTACATTAAATTACTTAAAATAACATTCCAATAGCTGTCAGTACTGAATAGAAGTCAAGAAATTACCGCTTAGTTCGGCGAACTAACTACAAAACCACGACTGAATCGCCAAAATTGACTACTGTCGCTTTATCTGGAATAATTCTACTAATACACGAAAAACAATTTCTAGACAAAGTCTAAAATAAGCACAGATAAGCAGATTTACTCACCAGATATATTTCAGCAACTCTCTTAAGCGAGGGAAAATGGCGTCTGGAAGAATTGCAAGAGCGAGACTGAGCTTCCCCTCACTAGTTTTGGCGCTAAAATACGAATTAAAGGAAACGTTGATTTTTTTTTTTTTTTTTTTTTTTAACAGACTGGTGGCTGTAACAGTGCACAAAATAGCCTTTACTGAGACAGAAATACCGTGTACATGTACATGTTATGCTTTAGGCACCATGCGGGAGAAAAAAAACCTTCTTGTCCATGTACAAAGTAACGTTAAGTTAACGTTAATTTTAACGTACATGTCCATGGGCATACAACTACGTAATGTCTGTGAAAGTGCAAAATGCGGCCATTAAAACACTCACGTACATTAAATTACTTAAAATAACATTACATTCAAAGATAGAAGTATATAATATAGAAGTATTACATAGACTACATACAGAAGTCAAGAAAGTACCGCTTAGTTCGACGAACTCCACAAACAACCACAAATGATCCACCTAAATTTAAAATTCTTCCCTCTGTCTGAAGTCATTTAACTAACAGTACATTCATAACTGTATTTCCATACAGAAAGTCTATAAAATACAAACACTGAGGTAGCTTGACTTACCAGCTGCTATTCTGAAACTGAGGGAAAATGGCGCTTGGAAGATTCTTCAGTGACAGCACTGCATAAATACCAGGACGTTGGAAATAACACCGGCAAGTGTTGGTTACCTGTAACACTGTGGTTTTACACCGAATCAAATCAGCTTCTAACTCTGATAGTGTTAATTTCTGAAAATCTAACTCTATAACGTCAACACTTTACTCTGACATGCTTTAACACTGGGAATTTAACACTGACAAATTTGCTGTGCAGGGCTCGAAATTGCTCCCGAAATGTAATCTGTGCGACTCCAAAATATATTTGGGAGCATTTGTGCGAGTGCAAATAATTGCTGTGGTGCGACCTCTACAGTTCTCTGCTAAACGTTCAAGAATTACTGCACAGCATGTGCCACGTGACCGGGAGCTAAAGCAGGTTAAGCTTTTCATTCGCGCGCTGGTCTAAAGTGTGCTTTTTCTGAGCCTGTGCACCCGAAACGCGCGAACTAAAAAGCCTGTCTAACAGCGCCTGATTACTCAACTAAGTTATCTTTTGAGCCAATACTGTCAAAACACACAAGGTTTACATATAGACTCAGTTGGTTATGTTTAAAATGAAATTAAACCGGTGAGTGGAACCGAAGCGTGCCTGTATATTAGATGCGTGCAGCTCTTAAAGGGACAAAACTAAACATGCAGCCGACTGTCATTAAAGGGATAGTTCACCCTACAATTTTATTTCTGTCATTATTTACTCACTGACATGTTGTCCCAAACCTGTATTAATTTATTTCTTGTGGTGAACACAAAAGAAGATATTTCAAAGAATGTGGGTAACCAAACAGTTGCTGGTCCACTTGATAGTAGGATATAAAAAAAATTATATGGAACTCACTGGGGACCAGCAACTGTTTGGTTTTCCACATTCTTCAAAATAGCATGTATGTTCAGCAGAAGAAAGAAACTCACTCAGGTTTAAAACTAATTTTGAGTGAGTAAATGATGGTATTAATATAAAACACTATGAGAGAATCGACAGACAGATGACCGAATTTATTCTTTAATGTTAAAACAACAAAACCATAGAGAAAAACATAACTCACTACTCTTGACTGAAAAAAACAATACAGTTACTTTAATAGGAATCAATCTATAGTGTTTTATTTTTATTAATTGTTCATTCAATTTCTTGAATGCTCCTACTAAATATGCCTATTGTACCTGATAATTAAACACTGTTTGTATATTATGTGTAGTTGTAATGTGTATCTTTGTTCTTATTGTTCATAACAAAGATAAAATAATGACAAAGATTTTTTATCTTCGCCCACTTTGGCCTAAATATCCACCATTCTTATTTATATTTTGTTTCCTTGAAAGGCTTTGTCTTTATAATAGGGAAATTAGTTTGGCAGTACTGCTCAGACAAACTGGTAAAACTAACATGACAAAGAACTGTGATAAAATCGTGAAATGTCTAAAAAATTAAAAATGATATGATATTTTTGCCATATCGCCCACCCCTACTTGGAACTGACCGGTTTTGTGACTGCACTTGCACAAACTGCATTGAAATCATTTTCCAAATTTTCATTTGTGTGGAAATATTACCAAGTCTGTAAACAGCCATTAACAGAAGCCAGAGACGCTGAAGACGGACACAAAGAACATAAAATACTGTAGCAGCCTGAGCAAGCTCAACGTTCACTATGCAAAATATAGAAAGTAAATCCTAAATATTGAATTGGGAGTGGGGGTCTATATGAATGTATTTCTGAGGGGAACTGTTTTGAGAAAAGTTTAAATTACATTTTCTTCTCATCTTGCATGTATAAAAAACAAAGCACTGCAGCTTAAGGATCAGGTTCAATTGATGAAGCTTTTAATCATCAGGAAGGATGTTGCCCGCCCTTCCGCTCAATTGGCGGTTGTGTTGCTCCTTAATATTCAGTGGGTGCTCATAAAACATTTGTGGTGCTCCTAACTTCTTGAAGTTGGGAGCACCAGTGCTAAGTTAATTCCGAGCCCTGACTATAGTTACAGCAGCGGTTCTCAATTCCAGCAAATTCAGCAATTCTAGCAAAATCACTAGCACGTCGTCCCGGGAATATTGGTTTAATACCAGTCGGGCTACCAATATATGTCACTGTCCTGCCCAACGGGCTACCTTAAATACAGGGCTCCCGCAGGTCCTTATAAACTCTTTATTTTAGTTGTATCAAATTTAAGGCCGTAAAAAGTTGTAAATACGTTAAATGGTTTAAGAAAAGTCTTCATTTACAATTTCAAGAGGTCTTTCAGTTTCAATCGTGAAAGGGCTGATTAAACTTCAAAAGGCAATGATGTCATTGAATATTCATTTATTTGATATATAAATCAAAAACAGAGCTGTCAAATCACTACATGGTCTAGTGTCTGTGATTATTAAAGCGAAAAAAACACTGCTATATACAAATATAATCAGTTTGTTTTGCGTGTCTCTCTGTGAGTGAGCGGTTGTCATGTACTTACTCAAGTATGCGTGCTGGCGTGCTGAGAGCCTCACTAGGCTAGTGACAAATGGTAAAAAAGTGCTTTAGTTTTTGAGATACCCCTACCGGAGGTAGAACTAAACCCAATAATGTTTTTCCTCATCTCCAAGGTCTCCCATAAATGGATTCTTGGCTCAAAATATTTTACTGCTAAGATTGTTAAATTAACAGATATTGTTATACACCCCAAAACCAAAAAACGACTAAAATATAGCCTGTCCGTATGGGAGTTAAGGCATATAAACTAGTGCAGATCAATCACACAAGCTCTGAGAGCTTTGAAACTTGACATGTTTGTAGTCAGGAAGTTGCTTTACCTATTAGAAAAGACTGGATGTGAATATCTTGATGTATGGAATAAATAGAGACATATAAACACATACCAACAATAATCGGACATACACAAATTGAATATCTATGCAGAATGTTTTCATTTACTTTGTGGTTGATTTGCCAGTGATTATCATAGAAACATATATGATGGCTTGTTGGAAAGGTGGGGTTGTGCTGAATCCTGCAATACCAAATATGTAAATATAACATGACAAATCAGAGTGTTCTGTCACTCAATGTATGAGGTGTCTAAAATGAAAGAAAATGGAACACTGACATAATTTAGTCCAAAGCCCATTATCATTGGTGAGAAGAATGTTGAGAAATGCAAATATAAGATACATTTAATAATGAAACATTTCACATGGCACCTTGTACTATATGGATACAAAGATTGAAATCGAAAGATAACACCTTACCATAGCACAAACAGGAGACCAGGAGTCAGGATTGCAGTTTGACCTTATTAATGAGCCTTTTAATAAAACTATAACTTAACTTCACACAATACAAATTAAATTACTGTCTTAAATCAAACAAATGGAAATCGAACAAAACAAACACTCAGAGGGGGGATGAGTCCTCTCTTCTCAGGCTGTTTATTTTCTAGCAGCAACCATTTGGAACATGAATTGCTTTTGGTAGCCATTCTGAGGTCAGCCCCCCATACTGCAACACACCACTGTCACTCATCCACATTGTCATCAGAGACAAAGTGGGTCATATTTGGACAGTCTGGGAAAGGGCAAGAGCAAAACTCTGTGCAGGTTAAGCCCACTGAAAGACACTGGCATTTGGTGGCATCGTTGCAGTTTCCGTCTTTACAGTAGAGGTGGGTGATGTCTCTAATTTCTTTAGGTGCTGGTGCCTTCTGGAACATCACAGGTTCAATGCACCCATCTTCTCTGAGCCTCCACCCTCTACCAACTGGGTTCCAGAGAAGAGGTTTGGCCAGGTGGCTGTGACGCCACACTGCTGTTTGGTACAAGGCTCTCAGCACATGTTGCTGGAAGGCATCTTCTGTTGGGGGTAGATTTGCTGCTGACAAATCTGTGGTAGATGCTAGTGTGTACCTCAGCTCATCCAGGTTGGTGCAAGGATGCCCATCCACCTTTTTCTCTTGGCCATACAGGAGGAGGGCATACATTCTTGCCACAGGCAAAGCCTCTTCCAGGCTACCAGAAAGTCCAAATTTGGTCATTTCCTGTAACTCACAAAGATGGGTCTTCAGTCTTGTGAGGGCAGTGGCCTTCCCAATTCTGTACAAACTGCTTGTGGTGTCACAACCTGTGAGGGCGTGGCATGCAGGTAAACACTCACAAAGCACTGCTCCAAGCTTCTGAGCGATCACACATATAGGGACAAATCTCTCCTTAAGGCCATGTCCAGAGTGCATAAACACTGCTGAGGATCCAAACATCCCTTTGCTTGAATAGTACAGAAGCAAAACTAGTACATCTGTATCATCACATTTGACAATTAGACGAGAATGTGACTGTGCAAGATGTATTGCATGTAACACCAGCCTCGTGTCAGCCTCCTCCTGGTCACTGTAAAGATCTTCCAAATCAAATCAAATCAAATCAAATCAAATCACTTTTATTGTCACATCACCACAGCACAAGTGCCTTGGTGAGTGAAATTCTTATGAGCGTGCTCCAGACAGTGCAAAAAAAAAACAACAACAACAGTTTACATATGGACAGACAGTGCAATAAAACAACAAACAATTTACAGATGGACAGACAGTGCAAAAAAACAACAACGATTTACATATGGACAGACAGTGCAAAAAAACAACAAACAATTTACAGATGGACAGACAGTGCAAAAAAACAACAACGATTTACATATGGACAGACAGTGCAAAAAAAAAACAAACAATTTACATATGGACAGACAGTGCAAAAAAACAACAAACAATTTACATATGGACAGACAGTGCAAAAAAACAACAAACAATTTACATATGGACGGTACATATTTACAGACTATACAGAAGACAATGTGCAAAATACACATACATATACTCAGTACACATAGTGTACTATAAAGACACACTCAATTATCAGCGACACATTATACACCGTATGGGCACATCTACATTATGTACAGTATCTGTACATAATGTAGTGTATACAAAGTAATAATGTGAAGGTGCAACAGATTATAAATTAACAGCAGATTGGTTGGTTGAGCAGCAGATAGATGTGCAAAGGTGCAACAGATTATTCATATGCAGTGTCGTGGATGTGCATTGTATGGTGTCCAGTGATAGCAGATAGGTTGTGTTAGTGCAGTGTGTGCGTGTAGTCCAGTTGAACTGTGTTAAAGTGCAGTGCATGGCATGTTGTGTGAGTGGGAGTGTGTTGTAGGGTGGGTCATTTCTGACTGTTCATTAGCCTGATAGCCTGAGGGAAAAAGCTGTCCCTCAGTCGGCTAGTGCGGGATCGGATGCAGCGGAAACGTCGCCCTGAGGGCAACAGAGAGAGCAGTCTGTGGGACGGGTGGCTGGAGTCTTTGATAATCCTCCGGGCTTTCCTTGTACACCGCCTGGTGTAGATATCCTGGAGGGAGGGAAGCTCACCTCCAACAATGTGGCGGGCAGTTCGCACGACCCTTTGCAGAGCCCTGCGGTTGCCAGCGGTGCTGTTTCCAAACCAGGCGGTGATGCAGCCGGTCAGGATGCTCTCCACAGTGCAGGTGTAGAAGGATCTGAGGATTCTGGGGCTCGTTCCAAACTTCCTCAGCCGTCTCAGGAAGAAGAGACGCTGATGTGCCTTCTTCAGCACTGCATCTGTGTGAGCAGACCATGTGAGATCCTCGGTGATGTGAACGCCGAGGAACTTAAAGCTGCTCACCCGCTCCACAGGTGTCTTGTCGATGGTGATGGGTGTGTGTTCTCTGCTCTGTCTCCTGTAATCCACCACCAGCTCCTTGGTCTTGTCGATGTTGAGTGAGAGGTGGTTCTCCTGACACCATTTAGTCAGGGTACTCACCTCCTCTCTGTAGGCCGTCTCATCGTTGTCGGTGATCAGGCCTATCACCGTTGTGTCATCAGCAAATTTGACGATGACATTCGAGCTGTGTGTTGCTGTACAGTCGTGTGTGTACAGGGAGTACAGGAGTGGGCTGAGGACGCAACCCTGCGGTGCACCAGTGTTGAGGATCAGGGGAGATGAGGTGTTGTTGCGCATTCTGACCACCTGACTTCTGCCTGTCAGGAAGTCCAGGATCCAGCTGCACAGAGATCTGTTCAGTCCTAGAGTCTGGAGCTTCGCAACCAGTGTGGCAGGCACTATGGTGTTAAATGCCGAACTATAATCCACGAACAGCATCCTCACATAGGTGTTCTTATTTTCCAGGTGGGAGAGAGCAGTGTGCAGGGTGAAGGCAATAGCATCGTCTGTGGAACGGTTACTGCGGTATGCAAATTGTAGTGGGTCCAGTGAAGCAGGCAGCACAGAGCAGATGTAGTCTCTGACAAGCTTCTCAAAACACTTGCTGAAGATGGGGGTCAGAGCAACGGGCCTCCAGTCGTTCAAGCATGTGATTTTATTTTTCTTCGGTATGGGTACAATGATGGATTTTTTGAAGCACGAGGGAACCACAGACAGAGAGAGGGACAGATTGAAGATGTCTGTAAAAACCCCAGCTAGCTGGAAAGCGCATGCTTTGAGCACACGGCCTGGTATCCCATCTGGGCCTACGGCTTTACGGATGTTCACCCGTTTAAAGGATCGGGTTACGTCCGCGACAGAAAGCGTGAGTGGACTCACCTCTTCTGCAGCAGCCGCGGCAGCGCTCTCTGTGTGTGCGGTGTTATCAGCCTCGAACCGAGCATAAAAGGTGTTGAGCTCGTCCGGTAGAGAGGAGGCAATGTTCACAGTAGCTGGTTTATTTCCTTTAAAGCCTGTGATGTTGTTGATGCCCTGCCACATGCTTCTTGGGTTGTTGTTGTTGAAGTGTTCTTCAACTTTGTTTTTATATGTTCGTTTGGCTGCTTTGATGGATCTCCTGAGATCGTAACTGGCTTGTTTCCGATCGTCAGTGTTTCCGGATTTAAAGGCAGATGTCACACGTTGAAATGAATGAAACACGCTGATGAAACACGTGACCGTATCTGAATACGCCTCTATGTCGCCTTCAGACGCTGCCCGGAACATGTCCCAGTCCACGTGATCAAAACAGTCCTGTAGTGTAGCGTCCGATTGGTCGGACCAGCAATGAACTGTCCTGAGAGCGGGTGCTTCACGCTTCAGTTTCTGCCTATAAGCAGGCAGGAGCAGAACGGAAGAGTGATCCGATTTGCCGAAAGGTTGGCGGGGGAGGGACTTGTATGCGTCCCGGAAGGGGGAGTAACAGTGGTCGAGTGTACGATCTCCACGCGTGTTGATGGTGACGTGTTGAAAGTATTTTGGAGCTATTGTTCTGAAGTTGGCTTTGTTAAAGTCCCCCGTGATAATAAAAGCTGCATCTGGGTGCACGGTTTCCTGCTCACTTATATTCCTGTACAGTTCCTTGAGTGCCTGGTCTGTGTTGGCTTGGGGGGGGATATAAACAGCCGTGATTATGATCGCTGTAAATTCCCTCGGTAGCCAGAACGGTCGACACAGAAGCGTATGAAATTCCAGATCAGGGGAGCAGAAGGATTTAATAGAGTGTATGTTCCTTTCATCACACCATGAGTTGTTAATATAGAAACACACACCTCCGCCTCTGCTTTTCCCTGTGAGCTCCTTTGTTCTATCCGAGCGATGCACGGAGAAGCCCGTGAGCTCGATGGCTGCGTCTGGAACCATAGCAGACATCCAGGTTTCTGTGAGGCAAATAACACAGCAGTCCCTTGTTTCTCGTTGGTATGAGATGCGCGCACGCAGTTCACAGAGTTTGTTATCCAGTGACTGAACGTTGGCCAGTAAAATGGTTGGAAGAGGAGGTCGGAAAGCTCGGCGTCTCAGTCTGACGAGAACGCCATCTCTTATTCCTCTTTTTTGGCGTCGGCGGCGGCGTGTCGATTTCGCAACCCACACAAAGGGCTCCGATACCGTGTCTGTGAACAGTCCACCGGCATTCAAAAACTCAAAGTCCGGTTTGCGTTGCGCGACGGAGGAACCAATGTTCAAAAGCGTGTCTCTATCGTAGACAGTTATACTAACAACATCTAACACGTAAAACAACAAAAAAACAAATAAAACATACGAAAAACTGCAAAGTTTTCCCGGAGCTCGCAACACGGCTGCCATCCTCGGCGCCATCTTGACTAATAGAGCAGTCAATGCCTGACTTGCTAACCCTCTTAACCTCCTGACCATTTTCAAAGCCACCTGCCAAGATGACAGAGCTCCCTAAAGAAATTCTGGTTGGCCCAGTACTGGCGATGTAGGTGCTGACAAAGCTACAGAGAGCAGCCTTGTTTCCGCTGATCCTGAGGTATTTTCTGTAGTTTGGAACACTTGTTTGTCCTGTGATGATATGTGTTCGTCTGCTGGTGTGAATGGTGCCTCTTCTTTGTCTTTCAAGATCTTTGACTGAGTGTTGGTGGTCATATCTATCAAACACTATAATGACACAGCTGTTAACTTCCTTTCCCATTAAAGTTGTGATCTTTTTCCAGACACACTCACCCAGGTCATTGAACGTTTGAAAGGCTGAATCATTGAGACTCTGTAGAAGAGCCATTCCATCAATGATATATGCTGATGGTTCTTTAACATTTGGCAGCTGCTGTGTCTCTTCAACAACAGCCTCGAGTTTCTTGGCCAGGTCAGCTTTTGTTGTCTTCCTCATGCTTCCATCATCATAAAACAAAGAGGGTGGGACAGCTGCGAGTTCGTGAGACATCACAGTCTCCATGGACACCTCTCTTTGCTTGGAGACAGCCAGTAATCTTCGAAAGAGCACATCTGAATCCATGTGAACCTTTCTAGATATGCTGACTCCAACTGATGTTTTCATGTCCTTGAAGATTGCACACTGGTTTCTTTTCTCTGGCTCCCAGAAGCTCTTTGTTCTTTTTGATTTTGCCAGACGTTGTTCATTAAAGATGGCATTCTGCTTCGCACCATCTTGGAGGAAGCTTGAGAGGTCTTTTGCAACTTTCTCAGATGCAACCTGACCACTTGCAATGTTGATTAGTTCCTCAGGAATGCTATCAAGATCAAATGGATTCTGCCTCTGCTCGACAGCTTCCATTATCTTCTGTATGTGTCTTTCGTCTCTGTCCATTCTGGATGCTCCATGCTCCTTGTGTGCTTTCATGCTCTGATCATCAGTGTCACAAAGCTCTTTCATGGCATCCACATATGCTGTCGCCACATGTCTTGTCATCAACCATCTTGTGAGAGCTCCTTTTTGTAATGTGAAGCCAACAACTCCACACTGACTCTTGCCTTCTCGATTAATGGTTTGCTCCAGTGCCTGATCAGTAGCCACACAGTTGAAGCTTCGATGCTCAGACCGGCGAACAACAAACCCACCTTGCTGCATGAATGTGTATGCTTCTGGTTGTTCATGTTCAAGTGCTTTCATTTCTGCAACATAGACTGGCATGTACTTGCCATAATTGGTCCTGCCAGCAGCCCTGAACCAAGGCATCACTTCACACATGCAATTCAGGTGAAGTTGAAAGTCAGCTTCACGCTCCGAACGAAGAATCCTTAGCAATAGATCAGCACCATTGAGGAACATTAACCAGTATCCAAAGGTTGCTGATTGCTTAACTCCCTCATTTATGAACATCTGGATTATCTTCTGGATCTCAGGAAGTTCAGTCTCCACCTCACTGATGAGCTGTTGAGCAGTGGCCTTGTCATTACCATGAAATGCATGCTGTACATCTCGTAGGATTTGCTCTTGTGCTTCAGTCGTTGCACATAGGCCTTGTTTTTCAAGCCATGATTGCATGGATTGCCAGAAGAGCCTGAACAGAGCCTCAGATGCTAGCTTTATGCTTCTTACTCCTCTTGCCAGCTGTTTCCCTTGAAGCAACTGTCGAGCTGTTCCCTCTGCATACACATCTGACTCAGTTAGTATGTCAAAGAGTCCACCATCGCCATAGAGCTTTCCGATGCTTGCTAGGTAAGCCATCGTGATATGCATACCTCCCAATCTCATTGTGCTCTTTCCTTGTAAGGGCAATGGTTTGCTCCACAAGATCTGTTGTGCTTTACTATAAATAGCAAGGTCTGCTGTCACAAGGATATGGTGCTGTCCCAGTTCTGCAGCAAGCTGTACAAGTCATATCATAGATGTGTAGATGGTGGACAATTCTGAGGGTGATTCTCTTATGAAGGGCAGGTAGAGTACACTGGCTACTGAACAAGCAGTGTCTGACGTGAAGGCATTAAATGCAGACCAAGCAGGGACATGCTGCTGATTCTCAATTACATTTCGGGACAGCTTCCATACCAGATCTCTGTCTTCAGCTGCTTTAGAGATTGTTGTATTTGTGTGCAGTAACTCAGGTTGGGCAAGTTCAGGTGGTTCGGGTCGCTTTGTAGATTTTATGTATCTGTAATCACAATTGAAATGAGAGGATAAGCTTATGATCATATGCATTGAATATCAAATCACTTTAAAACCTCACAACATACATTCATTTTGAACAATAATTTGTATTTATCTTTAGCAGTTCATGTGACTAAGCGAATACCATAACATGAAAACAAAAACAACATAAAAATAGATTTCAGAGAAAAAAAGAATGGACCAAATGTACCTGTAAAGTTTATCTCCATTCATATCAAACGTGTTTAAGGTGGTGAGGGACCTTTTTGGAACCCGTGCTAGGCATTTATCTACTGTGCAGACTTGGCCTCTTCGGAACACAACAGATGCCATAGCATGAGTTGTACGCTTCCCATCCAGGGTGTCTTCATTTTGGTCAAAGTTGTCGATGGCTGCATCAACAATTCCATGTTCAGCGACTCCAGTGAGGCCAGTTGGGATGTAGACACCACTCTCTGTCCTTGATATTTGGTCTGCTGCCACAGATGTGAGGAAGTGCCTAACCTCTGTATAGGAAACACAGTGCCCCATTGCACTGAGCTCATTGATGAGTGTCTTACTACCAAACTCATGATGTATCAAAATGGCAAGTCCCAGCGTGATTGGCGTATGGATGTGACAGCTCTGTCCAATGAAATCATGACAGATTGCGATAACACACAGATTCTCCTTTGAAGCTGGGTCATCATCACATGTTTGGTAATCTCTGTGGGCATGTGAATCAACACACCAGTTGAGAAAGTCATACAGGATGTTGGGTACATACTTGCTTTATTGGAGACGTGATAGACGATCACTGCTGACATATGATTGACTGTCATGCTCTACCTGCTCCATGCTTTTCCTCAATATGTCTGCAGCCCTGTGTAATATTTGGATTTCGGAAAGACTCTGACTTGTCTGTGGAAATGTTGTCTCACAGTCTACTGTTATTTCTGTGAGTTTAGCAGCTTCCATCAGTGCACAACCTATGGTCATACTATCTGAGCAGATCAGATCTGACTGTCCTGGAAGTGGAACAAATACAAGCCTGTCTTTGTAATGCTGTATCAGCTTTTCCTTTAGTTTCCAGGATCTATATTTCTTGTGTTGAACTATGGACACACCTTCTTCCTCAGCAATGGTCTTTAGTATGTTGTCATAGCTATCAGTCAAAGAGTTCAGAGTCCTCACTTTCATATATTTGGACAATACTGTTTTGTCAATGTCTTCAGTGAGCTTAATAAACGCTTTGTCATAGACATTGGTCTGCTTTTCTGATTCTTTTCTTCGTCTGGCAGCTGCTATATTTCGTTCAGAGATGTAATGTGCAAGGCACATTTTATGGTATTTGGCATCATATGCAAAGAGATCTGGGCATGAAAGAATTCGAAGATGTACTTCTTCATCAAGCCTTTCAGAAGCTGCCCGAAGGACCTTGTCTCTGGTACTTGCGCCTGTACCAGTCGAAATGGCTGTCAGAGGTTCTGGTCTAGAGCTGGCCTTCCCACAAATGAAACAATCTCTCCGTATTTTAAATGATGTTGTATCAGCCCTACTCAGCCTTCTTGGTGCAGATGTGCTCTCACTCTCAACATTTGCAACTTGCTGCTGCTCACTGATTTTTGTCTTACTGCAGTAATTCGCTCTACATGATACATGATATGAAACTTTGATTTTGGAGGAAAGTATGTCATCTGTATATGGAGCCAGAGTTTTATGGACATCATCATCTCTCTGCTGAGCAAGGGTAAGTATGCGTTGGAGGCCGTCTACTGTGGGGTTTTGGGCATAGGGATCTTTTTTCTTGCCCTTTTCAAAATGTTTCCCACAAATTATACAAAGCTTTGGATCCAATGTCTGTAAGACATTCTCCATAATTCAAGAGACTAGTGAAAAGGAAAAATTATATACATTTCAGAATTTTAATTGAAATGCAAATCAAGTTGAATTACACATGCACCATTAGTCAGAGGGCTAAGTAATTTCTTAGCTAGGCTAAGTAGTTTCTACAACTAGCTATTTAGCTACTTGTATTAGGCTAGGTCAGCCTTTTCATATGACATAATATTTGTAATTATTTACCTGTCTGGTTAGGAAGATATCAATAAAGACAATCAAGTAGCTAGCTACAGCTGGATCCAACCATTAGCCTAACACTAATATCGTATTCTTATCTAATCAGAGATCACACCAATGGGCTAACAAAAAAGCTAACAATATTATCTTCTATTATTCAGTAATGACTTGACCAAAACAAAATTCAAGTGGATATACATATTTTAATAAATGTGTTCCATTCCAATGTTAACATGATTCAATTTGATCTGTGTTTCATATGAATTGTATAATATACTGTGCCTTATGAAATGTATCATTATTAAATCTATCATAAATCTTAAATGAGACTATTATGTCAGTTTACCGTTTTCTTTCATTTTAGACACCTCATACATTGAGTGACAGAACACTCTGATTTGTCATGTTATATTTACATATTTGGTATTGCAGGATTCAGCACAACCCCACCTTTCCAACAAGCTATCATATATGTTTCTATGATAATCACTGGCAAAGCAACCACAAAGTAAATGAAAACATTCTGCATAGATATTCAATTTGTGTATGTCCGATTATTGTTGGTATGTGTTTATATGTCTCTATTTATTCCATACATCAAGATATTCACATCCAGTCTTTTCTAATAGGTAAAGCAACTTCCTGACTACAAACATGTCAAGTTTCAAAGCTCTCAGAGCTTGTGTGATTGATCTGCACTAGTTTATATGCCTTAACTCCCATACGGACAGGCTATATTTTAGTCCTTTTTTGGTTTTGGGGTGTATAACGATATCTGTTAATTTAACAATCTTAGCAGTAAAATATTTTGAGCCAAGAATCCATTTCATATATGGGAGACCTTAGAGATGAGGAAAAACATTGTTGGTTTTAGTTCTACCTCCGGTAGGGCTATCTCAAAAATTCTAGGGCATTGTCACTAGCCTACACTGACATTGAGAGAACAATTAATAATCCTTTCTTCCTTTTATTTGAGACAACCATTGTCAAATACATGCAAAGCTATTCACTAACGTTACCCGTCTTCTCCTTCTTCTCTGATTTGCAGAAGCTTAGACGATTAAAATGCGTATTACTGCCCCCCTCAGTTCACTACTACCCGTCAAAATAAATGTCCGCCTTTTAACTTGAAGAAATTGACAGAAATTACGATTTTCTTATAATGTAGACCACTTCTAAAATAATAATAATAACAAATAGAAAAATGTAAGGAATATGATTTCCCCCTCATTTGAATTTACTAATTGTGCTAATCTATTGTGCAGCCCTTTATGAAAGCATAAAATTATAAAAGTTATTTTCATTTGATTACATTTTAAAGCATTAATTAAATTGTTAAAGCTTTATACATTAATTTCATTACCACCATTTTTGATAGTATATTTGTATTATGTCATAAAAATACAGAATCCAGAAAAATTAAGTCAAACCAGAATTTATGAATTGTTATGAATTACATTAATGATGAATATAAGTTGTTAAACTAATATATAAATCATTGATGAAATCTACTTGAATGTTTTTGATGAATTAAATTTGAATAAACACATGCTTTGTAAAGCAACAAAAACCCTGCTCAGATTGTTTAATACCATATACCATGATACCATGCAAAAAAAACACCAACAACAACCAAAAATTACTGATTATTTTTTTCTGGTGATTAAAGATATGTTTAAAAGTCCCTCTCTGTCTCCCTCTCTCTCTCTCTCTCTCTCTCTCTCTCTCTCTCTCTCTCTCTCTCTCTCTCTCTCTCTCCTCTCTCTCTCTCTCTCCCTCGCTGTCTCTGTCTCTCTCTCTCTCTCCCTCAACCCTCCTCACTGTCACACTGAAAAGACAGCCCCCTCCATCCCACTTCACACACACACACACACACACACACACACACACACACACACACACACACACACACACACACACACACACACACACACACACGTTGTTTTTTATGGTTTACGGGGACTTTCCATAGGCGTAATGGTTTTTATACTGTACAAGCTGTATGTGCTATTGCCCTACACCTACCCTACACCTAAACTTAGCCCTCACAGGAGACGGTGCATTTCTATTTTCCCTCAAAAAAACTCACTCTGTATGATTTATAAGCGTTTTAAATTATGGGGACACTGAAAATGTCCTCATAAATCACCTTCTCCTTGTAATACCTATGTCATACCCATGTCATTATACAAATTTGTGTCCTCATAAACCACATAAACATGCCCACACACACACACACACACATATACACACACTCATAGAAGAGAGTAGAGTGAGATCAAATGCCTGATCGTTTTTTAATTTTCTCTCATCCATAGAGTTTTGTAAAGTCATGAAACTAACCATACTTTACATGACTTTTTCCCTGCATGTAAATAGTTTCGAAGTTTTTGTGAACTGCACTTTAAAGATATAAGAAAATGTCTGCTATATTTTTTACCCTCACTTTAATAAACCACTATTTCAACACCATTCAAGCTATCCACAAGCTTTTCGCAATTTAGCATCTTCAGTGTCTTGGCATCATGTTGACAAAGTTTGGTGTGAACTACTTGTTTCTTCTTGGAGGAGTATGAATTAATTTGTAGCTTGATTATTCCAGAAACTGACATTAAAACAAAAATAGCCGGCTTCTTGTTGGTCGTAGCTAATGGGTGTAAATTAGAAAGTTGTCCGGCTTGATTAGATCAATATATATACTGAGTTTGGTGACTAGCTAAAACGAACCCCCCAAGTTTTGACAAAAGGTGGCGCTAGAGAGTGCCTCCTCCACGCCTGTTTATGAGCTTTTGTCAGTGTCTATCTATAATTAATACTGATGTGTGTGTTGAGTTTTATGAAATTCTAAACATCTTAAGTGCCTCAAAATCACCAGAAAAAATATTGAGGTTTGACACGTTGCCATGGCAACAGTATTTTACATATCAATATTCCCTTGACAGTTTCACATCAGCCGTGTTTTTACATTATTCTGATTTGGGTAAAATTGGGTAAAAGTAAGATGGTGAATTCAAAGCATTTTGAAAATGACACACTTCCTGCTGCCAGTTGGTGGCGCTATAACTTTGACTCATAATTGTCACATCGATGCGATCGGCTTCATACACCGAACAAACCACTGAAGTGTGATCAAAATCAGACAATGTATGTGGACTTTATTAGACACTTCCTGTATCTCAATTCTCGCCATAACTTCATCGCCTCGCCACGGGCAAATCGTTCGATATATCATAAATTCCTCTGCAATTTAGCATCCCCAATGTCTTGAGATCACGTTAACCGAGTTTGGGGCTCGTCTGTTTAAAATCCTGGGAGGAGTATTTCAAATTCCAGAGCATGTGCTTTTTAAACAGCCCTGAATAGCCGACTTCTTGTTGGGCCCATAATATGCCCATAATATGCCCATAATATGCGGTGCAAAAGTTGTTCGGCTCGATGAGATCTATATGTGTACCGAGTTTCATATGAATACGTGCAAGTATGTGTGAGCTATTCAAGTTTTCTGATGGTGTTCCAGGGGGCGCCATAGAGCCTCTGTGCCACGCCCGGGTCCCAGCCTCTGCGTCGTCCTAATGACCGCAGGTTCCAATGAGTGTGCAAATTTTCAAGAGTTTTTGACCATGTTAAGCCCCCCAAAATGTCCGGATAGTCGAAAAAAGAAAAGAAAAAGAATCCTAATTAAAGCTGCAAGCAGCGATGGAAGGGACCTCGCCCGGCTCACCGCCGACCGGTGGCTTCAGAAAGACAGGGAACGGAGAGCAATATGCATTTAAAAAGGTAAATATGGAGGAATATTTCAAAGTCATTTATATGTACCAAACCTGCTGCCAGCTGGTGGCACAACGTCCATAACTGAACATTAACATGTAGAAGTATTCAGGCTAGAACTTTTATCAAACATATGAAGTTTGGTGAAAATTGAACATTGCATGTTTAAGCTAGTGTAAAACAAGTAATTTCCTGTAGCCAGCAGGTGGCGCTATGTCTATAACTAAACATTGGCATGATGTCTTCAGGCCATGGCTCTTATAAAACCTGTGAAGTTTGGGGCAGATTAGACATTGCATGCTTAAGATAGTGTAAAACAAGAAATTTCCTGTTGCCAGCAGGTGGCGCTATATATTTAACTGAACATTGGCATGTAGATGTCTTCATCCAGTACTTTTAAAAAACATATGAAGTTTGGTGCAGATTGAACATTGCATGTTTAAGTTAGTGTGAAACAAGTAATTTCCTGTTGCCAGCAGGTGGCGCCATGTCTTTAACTAAACATTGGCACGTAGATGTCTTCAGGCCATGGCTCTTATCAAACGTGTGAAGTTTGGTGCAGTTAGGACATTGCATGTTTAAGTTAGTGTGAAACAAGTAGTTTCCTGTTGCCAGCAGGTGGCGCCATGTCTTTAACTAAACATTGGCACGTAGATGTCTTCAGGCCATGGCTCTTATCAAACGTTTGAAGTTTGGGACAGATCGGACATTTTATGGCTGAGTAACGACAGCTTCTATTCCCATGGCGAGACTTCGAATTTTGTCACGCCGCCATAGACACGCCCATTAGTGAAAACTCAAGCTCTTTGCAATTCAACATCACAAAGGCCTTTAGATTAGACTGACCTATATATTATGTTGATGTCATTAAATCTCTAGGAGGAGTTAGTTACAGAGTGAAACATATCACTTCCTGTCGCCAGCAGGTGGCGCTATGAATTTATATGAATATTGTCACTTAGATCTTTTCAGGTCAGGAGTCTTGTCAAACATGTGAAGTTTGGTGCAGATTGGACATTGCATGTTTAAGTTAGTGTAAAACAAGTCATTTCCTGTTGCCAGCAGGTGGCGCTCTGATTATAATGGAATATTCATATTTAGATGTGTTCAGGCCTGGATTCTTATCGAACATGTGAAGTCTGGGGCAGAACGAACATTGTATGGCTGAGTTACAACAACTTTTATTCCCATGGCGAGACATCGAAATCTGTGATGCCGCCAAGGACACGCCCTTTAACGAAAACTCTAGATCTTCGCAATTTAACATCACAAAGGCCTTTAGGTTAGACTGACCAAATAATGTGTTGATGTCATTAAATCTCTAGGAGGAGTTAGTTACAGAGTAAAACATGTCACTTCCTGTTGCCAGCAGGTGGCGCTATGACTATAACTGAATATGGTCACTTAGATCTCTTCAGGTCAGGATTTTTATCAAACGTGTGAAGTTTGGTGTAGATCGGACATAGCATGCCTGAGATATAACAACTTCCTGTTTCATGACGAAACATCAAAATTTGACAGGACGCCACGGACACGCCCTTCGATGAAAACTCTAGATCTTCGCAATTTAACGTCACAAAGGGCTTTAGATTACACTGACCAATTTTGGTGTTCATCTGAATAAATCTCTGGGAGGAGTTCGTTAAAGTATGACACCTGAAAATGGCAAAAATGCTACAAAATATGACGAGAAAATTCAAAATAGCCGACTTCCTGTTGGGTTTCTGATTTCGTACCTGGATACTTTTTTGTAGGTATTGTTAAGTTACATAAGTGTACCGATTTTCGTACATGTACGTGAAACGTAGCTCGAGGCGCACTCCGCTGAATATTTATAGGTGGCGCTGTCGAGCCATTTTGCCACACCTACTTCTGAAACCCATATCAGACGTAAATTTTCACCAGTTCTGACGCGTGTGCAAAGTTTCCTGAATTTTCGAGCATGTTTAGGCCCTCTAAAATGCAATTAAGTTTGGAGAAGAAGAAGAAGAAGAAGAAGAAGAAGAAGAAGAATAAACAGAGCAGATTCAATAGGGTCCTCGCACCATCGGTGCTCGGTCCCTAATAATAATAAACAACACAGATACAATAGGGTCCTCGCACCATCGGTGCTCGGTCCCTAATAATAAACGGAGCAGATTCAATAGGGTCCTCTGCACCATCGGTGCTCGGTCCCTAATAAACGGAGCAGATTCAATAGGGTCCTCGCACCATCGGTGCTCGGTCCCTAACGAGAACAATAGGGCCCTGCGCCTTTCTGGCTTGGGCCCTAAAAAAAGAATCCTAACGAAAACAATAGGGCCCTGTGCCTTTCTGGCTTGGGCCCTAAAAATAAAATCACCCTGAGTCACACACTGGGCTTTAGGTTCCTACTTCAAGTGACTGAACTGAATTGATTTGCAACCCTCTTCCTAGGTAGTATCTATAGAGCGCAATATATACTTCAGTTTTCAAGTGTACACGCTTCAGCTACTTTTTGTTCTATTAACTTCATGCGCACGCAAATGTTTGAGGCAAAAAACGCAAGCTTGTTGTATCCCATGAAGATTGATGTCATAATGTAACCACTTAGACGAATAAAAATAACTTTAAATCTGCAGGATTCCACCGTTGCACTAAATATGTACTAGATGGAGTAGTCATACCTGCAAACTCACAAGAGGTCAAAAAGGTGACAGTTCAGAATTTAAACCTTGTAGGAAGGTCTGGCATCCTCCCCCCTAATATTTTTGTTAATGAATTTAACATGTAAATGAAGATTTCTAGTGCACGGACAATAAAATAAAAGGAAAAAGACAACATATGCTTTAAGTTAAAAAAAAGCACATTTATACCACAAACCATTTGGACAGTGCATCTCTCTTGTCATCAGTGTACATAGGCTACCTAGGCTACCATAGGCAGTGTATATAGCGCCACCTTTTGTCAAAACATGGGGGGTTAATTTTAGCTACAGTCACCAAACTCAGTACATATATTGTTCTCATCAAGCCGGACAACTTTCTAATTTACACTCATTAGCTACGACCAACAGGAAGCCGGTTATTTTTGTTTTAATGTCAATTTCTGGAATAATCAAGCTGCAAACTAATTCATACTCCTCCAAGAAGAAACAAGTAGTTCACACCAAACTTTGTCAACATGATGCCAAGACACTGAACGAGAGAGAGAGAGAGAGAGAGAGAGAGAGAGAGAGAGAGAGAGAGAGAGAGAGAGAGAGAGAGAGAGAGAGAGAGAGAGAGAGAGAGAGAGAGAGAGAGAGACTTTTAAACATATCTTTAATCACCTGAAAAAAATAATCAGTCATTTTTGGTTGTTGTTGGTGTTTTTTGCATGGTTTCATGGTATACGGTATTAAACAATCAAAGCAGGGTTTTATTGCTTTACAAAGCATGTTTATTCAAATTGAATTCATCAAAAAACATTTAAGTAGATTTCATCATTGATTTATATATTAGTTTAACAACTTATATTCATAATTAATATAAATCATAACAATTCATAAATTCTGGTTTGACTTAATTTTTCTGGATTCTGTATTTTTATGACATAATACAAATATACTATCAAAAATGGTGGTAATGAAATTAATGTATAAAGCTTTAACAATTTAATTAATGCTTTAAAATGTAATCAAATGAAAATAACTTTGATCATTTCATGCTTTCATAAAGGGCTGCACAACAGAGATTTAGTAAATTAAAATGAGGGGGAAATCATATTCCTTAAATGTTTCTATTTGTTATTATTATTATTTTAGAAGTAGTCTACATTATAATACAATCGTAATTTCCGTCAATTTCTTCAAGTTAAAAAGCGGACTATTATTTTGACGGGTAGTAGTGAACTGAAGGGGGGCAATAATAAGCATTTGAAGGTCTAAGCTGCCGCAAATCAGAGAAGAAGAAGAAGACGGGTGCAAGACAATGGCTTTCTCAAATAAAAGGATGAAAGGATTATTAATTGTTCTCTCAGTGTTTGTCCTCAGATAGTGAGACAGCAGACGCTGTTAAACAATGAGCGGCATCAGCGAGCATATTTGAGTAAGTACATGACAACCGCTCACTCACAGAGAGACACGCAAAACAAACAGATTATATTTTTATATAGCAGTGTTTTTGTGCTTTAATAATCACAGACACTAGACCATGTAGTGATTTGACAGCTCTGTTTTTGATTTATTCATCAAACCGAGCATTTTATGTGACATCTGCATTGTAAATTCATTGTCATGAGGGGATTCTGGGATTCACGCCGCATCACGGAAATCATAAGGCTTTAATCTTAAGTTATACATGGGACATAACTGTATCTGCACGGAGGGATAGTGTTCTGAAATATGGGTAAACATGTTCGATGTGTTTCCTCTTTTTGCGGCTGCTTTGCGACCAGTTTTTGTGAACTGTCTATCAACGAGGACAAATAAGCGTTCGTCTTTTCTATATCCAAAGTATTCTCATACTACCAATTTAGATTTATATTTGGACGTGGGATAGAGATGAGAGATAACGGCCTCTGTCTCTGATGGTTTCTCCGCTGCACGTGTGGTGGAGCAAGAGAACAGTTAAGTGGAAAGTTGTTGTCTAGGCGCAGGTGAGATACTGCATCTTTTATTTTCTCCAAATACCGTAGATAAACAAATGTACACGGTATGATCAAGGTTTATTTTTCTGTCCTGTAGCCCTCTGTGTTGTGTTTGTTTAACTTCTCTGTTTGGGAGATAATTTATCATTTAAATCTGCTTTATTAATGCTTTATAATGTATAAATAGTCCTCACTTTAGATGAGCTCACACAAATAGATGGCTGGCAACTGCTACATGTTTTAATACCTGGCTTAATCATGAATTACAGCACGAATATGTTAATAAAGCATTTATTAAAACTGATAAATTATTATCATGTGTCTAAATAATATTTATAAATGTACATTTAAATAGTTTATTAATCATTTACTTACACTTTCTAAATGATCCTATGAACCACTGACAATTTATAAATAACTGGTTTGTAAACAACGTAACAATTTATAAATGATAAATTGATCATTAATAAAGTATGAAAATACAATTATCAAACATTATATATATATATATATGCTCAAGAACAAAATATTTATAGCTGAATTTATAAACTGCTTACCAATGACTATTAATGTTGGGACAATGCTTTATAGATGATGAACTGACTATTTACTAATTCTTACCTAATAAATCATAGTACAGTTATTTAAATTTAAGCTATCACTGATAATAGGTAAAAGGTGAAGACCGTAATACTAAGGATGAACACCAGATGACAAGTCACATCAACACCGTATGAGTGGGGGGTTGGACAATGTCTATGGTCTCATATTAAGCCATAAATGACATGATTTACAGTTCAGATACAGGTTTTAAAAATATATACATATATAATCAGAATGTCAATCAAAAACTTTTTCAATACACAAATATCAAGGGAGTTTATTTCATTTTACAGGGTATGTGCTGAATTTTTTTAATCAATTTAAGGCAATTTATGACCCTTTTTAAGAGATAAACACAAGTCACATCAACACCGTATGAGTGGGGGTTTGGACAATGTCTATGGTCTCATATTAAGCCATAAATGACATGGTTTACAGATCAGATACAGGTTTTCACAAAAACAAAAATCTTAAAATGGCATTTCAGCCTTTAAACCATTTTTATGAAAAGGGATAAGTTCAACATAAATTATATTAATTTAAAATGTATAAATATTATGGTCTTAATTGTTTAGATTTTTAGTAGGCACATTAACTTCTTTCATTCAAATTGATTCTCTGGCACGAGGTGGTGCTTCAGGAGCGACTTAATATAGCGTATTCCCCGGTAACAGCTGTACACAAAAGCAGCACGGTCTGCACTCATAAACGCTGTTTTATCAGGCATTATAGGCAAGATGAAATGAAAATGCCAACAATACATTTCTGAGAACAGTCGGTTCCCTTCAGAGATACATAAACATCCGCACTGCGTTTTGACTTTAAAACGTGCAGCGCTCATATTTATTCAATGACATCATTACCTTTTGAAGTTTAATCAGCCCTTTCACGATTGAAACTGAAAGACCTCTTGAAATTGTAAATGAAGACTTTTCTTAAACCATTTAACGTATTTATAACTTTTTACGGCCTTAAATTTGATACAACTAAAATAAAGAGTTTATAAGGACCTGCGGGAGCCCTGTATTTAAGGTAGCCGTTGGGCAGGACAGTGATATATATTGGTAGCCCGACTGGTAAACACAATAGCCCCGGGACGATGTGCTGGCGATTTTGCTAGAATTGCTGAATTTGCTGGAATTGAGAACCGCTGCTGTAACTATAGTTCAATAATATTGTTTTAAACATTAGTAAATTCAAAACTAACAGACTAAGTACAAACAGCATATTTTGACTGTATTTGTGTAAGTATTTTTTATTTTAGGTCATGGTACAGTAACAAATGTACATTAACACACACATAATTATAATTATTGTTCATGTTAATTAATATAGTTAATGCTAATAACTGAAACCTTATTGAAAGTATAATGTTAAAAGCTAAAACCTTATTGAAAAGTTTTCTATATTGTTATTTTGTGTGTGTGTGTGTGTGTGTGTGTGTGTGTGTGTGTGAGAGAGAGAGAGAGAGAGAGAGAGAGAGGATAGATAGATACTAACATTAATAAATGCTGTATAATTATTGTTCATGTAAATTAATATAGTTAATGCTAATAACTGAAACCTTATTGAAAGTGTTACCTAAGTTTTATATTTAGTTGATGTGTGTGTCTTGATGGCTCGGATTATCCCTTTCATTAATGTATCCCTTAAATCAAAACTGCTAGAGGGTTACTGTAATGCATGTGCCCACTGGGCACAGTTTTCCTGATGCCACCGGGGTGGCGTTTGCACTCGGCTTGGGCCCGCCATCGCTGCTTGCAGCTATATTTATTATTATTTTCCAAACTTAATCGCTTTTTGAGGGCCTAAACATGCTCGAAAAGTCAGGAAATTTTGCACACGCATCAGAACTGGTGGAAATTTACGTCTTATATGGGTTTCAGAAGTAGGTGTGGCAAAATGGCTCGACAGCGCCACCTATACTCATTCAGCGGAGAGCCCTCGGGCTACGTTTCACGTACATGTATGAAAATCGGTACACTCATGTAACATAACAATACCTACAAAAAAGTCTCCCGACTTATAAGTCGGTTATTTTAAATTTTCTCGGCATATTTAGTGATATTTTTGCCATTTGTAGGTGTCATACTTTAACGAACTCCTCCCAGAGATTTATTCGGATGAACACCAAAATTGGTCATTGCAATCTAAAGCCCTTTGTGACGTTAAATTGCGAAGATCTAGAGTTTTCATCGGAGCACGTGTCCGTGGCGTCCTGTCAAATTTCGATGTTTCGTCATGAAACAGGAAGTTGTTATACCTCTGGCATGCTATGTCCGATCTGCACCAAACTTCACAAGTTTGATAAGACTCCTGATATGAAGAGATCTACATGACCATATTCAGTTATAGTAATAGCGCCACCTGCTGGCAACAGGAAGTGACATGTTTTACTCTGTAACTAACTCCTCCTACAGATTTAATGACATCAACATAATATTTAGGTCAGTCTAATCTAAAGGCCTTTGTGAGGTTCAAGGTTCAAGGTTTCTTTATTTGTCACATAATAAATTATACAGGGTATAATTAGAAGTGAAATGTAATCGAATCAGGTCCGCTCAGTGGACAGTGCAAAATAATAAAAATACAAATTATATAAAGTAACACAACACAAGAGCATATATATGGTAAAAAAAAGAGAAATAAGAGTAAAATGTGCAATGAAATAAAAAAGTGCAAAACAATAAGATGTGCAAAACAATAAGATGTGCAAAAACAATAAGATGTGCAAAAAAACAATAAGATGTGCAAAAAAAAAACAGTGTACTGGGACTTAATAAATAGTAAAGTGAATAAGAGGGATGTGCAGATGGGTTGTTCAGGGTATTGTACATAAAGCAGCAATATTGAGAATATGAGAATATTTACAGTTAACAATGAGTCTTGTAAATGTTTATGAAACTGAGTTTGAGTTTAGGCGCCTGATGGCCTGAGGGAAGAAGCTTCTCCTCAGTCTCTCGGTTTTTGCCATCATGCTCCTGAAGCGCTTGCCAGATGGCAGTAAACATAAAAGATGGTTACCGGGGTGAGTTGAGTCTTTGATGATTTTTGCAGCTCTGCTTTTGCAGCGTTTGAGGTAGATGTCCTGCAGAGAGGGGAGAGCCGACCCTGAGATGCGCTCAGCTAAGCGCACAACTCTCTGTAGAGCTTTGCAGTCCTGGTTTGAGGAATTACCATACCACACTGAGATGCACTGAGTCAGTACACTTTCTATGGCCCCAGAATAGAAAGTTTTCAGGATAGCTGGTGAGACCCTGAATTTCCTCCTTCCTTTTCTTCCTTTTCGCAGATGGTACAGTCTTTGCCTGGCTTGCTTAACCTGTGTTTGAATGTGTGTAGTCCAAGCTAGGTCCTCGGAGATGTTTACACCGAGGTACTTGAAGCTACTCACCCTCTCCACAGGGGTCCCACTGATCATAAGAGGAGTCTAGGGCCGCTGCTGTCTCTTCCTGAAGTCCACGATCAGCTCCTTAGTTTTGCTCACGTTCAGAGAGAGACAGTTGTCCTGGCACCATGATGTGAGTCTCTCCACCTCATCCAAGTATGCGGCCTCGTCATCGTTGTTAATGAGGCCCAGAACCACAGTATCATCCGCAAATTTGACAATAGAAGTGGAGCTGTGAGAGGACACGCAGTCGTGGGTGTATAGAGAGTAGAGCAGGGGGCTCAGGACACAGCCCTGTGGGGCTCCTATGTTCAGGGTGATGGAGTTGGAGGTGAACTGGCCGACTTTCACCACTTGTGGTTTGGCGGTGAGGAAATCTTGAATCCAGTCACAGAGTGAAGTGTTTAGGCCGAGGTCTGTGAGTTTATCAGCTAGCTTGGTGGGGACTATAGTGTTGAAAGCTGAGCTATAGTCAATGAATAGCAGCCTGACATAGTTGCCATTCTTGCTGTCGATGTGAGTGAGGGAGGAGTGCAGTACCTGGGAGATGGCATCATCAGTAGACCTATTTGGCCGATAGGCAAACTGAAGAGGGTCCAAAGTAGCAGGGATGGAGGAGCAAATGTGTTTCTTTAAAAATGTCAAATTGCGAAGATCTAGAGTTTTCGTTAAAGGGCATGTCCTTGGCGGCATCACAGATGTCGATGTCTCACCATGGGAATAAAAGTTGTTGTAACTCAGCCATGAGCGATTCCAAAGTTTCTGTCCACAAGGGGTGTAATGAACAATATAGATTGAATAATACCCAGTTGTTGTCATTTTTTTATTTTTAGTTCACTATTTTGTTTAAGATAGATGTAAGAAATAATAAAGTTAATTGTATCCCACTAAGCCTTGGCATTATCATGTAATGAGACTTTATTTTATTTCCGTCCCCAGAAATTGCGGATGTCAGTGTGGGACATTCATTGCATATGGATTTTTCCTAAGTCATTTATTTCATTTCCTTTAATAAAATCCTGAATTTTGGCGCATAACATTTTTTTTGGTGTGTCTTCTACAAAATACTACTACTAACACTGAAAGTATAATTCCCTTAATCCACCACGATGCAATGGAAACATTTACTAACGTTCGTTACACCTTCTGTCCAAACAGTTATGAACGTTAAACTATGATTCTAAAGGAAACAGAGATATAATTTTTTCATGTAATTATATCAATAGCAAAACGATAAAAACATCTTGTGTGGGTTAAATTCTCATATGCGTTGCTACATGATAAATTGTTAATAAATCGGGATAAAACAGGGGCAGAGATTTTCTGTCCAAAAATCATAACGGTCGTACATTTTATTCTGACGCTGAATTTCCATCTCCTAATGTCTCAACGGTTCTCATGTCAGAAATAAGATTGTCTAGGTCACGTATGCTCTGCGTGGGAGGAAGAGTTAACATGATTTCATGGATTTCGACGAATGTGGGTAAGTTTGTGGCTTCTGTCCAAAAGTTTATGAACATTAAAATGATACGAACGTGATAAACTTTGGTTAAGTAAACATTAAATAGGATCATTATGATGAGAAAGGATAAAAGAGTGTGCAAGTCGGATGATTGCTAGTGGTTTCGGACCAAAAGCGGCGTCGTGTTCATCGTGAAAGAGCATGCATGAATGGTGGTTGTATACATTTTGACAGATTCTGCACATCTTGTTCGTAAATTAGATGGAAATTTTGAGTCTGTCCAACTTCGAACGTTGTTTTCTGAGTATTTTTGACTCAATAAGCTGTTCATGAAAGTCAACATAGTCAATGATTTTGCTGACTTTTTTCCGTGTTTTTTTTTTTTTTTTATGTTCGTAAGAATATAGCTTAGGCTGTCGAAGTTAACACGTTAATAGTGCGTTAACACAATCTCACTTATGCCATTAGAATAAACTGTCGGCGTTAATCGCATAGGTTTTTAAACAACAGTGAACTGGGCTATAATGTTAAGGAACACGCAGATTTTCCGCACCGACGGCACACAATAAAGCTAGTTTAAATATTAGCTTTGTGGTAAAATGAAGCCCCACAGCCTGTCAAGTGTACCTTCATCATGTCCAAATTATGTACAGGGCTCCAGACAAAAAAATCAAGTAAGGAGCCATTGGCTCCTATAAGAGAAAAACTTAGGCGCCAAATTATTTTTTTAGGTGCCGCAGGATAAAAGTGTATTATTTTATTATTATCATTTTTTCCCTACATTTTAACATTTCAATCATTCTGTCATGTTTGTCTCATCTTTTCTTGACTTTATCAGCATTTTAATCCATCTTGTAGAGGGTCAGGTCGACCTGGGAACTAAGGTTCACTTAAAGTGGGAACTAAATGTCTTTTCCAACTTGAAATATACAGTCACAAAGAATTGTTCGTTACACAGAATCTGTACCAATATCATGGACCATAAGCATCACTTGGCCACTGAGTGTAGTTTGGGCTCCTCCTCAGTGCATCCTATAAATGTTGTCATGTCTTTCACACATTCAGTCTGTTTTTCTTCATTAGTAAAATACAATTTTATAGGAGGAGTTGAATCACGTAGACAGCAGATTATTATTAATATGCAATAGCGCATAAAGCTAAATGCTCCTCTTCATAGTTATTTTTCTAGCTAACTGATGAGCTTATGGACACTGAGTGGTTATTCTGAGGTAAATGTATTATTACAATGCAATATTTACAAGCTTCACACGTTTTCCTCAGTTTGAAACACTGAATGAGCTTTTACATGAAACATTTCAGTAAGTTGTACTGTAGGCTCTCTTATAAAATAGCCTACCTTTTGATGTTAAATCATGTTAATTTCGTACTATAGTAGTACATAGAAAGATATAATGGGTTAACTTGCTGCTTTAACTGAGGCGCTAAAGAGATCGCGCCTGCCGCATTAAGCCTGTGCTAAACTTTCCGCGTGCGCAATCCAGACGCATACACGGACTACTTGTATTTATACTACCGAAAGTGTACGCTGGAGGTCCGCATTAAAGAGCGCCAAAACCGTATTGTTTGAATTTCGTTATGAATTTGGCATCATTTTAAAGCTTATATTTTGTTTATTAAAAAGTAACAAAGCACAAAGCTTTTTGCGATTACTGGATGGCAAGTGCGCTTCAAATAACCAACATGAAGTCCACGCATTAACAGAACACAGCATATAGACTAAGATCTCGAAAAGAAGAAGCCATATTAGTAATGATTATGAGAATTGTTGACAATATTGCCAGTATCCACAGAGCTGACAGCTTTACCTGTTGAAGTTTGTTCAAGTTGTGCACGAAATAGACACTGCTTCTCTGCACTTGCACGTCTCCATCATTTCAATCTCTCTCACGCTGCACAATTTGGAGCTGCGTTATACCGACTGCCATGATTGTCACCAGGCAGATATCAGGTTCACCCTGACCGCTGCTTAACTGACATTTATCTGCCTCAACTGCCTTCCATTTACTTCTGCAGTAAATTAATTGTCCTTTAGTTAACAAATATTCAGGGTTACTTTGCATAAAGAGTTATTGGTGCTCTATTCAGAAGAATTACTCATTTTATCTGTCCACGTTACAAATGTCATTTCATTCACGATGTATGACCTTTAAATTTGATAGTAAATGATGACAGGTTATTTTAATGTGATATGAACTTGTTCTATTCTTTGCCAGTTTTCATGAAATGGTATTATTTTGTGTTACAGAGGCAATCTTGCAGGATTGTTTATTTTTTTTTCCATCCACGTTACACACGTTTTAACTTTGCACACTTGTAGGAGTTCCTTTGGCTTCTACATTTGGCAAATAAATTTGAAAAATATACCTGTGGTATTTGTTAGTAATTTTGCTGGCTTTCAGTTTTTGAACATACCAGAATCAAAAATGCACCTTTAAGTTTATAGAACAGATAATATTAGATGGCCACCCTGCCTGCATGGAAGTCCTATTACCAGTTTTGTGACCCATACACAACGCATGACTCATAACTATACCAAATTTGGAGCAAAGCAAAACATGAACTGGAATTCAACCAGAATTGTATTAAACTGAATTAGATTAAGTACACTTTCTGCTTGAATTTACACTGTTTTTCCGTCCGTTACATACGTTAAAATTTACATCAACTCAACTTTGATCAAAGTTTACTAGTTTACCATTGCCAGATTTATCCTGCCTTTCACACAGCTGTACCCCAGGTTTTCTCAGGATGTTAACCTGAGGACAATGGCTTTCTCCATGAAGATTGATTTTGCAGGCTATTGTCCTTGCAGTTAGGCCTAAACTGTGGAATCGCCCCCATACAATGTTCGATCTGCCCCAGACTTCACATGTTCGATAAGAATCCAGTCCTGAACACATCTGAATATGGGTTTCAGAAGTAGGTGTGGCAAAATGGCTCGACAGCGCCACCTATATTCATTCAACGGAGAGCCCTCGGGCTACGTTTCACGTACATGTATGAAAATCGGTACACTCATGTAACATAACAATACCTACAAAAAAGTCTCCTGGAACGAAATCCGAAACCCAACAGGAAGTCGGTTATTTAGAATTTTCTCGTCATATTTAATGACATTTTGGCCATTTGCAGGTGTCATACTTTAACGAACTCCTCCCAGAGATTTATTCGGATGAACACCAAAATTGGACATTGCAATCTAAATCCCTTTGTGACGTTAAATTGCGAATATCTAGAGTTTTCATCAGAGGGCGTGTCCGTGGCGTCCTGTTAAATTTCGATGTTTCGCCATGAAACAGGAAGTCGTTATAACTCAGGCATGCAATGTCCGATCTGCACCAAACTTCACATGTTTGATAAGACTCCTGATATGAAAAGATCTAAGTGACCATATTCATATAAATTCATAGCGCCACCTGCTGGCAACAGGAAGTGACATGTTTTACTCTGTGACTGACTCCTCCTAGAGATTTAATGACATCAACACATTATTTGGTCAGTCTAACCTAAAGGCCTTTGTGATGTTAAATTGCGAAGATCTAGAGTTTTCGTTAAAGGGCGTATCCTTGGCGGCATCACAGATTTCGATGTCAAGCCATGGGAATAAAAGTTGTTGTAACTCAGCCATACAATGTTCGATCTGCCCCAGACTTCACATGTTCGATAAGAATCCAGGCCTGAACACATCTAAATACGAATATTCCATTATAATCAGAGCGCCACCTGCTGGCAACAGGAAATGACTTGTTTTACACTAACTTAAACATGCAATGTCCAATCTGCACAAAACTTCTCATGTTTGACAAGACTCCTGACCTGAAAAGATCTAAGTGACCATATTCATATAAATTAATAGCGCCACCTGCTGGCAACAGGAAGTGATATGTTTTACTCTGTAACTAACTCCTCTTAGAGATTTAATGACATCAACATAATATATAGGTCAATCTAATCTAAAGGCCTTTGTGATGTTGAATTGCAAAGAGCTTGAGTTTTCACTAATGGGCGTGTCTATGGCGGCGTGACAAAATCCGATGTCTCGCCATGGGAATAGAAGCTGTCGTTAATCAGCCATATAATGTCCGTTCTGTCCCAAACTTCACACGTTTGATAAGAGTCATGGCCTGAAGACATCTCTGTGCCATCGTTTAGTTATAGACATAGCGCCACCTTCTGGCAACAGGAAACTACTTGTTTTACACTAATTTAAACATGCAATGTACAATCTGCACCAAACTTCACACGTTCGATAAGAGCCATGGCCTGAAGACATCTACGTGCCAATGTTTAGTTATAGACATAGCGCCACCTGCTGGCAACAGGAAATTACTTGTTTTACACTAACTTAAACAAGCAATGTCCAATCTGCACCAAACTTCATATGTTTTTTAAAAGTACTGGATGAAGACATCTACATGCCAATGTTCAGTTAAATATATAGCGCCACCTGCTCTGCAACAGGAAATGTCTTGCTTTACACTAACTTAAGCTTGCAATGTCCAATCTGCCCCAAACTTCAAAGGTTTTATAAGAGCCATGGCCTGAAGACATCATGCCAATGTTTAGTTATAGACATAGCGCCACCTGCTGGCTACAGGAAATTACTTGTTTTAAACCAAATTCAACATGCAATGTTCAAACTGCGCCACCAGCTGGCAACAGGTTTGGTACATATAAATTACTTTGACATATTCCTCTGTATTTACCTTTTTAAATACATATTGCTCACTGTTCCCTGTCTTTCTGAAGCCACCGGTCGGCGGTGAGCCGGGCGACGTCCTTTCCATCGCTGCTTGCAGCTTTAATTATTATTAGGGACCGAGCACCGATGGTGCGAGGACCCTATTTAATCTGCTCCGTTTATTAGGGACCGAGCACCGATGGTGCAGAGGACCCTATTGAATCTGCTCCGTTTATTATTATTATTATTAGGGACCGAGCACCGATGGTGCGAGGACCCTATTGAATCTGCTCCGTTTATTAGGGACCGAGCACCGATGGTGCGAGGACCCTATTGTATCTGTGTTGTTTATTATTATTAGGGACCGAGCACCGATGGTGCGAGGACCCTATTGTATCTGTGTTGTTTATTATTATTGTTATTATTATTTTCCAAACTTAATCGCATTTTTGAGGGCCTAAACATGCTCGAAAAGTCAGGAAATGTTGCACACGCATCAGAACTGGTGGAAATTTACGTCTTATATGGGTTTCAGAAGTAGGTGTGGCAAAATGGCTCGACAGCGAAACCTATACTAATTCAGCGGAGAGCCCTCGAGCTACGTTTCACGTACATATATGAAAATCGGTACACTCATGTAACATAACAATACCTACAAAAAAGTCTCCTGGAACGAAATCCGAAACCCAACAGGAAGTCGGTTATTTTGAATTTTCTCGTCATATTTAGTGACATTTTTGCCATTTGCAGGTGTCATACTTTAACGAACTCCTCCCAGAGATTTATTCAGATGAACACCAAAATTGGTCATTGCAATCTAAAGCCCTTTGTGAGTTAAATTGCGAAGATCTAGAGTTTTCATCGGAGGGCGTGTCCGTGGCGTCCTGTCAAATTTCGATGTTTCACCATGAAACAGGAAGTTGTTATAACTCAGGCATGCTATGTCCGATCTGCACCAAACTTCATATGTTTGATAAGACTCCTGATATGAAGAGATCTACGTGACCATATTCAGTTATAGTAATAGCGCCACCTGCTGGCAACAGGAAGTGACATGTTTTACTCTGTAACTAACTCCTCCTAGAGATTTAATGACATCAACACATTATTTGGTCAGTCTAACCTAAAGGCCTTTGTGATGTTAAATTGCGAAGATCTAGAGTTTTCGTTAAAGGGCGTGTCCTTGGCGGCATCATAAATTTCGATATCTCGCCATGGGAATAAAAGTTGTTGTAACTCAGCCATACAATGTTCGATCTGCCCCAGACTTCACAAGTTCGATAATAATCCAGGCCTGAACACATCTAAATACGAATATTCCATTATAATCAGAGCGCCACCTGCTGGCAACAGGAAATTACTTGTTTTACACTAACTTAAACATGCAATGTCCAATCTGCCCCAAACTTCACACGTTTGATAAGACTCCTGACCTGAAAAGATCTAAGTGACAATATTCATATAAATTCATAGCGCCACCTGCTGGCAACAGGAAATTACTTGTTTTACACTAACTTAAACATGCAATGTCCAATCTGCACCAAACTTCATATGTTTTTTAAAAGTACTGGATGAAGACATCTACATGCCAATGTTCAGTTAAATATATAGCGCCACCTGCTGTCAACAGGAAATTTCTTGTTTTACACTAACTTAAGCATGCAATGTTGAATCTGCCCCAAACTTCACAGGTTTTATAAGAGCCATGGCCTGAAGACATCATGCCAATGTTTAGATATAGACATAGCGCCACCTGCTGGCTACAGGAAATTACTTGTTTTACACTAGCTTAAACATGCAATGTTCAATCTTCACCAAACTTCATATGTTTGATCAAAGTTCTAGCCTGTAGACATTGACATGTTAATGTTCAGTTATGGACGTTGCGCTACCAGCAGGCAGCAGGTTTGGTACATATAACTGACTTTGAAATATTCCTCTATATTTACCTTTTTAAATGCATATTGCTCATCGTTCCCTGTCTTTCTGAAGCCACCGGTCGGTGGTGAGCCGGGCGAGGTCCCTTCCATCGCTGCTTGCAGCTTTAATTAGGGACCGAGCACCGATGGTGCGAGGACCCTATTGAATCTGCTCCGTTTATTATTAGGGACCGAGCACCGATGGTGCGTGGACCCTATTGAATCTGCTCCGTTTATTCTTCTTCTTCTTCTTCTTCTTCTTCTCCAAACTTAATTGCATTTTAGAGGGCCTAAACATGCTCGAAAAGTCAGGAAACTTTGCACACGCGTCAGAACTGGTGAAAATTTACGTCTGATATGGGTTTCAGAAGTAGGTGTGGCAAAATGGCTCGACAGCGCCACCTATAAATATTCAGCGGAGTGCACCTCGAGCTACGTTTCACGTACATGTACGAAAATCGGTACACTTATGTAACTTAACAATACCTACAAAAAAGTATCCAGGTATGAAATCAGAAACCCAACAGGAAGTCGGCTATTTTGAATTTTCTCGTCATATTTTGTAGCATTTTTGCCATTTTCAGGTGTCATACTTTAACGAACTCCTCCCAGAGATTTATTCAGATGAACACCAAAATTGGTCAGTGTAATCTAAAGCCCTTTGTGACGTTAAATTACGAAGATCTAGAGTTTTCATCGGAGGGCGTGTCCGTGGCGTCCTGTCAAATTTTGATGTTTCGCCATGAAACAGGAAGTTGTTATATCTCAGGCATGCTATGTCCGATCTACACCAAACTTCAAACGTTTGATAAGAATCCTGACCTGAAGAGATCTAAGTGACCATATTCAGTTATAGTCATAGCGCCACCTGCTGGCAACAGGAAGTGACGTTTTACTCTGTAACTAACTCCTCCTAGAGATTTATTGACATAAACATAATATTTAGGTCAGTCTAACCTAAAGGCCTTTGTGATGTTAAATTGCGAAGATCTAGAGTTTTCGTTAAAGGGCGTGTCCATGGCGGCATCACAAATTTCAATGTCTCGCCATGGGAATAAAAGTTGTTGTAACTCAGCCATGCAATGTCCGATCTGCCCCAGACTTCAAACGTTCGATAAGAATCCAGGCCTGAACACATCTAAATACGAATATTTCATTATAATTAGAGCGCCACCTGCTGGCAACAGGAAATGTCTTCTTTTACACTATCTTAAACATGCAATGTCCAATCTGTACCAAACTTCACATATTTGGTAAGAGTCCTGACCTGAAAACACCTAAAGGCCAAAAATCTTATATAATCATAGCGCCACCTGCTGACAACAGGATATATCATGCTTTACACTAAGACAAACATACCATGTTCAATCTGCACCAAACTTCATATGTTTGATAAAAGTATTGGTCTGAAGACATACATCTACATGCCAATGTTTAGTTATAGACATAGCGCCACCTGGTGGCTACAGGAAATTACTTGTTTTACACCAACTTAAACATGCATTGTCCAATCTGCACCAAACTTCACATATTTGGTAAGATTCCTGGCCTGAAGACCTATAAAGGTCAATATTCAGATGTAATCATAGCGCCACCTGTTGACAACAGGATGTGTCAGGCTTTACACTAACTCAAACATACTATGTTCAATCTGCACCAAACTTCATATGTTTGATAAAAGTGCTAGACTGAAGACATCTACATGTTAATGTTCAGTTATGGACATAGCGCCACCAGCTGGCAGCAGGTTTGACACATAAATGACTATGACACGTTCCTCTATATTTACCTTTTTAAATGCATATTGCTCACCGTTCCCTTTCTTTCTGAAGCCACCGGTTGGCGGTGCTGGGTGCGAGGTCCCTTCCATCGCTGCTTGCAGCTTTAATTAGGGACCGAGCACCGATGGTGCGAGGAGCCTATTGAATCTGCTCCGTTTATTATTCTTCTTCTTCTTCTTCTTCTTCTTCTTCTTCTTCTCCAAACTTAATCGCATTTTAGAGGGCCTAAACATGCTCGAAAAGTCAGGAAACTTTGCACACGCATCAGAACTGGTGAAAATTTACGTCTGATATGGGTTTCAGGAGTAGGTGTGGCAAAATGGCTCGACAGCGTCACCTATAAATATTCAGCGGAGTGCGCCTCGAGCTACGTTTCACGTACATGTACGAAAATTGGTACACTCATGTAACATAACAATACCTACAAAAAAGTATCTTGGTACAATATCAGAAACCAAACAGGAAGTCGATTATTTTGAATTTTCTCGTCATATTTTGTGTCATTTTTGCCATTTGCAGGTGTCATACTTTAACGAACTCCTCCCAGAGATTTATTCAGATGAACACCAAAATTGGTCATTGTAATCTAAAGCCCTTTGTGACGTTAAATTGCGAAGATCTAGAGTTTTCATCGGAGGGTGTGTCCGTGGCGTCCTGTCAAATTTCGATGTTTCGCCATGAAACAGGAAGTTGTTATAACTCAGGCATGCTATGTCCGATCTACACCAAACTTCCCATGTTTGATAAGACTCCTGACCTGAAGAGATCTAGGTGACCACATTCATATAAATTCATAGCGCCACCTGCTGGCAACAGGAAGTGACATGTTTTACTCTGTAACTAACTCCTCCTACAGATTTAATGACATAAACATAATATTTAGGTCAGTCTAACCTAAAGGCCTTTGTGATGTTAAATTGCGAAGATCTAGAGTTTTCGTTAAAGGGCGTGTCCATGGCGGCATAACAAATTTCGATGTCTCGCCATGGGAATAAAAGTTGTTGTAACTCATCCATACAATGTTCAATCTGCCCCAGACTTCACATGTTCGAGAAGAATCCAGGCCTGAACACATCTAAATACGAATATTCCATTATAATCAGAGCGCCACCTGCTGGCAACAGGAAATTACTTGTTTTACACTAACTTAAACATGCAATGTCCAATCTTTACCAAACTTCACATGTTTGACAAGACTCCTGACCTGAAAAGATCTAAGTGACAATATTCATATAAATTCATAGCGCCACCTGCTGGCAACAGGAAGTGATATGTTTTACTCTGTAACTAACTCCTCCTAGAGATTTAATGACATCAACATAATATATAGGTAGTCTAATCTAAAGGCCTTTCTGGTGTTGAATTGCAAAGAGCTTGAGTTTTCGCTAATGGGCGTGTCTATGGCGGCGTGACAAAATTCAAAGTCTCGCCATGGGAATAGAAGCTGTCGTTACTCAGCCATAAAATGTCCGATCTGTCCCAAACTTCACACTTTTGATAAGAGCCATGGCCTGTAGACATCTCTGTGCCAATTTTTATTTATAGACATAGCGCCACCTGCTGGCAACAGGAAATTACTTGTTTTACACTAACTTAAACATGCAATGTCCAATCTGCACCAAACTTCATATGTTTTTTAAAAGTACTGGATGAAGACATCTACATGCCAATGTTCAGTTAAATATATAGCGCCACCTGCTGGCAACAGGAAATTTCTTGTTTTACACTAACTTAAATATGCAATGTCCAATCTGCACCAAACTTCATATGTTTTTTAAAAGTACTGGATGAAGACATCTACATGCCAATGTTCAGTTATGGATGTTGCGCCACCAGCTGGCAGTAGGTTTGGTACATATAAATGACTTTGACATATTCCTCTATATTTACCTTTTTAAATGCATATTGCTCACTGTTCCCTGTCTTTCTGAAGCCACCGGTCGGCGGTGAGCCGGGCGAGGTCCCTTTCCATCGCTGCTTGCAGCTTTAATTAGGGACCGAGCACCGATGGTGCGAGGACCCTATTGAATCTGCTCCGTTTATTATTAGGGACCGAGCACCGATGGTGCGAGGACCCTATTGAATCTGCTCCGTTTATTAGGGACCGAGCACCAATGGTGCAGAGGACCCTATTGAATCTGCTCCGTTTATTATTATTATTATTATTATTCTTCTTCTTCTCCAAACTTAATCGCATTTTAGAGGGCCTAAACATGCTCGAAAAGTCAGGAAACTTTGCACACGCGTCAGAACTGGTGAAAATTTACGTCTGATATGGGTTTCAGGAGTAGGTGTGGCAAAATGGCTCGACAGCGCCACCTATAAATATTCAGCGGAGTGCGCCTCGAGCTACGTTTCACGTACATGTACGAAAATCGGTACACTCATGTAACTTAACAATACCTACAAAAAAGTCTCTTGGTACGAAATCAGAAACCAAACAGGAAGTCGGGTATTTTGAATTTTCTCGTCATATTTTGTATCATTTTTGCCATTTTCAGGTGTCATACTTTAACGAACTCCTCCCAGAGATATTTCCAGATGAACACCAAAATTGGTCATTGTAATCTAAAGCCCTTTGTGACGTTAAATTGTGAAGATCTAGAGTTTTCATCGGAGGGCGTGTCCGTGGCGTCCTGTCAAATTTTGATGTTTCGCCATGAAACAGGAAGTTGTTATATCTCAGGCATGCTATGTCCGATCTGCACCAAACTTCACATGTTTGATAATAATCCTGACCTGAAGAGATCTAAGTGACCATATTCAGTTATAGTCATAGCGCCACCTGCTGGCAACAGGAAGTGACATGTTTTAATCTGTAACTAACTCCTCCTAGAGTTTTAATGACATCAACATAATATTTAGGTCAGTTTAATCTAAAGGCCTTTGTGATGTTAAATTGCGA
The DNA here is from genome assembly GCA_027422435.1 of Schizopygopsis pylzovi. NCBI lineage: Eukaryota > Metazoa > Chordata > Actinopteri > Cypriniformes > Cyprinidae > Schizopygopsis > Schizopygopsis pylzovi. Next base: position 31,831,047 of record CM049818.1, on the reverse strand, counting down.
AGAGCTTGAGTTTTCGCTAATGGGCGTGTCCTTGGCGGCATCACAAATATCGATGTCTCGCCATGGGAATAAAAGTTGTTTTAACTCAGCCATACAATAACCGATCTGCCCCAGACTTCACATGTTCGATAAGAATCCAGACCTGAACACATCTAAATACGAATATTCCATTATAATCAGAGCGCCACCTGCTGGCAACAGGAAATGACTTGATTTACACTAACTTAAACATGCAATGTCCAATCTGCACCAAACTTCACATATTTGGTAAGACTCCTGACCTGAAGAGATCTAAGTGACCATATTCATATAAATTCATAGCGCCACCTGCTGGCAACAGGAAGTGATATGTTTTACTCTATAACTAACTCCCCCTAGAGATTTAATGACATCAATATATTATTTAGGTCAGTCTAATCTAAAGGCCTTTGTGATGTTATATTGCGAAGAGCTTGAGTATTCGCTAATGGGCGTGTCAATGGCGGCGTGACAAAATTTGATGTCTCGCCATGGGAATAGAAGCTGTTGTTACTCAGACAGTAAAATATCCGATCTAACCCAAACTTCACACGTTTGATAAGAGCCATGGCCTGAAGACATCTACGTGCCAATGTTTAGTTATAGACATAGCGCCACCTGCTGGCTACATGAAATTACTTGTTTTACACTAACTTGAACATGCAATGTCCAATCTGCACCCAACTTCACATATTTTGTAAGAGTCCCGTCCCGAAAACATCTAAAGGCCAATATTCAGATGTAATCATAGCGCCACCTGTTGACAACAGGATATGCCAGGCTTTACACTAACTCAATCATACCATGTTCAATCTGCACCAAACTTCATATGTTTGATAAAAGTATTGGTCTGAAGATATCCAAATGCCAATGTTCGGTTAAAGACATAGCGCCACCTGCTGGCAACAGGTTTGGCACATATAAATGACTTTGATGCATTCCTCTATACTTACCTTTTTAAATGCATATTGCTCACCGTTCCCTGTCTTTCTGAAGCCACTGGTCGGCGGTGCCGGGTGCGAGGTCCCTTCCATCGCTGCTTGCAGCTTTAATTATTCTTATTATTCTTCTTCTTCTTCTTCTTCTTCTCCAAACTTAATCGCATTTTAGAGGGCCTAAACATGCTCGAAAAGTCAGGAAACTTTGCACACGCGTCAGAACTGGTGAAAATTTACGTCTGATATGGGTTTCAGAAGTAGGTGTGGCAAAATGGCTCGACAGCGCCACCTATAAATATTCAGCGGAGTGCGCCTCGAGCTACGTTTCATGTACATGTACGAAAATCGGTACACTTATGTAACTTAACAATACCTACAAAAAAGTCTTCAGGTACGAAATCAGAAACCCAACAGGAAGTCGGCTATTTTGAATTTTCTCGTCATATTTTGTGTCATTTTTGCCATTTTCAGGTGTCATACTTTAACGAACTCCTCCCAGAGATTTATTCAGATGAACACCAAAATTGGTCAGTGTAATCTAAAGCCCTTTGTGACGTTAAATTGCGAAGATCTAGAGTTTTCATCGGAGGGCGTGTCCGTGGCGTCCTGTCAAATTTTGATGTTTCGCCATGAAACAGGAAGTTGTTATATCTCAGGCATGCTATGTCCGATCTACACCAAACTTCACATGTTTGATAAGAATCCTGACCTGAAGAGATCTAAGTGACCATATTCAGTTATAGTCATAGCGCCACCTACTGGCAACAGGAAGTGACATGTTTTACTCTGTAACTAACTCCTCCTAGAGATTTAATGACATCAACATAATATTTAGGTCAGTTTAATCTAACGGCCTTTGTGATGTTAAATTGCGAAGAGCTTGAGTTTTCGCTAATGGCCGTGTCCTTGGCGGCATCACAAATTTCGATGTCTCGCCATGGGAATAAAAGTTGTTGTAACTCAGCCATGCAATAACCGATCTGCCCCAGACTTCACACGTTCGATAAGAATCCAGGCCTGAACACATCTAAATATGAATATTTAATTATAATTAGAGCGCCACCTGCTGGCAACAGGAAATGACTTCTTTTACACTATCTTAAACATGCAATGTCCAATCTGCACCAAACTTCACACTTTTGATAAAAATATTGGTCTGAAGATATCTAAATGCCAATGTTCAGTTAAAGATATAGCGCCACCTGCTGGCAACAGCAAATTACTTCTTTTAAACTAACTTAAGCATTCAATGTCCAACCTGCACCAAAATTCACGTATTTGGTAAGAGCCCTGACCTGAAGATATCTAAAGGCCAAAATTCAGATATAATCATAGCGCCACCTGCTGACAACAGGATATATCATGCTTTACACTATCTCAAACATACCATGTTCAATCTGCACCAAACTTCATATGTTTGATAAAAGTATTGGTCTAAAGACATCTACATGCCAATGTTTAGTTATAGACATAGCGCCACCTGGTGGCTACAGGAAATTACTTGTTTTACACCAACTTAAACATGCATTGTCCAATCTGCACCAAACTTCACACATTTGGTAAGATTCCTGGCCTGAAGACATCTAAAGGCCAATATTCAGATGTAATCATAGCGCCACCTGTTGACAACAGGATGTGTCAGGCTTTACACTAACTCAAACATACTATGTTCAATCTGCACCAAACTTCATATGTTTGATAAAAGTAATAGACTGAAGACATCTACATGTTAATGTTCAGTTATGGACATAGCGCCACCAGCTGGCAGCAGGTTTGACACATATAAATGACTATGACACATTCCTCTATATTTACCTTTTTAAATGCATATTGCTCACCGTTCCCTGTCTTTCTGAAGCCACCGGTTGGCGGTGCTGGGTGCGAGGTCCCTTCCATCGCTGCTTGCAGCTTTAATTAGGGACCGAGCACCGATGGTGTGAGGACCCTATTGAATCTGCTCTGTTTATTATTCTTATTATTCTTCTTCTTCTTCTTCTTCTTCTCCAAACTTAATCGCATTTTAGAGGGCCTAAACATGCTCGAAAAGTCAGGAAACTTTGCACACACGTCAGAACTGGTGAAAATTTATGTCTGATATGGGTTTCAGAAGTAGGTGTGGCAAAATGGCTCGACAGCGCCACCTATAAATATTCAGCAGAGTGCGCCTCGAGCTCCGTTTCACGTACATGTACAAAAATCGGTAAAATTATGTAACTTAAAAATACCTACAAAAAAGTCTCCAGGTACGAAATCAGAAACCCAACAGGAAGTCGGCTATTTTGAATTTTCTCGTCATATTTTGTGTCATTTTTGCCATTTTCAGGTGTCATACTTTAACGAACTCCTCCCAGAGATTTATTCAGATGAACACCAAAATTGGTCATTGTAATCTAAAGCCCTTTGTGACGTTAAATTGCGAAGATCTAGAGTTTTCACCGGAGGGCGTGTCCGTGGCGTCCTGTCAAATTTTGATGTTTCGCCATGAAACAGGAAGTTGTTATATCTCAGGCATGCTATGTCCGATCTACACCAAACTTCACATGTTTGATAAGACTCCTGATATGAAGAGATCTAAGTGACCATATTCAGTTATAGTCATAGCGCCACCTGCTGGCAACAGGAAGTGACATGTTTTACTCTGTAACTAACTCCTCCTAGAGATTTAATGACTAAAACATAATATTTAGGTCAGTCTAACCTAAAGGCCTTTGTGATGTTAAATTGCGAAGATCTAGAATTTTCGTTAAAGGACGTGTCCATGGCGGCATCACAAATTTCGATGTCTCGCCATGGGAATAAAAGTTGTTGTAACTCAGCCATACAATGTCCGATCTGCCCAAGACTTCACACGTTCGATAAGAATCCAGGCCTGAACACATCTAAATACGAATATTTCATTATAATTAGAGCGCCACCTGCTGGCAACAGGAAATGTCTTCTTTTACACTATCTTAAGCATGCAATGTACAATCTGCACCAAACTTCACACTTTTGATAAAAATATTGGTCTGAAGATATCTAAATGCCAATGTTCAGTTAAAGATATAGCGCCACCTGCTGGCAACAGCAAATTACTTCTTTTAAGCTAACTTAAGCATTCAATGTCCAATCTGCACCAAAATTCACGTATTTGGTAAGAGCCCTGACCTGAAGATATCTAAAGGCCAAAATTCAGATATAATCATAGCGCCACCTGCTGACAACAGGATATATCATGCTTTACACTAACTCAAACATACTATGTTCAATCTGCACCAAACTTCATATGTTTGATAAATGTATTGGTCTGAAGACATCTACATGCCAATGTTTAGTTATAGACATAGCGCCACCTGGTGGCTACAGGAAATTACTTGTTTTACACCAACTTAAACATGCATTGTCCAATCTGCACCAAACTTCACATATTTGGTAAGATTCCTGGCCTGAAGACATCTAAAGGCCAATATTCAGATGTAATCATAGCGCCACCTGTTGACAACAGGATGTGTCAGGCTTTACACTAACTCAAACATACTATGTTCAATCTGCACCAAACTTCATATGTTTGATAAAAGTGCTAGACTGAAGACATCTACATGTTAATGTTCAGTTATGGACATAGCGCCACCAGCTGGCAGCAGGTTTGACACATATAAATGACTATGACACGTTCCTCTATATTTACCTTTTTAAATGCATATTGCTCACTGTTCCCTGTCTTTCTGAAGCCACCGGTCGGCGGTGAGCCGGGCGAGGTCTCTTCCATCGCTGCTTTCAGCTTTAATTAGGGACCGAGCACCGATGGTGCGAGGACCCTATTGAATCTGCTCTGTTTATTATTCTTATTATTCTTCTTCTTCTTCTTCTTCTCCAAACTTAATCGCATTTTAGAGGGCCTAAACATGCTCGAAAAGTCAGGAAACTTTGCACACGCATCAGAACTGGTGAAAATTTACGTCTGATATGGGTTTCAGGAGTAGGTGTGGCAAAATGGCTCGACAGCGCCACCTATAAATATTCAGCGGAGTGCGCCTCGAGCTACGTTTCACGTACATGTACGAAAATCGGTACACTTATGTAACTTAACAATACCTACAAAAAAGTCTCCAGGTACGAAATCAGAAACCCAACAGGAAGTCGGCTATTTTGAATTTTCTCGGCATATTTTGTGTCATTTTTGCCATTTTCAGGTGTCATACTTTAACCAACTCCTCCCAGAGATTTATTCAGATGAACACCAAAATTGGTCAGTGTAATCTAAAGCCCTTTGTGACGTTAAATTGCGAAGATCTAGAGTTTTCATCGGAGGGCGTGTCCGTGGCATCCTGTCAAATTTTGATGTTTCGCCATGAAACATGAAGTTGTTATATCTCAGGCATGCTATGTCCGATCTTCACCAAACTTCACACGTTTGATAAGAATCCTGACCTGAAGAGATCTAAGTGACCATATTCAGTTATAGTCATAGCGCCACCTGCTGGCAACAGGAAGTGACGTTTTACTCTGTAACTAACTCCTCCTAGAGATTTAATGACATAAACATAATATTTAGGTCAGTCTAACCTAAAGGCCTTTGTGATGTTAAATTGCGAAGATCTAGAGTTTTCGTTAAAGGGCGTGTCCATGGCGGCATCACAAATTTCAATGTCTCGCCATGGGAATAAAAGTTGTTGTAACTCAGCCATACAATGTCCGATCTGCTCCAGACTTCACACGTTCGATAAGAATCCAGGCCTGAATACATCTAAATACGAATATTTCATTATAATTAGAGCGCCACCTGCTGGCAACAGGAAATTACTTCTTTTACACTATCTTAAACATGCAATGTCCAATCTGCACCAAACTTCACATATTTGTTAAGACTCCGGACTTGAAGAGATCTACGTGACCATATTCATATAAATTCATAGCGCCACCTGCTGGCAACAGGAAATAATATGTTTTACTCTGTAACTAACTCCTCCTAGAGATTTAATGACATCAACATAATTTTTAGGTCAGTCTAATCTAAAGGTCTTTGCGATGTTATATTGCGAAGAGCTTGAGTTTTCGCTAATGGGCGTGTTCATGGTGGCGTGACACAATTCGATGTCTCGCCATGGGAATAGAAGCTGTTGTTACTCAGCCATAAAATGTCCGATCTGCCCAAACTTCACACTTTTGATAAGAGCCATGGCCTGAACACATCTAAATACGAATATTCCATTATAATCAGAGCGCCACCTGTTGACAACAGGATATATCATGCTTTACACTAACTCAAACATACCATGTTCAATCTGCACCAAAATTCATATGTTTGATAAAAGTACTGGTCTGATGATATGTCCACGATAATGTCCAGTTAAAGACATAGCGTCACCTGCTGGAAACAGGAAATTATTTGTTTTACACTAACTTAAGCATGAAATGTCCAATCTGCACCAAACTTCACATATTTGGTAAGAGTCCTGGCCTGATGACATCTAAAGGCCAATATTCATATGTAATCATAGCGCCACCTGTTGACCACAGGATATTTTATGTTTTACACTAATTCAACTATACCATGTTCAATCTACACATTTTTGGTAAGAGCCATGGCCTGAAGACCTCTAAAATCCAATATTCAGATGTAACCATTGCGCCACTTGTTGACAACAGGATATGTCAGGCTTTACACTAACTCAAACATACTATGTTCAATCTGCACCAAACTTCATATGTTTAATAAAGGTGCTAGCCTGAAGACATCTACATGTTAATGTTCAGTTATGGACACAGCGCCACCAGCTGACAGCAGGTTTGACACGTATAAAGGACTTTGACATTTTCCTCTATATTTGCATTGTTAAATGCATATTGCTCACCGTTCCCTGTCTTTCTGAAGCCACCGGTCGGCGGTGAGCCGGGTGCGAGGTCCCTTCCATCGCTGCTTGCAGCTTTAATTAGGGACCGAGCACCGATGGTGCGAGGACCCTATTGAATCTGCTCCGTTTATTATTCTTTTCTTCTTCTTCTTCTTCTTCTTCTTCTTCTTCTCCAAACTTAATCGCATTTTAGAGGGCCTAAACATGCTCGAAAAGTCAGGAAACTTTGCACACGCGTCAGAACTGGTGAAAATTTACGTCTGATATGGGTTTCAGAAGTAGGTGTGGCAAAATGGCTCGACAGCGCCACCTATAAATATTCAGCGGAGTGCGCCTCGAGCTACGTTTCACGTACATGTACGAAAATCGGTACACTTATGTAACTTAACAATACCTACAAAAAAGTCTCCGGTACGAAATCAGAAACCCAACAGGAAGTCGGCTATTTTGAATTTTCTCGGCATATTTTTGCCCATTTTCAGGTGTCATACTTTAACCAACTCCTCCCAGAGATTTATTCGATGAACACCAAAATTGGTCAGTGTAATCTAAAGCCCTTTGTGACGTTAAATTGCGAAGATCTAGAGTTTTCATGGAGGGCGTGTCCGTGGCTCCTGTCAAATTTTGATGTTTCGCCATGAAACAGAAGTTGTTATATCTCAGGCATGCTATGTCCGATCTTCACCAAACTTCACAGTTTGATAAGAATCCTGATGAAGAGATCTAAGTGACCATATTCAGTTATAGTCATAGCGCCACCTGCTGGCAACAGGAAGTGACGTTTTACTCTGTAACTAACTCCTCCTAGAGATTTAATGACATCAAAAAAAAAAAAAAAAAAAAAAAAAAAAAAAAAAAAAAAAAAAAAAAAAAAAAAAAAAAAAAAAAAAAAAAAAAAAAAAAAAAAAAAAAAAAAAAAAAAAAAAAAAAAAAAAAAAAAAAAAAAAAAAAAAAAAAAAAAAAAAAAAACCCCCCCCCCCCCCCCCCCCCCCCCCCCCCCCCCCCCCCCCCCCCCCCCCCCCCCCCCCCCCCCCCCCCCCCCCCCCCCCCCCCCCCCCCCCCCCCCCCCCCCCACTAACTCAAACATACCATGTTCAATCTGCACCAAAATTCATATGTTTGATAAAAGTACTGGTCTGATGATATGTCCACGATAATGTCCAGTTAAAGACATAGCGTCACCTGCTGGAAACAGGAAATTATTTGTTTTACACTAACTTAAGCATGAAATGTCCAATCTGCACCAAACTTCACATATTTGGTAAGAGTCCTGGCCTGATGACATCTAAAGGCCAATATTCATATGTAATCATAGCGCCACCTGTTGACCACAGGATATTTTATGTTTTACACTAATTCAACTATACCATGTTCAATCTACACATTTTTGGTAAGAGCCATGGCCTGAAGACCTCTAAAATCCAATATTCAGATGTAACCATTGCGCCACTTGTTGACAACAGGATATGTCAGGCTTTACACTAACTCAAACATACTATGTTCAATCTGCACCAAACTTCATATGTTTAATAAAGGTGCTAGCCTGAAGACATCTACATGTTAATGTTCAGTTATGGACACAGCGCCACCAGCTGACAGCAGGTTTGACACGTATAAAGGACTTTGACATTTTCCTCTATATTTGCATTGTTAAATGCATATTGCTCACCGTTCCCTGTCTTTCTGAAGCCACCGGTCGGCGGTGAGCCGGGTGCGAGGTCCCTTCCATCGCTGCTTGCAGCTTTAATTAGGGACCGAGCACCGATGGTGCGAGGACCCTATTGAATCTGCTCCGTTTATTATTCTTATTCTTCTTCTTCTTCTTCTTCTTCTTCTTCTTCTCCAAACTTAATCGCATTTTAGAGGGCCTAAACATGCTCGAAAAGTCAGGAAACTTTGCACACGCGTCAGAACTGGTGAAAATTTACGTCTGATATGGGATTCAGAAGTAGGTGTGGCAAAATGGCTCGACAGCGCCACCTATAAATATTCAGCGGAGTGCGCCTCGAGCTACGTTTCACGTACATGTACGAAAATCGGTACACTTATGTAACTTAACAATACCTACAAAAAAGTCTCCAGGTACGAAATCAGAAACCCAACAGGAAGTCGGCTATTTTGAATTTTCTCGGCATATTTTGTGTCATTTTTGCCATTTTCAGGTGTCATACTTTAACCAACTCCTCCCAGAGATTTATTCAGATGAACACCAAAATTGGTCAGTGTAATCTAAAGCCCTTTGTGACGTTAAATTGCGAAGATCTAGAGTTTTCATCGGAGGGCGTGTCCGTGGCATCCTGTCAAATTTTGATGTTTCGCCATGAAACATGAAGTTGTTATATCTCAGGCATGCTATGTCCGATCTTCACCAAACTTCACACGTTTGATAAGAATCCTGACCTGAAGAGATCTAAGTGACCATATTCAGTTATAGTCATAGCGCCACCTGCTGGCAACAGGAAGTGACGTTTTACTCTGTAACTAACTCCTCCTAGAGATTTAATGACATAAACATAATATTTAGGTCAGTCTAACCTAAAGGCCTTTGTGATGTTAAATTGCGAAGATCTAGAGTTTTCGTTAAAGGGCGTGTCCATGGCGGCATCACAAATTTCAATGTCTCGCCATGGGAATAAAAGTTGTTGTAACTCAGCCATACAATGTCCGATCTGCTCCAGACTTCACACGTTCGATAAGAATCCAGGCCTGAATACATCTAAATACGAATATTTCATTATAATTAGAGCGCCACCTGCTGGCAACAGGAAATTACTTCTTTTACACTATCTTAAACATGCAATGTCCAATCTGCACCAAACTTCACATATTTGTTAAGACTCCGGACTTGAAGAGATCTACGTGACCATATTCATATAAATTCATAGCGCCACCTGCTGGCAACAGGAAATAATATGTTTTACTCTGTAACTAACTCCTCCTAGAGATTTAATGACATCAACATAATTTTTAGGTCAGTCTAATCTAAAGGTCTTTGCGATGTTATATTGCGAAGAGCTTGAGTTTTCGCTAATGGGCGTGTTCATGGTGGCGTGACACAATTCGATGTCTCGCCATGGGAATAGAAGCTGTTGTTACTCAGCCATAAAATGTCCGATCTGCCCCAAACTTCACACTTTTGATAAGAGCCATGGCCTGAACACATCTAAATACGAATATTCCATTATAATCAGAGCGCCACCTGTTGACAACAGGATATATCATGCTTTACACTAACTCAAACATACCATGTTCAATCTGCACCAAAATTCATATGTTTGATAAAAGTACTGGTCTGATGATATGTCCACGATAATGTCCAGTTAAAGACATAGCGTCACCTGCTGGAAACAGGAAATTATTTGTTTTACACTAACTTAAGCATGAAATGTCCAATCTGCACCAAACTTCACATATTTGGTAAGAGTCCTGGCCTGATGACATCTAAAGGCCAATATTCATATGTAATCATAGCGCCACCTGTTGACCACAGGATATTTTATGTTTTACACTAATTCAACTATACCATGTTCAATCTACACATTTTTGGTAAGAGCCATGGCCTGAAGACCTCTAAAATCCAATATTCAGATGTAACCATTGCGCCACTTGTTGACAACAGGATATGTCAGGCTTTACACTAACTCAAACATACTATGTTCAATCTGCACCAAACTTCATATGTTTAATAAAGGTGCTAGCCTGAAGACATCTACATGTTAATGTTCAGTTATGGACACAGCGCCACCAGCTGACAGCAGGTTTGACACGTATAAAGGACTTTGACATTTTCCTCTATATTTGCATTGTTAAATGCATATTGCTCACCGTTCCCTGTCTTTCTGAAGCCACCGGTCGGCGGTGAGCCGGGTGCGAGGTCCCTTCCATCGCTGCTTGCAGCTTTAATTAGGGACCGAGCACCGATGGTGCGAGGACCCTATTGAATCTGCTCCGTTTATTATTCTTCTTCTTCTTCTTCTTCTTCTTCTTCTTCTTCTTCTCCAAACTTAATCGCATTTTAGAGGGCCTAAACATGCTCGAAAAGTCAGGAAACTTTGCACACGCGTCAGAACTGGTGAAAATTTACGTCTGATATGGGATTCAGAAGTAGGTGTGGCAAAATGGCTCGACAGCGCCACCTATAAATATTCAGCGGAGTGCGCCTCGAGCTACGTTTCACGTACATGTACGAAAATCGGTACACTTATGTAACTTAACAATACCTACAAAAAAGTCTCCGGGTACGAAATCAGAAACCCAACAGGAAGTCGGCTATTTTGAATTTTCTCGTCATATTTTTGCCATTTTCAGGTGTCATACTTTAACGAACTCCTCCCAGAGATTTATTCGGATGAACACCAAAATTGGTCAGTGTAATCTAAAGCCTTTTGTGACGTTAAATTGCGAAGATCTAGAGTTTTCATTGGAGGGCGTGTCCGTGGCGTCCTGTCAAATTTTGATGTTTCGCCATGAAACAGGAAGTTGTTATATCTCAGGCATGCTATGTCCGATCTACACCAAACTTCACATGTTTGATAAGACTCCTGATATGAAGAGATCTAAGTGACCATATTCAGTTATAGTCATAGCGCCACCTGCTGGCAACAGGAAGTGACATGTTTTACTCTGTAACTAACTCCTCCTAGAGATTTAATGACATCAACATAATATTTAGGTCAGTCTAACCTAAAGGCCTTTGTGATGTTAAATTGCGAAGATCTAGAGTTTTCGTTAAAGGGCGTGTCCATGGCGGCATCACAAATTTTGATGTCTCGCCATGTGAATAAAAGTTGTTGTAACTCAGCCATACAATGTCCGATCTGCCCCAGACTTCACACGTTCGATAAGAATCCAGACCTGAACACATCTAAATACGAATATTTTCATTATATATAGAGCGCCACCTGCTGGCAACAGGAAATGACTTCTTTTACACTATCTTAAACATGCAATGTCCAATCTGCACCAAACTTCACACTTTTAATAAAAATATTGGTCTGAAGATATCTAAGTGCCAATGTTCAGTTAAAGATATAGCGCCACCTGCTGGCAACAGCAAATTACTTCTTTTAAACTAACTTAAGCATTCAATGTCCAATCTGCACCAAAATTCACGTATTTGGTAAGAGCCCTGACCTGAAGATATCTAAAGGCCAAAATTCAGATATAATCATAGCGCCACCTGCTGACAACAGGATATATCATGCTTTACACTATCTCAAACATACCATGTTCAATCTGCATCAAACTTCATATGTTTGATAAAAGTATTGGTCTGAAGACATCTACATGCCAATGTTTAGTTATAGACATAGCGCCACCTGGTGGCTACAGGAAATTACTTGTTTTACACCAACTTAAACATGCATTGTCCAATCTGCACCAAACTTCACACATTTGGTAAGATTCCTGGCCTGAAGACATCTAAAGGCCAATATTCAGATGTAATCATAGCGCCACCTGTTGACAACAGGATGTGTCAGGCTTTACACTAACTCAAACATACTATGTTCAATCTGCACCAAACTTCATATGTTTGATAAAAGTGCTAGACTGAAGACATCTACATGTTAATGTTCAGTTATAGACATAGCGCCACCAGCTGGCAGCAGGTTTGACGCATATAAATGACTATTACACATTCCTCTATATTTACCTTTTTAAATGCATATTGCTCACCGTTCCCTGTCTTTCTGAAGCCACCGGTTGGCGGTGCTGGGTGCGAGGTCCCTTCCATCGCTGCTTGCAGCTTTAATTAGGGACCGAGCACCGATGGTGCAGAGGACCCTATTGAATCTGCTCCGTTTATTATTATTATTATTATTATTCTTCTCCAAACTTAATCGCATTTTAGAGGGCCTAAACATGCTCGAAAAGTCAGGAAACTTTGCACACGCATCAGAACTGGTGAAAATTTACGTCTGATATGGGTTTCAGGAGTAGGTGTGGCAAAATGGCTCGACAGCGCCACCTATAAATATTCAGCAGAGTGCGCCTCGAGCTACGTTTCACGTACATGTATGAAAATCGGTACACTCATGTAACATAACAATACCTACAAAAAAGTCTCCTGGAACGAAATCCGAAACCCAACAGGAAGTCGGTTATTTTGAATTTTCTCGTCATATTTAGTGACATTTTTGCCATTTGCAGGTGTCATACTTTAACGAACTCCTCCCAGAGATTTAATCGGATGAACACCAAAATTGGTCATTGCAATCTAAAGCCCTTTGTGACGTTAAATTGCGAAGATCTAGAGTTTTCATCGGAGGGCGTGTCCGTGGCGTCCTCTCAAATTTCGATGTTTCGCCATGAAACAGGAAGTTGTTATAACTCAGGCATGCTATGTCCGATCTGCACCAAACTTCACATGTTTGATAAGACTCCTGATATGAAGAGATCTACATGACCATATTCAGTTATAGTAATAGCGCCACCTGCTGGCAACAGGAAGTGACATGTTTTACTCTGTAACTAACTCCTCCTACAAATTTAATGACATCAACATAATATTTAGGTCAGTCTAACCTAAAGGCCTTTGTGATGTTAAATTGCGAAGATCTAGAGTTTTCATGGGAGGGCGTGTCCGTGGCGTCCTGTCAAATTTCGATGTCTCGCCATGGGAATAAATGTTGTTGTAACTCAGCCATACAATGTTCGATCTGCCCCAGACTTCACATGTTCGATAAGAATCCAGGCCTGAACACATCTGAATATGTGTTTCAGAAGTAGGTGTGGCAAAATGGCTCGACAGCGCCACCTATACTGATTCAGCGGAGAGCCCTCAGGCTACGTTTCACGTACATGTATGAAAATCGGTACACTCATGTAACATAACAATACCTACAAAAAAGTCTCCTGGAACGAAATCCGAAACCCAACAGGAAGTCGGTTATTTTGAATTTTCTCGTCATATTTAGTGACATTTTTGCCATTTGCAGGTGTCATACTTTAACGAACTCCTCCCAGAGATTTATTCGCATGAACACCAAAATTGGTCATTGCAATCTAAAGCCCTTTGAGACGTTAAATTGCGAAGATCTAGAGTTTTCATTGGAGGGCGTGTCCGTGGCGTCCTGTCAAATTTCGATGTTTCGCCATGAAACAGGAAGTTGTTATAACTCAGGCATGCAATGTCCGATGTGCACCAAAATTCCCATGTTTGATAAGACTCCTGACCTGAAGAGATCTAGGTGACCACATTCATATAATTTCATAGCGCCACCTGCTGGCAACAGGAAGTGATATGTTTTACTCTGCAACTAACTCCTCCTAGAAATGTAATGACATCAACATAATTTTTAGTTCAGTCTAATCTAAAGGCCTTTGTGATGTTAATTTGCGAAGAGCTTGAGCTAATGGGCGTGTCCATGGCAGCGTGACAAAATTCGATATCTCGCCATGGGAATAGAAGCTGTTGTTACTCAGCCATAAAATGTCCGATCTGCCCCAAACTTCACATGGTTGATAAGAGCCATGGCCTGAAGACATCTACGTGCTAATGTTTAGTTATAGACATAGCGCCACCTGCTGGCTACAGGAAATTGCTTGTTTTACACTAACTTAAACATGCAATGTTCAATCTGCCCCAAATTTCATATGTTTGATAATAGTACTGGTTTGAAGACATCTAAATGCCAATGTTCAGTTATGGACATAGCGCCACCAGCTGGCAGCAGGTTTGGAACTTATAAATGACTTTGACGTATTCCTCTATATTTACCTTTTTAAATGCATATTGCTCACTGTTCCCTGTCATTCTGAAGCCACCGGTTGGCGGTGCCGGGTGCGAGGTCCCTTCCATCGCTGCTTGCAGCTTTAATTCTTATTATTCTTCTTCTTCTTCTCCAAACTTAATCGCATTTTAGAGGGCCTAAACATGCTCGAAAAGTCAGGAAACTTTGCACACGCATCAGAACTGGTGAAAATTTACGTCTGATATGGGTTTCAGGAGTAGGTGTGGCAAAATGGCTCGACAGCGCCACCTATAAATATTCAGCGGAGTGCGCCTCGAGCTACGTTTCACGTACATGTACGAAAATCGGTACACTCATGTAACTTAACAATACCTATAAAAAAGTCTCTAGGTACGAAATCAGAAACCAAACAGGAAGTCGGCTATTTTGAATTTTCTCGTCATATTTTGTATCATTTTTGCCATTTTCAGGTGTCATATTTTAACAAACTCCTCCCAGAGATATTTCCAGATGAACACCAAAATTGGTAATTGTAATCTAAAGCCCTTTGTGACGTTAAATTGCGAAGATCTAGAGTTTTCATCGGAGGGCGTGTCCGTGGCGTCCTGTCAAATTTTGATGTTTCGCCATGAAACAGGAAGTTGTTATATCTCAGGCATGCTATGTCCGATCTACACCTAACTTCACATGTTTGATAAGAATCCTGACCTGAAGAGATCTAAGTGACCATATTCAGTTATAGTCATATCGCCACCTGCTGGTAACAGGAAGTGACATGTTTCACTCTGTAACTAACTCCTCCTAGAGATTTAATGACATCAACATAATATTTAGGTCAGTTTAATCTAAAGGCCTTTGTGATGTTATATTGCGAAGAGCTTGTGTTTTTGCTTAAGGGGCGTGTCCATGACGGCGTGACAAAATTCGATGTCTCGCCATGGGAATAGAAGCTGTTGTTACTCTGCCATAAAATTTCCGATCTGCCCCAAACTTCACACGTTTGATAAGATCCATGGCTTGAAGACATCTACATGCCAATGTTTAGATATAGACATAGCGCCACCTGCTGGCTACAGGAAATGACTTGTTTTACACCAAATTCAACATACAATGTTCAATCTGCACCAAACTTAATATGTTTTTTTTAATTACTGGTCTGAAGACATATACTACATTTTCAGTTCAGTTATCTATATAGTGCCACCTGCTGGCCACAGGAAATTCATTGTTTTACAGTAAATCAAACATGCATTGTCCAATCCGCACCAAACTTCACATATTTGGTAAGATTCCTGGCCTGAAGACCTCTAATGGCCAATATTCAGATGTAACCTTAGCGCCACCTGTTGACAACAGGATGTGTCAGGCTTTACGCTAACTCAGACATACTATGTCCAATCTGCACCAAACTTCACATGTTTGTTAAGAGCCATGGCCTGAAGACATCTACATGCCAATGTTTAGTTATAGACATAGCGCCACCTGCTGGCTCCAGGAAATTACTTGTTTTACACTAGCTTAAACATGCAATGTTCAATCTGCACCAAACTTCATATGTTTGAAAAAAGTGCTAGCCTGAAGACATCTACATGTTAATGTTCAGTTATGGACATGGCGACACCAGCTGGCAGCAGGTTTGTACATATAATGACTTTGACATATTCCTATATATTTGCATTTTTAAATGTATATTGCTCACTGTTCCCTGTCTTTCTGAAGCCACCGGTCGGCGGTGAGCCGGGCGAGGTCCCTTCCATCGCTGCTTGCAGCTTTAATTAGGGACCGAGCACCGATGGTGCGAGGACCCTATTGAATCTGCTCCGTTTATTCTTCTTCTTCTTCTTCTTCAAACTTAATCGCATTTTAGAGGGCCTAAACATGCTCGAAAAGTCAGGAAACTTTGCACACGCGTCAGAACTGGTGAAAATTTACGTCTGATATGGGTATCAGAAGTAGGTGTGGCAAAATGGCTCGACAGCGCCACCTATAAATATTCAGCGGAGGGCGCCTCGAGCTACGTTTCACGTACATGTACGAAAATCGGTACACTCATGTAACTTAACAATACCTACAAAAAAGTCTCCAGGTACGAAATCAGAAACCCAACAGGAAGTCGGCTATTTTGAATTTTCTCGTCATATTTTGTGTCATTTTTGCCATTTTCAGGTGTCATACTTTAATGAACTCCTCCCAGAGATAATTCCAGATGAACACCAAAATTGGTCATTGTAATCTAAAGCCCTTTGCGATGTTAAATTGCGAAGATCTTGAGTTTTCATCAGAGGGCGTGTCCGTGGCGTCCTGTCAAATTTCGATGTTTCGCCATGAAACAGGAAGTTGTTATAACTCAGGCATGCTATGTCCGATCTGCACCAAACTTCACATGTTTGATAAGACTCCTGATATGAAGAGATCTACATGACCATATTCAGTTATAGTAATAGCGCCACCTGCTGACAACAGAAAGTGACATGTTTTACTCTGTAACTAACTCCTACAGATTTAATGACATCAACATAATATTTAGGTCAGTCTAACCTAAAGGCCTTTGTGATGTTAAATTGCGAAGATCTAGAGTTTTCGTTAAAGGGCGTGTCCTTGGCGGCATCACAGATTTTGATGTCTCGCCATGGGAATAAAAATTGTTGTAACTCAGCCATACAATGTTCGATCTGCCCCAGACTTCACATTTCGATAAGAATCCAGGCCCGAACACATCTGAATATGGGTTTCAGAAGTAGGTGTGGCAAAATGGCTCGACAGCGCCACCCATACTCATTCAGCGGAGAGCCCTCGAGCTACGTTTCACGTACATGTACGAATATCAGTACACTCATGTAACATAACAATACCTACAAAAAAGTCTCCTGGAACGAAATCCGAAACCCAACAGGAAGTCGGTTATTTTGAATTTTCTCGTCATATTTAGTAACATTTTTGCCATTTGCAGGTGTCATACTTTAACGAACTCCTCCCAGAGATTTATTGGGATGAACACCAAAATTGGTCGTTGCAATCTAAAGCCCTTTGTGATGTTAAATTGCGAAGATCTAGAGTTTTCATTGGAGGGCGTGTCCGTGGCGTCCTGTCAAATTTCGATGTTTCGCCATGAAACAGGAAGTCGTTATAACTCAGGCATGCAATGTCCGATCTGCACCAAACTTCACATGTTTGATAAGACTCCTGATATGAAGAGATCTACTTGACCATATTCAGTCATAGTAATAGCGCCACCTGCTGGCAACAGGAAGTGACATGTTTTACTCTGTAACTAACTCCTCCTAGAGATTTAATGACATCAACACATTATTTGGTCAGTCTAATCTAAAGGCCTTTGTGATGTTAAGTGGAAGCCCAGATACCGTACTTCCACCCGCCCAATTGCACACTTCCGCGGGTTTGCCGTGAGCCCGGCCACCCTCAGCACCCTCAGGACCGCGCGGAGATGTTCCATATGCCGCTGCCAATCATTACTATGGATGATGATATCATCCAGATAGGCAGCGGCGTACGCGCTGTGGGGCCGGAGGACTTTGTCCATGAGGCGCTGGAAGGTGGCGGGAGCCCCGAACAAGCCGAACGGTAGCGTTATGAATTGGTGTAATCCGAACGGCGTGGTGAAGGCTGTTTTTTCCTTGGATAGTGGCGATAAGGGGATCTGCCAATACCCTTTCGTTAAATCCAGTGTCGAATAAAAGCGTGCCGCACCTAACTGATCAAGCAACTCGTCAACTCGGGGCATTGGATAAGCGTCGAACTTCGACACGGCATTCACCTTCCTGTAGTCCACACAGAACCGGATGGAGCCGTCCGTTTAAGGAACTAACTCCCATATTCAGATTCTGTAACGTGTTTTATCAGGAAGTGTATAGAGGACGTAATACCGATGAAAACAATCCGCATCTACCCCAATCACAAACCGTGGATTAACAGCGATGTTCGATCAGCCTTGTAAGCGCGGACATTTGCCTTTAAATCCGGAAACACTGACGATCGAAAACAAGCCATTTATGATCTCAGGAGATCCATCAAAGCCGCCAAACGACAATATAAAAACAAAGTTGAAGAACAATTCAACAACAACAACAACGCATGAAGCATGTGGCACGGCATCAACAACATCACAGGTTTTAAAGGGAACAAACCAGCTACTGTGAACATTGCCGCCTCTCTACCGGACGAGCTTAATAATTTGTATGCTCGTTTCGAGGCTGACAACACCGCCCATACAGAGAGCGCTCCCGCAGCTGCTGCAGAGGAGGTGAGTCCACTCTCCGTTTCTGTCACGGATGTAACCCGATCCTTCAAACGGGTAAACATCCACAAAGCTGTGGGTCCTGATGGCATTCCAGGCCGTGTGCTCAGAGCATGCGCAACCCGACTAGCCTGGGTTTTTACAGACATTTTAAATCTGTCCCTCTCTCTGTCAGTGGTTCCCTCCTGCTTCAAAAAATCCACCATTGTTCCCATACCGAAGAAAAATAAAATCACATGCTCGAATGACTGGAGGCCCGTTGCTCTGACACCCAACTTCAGCAAGTGTTTTGAGAAGCTCGTCAGAGACTACATCTGCTCTGTGCTGCCTGATTCACGGGACCCACTACAATTTGCATATCGCGGTAATCGTTCCACAGACGATGATATTGCCTTCACACTGCACACTGCTCTCTCCCACCTGGAAAATAAGAACACCTATGTGAGGATGCTGTTCGTGGATTATAGTTCAGCATTTAAAACCATCATGCCTGCCACACTGGTTGCGAAGCTCCAGACTTTGGGACTGAACAGATCTCTGTGCAGCTGGATCCTGGACTTCCTGACAGGCAGAAGTCAGGTGGTCAGAATGAGCAACAACACATCATCTCCCCTGGTCATCAACACTGGTGCTCCGCAGGGCTGCTTCCTCAGCCCACTCCTGTACTCCCTGTACACGCACGACTGTACAGCCACACACAGCTCTAACGTCATCGTCAAATTTGTCGATGACACAACGGTGATAGGCCTGATCACCGACAACGATGAAACGGCCTACAGAGAGGAGGTGAGTACCCTGATTAAATGGTGTCAGGAGAACCACCTCTCACTCAACATCGACAAGACCAAGGAGCTGGTGGTGGATTTCAGGAGACAGAGCAGAGAACACACACCCATCGCCATCGACAAGACACCTGTGGAGCGGGTAAACAGCTTTAGGTTCCTCGGCGTTCACATCACCGAGGATCTCACATGGTCTGCTCACACAGATGCAGTGCTGAAGAAGGCACATCAGCGCCTCTTCTTCCTGAGACGGCTGAGGAAGTTTGGAACGAGCCCCAGCATCCTCAGATCCTTCTACTCCTGCACTGTGGAGAGCATCCTGACCGGCTGCATCACCGCCTGGTTTGGAAACAGCACCGCTGGCAACCGCAAAGCTCTGCAAAGGGTCATGTGAACTGCAAGGGAGCTTCCCTCCCTCCAGGACATCTACACCAGGCGGTGTATAAGGAAACCAGGAGGATCATCAAGGACTCCAGCCACCCGTCCCACAGTCTGCTCTCTCTGCTGCCCTCAGGAAGACGTCTCCGCAGCATCCGATCCCGCACTAGCCGACTGAGGGATAGCTTTTTCCCTCAGGCTAATGAACAGCAAAAACTAATACACCCTACAGCACACTCCCACTTTACGATATGCCATGCACTGCACTTTAATACAGTTCAACTGGACTACACGCACACACTGCGCAAACACAACAATCTATCTGCTACCACTGGATACCATGCAACACACATCCATGACATTGCGTATCTGGCCTATGTAAAATCTGCTGCACCTTCGCATATTGTGTGTGTTTATATGTGTACATAATGTAGAATGTGTACATACTGTGTATAATGTGTATTGATAACTATAAGTATGTCTTAAAAAGTACACTGTGTGTACTTAGTATATGTATGTGTATATTGCACATTGTCATCTGTATAAGTCTGTAAGTATGTACTGTCTATATGTAAATAGTTTCTGTACTGTCTGGAGCACACTCTCAAGAATTTCACTCACCAAGGCACATGTGCTGTGGTGATGTGACAATAAAAGTGATTTGATTTGATTTGAACTGCTCCCCCACTGCTCCAAGTGTGTGTGCACTTGGATGGGTTAAATGCAGAAAACACATTTCACTGCTGGTTATACTCTTTATAATTGTGTATGTGACAAATAAATCTCATCTGAGCTTAATAAAGCTTAATAAATATAAATATTTGTAAACGACTTCACGTGGATCCACTGTGCCAACTGTCTCTTTAATACCGCGCGGTTTATTATTCATTCATATATTTATGTTGCTGAGTGGGCTGACATTTTTGAAACACCCACCAAACAAGAGAAAACGTATCTCAAACACCGTTTCCAGTAAACATGTTGTTCAACCCAGAAACTGTAGCAAAACACCGGTGTGAACTTGAACGTGCCCCTGGTTCCCTCGACAAAAAGCCAATAGGATTTTTCCATAGGCTTTTGGATTATCGCAAAACATAAGCTCTGTGTTCAATCATAGTTAATTAAATTTACACGTTTTGTCCATCAAGATAATCTTCACGAAATTATTTAACTTTGACAAATTGTGAAGCCTAAATAAAAGTGCCAGAACTGAAAATCTAAATTTAGGTTATAAACAAACTACTGCACCACGGTCGCTCGCCTTCGACGTCACCAGCACCGCGCTCCCGACAAATTTCTCAAACTTATTTTTAACATGTTCTGTGAAAAGGATTTACACTCTATATGAATTTTAATCCACGCTACATGAACCGTTTCATATAAACTGTAATAAATACAAAACTAGAGCCAAACTAAAACTGAAATGAGACATTAGTTATAAATAATATAGTGAATAAATGAAATAATCATAACAGAAGGACATATGAAAGCACGTATATCTGTACATTTCGAAATAAGGTGCTTTAAAAGTCAATAGTTCCTTGATTAATATGAATTAAAACGTATCGCCGCATATTCAATCTTTTAAATAACAGCAGAGTGAGCAAGTGTTTGGATATTTAGTGAACTAAGCACCACATTTCAGCTCCTTTTGTTAGGGTGGGTACACAATATGTTATTTTACACTTGCTTCTAGGAAATCCACAATCTATATACAGGTGCTGGTCATATAATTAGAATATCATCAAAAAGTTGATTTATTTCACTAATTCCATTCAAAAAGTGAAACTTGTATACATTCATTCCACACAGACTTATATATTTCAAGTGTTTATTTATTTTAATGATTATAACTGAGAACTAATGAAAACCCCAAATTCAGTATCTCAGAAAATTATAATATT
Organism: Schizopygopsis pylzovi; assembly: GCA_027422435.1. Taxonomy (NCBI): domain Eukaryota; kingdom Metazoa; phylum Chordata; class Actinopteri; order Cypriniformes; family Cyprinidae; genus Schizopygopsis; species Schizopygopsis pylzovi. The sequence continues at coordinate 31,809,244 of CM049818.1, read as the reverse complement.
ACTTAAGACCAATACAAAGAAAGGATTTTTAGAAATCTTGGCCAACTGAAAAGTATGAACATGAAAAGTATGAGCATGTACAGCACTCAATACTTAGTTGGGGCTCCTTTTGCCTGAATTACTGCAGCAATGCGGCGTGGCATGGAGTCGATCAGTCTGTGGCACTAATCAGGTGTTATGGGAGCCCAGGTTGCTCTGATAGTGGCCTTCAGCTCTTCTGCATTGTTGGGTCTGGCATATCGCATCTTCCTCTTCACAATACCCCATAGATTTTATATGGGGTTAAGGTCAGGCGAGTTTGCTGGCCAATTAAGAACAGGGATACCATGGTCCTTAAACCAGGTACTGGTAGCTTTGGCACTGTGTGCAGGTGCCAAGTCCTGTTGGAAAATGAAATCTGCATCTCCAAAAATTTGTTCAGCAGCAGGAAGCATGAAGTGCTCTAAAACTTCCTGGTATATGGCTGTGTTGACCTTGGACCTCAGAAAACACAGTGGACCAACACCAGCAGATGACATGGCACCCCAAACCATCACTGACTGTGGAAAATTTACCCTGGACCTCAAGCAACGTGGATTCTGTGCCTCTCCTCTCTTCCTCCAGACTCTGGGACCCTGATTTCCAAAGGAAATGCAAAGTTTACTTTCATCAGAGAACATAACTTTGGACCACTCAGCAGCAGTCCAGTCCTTTTTGTCTTTAGCCCAGGCGAGACGCTTCTGACGCTGTCTGTTGTTTAAGAGTGGCTTGACACAAGGAATGCGACAGCTGAAACCCATGTCTTGCATGCGTCTATGCATAGTGGTTCTTGAAGCACTGACTCCAGCTGCAGTCCACTCTTTGTGAATCTCCCCCACATTTTTGAATGGGTTTTGTTTCACAATCCTCTCCAAGGTGCGGTTATCCCTATTGCTTGTACACTTTTTTCTACCACATCTTTTCCTTCCCTTCGCCTCTCTATATGCCGATTTCACGCAGCCGCCATTTTGAAATAGAAAGCGAGGCTCCGGTGGGAAGAAACCCGGAAGTAAAGGTAAACAACAATGACTTGGACTACCAACCTAGAGCTGCTACCGCGATTTAATATTGCAGATGTCGAAAAATGGGCCGATGAAGGATGTCGAATCCCACGAGCTGTTTTGTTAAGAATTTTATTTTATTTTTTTCAATCGGAAAGCGGTGAAATGACAACTCTTTATCACACTCTTTTCGTTAATAGGATGTACAGCCTGGAACACAACAATATGACATCGCTGCTCCTGTGATTAAAGGCAATACTTCCGGGTTTCTTCCCACCGGAGCCTCGCTTTCGATTTCAAAATGGCGGCTGCGTGAAATCGGCGTATTAATGTGCTTGGACACAGAGCTCTGTGAACAGCCAGCCTCTTTTGCAATTACCTTTTGTGTCTTGCCCTCCTTGTGCAAGGTGTCAATGGTCGTCTTTTGGACAACTGTCAAGTCAGCAGTCTTCCCCATGATTGTGTAGCCTACAGAACTAGACTGAGAGACCATTTAAAGGCCTTTGTAGGTGTTTTGAGTTAATTAGCTGATTAGAATGTGGCACCAGGTGTCTTCAATATTGAACCTTTTCACAATATTCTAATTTTCTGAGATACTGAATTTGGGGTTTTCATTAGTTGTCAGTTATAATCATCAAAATTAAAAGAAATAAACACTTGAAATATATCAGTCTGTGTGGAATGAATGTATACATTATACAAGTTTCACTTTTTGAATGGAATTAGTGAAATAAATCAACTTTTTGATGATATTCTAATTATATGACAGCACCTATATGTCACGGTCTGCTGGTGTGCCCGGACTTGGCCACCAGATGTCTCTGTGTTGAGCACATGGCTTGTTGTTTTTGTTGGTGCCATGTGCTCCCATGTCTATTGTCTGCCCCCTCCCGTCTTGTTAACTAATCATTGTTTCAGTGGCTCCACCTGGGTCTCCCTATTTAGCCTCCTGGGGCCCATTTCAGAAAGGAGGTTAAGTGAAAACTCTGAGTATGTTAACCCTGAAATGAGGGAAACTCTGGGTTTTCCGTTTCAAAATGGGAGGTTTGTCAAACCCGAGAAAGCAGGGTAAGTCAAGCCCGTTTCTGAAAGAGAGGTAACTTATACTCAGAGTCAATTACCGTGGTAACTTACTCCGTGAACCTAACCTGGTCGGGAGCAGGTTTTCTTCGGTAAACCCAGAGTTTCTTTCGGTCTCCTCTCCCTTTTTATAGTTTTAGCGAGGTTTAAATGCCTAATTCAAACTGCAAAATTAATTTTCTTACTGAGTATGTTTTGTCTTATTTCAAGTACAAATATCTAAAAATGTAAAATTAGATATGAAAAAATTGTCAATATTTAGTCTTGTTCCCTGGGGGATTTTCCTTTTTAAGTGCATTTTACATAAAACAAGTAAAATTGTCCGCCATTGGGTAAGAAAAATAATCTTAATGCAAACGGAAACAAGAATATGTTTGAGTCATTCTACGAAACGGGTGCCATTTGGGTCCGCAACATTTGATGAGATGCATAAGGCACAAAAATGTCCCAAAATGTGCTTACAAACTTACAAAGTTATTCATTCAAGTGTTATTGTTAACATGATATATGATAAAAAATACAATTTGAAAGAATAACATACTATTTTTAATAATTTTGCATTAGTACATAGCCATTTTCACATGTCCGTGTTGACCAACATGACATTTGCATCTAAAATATCACCAAATAAGTTATGTATTTAAAAAAATATATATATTATTTTCAGGATATATTTGTGTCCTTTTTCACATAAAATATATTTTATTCAAAATAAACCTTATTTTTTTGTAAATATTTTATGATTTGTGTGCGTCCCTCAATTTGACTTACCACCCCGTCACACTAACTTGTTTTATCTATAAATAATGTACTGTTGCTTTAAATGACATCACAAAGCGGAAGTGACATCACTGGAGCCTTGTTGCCGCCAAGAACAAAAACAGGCAAGTACTGACATTCCTCTACCTTCTTTATTTGTTGATTTTTCATGTTAGGCAGGTTCTGTCAAGCTCAAACCAACCACTCCGGCACGCAAGATAGAGAGGGAAAACTAATTTTTATATATTTTTTTACATTATTAATGCAAATAAAATTATATTTCAGATAGAATGCATGTATGCTAGGTGAGGAACTTGACCACATGGGAGATCTGCGGCCATTTTGGGATGATATTTACCACCCCGTCACATACCACCCCGTCACATGTTTTATTGTGACGTGGTGGTAAGGGATGTGACGGGGGGGGTTCTGCTTCCCAGTTGAATGTGAAGATGTGTGAAATCAAGGATTCTAATATAGGCTAATCATTTTTTTCTGTTAACTTAACCCTGTTTTGTTCATTTATTCACTTACAATGTCACTCAATCACTATGTCATTAACTATCTCTTTCACTCACTGTCACTCACTCACTATCTCTTTCACTCACTGTCACCCACTCACTATCTCATTCACTCACTGTCACCCACTCACTCACTCACTATCTCTTTCACTCACTGTCACCCACTCACCCACTCACTATCTCTTTCACTCACTGTCACCCACTCACTCACTATCTCATTCACTCACTCACTATCTCTCTCACTCACTCACGCACTATCTCTCTCACTAACTCACTCACTATCTCTTTCACTCACTCACTATCTCACTCACTCACTCACTATCTCTTTCACTCACTCACTCACTCACTCACTCACTCACTCACTCACTCACTGTCACTCACTCACTCACTCACTCACTCACTCACTCACTCACTCACTATCTCTCTCACTCACTCACTCACTCACTCACTCACTTGCAGATAGATCTGTCTCCATCATGGCTCCATTAAGCGCTGCTGATAGACAACGGCGATGCCGTGCACGTCAGGATGCTGATACTGAGAGGAAGCAAAAATATCTAGAGAGTGAGCGTCAGAGATGGAGACGGGATGTAGAGCAAGGAAAAAAGAAGAAGATTAGTGATCTAAGTGAGAGAGGCAAGCGTCAGCTGCGTAAAAAGTGGAGGAAGCAGAACAAGAAGAGAAAAGAGAAAGCAGAGGCTAGGAAGCACAGTCTGGACACATTTCCTCTGAGTCCAGATCCTGTCCAACAGCCAAAGCAGCAGTTAGGATTTTCAAGGTCAGGGTTGTGCTCAGTTAGGATTATAAATAAATGGACACATGTAGAGAATAAGAAGCAAGCCTATCATTGATGAGTAAATGTTTTTATATATGTTGTACATGACTTAAACCCCTAAGTTACCAGTAGATTTTTGTTTTGTTTCAGGCAACATAACGAAGGAAAGCGAATTTCCAGGAAAAACAGGGATACACTACGCAAAGAAATTGAAAAACTAAAGAAATCGCTAGAGAAGGAAAGAAAACGTGCTGACAAATACAGAAAAAGATATAAGCGCTTAAATAAGAATGACTCCCCTCGTTCAAAAATAAATGAATTAACTAAGACAGGCAGAGTAAGCTCCAAAATCAGAAAAAACACTACTCTACCATGAAGCCTTGATTGAAGACATAAAGAATAAGTACTGTAAAGCAAGAAAAGAAAAAGAAAAACAACTAATAGCAAAGGTAACAGCGGGGAGGATTGTGAAGAAGTACAGGCTACAAGCTTTTGCCGAAAATGCCCTTGGATTTTCAAAGAAGCGTCGCAGTGTTCAGAGTGAAGACCTCTGTTCCACCAACAGAAATCCCACAAACAGGTTCACTGCTGCTTTCAAGTCCAAAGTCAAAACCTTCTTCACCCGAGACGACAACAGTCGGATAACGACTGGACGAAAACAAACAATTACCAAGAAAAAGGTGAAGAAGCAGAAAAGGTTTCTGGCTGACACAATGAAAAATCTTCACAAAAAAATTCTCACTGAAAACACAAACAACATATCATACTCCCTTTTCTGTAAGCTTCGCCCATTTTGGGTTGTACATCCGACTCTCTCTGAACGGAACACGTGTATGTGCAAGATCCATGAAAATCTCAGATTTGTCATTGAGAAGTTGCATAATTTGAGGCTCATAGATACTTCAGATCTCGAGAGTTTGACTAAAATGATATCCTGTGAAACCTCCAGGAAAACGTGCATGTATGATGAGTGTGAGGAATGCAAAGACAAGACTGTTCAGCTCTCCAGATTTGATGGGTCAGCAAAAGTTGCATTCACTCAATGGGCCACAGCAGAGAAAGCAAGGGAAGATGCGAGGGAGGGTCTAACCACTGTCAAGATCACCGTGAAGAAAACAATAGAGGACACACAAGACAATCTTGTGGAGTTATTCCACACTCTTCTCCATAAATTCAAAAGACACACATTCAACATAAATCAACAATACTCATACTGCAGAGAGTTGAAGAAGAACCTGTCAAAAGAGGAGGCAGTGATCCACATTGACTTCTCTGAAAACTACACGTGCAAATACAGCTCAGAGATCCAAGCTGTCCACTTTGGCTCCTCGCACCAACAAGCTACTCTGCACACTGGTGTTTTGTACATAGGTGGTGAAAAAGAGCCCATCTGTTTTAGCACAGTGTCACCCTCTAAACACAAAAGCCCCCCAGCTATATGGGAACACATGAATCCAGTGCTGAATTATCTACAAGCCACATACCCAGATGTATCTGTTCTACACTTTCTGAGTGATGGACCTTGTACCCAATATAAACAGAAAGGGAATTTCTTCCTTTTCAGCACAGAGCTCGCAAGACGAGGTCTGAAAGGTGGAACGTGGAACTTTTTTGAGGCAAGCCATGGCAAGGGGGCCCCTGACGGTGTTGGGGGAACCTTGAAAAGAACAGCGGATAAGCTGGTGACCAACGGCCGCGACATACCCGATGCCCATGAGCTATATAAGGCCCTAACTGAAACATCTACAACTGTGAAGTTGTTTTATGTAGCATCTGAAGCAGTTGAGCAGGCAATGGAAAAGATGCCAGGCCAGATTCCACCAGTGCCATCCACAATGAAAACCCACCAAGTGGTCACATTCACTCCAGGAGAAATCCTTTACCGGGAAATTAGTTGCATGTGTTCCACGCAAAAGCAGCTGAGATGTCAATGCTTCACCACACAGCATTTCACTTTTAACATGACAGCCCAAAAGGTGGCAACAGAAGCAATTGCTTGGGAAAGTGGAGATCTCATTGGGAAGTGGTGCGTGATTAAATATGACAATGACCTTTATCCTGGGATCATCATGGAGACAGATGAAACGCATGCCCTGGTAAAGTGTATGCACCGTGTTGGTGTCAACAGGTTCTTCTGGCCTCCAAGAGATGACTTCCTGTGGTATCTCTTTGATGATGTGCTCGAAATCATTCAAGCACCACAGCCTGTGACATCCCGCCACATGGAAATCCAGAGGGATGTGTGGATGCGACTCTCCCAGTCACTGTAATGATGCTCTTTTTTTTGTTTTTCAGAGCATGACCAAAGTTCTCCATTAAATATCCAATGTTAATGTTTCCCCTCCCCCAGTTTTATAAAGTTTAAAACAAACATACCATATAGACACACACTTTTTCCATACCACCCTGTCACAGTGAACAACTCCGTGACATCAGTTACCACCCCGTCACGGGGTCATTTTGTTAAAAAATGTATGTAAAAGAAAAGACATTTTACATAAATTAATGTTGAATGATGTTCTTGTTGTGTGGACTAATCAAATAAATGTAACTTTATTTGTATTTTTTAAGTGTATTCGTTTTTTCAGTGCAAACAATGAGGCCATTGAAATGTCAAATTCATATTTCAAGATTAAAAAACTAAGACTAATAATTTAAATTAAATTACAGACTTTCTATTGATGGTTTCCAAAAAAGGGACATTTTACTATTAGGAAAACGTTAGATTTTAAAAACATATTTCTTGTTTTACTACTCTAATGGCATACATATTGTCCGTGACGGGGTGGTAAAATAAAGACTCTCTTGCCAGAATAAAATTTATAATATTATTAAGGATTTTGTGCCTGAGGTGGGAAAATATATATTTTTGGAGGATTAACATATATTTAAAGTTGTAAGTTAAAAAAAACAGTTTGTTCTTAATGAAAAATTTGGAAAATTGCAAAGTGGAAATGGCACCCGTTTCGTAGAATGACTCGTTTAATGTCTTACCCCATTGGAAGATAATTAGCAAAATAGGAAAAATGCACTTTAAAACATCGGAGATGCAGAGCACATTATAAGTCCTGTATGCAGATTTTAAGCAAAGTGAGCATCGCTCTCATATTCATTCTGATCATTTGTCCTGGGCACAAATCCGTCAAAGAGGAGTTTCACAGGACTGTAGGTCAGTGGTGAAAAAATCGGTTTAAATGAGGCTAATCTGATAAATGATGTTCACTTGATAACATCTTTTTGTGACGGGAAGTAACGCTGAATTAGCCACCTCGTAAAATATGTACAGATTGCCGTGAGATCGGGCTGGAAGTAATGTGGTTGGATGCATTGATGACAAGCATATCTCCACCATCATCGCACCTTCTGAAAATGAAACTAATTACTGTATGGAATGGAAGGATGCCAGATGGAGGGGTAGTACAAGCCGTAACCACCTCCACTGCTGTTAAATAAACAAATTATTCACTTTTTGTATCATCTTTATTTCCTAATACAAAAGCAAAAGTTATTCTTTTTACTTTTGGATTTGAGAATTCTTCCAATACTTCACCTGCCTTCTTGCTGTCGTCAAGTCAGTAGTTAATTGTATTACTCTAATTAAGAAATGCAACAGGTTGGATTAGAGAATATTTAACTATGTGAAAAGAGTGTTTGACTATGTGGAAAAATCTGCAGCGCATTGAAATAGACATTGAATGATATTTAATGTCAAATGTTTGTAAAGTCATTAAGCCCACACATATGAACCTTTCATGCTTAAAGCTTTACCTTGATTTAATTGTGTTTTTATACTTCATTTTTAGCTGCTGCACGTTCTTGTTTCATTTTTCGGTATTTTTACTTTTTTGTGGCCGTGGGATACCATTAAAATGAATATGTTCAATAATTTACAGTTTTCACCTCTGATTTTATAACAGTTATTAAGTTATTGACAGTTATTAAGAGTTAAACTTACGCATTGACGGAAGTACGCACACTGACGTCTTTTTGGCTGTTGCCATGGTGAATCGTAACTTCGGTGCTCTGCTGATCATGACTTTTCATAGTCATGGTGCCCGCGCTTAACTCAGAGTCAACCTACTTAGAGTTGAGTAAACTAACACAATTCAGCTGTTCTGTAACCGAAAACTCAGAGTTTCCCATCTCAGAGTAACTCAACTCTGAGTTCAAGTTTAAACTCAGAGTTGGTTGAACCTCCTTATTGAAACGGGCCCCTGGTGTCTACAGACCTGTGCTGATCCGTTGTCTTACGTCGTGTGTGTTATGTTGACTGTGCAAACAGTTCTCTTACGTCGTGTGTGTTATGTTGACTGTGCAAAAAGTTCTCTGCCTGTTTTTTCCTCTTCGGGGTTGTTTTTGTTTCACGTTATGATTAAAACAAAGAATTCTCTTGCACTAATGAGTCCTCGCCTCAACTTTCACCTCACGTTCCCCAACAATATGCTTTCTAACAGCTTCATGTGGCTGTAAACATTTGATTTTAACGTGGCTTTAAGCACTATGCAACATTAAAGTTTCACTTTCCCCACGTAAGGCAGTTAAATGTGGTGTTTACATGTTACCTTATGGGACGAACCCAGAATATACGCATCAGTAACGTTAGTGATAAAACGAGCACGTTCCATCCGAAGCATTGTCGCATTTAGACACAAAGCAAACAAAAATATATATATAACATTGTCGAACAACAATATGAAATGCGGGAAACTATTCATTGGTTATTCTAAAATGATTGATATTACAAATTATACTACAACTGGAAAATACTGTGCATTGATAAACTGTTCGGCGTGATGACGTTGAATGTCTCCGACAGCGCCTGTTGTCCCATTTCATAGACATATAGCAACTTGTTAGCAACCGTCTTTTTTAACACTCGACTCGCTCATTCAATGTGCACAGGCGCTTTGAACCTACGCTGTTTGCGTGTCCAATCCATTTCTGTGAGCGAGTTCAAGCCAAACAATGACAACAGCGCCCACATAATACGATGGTCACAGAATTTGGTGTAATTCTGAGAAAATGTTAGTTTTCATAGTTTAGAGCGTAACCAGAGCTATATTAACAATACGTTAACTCAAATGGCATTTGAACACTCATCAAACATATTTAGTGTATTTAAAATCGTGTTTTTAATTAGTGCAAAAATATGTAACGTTAGTGGATAAATATTTGCATTGCAGGGGTTATTTATATATATGATTTGAAAATGTTATTATAAATTACATATTTAGAAGTTTTAGATATTATTTAGATTTACATTAAACAAATAATTCTGAAAGAGACAGAGGTGAAGTCGGAACCTTTATTCTCTCGATTATGCTTCTGGTCGAGGGAAATAAACACGAGATCTCTTTCCTGTATGTTACGTGACACGCGCGTACGCAGGTTCAATTGAACAGCAATTGATTAAATCACATATCTTGAAATTAATAAGTTACAATGGAAACTATTTTAGAGCAACAGCGTCGATACCATGAGGAGAAAGAGAGACTTATGGACACCAAAACGAAGGAGATGCTGACAAAAAAAAACACGGTAACGTTAACTTTACGGATCTCTGAAGGAGTTTCAAATGATGCTAACACCAATCGTGTTATTAATAAACATAACATCTCAACTAAATGTATCGCTATTGAAATTTGCGACGCCTAACAGTGATTAAAGATAAAAATGACTAACGTTAGTTACGACACTGTAATTCACAGCAGATAACTTAGTTGTGTGATAGTATAACGTTACTGTAAATTGCATTAAACACAGCATTATAATGCACTTTTCTTATAACGTTACTCAAGTTTTACTGCACCAAAACTATTTTTAATTTAGTTTTCAAGACAATTTCCTTTCAGCCTGTTTTACGAGTAAATCTTGATTACTTCTAAATGTTGTTCTTATGATTGGGGAACGTTAACCATGTGTTCGTTTTTTGACCTCACAAAGCAGTTGCTCTTCTGAAGAAATGTACTTTGTGTTTCTTATTTTGAAAATACCAAGGTTTTATTTGAATAACCTTTTAAAGTTAAGTTTGAATCTACATGGAAACGTTTAGTAGATGTTCTTATTCAGCACGACTTTTCTTTTCTCTGTTTATCAGCTGAGAGACCAGATCAACTCAGATCATCGAGTGAGAGCTATGCTGGATGTAAGATTTTCTTTTCGTTTTTTGTTACATTCTTTGGTTTCCTAATAATTCTCAAATCCATAGTTATTTAAACTGTTTAAATTGATGCAGCTGGTATATTTGTCTTATTTGATTCTTGCAGAGATACATGGAAGTGAGCGCAAACCTCAGAGACTTGTATGAAGACAAAGATGGGTAAGACAATCTCAAGGACTTTTGAGTCCGTATACAAATATATCAGCCTTATTTTGTTTAATCTCAAGGCTATGTTGTGTGTCTGCTCATCAGTATGAGGAAGGATGAGCTGAATGCAATATCAGGACCAAACGAGTTTGCAGAATTCTACAACCGACTCAAACATATAAAGGAGTTCCACAGAAAACACCCTAATGAGGTAGATGGCTGTGAAGTGATCTGTCCTTCACTGTCACCTTGTCTTGAACAATACGCTTCTGTCTCCGATATTCACTCCGCTTGTTCTTTGTGTCAATTCCAGATCTGTGTGCCCATGTCAGTGGAGTTTGAAGAGCTCATGAAAGCCAAAGACAACCCCAGTGAGGAGGCACAAAGTAAGTCTGGAGTAAAGTGAGAGCTGTTTGCTAAGACAGGCGTCACTGATGTTTGCTCGTTCATGCTGTGAATGGACAGTAATAGTCTCAATGCTGATCACAGATCTGGTGGAGTTCACTGATGAAGAGGGTTATGGACGCTACCTGGATCTCCATGACTGCTACCAGAAGTACACTAATCTCAAAGGAGTGGAGGTACTCTCTCACTTCTTATTTGATTCACCCATCTCCAAATAATTGCACAAAAAATTCTTATAAATTCTGTCTGTTCCTCTTTTCTAGAAACTGGAGTATGTGACTTATCTGTCCACATTTGATCAGCTCTTTGACATCTCTAAAGACAGGAAGAATGCAGAATATAAGAAGTAGGTGAAATACGGTCATTTCAAATACCACATGACACGAGTTTTTGATCAGATTGTGCAGCCCCACAAACAATCACAGTAAACCAATTGCAAATTGTCTCAGATAAATCACCTTTTTCTCTCAAATTATTATGTTCTCGAGCATAAATCATGTCTTGTTTTGTATAATTTTTTGTTGTTGTTAAAGAATGCTCCTTGATATGGATATACAGGTGCTGGTCATATAATTATAATATCATCAAAAAGTTGATTTATTTCACTAATTCCATTCAAAAAGTGAAACTTGTATAATGCATACATTCATTCCACACAGACTGATATATTTCAAGTGTTTATTTCTTTTAATTTTGATGATTATAACTGACAACTAATGAAAACCCCAAATTCAGTATCTCAGAAAATTATAATATTACTTAAGACCAATACAAAGAAAGGATTTTTAGAAATCTTGGCCAACTGAAAAGTATGAACATGAAAAGTATGAGCATGTACAGCACTCAATACTTAGTTGGGGCTCCTTTTGCCTGAATTACTGCAGCAATGCGGCGTGGCATGGAGTCGATCAGTCTGTGGCACTGCTCAGGTGTTATGAGAGCCCAGGTTGCTCTGATAGTGGCCTTCAGCTCTTCTGCATTGTTGGGTCTGGCATATTGCATCTTCCTCTTCACAATACCCCATAGATTTTCTATGGGGTTAAGGTCAGACGAGTTTGCTGGCCAATTAAGAACAGGGATTATACCATGGTCCTTAAACCAGGTACTGGTAGCTTTGGCACTGTGTGCAGGTGCCAAGTCCTGTTGGAAAATGAAATCTGCATCTCCATAAAGTTGGTCAGCAGCAGGAAGCATGAAGTGCTCTAAAACTTCCTGGTATATGGCTGTGTTGACCTTGGACCTCAGAAAACACAGTGGACCAACACCAGCAGATGACATGGCACCCCAAACCATCACTGACTGTGGAAACTTTACCCTGGACCTCAATCAACGTGGATTTTGTGCCTCTCCTCTCTTCCTACAGACTCTGGGACCCTGATTTCCAAAGGAAATGCAAAGTTTACTTTCATCAGAGAACATAACTTTGGACCACTCAGCAGCAGTCCAGTCCTTTTTGTCTTTAGCCCAGGCAAGACGCTTCTGACGCTGTCTGTTGTTCAAGAGTGGCTTGACACAAGGAATGCGACAGCTGAAACCCATGTCTTGCATACGTCTATGCGTAGTGGTTCTTGAAGCACTGACTCCAGCTGCAGTCCACTCTTTGTGATTCTCCCCCACATTTTTGAATGGGTTTTGTTTCACAATCCTCTCCAGGGTGCGGTTATCCCTATTGCTTGTAAACTTTTTTCTACCACATCTTTTCCTTCCCTTTGCCTCTCTATTAATGTGCTTGGACACAGAGCTCTGTGAACAGCCAGCCTCTTTTGCAATGACCTTTTGTGTCTTGCCCTCCTTGTGCAAGGTGTCAATGGTCGTCTTTTGGACAACTGTCAAGTCAGCAGTCTTCCCCATGATTGTGTAGCCTGCAGAACTAGACTGAGAGACCATTTAAAGGCCTTTGCAGGTGTTTTGAGTTAATTAGCTGATTATATTGTGGCACCAGGTGTCTTCAATATTGAACCTTTTCACAATATTCTAATTTTCTGAGATACTGAATCTTGGGTTTTCATTAGTTGTCAGTTATAATCATCAAAATTAAAAGAAATAAACACTTGAAATATATCAGTCTGTGTGGAATGAATGTATTAGTTATACAAGTTTCACTTTTTGAATGGAATTAGTGAAATAAATCAACTTTTTGATGATATTCTAATTATATGACCAGCACCTGTATGTTGTTTCTGGTCAGTGATCTCATGTCTGTGCTCTTGCAGGTATCTGGAGATGTTGCTAGAATACCTGCAGGAATACACGGATCGGGTCAAGCCTCTGCTGGATCAGAATGAGCTCTATGGAAAGATCTTGTTAGAGTTTGAGAAGAAGTGGGAGAGTGGAGTATTTCCAGGTTGGCCGGTGGGTTTGTTTCAGAGACAACATTAATGAGCTCCACATATATTATTATGTGTTTGAGAGTTTTGCTTTCAGTAGTGGCTGCATATTTTCCAAATATATAAATATATTACCATTCGTTGAAGTTAATATTCATCAGTTCCATAATAAAAAAGTTAGCATAGAAGTATTAGAAGAGATTTCTATTATTTATTACATCTAAATTTTCCTCTATTAAATGCATTTGAGCGCATGAGGAATCAATCAAGGTGTTTTATAAATGTGTGTTACAGAAAGAGACAAGTAGTGCTCTGACTCATGCTGGAGCCCATCTGGATCTGTCAGCCTTCTCTTCCTGGGAGGTTAGTTTGTCTTGCTCTTGTCGGTTAAAAATTTGACTTTTTTCATGTTCTCCTAGTTAATCATGTTTTCATTAATGTTGTCACACACATTTCTATTGGCAGATCAGTAATGTTTTGTATAATCTCTACAGGAGCTGGCGTCTCTGGGTCTGGACAGATTGAAGTCTGCTCTCATGGCCTTGGGACTCAAATGTGGAGGGTGAGTCCTGCTCTTGTTTAACTGTAGTTTCACATTTAACTGAACAACAAATAAAACAATCATAGGACTGGCAGTCCCTGATTCTTGAGTTTGTTTGTAATGTCCTAACATATTATTTTTGTGTGTTTTGTTTGTAGCACACTAGAAGAGAGGGCCCAGCGTCTTTTCAGTACTAAAGGCAAATCTCTGGAGTCCCTGGACCCCTCACTTTTTGCCAAAAACCCAAAAGCCAAAGGACCAAAGAAGTAAGCTTATTTTAATTTGATATACTGTATAATACAATGTATTCAGGTTTAAATTAGTACAGAAACAAGTGACTTGTTTACAAAATATTTGTGTTTTATATGAAGCCCTACTTTATATGCATTATTTGCCTGTATAATGTAACTTTTTAGATTTATTTAATTGGTCTTGTCTAAATTAATATTTGAAGTGTTAATTTGCAAAAACCGATAAACGCTACTTTAAAAAAAAGTTGACTGATTGCCGTGCATTATTCTCCACATATAGCGTGATCTGAACCCTAAACACATTTTGTCAAAAAAGCTTGTATTGTCCACTTTCAAGTAGGGTTGGGTACCGAAACCGGTATCAGAACGCAGATTTCGGTGCCTCATTTCGGTGCCATGCCTAAGCGATCGGTTGAAATATTTGTCCTTTGTTTCTCCGAAACGGACGTAAGAAGCATCATCACCGGCACCACACGTACAAAATAATTTCCCGACTGAGAAAATGCACATTAACTAAATTCGGAAAGCTCTAATAATACAAGTCCAACAAATCTTTGTAGTAACGCGAGCGTGCGCTGTTTTCACATTCAGACTTAAAAGCACAACTCGGGGAATGAGAACATCCAAAGAGCGTGTGAATGCAGTGATTACACTTGCTCTGATGACCTTCCGTTAACTAGCTAAGCTACTACTAATACATAGCCTACTAATAAATCGATTAGCAATGGATTATAAATATACTTAATTATTATGAAAATACAAGAGATGGCTTGAATAACACAGATAAACTGCATTGTCGTAGTCGGGTGTTTATTGTATTTTATCATTCAAAACGTTTATATCTTATGTTTACTTAACCATATCAGGGCTCTAGACTAACTTTTTGCACTGGGTGCACTGGTGCGCCTAACTTTTTGCACTGGGTGCACTGGTGCGCCTAACTTTTTTTCTTAGGTGCACCAGCACAAAAGTTAGGTGCACCCAAATTTTTATATAGGCAATATTGACTAGTAAAACGACTAACTAACAATCTGGTCAACATAAAGTTCTTTATTTGAAGCACAATTCTACAAGAAAGGTAACTTACTGAAAAAGTGTTGGTGCTTAAAGTGCTTCACTGAGCAGAGATTTAAACTTAAAACATCAAGATAAATAAAATCTAAATTAAGTGTTTTAAGGGCGTCAAACTGAACATCTCATGGCTCAATGTATTATGGACTATCCTCCATTGCAGTCACATGCCCCTCGGATGGCCAACTCCTGTAGTTTTAGCTTTCTTGATCTTTGTCCTTGGCTAAACCAGCTGGCCACACTCTCTCTAGCATCAACATCTTCCAGACTTGGCCCTTCTACACTGAGTCTTATCAGATCTTCCACTGTGTCTGAACGAAGGGATGCTCTAGTGCAGTGCTTCTCAAACCCCCCCCTTAAACCCATAAAACAATCCTGCGCCCCATCCCACCACAGACTACCAAATAATTGCACTAAACATAATGAAAAAAAAAAAGTATTTACAGTTTTTATAACCAATTCTTACTATGCAAAAAAGAAGTATACTTAGGCCTTTAGTGTTATGTTAGAAGCATTTTTATACTCATACCTTTTCTTGATTTAATATTTAGATTTTTTTTTAGCTTTATTTTCATTTAAATGTTTAGTTTTGAAATGTTGTATGCATTTGTCATGTTTATTTCATGTCTTTATCTTCTTAAATGTGTGTATATATTATGTATAGTTTTAACTTTTAATTTTAGTTACTTCTTATTTGTAAGCCGCTTTGGATAAAAGCGTCTGCTAAATGACAAAGTAAAGTAAAGAAAAAAATAACTGTTCTGTTCTGTCTAATCGTCTCTCTGTAATCATACTGTATTTTAATGCAGCCAAATTCTCAATAAAACTGTTTTACTTTATATATTTGACTGTTTATGTTGTCAGTCAACAGGATAAATATGAAATAATGACTGAAACACGTCCTTTTAAGAATTCATAACCAGCTCTCCCTTCCAAGAAGCTAGTCTGCACAAAAATACTAATTTATAATTGTATTGAGCCGTTGTCTGATGAAATCAAATAAGACACAATATAAGACAAGACAATTCCAGTGCTGTGATTTCTTCTATATTTGCATGTACATTTAGAGAAGCAATAATATCTGTTTTAACTGAACGGGCTCCTCTCAGACGCTTGCTGAACAGAGCAGATGCAGAGAAAGCGCGCTGATCTCGCAGCGATCACAGAGACACTCTGAGAGACTCGATTTGTCACTAGTTGCTTTTTTTGGAAAACAAAAAGTTGCTATGGGGGTCTACAAAGGTGCTAAATGTCGCTAAGTTGGCAACACTGCACGCATCTCTACTACTCACCTCTTTCTCTCTGTCTGACTGCAGCAGCACATGTGACGCATTTGTCAACGCGCACACACACATACAGGAATATCTGGACCACGGCCAATCAGAGGGGGGGTCCGCCCTTCACTATCTCTGATTGGTTTAGACCACGATATAAGCCTAACGGGAGTGTCTTTTGTTGAGTTTCTGAGTCGCGGATACTTTTTTTTCTTTTCTCGATTGGCTGGACGCACCAGTGTGCCCTGGGATTTTTGTTAGTCGCACCCGTGAGAAATTAGGTCGCACGTGCGACCAAATTGGTCGCACTCTAGAGCCCTGCATATCCCTCGAGCATCATGAGTTCCTCTACTTCTGTGACTGGATCTGTAGATTTTCTGTGCGAGGGCGCCCTCTAGCCTCCTGTATGAACGAAAAACACATCACCCGCCGGTTTCACAGACCAGACTTGAACCTGGTGCTAGACTAAAATGTAACTCTTAGCTGTTTTAACTGAAATAAACTTGCACTGACTGATCCTAAAATATATCAGTGCATTTGTTTTGTCTCAAGATGCACACCAGTGATCTTTTTTTTTCTGAGCGTTTATAAAAATTGCTTAAATGTCATAATTTAACTATGATCTAATCCTGGTTTACATTTACATTTAGTCATTTTGCAGATGTTTTTATCCAGAGCAACTTACAATTGGGGAATACATAAAGCGATTAATCTTGAAGAGGCAAACAGACAGAGGAAGTGCTCGTAACACCAAGTCTCAGGCATTGTTCAAATAAGTACAAGCTAGCAAGGGAAGGAGATAAAGAGAAAGATGAAGATTTAGAAAAAGTGAATCAAATTTTTGATAACGAGAGGTGTAGTCTAGGGTTAATCTAAGCCCTGTCTGTGAAACCGGGCTCATGTGTTTAGTACTAATGGCCAATCCAATTATTAATTGGTATTTGTTTTTTATAAGTATCGGTTCAGGCGCCGTTTAGGCACCGGTACCGTTTTAAAAGTAACAATTTAGCACCGGTATCGGAAAAAAACCAAACGATACCCAACCCTACTTTCAAGTTATCGCGAGTTCACGTTTTACTGCAGAAGCCGACAAGCGCCCTTGTTGTTTTTGAACAGAAGACGATAAGTACATTTTAGCGAATCAGCGCGCTGTATTTAGGTCAGCTACAAGGCTACTTTCACTTTGAAAAAACATGCTGGATGAGGAGTTTCATCAAAGCTGACTAAAAGTGATTGGGGATGGATAATTGTGATGAACTTGATGAACCCATTATATCTTCTTCGGGGCGTAAAGGAAAATAAAAGTTAAAACATTTTAATGGAAACTTTCAGAACGTTACAATGGTGAGGGAAAATCTCAGTGTAATCACAATCATACAGTCTATGATCACAACAACGTTTGTCAGTTGTCTACATTGTCATCTGAGGTGATTAAAAAGATTAAACAAGTGTTTTAGTTTTTTGAACTTTAATTTAGTAAATTACCAATACCTGCATTTGTTTAAGCTATTATTTAATCAAAACAACCCAACTGCAGTTTGATTGATATTACATGAATGCAAAAAAAAGACTTGATTTTTTTTTTAAATAAATAAAAATTGAGTTATCTGTTTTTGCCAACTAATTCATCATTTGTTATTTTGTCTTGTCTTGTGTCTGCAGAGACTCGGAGCGCAACAAGGAAATGGCTTTTCTTGAAGCTCAGATTTATGAATATGTGGAGATTTTGGGGGTAAGCAGTCTGCTTGCTGTAGTTTTATGTTTAGTCTCCTCTCGTTTCTCATTTATACTATCATATTTGCAAAATATTTACAGTGAATATGTACACTACCACAACATTAAAACCACTGAGAGATGAAGTGAATAACATTTTATTATATTGTTACAATGGCATCTGTAAAGGGGAGTGAACTATTAGGCAGCAAGTATATAAATACATTTTATTCAATTATTTAATTCAGTATATAAATACATTTTTTTTATCCAAATGTACATATGTTCTATCAAATAATGAGCCAAGAAGAGATGTTAAACATTTATGACAGGTGGTAAATGATAAGAATTCTGTTTATTTGTTCATTTAGAGAAAGGAAATTCAAGCACATTGAATTGTGGAAAACTGTATCATGCATTGTTTTCTTAGCTCTAGTTTACTCTTTGTTACTTTTAAGTGAATCCATTTCAGTATGTATTTTAATGTTTTTCTCTACTAATTGTCTTTTTAAATGAATGGTTTTGGTTTGGTGACATTGGTGTGAATTCTTTTCGATGATGTTGCTGAAGCTGGTTTGTTTTGTTGTGTTGTGTTGCAGGAGCAAAGGCAGCTGACCCATGAGAACGTCCAGAGGAAGCAGGCACGCACAGGAGAGGAGCGTGATGAGGAGGATGAAGAGCAGCCCAGTGAGAGTGAGAGTGAAGATGATGATAATGAGATCATATACAACCCCAAAAACCTACCGCTCGGCTGGGATGGAAAGGTGCATTTAGATTTATTGTAGTTACAGTGAGGGAACTAAATTATTTGACCCCCTTCTGATTTTGCCCACTGACAAACAAAATGATCAGTCTACAATTTTAATAGCAGGTTTATTTGAACAGTGAGAGACAGAATAACTAAAAAAATCCAGAAAAGTTTATACAAAAAAAAGGTATACATTGATTTGCATTTTGGAGTCAAATAAGTATTTTATTCCCTATCAATCAGCAAGAGTTCTTTCTCCCAGGTGTCTTTTATACAAGAGCTCAGATTTGGAGCACTCTCTTTAAACTCTCCTAATCTCAGTTTGTTACCTGTATAAAGACACCTGTCCATAGAAGCAATCGATTAGATCCCAAACTCTCCACCATGGCCAAGACCAAAGAGCTGTCCAAAGATGTCAGGGACAAGATTGTAGACCTACATAAGGCTGGAATGGGCTACAAGACCATCGCCAAGCAGCTTATGAGAAGGTGACAACAGTTAGTGCGATTATTCGCAAATGGAAGAAACCCAAAATAACTTTCAATCTCCCTCGGTCTGGGGCTCCATGCAAGATCTCAGCTCGTGAAGTTTCAATGATCATGAGAACGGTGCGGAATCAGCCCAGAACTACACGGAGGGGATCTTGTCAATGATCTCAAGGCAGCTGGGACCATAGTCACCAATAAAACAATTGGTAACACACTATGCTATGAAGGACTGAAATCCTGCAAGGTCGTGGCAGATCACTAGATCACACCGGTCTCACAGATGAAGAGAAAAAAAAGCGCATAGGAATCGAAATTTAAATTTGACAACAAGTATCCGATTCTGGAATCGATTTTCGATTCCCAACCCTACACAGCACTAGTGGTAAAATGCTTATAGTGTGTAACTTGGTCTTTTGTTTGTCTTTAGCCAATTCCATACTGGCTGTACAAGCTGCACGGCCTGAACATCAATTACAACTGTGAGATCTGTGGGAATTACACGTACAGAGGACCCAAAGCCTTCCAGAGACACTTTGCGGTAAGTTTACAGGAAATAATATTCTATTCCAGCAGATGTATTAATGTAGCAGGATCTCACTAGTTTCCATTTTAGTTAGTGATTTTTTTTTTTTCTGACTTTCAGAGCAGTTTCCACATCTTTTCTGGCACCTTCACTTGGGTCTAATCATGCACTAATGAGAGGACTATTTTGTCATTTTTTAAATTTTATTTTAAATATGTTTACTTTGTCGGTATTTTATAATAAAGGTTGGCTTTCAAACTAAAATGTAATTTAACTTGGTTATTAACGTAGCTTAATTAATTAAAAAATTCACATACCAACAGAATGGTAGCCTACGTTCAACGTAACGTTTCATCGCGATCGAACAGGTGACACGCGCGAGCCAGCCTTTCTTCTGACAAAGGGCAAAAACTGTCCCAGAACTGATCGTCGCAGAATGGAAATGGGACCTCGCCTTTTTAACAGATGTTTCAGAAATGTTGAACGGCTTTAACTTGCAGCTCCAAGGTAAGGGAAAACTAATGTGACATATATTCCCACATAAAAACATTTGGGGTGAAACTAGCTCTGCTTGTGAGACAAGTGCAAAAGCAAGACTTCACTCATCTCCCCGTTACCCAAAGTCTCTCAGCTGAGAAACCAGTGGCCCCATTCCCAGCTGGAAAGTCAGTGGAAGCGCTGGAAATGCTGAATGCGGAGTTTGACGTGCGATTCCGTGCGCTACATGTCCACGCTAAAGAAATCCGTCTTTTCCAGAACCCCTTCGCTGCCGACATTGACGAAGCCTTGCCTTGTTATCAGTTAGAGTTGGCTGAGTTACAGAACTGTGATGTTCTGAAAGACGCATTTAAGCCCAACGGTCTCATTGTGTTCTATGCTGCCCTCCCTAATGAGACATACCCAAACATCTAAAGGCATGCAATGAAGATGTCCACACTTTTTGGCAGCACGTATATCTGTGAACAAACCTTTTCATTCATGAAACTGATGAAAACTCAGATGAGATCAAGACTCACTGATGAACATTTGCATCAGTCTTTGTGACTGGCTGTGACAGGAATGGAGCCTGACATTGAATATCTCACCACCCAGAAGCAAGCTCACAATTCACACTAATTAATATGCATAAATATTTTGATTTTGAATAGCACTGAAAAGTAATGATCATTTGTTTGTACGGTGCACAAAATAATAAACTATTCGGAGGCATAATAAATACAATTAAAATCATAATAAATCTTAACAATAATACTAGACACTCCTGCCCGTGTAATTTTTTGCCATAAACCAACCCGGCCCCCATTAAAGCAAGGGAAAATTATGTGGCCCTCACAAAAAAAAGTTTGGGGACCCCTGCTCTAAAGTATAGAAACAAATGTAAATGAACAAGTATTTGTAATTTTCCTCTTAACTGTTATGCTGTATTGAAAAGCCTATAACGGCTTTGGTGTTCCTGGTTTTCTGTGTTTCAGGAGTGGCGTCACGCTCACGGCATGCGCTGTTTGGGCATTCCTAATACAGCCCACTTTGCCAACGTCACCCAGATTGAGGATGCAGTGTCCCGTGAGTACAGTAATTCATCACAGATATACATAAATCACTCAATTCACGCAATGTATTCTACGAATTAGTGTTATTAAATGATTAAAAAGCATTTTTCAATCTCCAGCCATGCTGTCATTTAGTTGCTAACCGGATTAAGTTTTGTTACTAGCCTTCTGCTCAAAATCATGACACTACAAGGTATTTGTTAGAGATACAGAATTTTTTACAAATATATATTTTCAGTAATCGTTTAAAAAAAAATAACAACAGGGTTTATAATTTACCCCCTGACAAATTGTAATTGTCCATGATAAGAGAACAACACATTTTAATAAATGGGGAGGAAAAAAGACAAGATTGTTGTATGGAACACAACATATATCATTGAGCATTACAAAATATTGAACATATATAGAAAGAAAAACTACCATTTTAAACCATTTACAAGCTGAGAAAACTGCCTGTAAATCAATATTCATGCATGTTAAAATGGCCGTAATGGTATCTGTCCTTGTACTTAAAATGCATTTTTCCGTTTCCGCTGGAATAGTCTGGTCAAAGCTGAAGTCACAGAAAGCGTTAGAGCGATGGCAGCCAGACACAGAGGTGAGTTATTCTGAAACGCATTCAATAGTCTGACATTACTGTGAGTCAAGTCAAATTCAGCTATACAGCTCCACTCTGACTGAAGCATCTGGTTTAACCAACGTTAATAAGCTATTAAAAATCTGCTTTGGAGGCTTGATTTGTTCCCTGTTGGAGAGAGATTAGTGAAGTTTTCAAGTAGGAATAAATCTTGAAACTGGATATTTAGGAGTTTATAAAGAAAGAAAATATCTCAGTTTTTATCTTGCAGGAGGAATATGAAGACTACAGCGGAAACGTGGTCAACAAGAAGACTTATGAGGATCTGAAACGACAGGGGCTTCTGTAGCACAACAAACAAGATCTCTGAACACACAAAATACTCGCAGTGTAAATACTGAAGCAGAAATGTGATCGTGAATTTAGTCCTCTCGTCTTTCCCACAGTTTCTGAGAAATGTGATGTCTTTTTGAAAATGATCAGTTTGTACACTTTTATTACTCTTTGATTATTCCCCATGTTCTGTCTTAAATATGAAACAGACTTTCATTAATCAATAAATTAGTACATTGTGTGAAAAATGTTTACTTGTGCAGCATGCTGTTTTTAACCAGTCTGGAGACTTTTTAAATCTGCTGTACAATAAAATCAAATAGTGAGATGGTTTTACTTCAGTAGTCATGTCACTTTACTAAAATGTATTCATAGACCTTCATTTTCCCCAATTTTTTTGTTGCAGCCTAATGCTAAAATCCTGTATTTTTCATTCACATCAATCTACACTTCATACATCATAATGACAACGAAAAATCAGATGTGATAACTGCAAATGTATAGTAAAAGGAAGGCAAAAACAGTATCACATAGATGCACCTAATTTTTCTGGATCATCATTGAGATAAAAAAAAATAATCTTAAAATGCAGATTTACAATGTTGTTGCAATTTTATTAAAGGTCTTATTGTGTGTAATACGAGCACAGCTGTATCACGCGATTGTCAAATGACAACAGCATCTTACCAGATCCCTTCCTACAGGATTATGAAAGAACAAACCAATTCTGCATCTTTAATATTTTTGCCCAGATTTTTTGATGGATCTTCATGCATTTAACTGAGTTATGTTTTTACATAACTGTAAAAACTTTGAGTGACTTGTTTATTTACCTCTCGGTAAGCCCCTCCCCTCGAACGCAGACTAGTCAATGGCAATCGAGTATCAGTTCAGTTGCATGGGGAGCAGAACTCGGAGTCGGACATCTTTAGCGCCACAGAGAAACATTGGAAGATGTGAAGTTTGCATCGGTTGTATGGAGTATATGCTTCAAAATTTTAAAAACTCTGATTCCAGGTATCCTGAGAGAATGGACAATATAATTTATTTTATTAACGTTACATTTCCTAAATCCAAACAAAACAGCAAAATGTATTGTGCTAGGGGCAGGGGCGTATCCATCATTTCAAAAGGGGGGGGTGTCTAGTGTGTTTTTTTTTCAGTTAACCCTTGTCAAATTGACAGGTTTTATTTTTGCTTAATATGCTTTATGATTATATCATTATATATGATTTTAAAACAGAAGGAAAGAAAGATGTTATTCCATGCAACCCCCCCCCCCCCCCCCCCCATATAATTTGCACTAAAAGTTGCTAACTATTCAACAAGAGCAATAGGCAGAGTCACTCAACATTGTACAACACTATTCGGATACCACATGCCAACTTGCGCTGCTTGACTTTTTCGTAAAAGTTCGAGTTTTTTGCCGCTTTGAACTCATCGCGACCTCTGTGAATGTTGGATGCAGCGCGGAACCGCGCGTGGGAGCTAGGGCGTTTCGTGACGTGATTGCCATGGAAACGTAAACGTCATTTATAGACTATCTTGTCTCTTTGAATTTTAAATCATTCTGCATTTATATACATTGCTCCATTAAAACCTCAACATATCGAGAACTCAACTGTCAAATGAAAAATTGGGGGACGAATTTACTTTTTATAAAAAGTGGGGGGGACACGTCCCCCGCGTAATCTACGTCCATGGCTAGGGGTCTTGTTCCTGCTGTTATTGGAGTGCTGTTGTCCCTCACTGTGACAGAAGTTTGATCTGTCAGCAGAAGTTGCTTCAATGATGAAGTGATGTATTTATTTTACTGAATTATCTTGTTTTTTTAAATTGAAAGTGTAGTGAATTGAGAAATTAGTAATATATTATATTTGGCTGAAATGAGTATGAAATGTGATACGGTAGAGATGTGAATGCTCAAAGAGGCGATAAAAAGTGTTTCGTAATCACGCTTTTGGTGTTCACTTTTGTAATTTTCTGACACGTTTTAGTTAATGGTTGACATGAAATTACAGATTTTTTGCTGACATGCAATTATATTATTCATTTCCATTTACATACAAATGCTTTTTTTTAAAGCTCTCAGAACTTTAGAAAGGTGACAGCATTATAATGTAATTTTTACACAGAAATTGGTAGGTCATTATATGCCATTGGTGAGGTTAGAGTGAAAGGTGAATTATTGTGCTATCCCAAAGAGGCACTTTTTTCTGCCTTCGTTAATAATTTTACAAATAGTTGGGCTTATTTAGTTTTTTGGCAATAAGAATACAATTCAATTATAATTTTAAGGATATTTTTGTTTATTTTGGATGATAAACAAGTAACGTACAGTGTTGAATAGTAACTTGATACGTTTTAAGGACATTTTTGAAAATGCAGTCCACTATGGATAGTGTATTCCTTAAAGTAGAACAGAAAACCGATGTATTTATGGGGAAAAAGTAATCAAATTACTAATTAATTTAAAGTTAGTTTCTAAAACATGTTCATCCATTTCTAAAAACACTTGGCAAACATCTTTTACAGCAACTCCAGTGTGTGTATATCACACAAATTCATATGTGACCCTGGACCACAAAACCAGTCATAAGGGTCAAGTTTTGATGTTATACATTGTAACGTATGTCGGCAGGAATTCAACTGTCTCTACAGGTCACCAAAGGAATCAGCGTCTCTCTAAAACCCCTCCCCCTCATCCAGCACCAAAAGCGCGCATTTTCTTTCTATTACAGAACAAAGGAATGTGACGGGAACGGTTCTAAAAGACATTCGTTCATTTCATGACTTTCAAAAACATCTACACAAGAAACATATGGATATTAATGTTGTACTCTTTCTTTCATATGCTTGTGGAATATGAATTACTTAAGAAATGTGGGCTGCTTCGTAATCGTGCCTTAAGCTGTAATGTGTAGGTTGCAGTGTTTAGACTTGTATGAACGGTTGCAAAAATGTATGAATCAGCAAGATAACGAATGTGGTGATATTATAAATGTGTAAACCTGGTAAGAGTTTTAATACATGGGTAAAAGTTTTGTTTTTCGTCACAAAGTGTAAGCAGGTAGAAAGCCTGGGCATGGGCGGGGCTCCGCCCCATACAGACACTCTGATTCGATCAGCCGCCTGTGGGCGATGTCTAAATCGGACTGGTTAAAACGACGTGCCAGGGTGCGAACCTCGAACCTCTCTTGTAACTCTTCCTGCACTCGAAGCTCGCTCTCCAACACCGGAAGGACGGCCCGCTGGACTCTCGCCTTAAGACCGGCTGAGACAAATAACGCACGCGTGAATCAAAGACTGTGTAAACGCCGTAACGTCGCAGAACCAGCAGCGTAACGACGCTTCCATCTCAACGCAAAACCAGCATCAAATAGCCTCCGAGATTCCAACACGGCTCCCCGGTGACGTCACGCAGCAGAGTTTTCCCAGAGCAACGCGTGGAAACCCACGTGCAAAACGATACAAAGGTTCCCAGAGCAACGCGTGGAAACCCACGTGGGAAACGAAACTAAAGCAACAGAAAGCAAGTATAACAAACTAAGTTTTATCCTGACTGGACCGGTAAAATTATGATCTGAATGCAGTACAACGCCTAGGCATGTGTCGTGATCTTTTTCTGGTTAGTTAAGTTATGAAATAGGAAAGAATGGTATTCTTTCAACATTTAACCTCAAAACTCCCGTATGCATGTGTGTATGTTTGTGTGTATTACGTATGTTAGAATAGCAGTATAACAAATAAACCTTGTTTCATTTTATAAAGAATTGTCTCTGGAATGTGATTTTAAGTATTTTATCCTTATTTGCCACCAAGATGCTTATTTGATACCTAAGCTTCAATTTGAGAGATTAATAGAATATACGGTTTAGTGATCGCTGGACGACCACTTAATACAGTATAATTGTAAGTTAAATATTAATATTGCTTTAATCAAGCAATATTGAATCTGTAACAATAATTCCCGGAGCTGAAATAATAGCAACATATTCAGTTGCATTACAACATCAATAATAAATAAGCTTTCCATTGATGTATGGTTGGGCAATATTTAGGGAAATATTTGGCTGAGATACAACTATTTGAAAATCTGGAATCTTAGGATGCAACAAAAATCTCAATATTGAGAAAATTGCCTTTAAAGTTGTCCAAATGAAGTCCTTAGCAATGCATATTACTAATCAAAAATTAAGCTTTGATATATTTACGGTAGGAAATTAAAAAAATTCATGGAACATGATCTTTACTTAATATCCTAATGATTTTTGTCATACAAGAAAAATAGATAATTTTGAACCATACAATGTATTGTTGGCTATTGCTACAAATATACCCGTGCTACTTATTTGACAGTTTTTTTGCTCCAGGGTTACATATGCACATATGCATCAGTTACGCATAGAAAGTCAGTGAGTTTATTTGTGTGTGTGAGATTAAGTATTGTCTTGTCCTTAACTGGTCGGTTAAGTATTTAACATTTTCAAGAAACATTTACATACATGTCCTGAAAATATTAATATAAATGACATTAAGTATGAACTACTTGACTATAATAAATAGCAGTTTATTCTCTCACAGACTAGTAGATGTTCAACTGCTGGACATAATGTGGCCTCTGTAACTTATAGCTATATAAACTTAAAGCTATATAAAGTAAACTATATTTTGTTACTTTAATATTTTAGTTACATTTCTATAGTCTTTTGTCAGCTGAGACTGACTACTGTAATTTAAGAGCTTGTAATAAGATTACGGCACTCAAAACTGTTTTGAGTTTCTCTCTCTCTGAACACATCCATAGGGATCTGCTTTGCTTTTGTGTCAGTAAACTTCAGTTAGTCTTTTTCATCTTTGTTCACTTTATTTGTTTCCCACCTTTATTATGAATTAGCTTACTTATTAAATATTACTCCCTTTACTGTATTGCATTTTATTGTATTGTCTATGCCTATTTTTCGCCCTGGCTGTTTATTGCGTAAATAATACTCCTTTATTTTGTCAAATTCTACTTTATATACCTTTATTTACACAGTACATTTTATTGTACACTAAGGTACGGAAGTAATAATAATAATAATAAACTTAAAAATTGAAATTCGCGTACGCTTAAATGTACACGCATAATTCAGTTTAAACATTACAAATCTAAAGTAGGGCCTATAGTAAATAAAGTGGAAGACTGAACGTGTAAAAGTTAGTAAATAGTGTAATACGAATAATCGCATGAGATAACTGTTAATTGGCAGTATATGGATGCATAATGTTTCCGTTGCTCCGCATGTGTGTGTTAACTGTCCATTTTTTGACGCCCCAACTCGTTTGTGCTGATATTACGTGTTTGAACGACGTTTGTGTACGTCGTGTGTATTGGCGCTTTTCCACTGCATGGTTCGGTACGGTTCACTTTTGGGGGGTTTTCCACTGGGTACTGTACCTGGTACCTGATACTTTTTTAGTACCACTTCGGCCGAGGTTCCAAGCGATCCATACCGTTACCAAAACGTGACGTGTAAACTCTGCTGATCACTGATTGGCAGGAGAAAATCGTCATTACTGAGTCACTGAACTTGCAACACGAGACCCTCCTTTACAGCCCTACCCGCTAGATTTAAATCAGCACAGCCAGCGAAGGATCGGACGCAACTTCTGTTTAAACAAACGCACATTTTTGCATCAACCACAAAATAGCAGTGTCGTTGTCTGTTGAGGAAGTACAGACGTTCCTCTCCTCTCGTTGATCCAGCGAGAGCTTGATGGCGCGACGCTGAAGGAAAAAGCCTTATGTATAACGTTACTTTTGAACTTGCTATATTTTCAGAGTATGTTTTCTGTTTATATTTTTACCTCTGTATCTGTGTTTTGCTTCAATTAAAAACAATCTGATCGAATAAGTGTACCTCCAGACTATATTAAAAATGTATTATTGTATGAGCACGTAATGAACCTCTTGAAAAAGACAAATGATTAATGCCACGATTATAAAAACCATCACATAAATAAAAAAAACAAGGGATACATTGTACATTTTGAAATATTCAAAAGTTTATTGATTATTCACTTTACAGAACATGCTACATGAGTAGTTAACTAACTTAATCAAGTAACGCAGCACACCTGCATGAACATCTCTGCCCTCCTCTACAGCCCGTGGCACTGCACCACAGTCTCTGCTGCTGGGGGTAAATCACAAGCATTCTCATAGACCTCTCCATTGCTGTTAAAAACATCCACATGCCGAAAATGAAGAACACTGTTCCGTCTCCTTTCTTTGTTGTGTTTGTTTGTGGCGCGTTTACGATGATGTCACGGCAGTAGAGGCGGCGCAATTATAACGCCGCGTGAATAATCCCACCCACTCTATAGCGGTACTAAACTGCGGTGGAAACGCAAACCGACCCGAACTGAGCCGTACCGTACCGTACCATGCAGTGGAAAAGCGCCATATGTGTGTCTGCAGCAGCAGCACTTCCGCTCTGAGAGACACGCGCGTCCATGGACACACGCCGACACAAAGAGAGGTACACAAGCCTCCAAACCTTACAATATACCTCCTATTTATATTGTACTTCCCTCAGCGGTGCGTTCGGGTGCCCTTGTTCTCGTCTGTACGCTATGGCTCAGAAACATTTCTCCGTCGACGGTAAAATAAGACAAGTGCGAGCCTACAGAGCTGACGACACGTTTAACGTTACCGTGTTTTTATCACATCCCTTCACGGCGTTTGTGGGATGGAGTGAAGTTTGAGTTCGTTGAACGCGACATCAAGGCGTGTTTGTGCTCCACTTCCTTCGGTTTAATCTCTTGTCATAGATCGCTTGTGAATGGAGTCGGTTTCGTTCGGGATCAGCGTTACAATTGTGTAATGGATTGACGTTTAGAGCTGTTTTCACGGTCATTTCATGCTGAAATGAGTAGTAATCACACGCTGTGTCTTGATATGGAGTTAAAAGGTCAAATAAATCGCTTGATACATCGCTTACTTTGTTGCACACTTTGCGTCGTTACAGATTAACTTAACAGCGAGGTTAAGTTGGTTTTGTTTTCGATATTCGCGACACATTCAGCGATAAACGACAATAACTCCAAAACGACTTTCCCAAAAAAATTCTAAACAGTGTGATCGTCAAAAGGGCAAAGCTGGTCATGTTTCACAGCCTTCTTTTTCATGGTTTTCGCTCGATGTAATAAGCATTAGCCCGCACAAGCCATCGCAATGTGCATTCAGCCGGGAGGGATCGCTCTCAGCGGTGCTTTCAGTAAGGGACCGTGGGGAAAGTGCACGTTTTCTTCGTTTTTTGCTATAGCTCAGTGGGCAGTGTTTTTGTTATAGCTTTTTAGTTAAAGGGCCCATAGACAGCGAGACCAGTGCCAATCAAGAGAGGGGGACAGTGTACATCTTTCACAACCTTCAATTTTACACCTACTGGTAGAAAAGGGAAATACAGGTCAAAAATTATCCTTCTTTTTGTAATAACTTTTGTCAGCAGGAAGATAGAGATATGAGACCTGTGTCCATCCATAGAGTGGGACAGTGTACAACTTTCACAACCTTCCATTTTACCCCCTAGTGGTTGATTAGGGAAATGCATGTCCAAAATTATCCTTCTTTTTGTAATAACTTTTTTCAGCAGGAAGATAGAGACATGAGATCAGTGTACATCCATCGAGTGGGACAGTGTACAACTTTCACAACCTTCCATTTTACCCCTAGTGGCTGATTAGGGAATTGCATGTCCAAAATTATCCTTCTTTTTGTAATAACTTTTTCAGCAGGAAGATAGAGACGTGAGACCTGTGTCCATCCATAGAGTGGGACAGTGTACAACTTTCACAACCTTCCATTTTACCCCTAGTGGATGATTAGGGAATTGCATGTCCAAAATTAACCTTCTTTTTGTAATAACTTTTTCAACCAGGAAGATAGAGACGTGAGACCTGTGTCCATCCATAGAGTGGGACAGTGTACAACTTTCACAACCTTCCATTTTACCCCTAGTGGCTGATTAGGGAATTGCATGTCCAAAATTATCCTTCTTTTTGTAATAACTTTTTTCAGCAGGAAGATAGAGACGTGAGATCAGTGTCCATCCATAGAGTGGGACAGTGTACAACTTTCACAACCTTCCATTTTACCCCTAGTGGTTGACTAGGGAATTGCGTGTCCTTAATTATCCTTTTTTTTGTAATAACTTTTTTCAACAGGAATATAGAGATGTGAAACCTGTGTCCATCCATAGAGTTGGACAGTGTACAACTTTCACAACCTTCCATTTTACCCCTAGTGGTTGATTAGGGAATTGTATGTCCAAAATTATCCTTCTTTTTGTAATAACTTTTTTCAGCAGGAAGATAGAGATATGAGACCTGTGTCCATCCATAGAGTGGGACAGTGTACAACTTTCACAACCTTCCATTTTACCCCCTAGTGGTTGATTAGGGAATTGCATGTCCAAAATTATCCTTCTTTTTGTAATAACTTTTTTCAGCAGGAAGATAGAGACATGAGATCAGTGTACATCCATCGAGTAGGACAGTGTACAACTTTCACAACCTTCCATTTTACCCCTAGTGGTTGACTAGGGAATTGCATGTCCTTAATTATCCTTTTTTTGTAATAACTTTTTTCAGCAGGAAGATAGAGACATGAGATCAGTGTACATCCATCGAGTGGGACAGTGTACAACTTTCACAACCTTCCATTTTACCCCTAGTGGCTGATTAGTGAATTGCATGTCCAAAATTAACTATCTTTTTGTAATAACTTTTTTCACCAGGAAGATAGAGACGTGAGACCTGTGTCCATCCATAGAGTTGGACAGTGTACAACTTTCACAACCTTCCATTTTACCCCTAGTGGTTGTCTAGGGAATTGCATGTCCTTAATTATCATTTTTTGTAATAACTTTTTTCAACAGGAATATAGAGACGTGAAACCTGTGTCCATCCATAGAGTTGGACAGTGTACAACTTTCACAACCTTCCATTTTACCCCTAGTGGCTGATTAGGGAATTGCATGTCCAAAATTATCCTTCTTTTTGTAATAACTTTTTCAGCAGGAAGATAGAGACGTGAGACCTGTGTCCATCCATAGAGTGGGACAGTGTACAACTTTCACAACCTTCCATTTTACCCCTAGTGGATGATTAGGGAATTGCATGTCCAAAATTAACCTTCTTTTTGTAATAACTTTTTTCACCAGGAAGATAGAGACGTGAGACCTGTGTCCATCCATAGAGTGGGACAGTGTACAACTTTCACAACCTTCCATTTTACCCCCTAGTGGTTGATTAGGGAATTGCATGTCCAAAATTATCCTTCTTTTTGTAATAACTTTTTTCAGCAGGAAGATAGAGACATGAGATCAGTGTACATCCATCGAGTAGGACAGTGTACAACTTTCACAACCTTCCATTTTACCCCTAGTGGTTGATTAGGGAATTGCATGTCCAAAATTATCCTTCTTTTTGTAATAACTTTTTTCAGCAGGAAGATAGAGACGTGAGATCAGTGTCCATCCATAGAGTGGGACAGTGTACAACTTTCACAACCTTCCATTTTACCCCCTAGTGGTTGATTAGGGAATTGCATGTCCAAAATTATCCTTCTTTTTGTAATAACTTTTTCAGCAGGAAGATAGAGACGTGAGACCTGTGTCCATCCATAGAGTGGGACAGTGTACAACTTTCACAACCTTCCATTTTACCCCTAGTGGATGATTAGGGAATTGCATGTCCAAAATTATCCTTCTTTTTGTAATAACTTTTTTCAGCAGGAAGATAGAGACGTGAGATCAGTGTCCATCCATAGAGTGGGACAGTGTACAACTTTCACAACCTTCCATTTTACCCCTAGTGGCTGATTAGGGAATTGCATGTCCAAAATTATCCTTCTTTTTGTAATAACTTTTTTCAGCAGGAAGATAGAGACGTGAGATCAGTGTCCATCCATAGAGTGGGACAGTGTACAACTTTCACAACCTTCCATTTTACCCCCTAGTGGTTGATTAGGGAATTGCATGTCCAAAATTATCCTTCTTTTTGTAATAACTTTTTTCAGCAGGAAGATAGAGACATGAGATCAGTGTACATCCATCGAGTAGGACAGTGTACAACTTTCACAACCTTCCATTTTACCCCTAGTGGTTGATTAGGGAATTGTATGTCCAAAATTATCCTTCTTTTTGTAATAACTTTTTTCAGCAGGAAGATAGAGATATGAGACCTGTGTCCATCCATAGAGTGGGACAGTGTACAACTTTCACAACCTTCCATTTTACCCCCTAGTGGTTGATTAGGGAATTGCATGTCCAAAATTATCCTTCTTTTTGTAATAACTTTTTCAGCAGGAAGATAGAGACGTGAGACCTGTGTCCATCCATAGAGTGGGACAGTGTACAACTTTCACAACCTTCCATTTTACCCCTAGTGGATGATTATGGAATTGCATGTCCAAAATTATCCTTCTTTTTGTAATAACTTTTTTCAGCAGGAAGATAGAGACGTGAGATCAGTGTCCATCCATAGAGTGGGACAGTGTACAACTTTCACAACCTTCCATTTTACCCCTAGTGGCTGATTAGGGAATTGCATGTCCAAAATTATCCTTCTTTTTGTAATAACTTTTTTCAGCAGGAAGATAGAGACGTGAGATCAGTGTCCATCCATAGAGTGGGACAGTGTACAACTTTCACAACCTTCCATTTTACCCCTAGTGGTTGACTAGGGAATTGCATGTCCTTAATTATCCTTTTTTTTGTAATAACTTTTTTCAGCAGGAAGATAGAGACATGAGATCAGTGTACATCCATCGAGTGGGACAGTGTACAACTTTCACAACCTTCCATTTTACCCCTAGTGGCTGATTAGTGAATTGCATGTCCAAAATTAACTATCTTTTTGTAATAACTTTTTTCACCAGGAAGATAGAGACGTGAGACCTGTGTCCATCCATAGAGTTGGACAGTGTACAACTTTCACAACCTTCCATTTTACCCCTAGTGGTTGTCTAGGGAATTGCATGTCCTTAATTATCATTTTTTGTAATAACTTTTTTCAACAGGAATATAGAGACGTGAAACCTGTGTCCATCCATAGAGTTGGACAGTGTACAACTTTCACAACCTTCCATTTTACCCCTAGTGGCTGATTAGGGAATTGCATGTCCAAAATTATCCTTCTTTTTGTAATAACTTTTTCAGCAGGAAGATAGAGACGTGAGACCTGTGTCCATCCATAGAGTGGGACAGTGTACAACTTTCACAACCTTCCATTTTACCCCTAGTGGATGATTAGGGAATTGCATGTCCAAAATTAACCTTCTTTTTGTAATAACTTTTTTCACCAGGAAGATAGAGACGTGAGACCTGTGTCCATCCATAGAGTGGGACAGTGTACAACTTTCACAACCTTCCATTTTACCCCCTAGTGGTTGATTAGGGAATTGCATGTCCAAAATTATCCTTCTTTTTGTAATAACTTTTTTCAGCAGGAAGATAGAGACATGAGATCAGTGTACATCCATCGAGTAGGACAGTGTACAACTTTCACAACCTTCCATTTTACCCCTAGTGGTTGACTAGGGAATTGCATGTCCTTAATTATCATTTTTTGTAATAACTTTTTTCAACAGGAATATAGAGACGTGAAACCTGTGTCCATCCATAGAGTTGGACAGTGTACAACTTTCACAACCTTCCATTTTACCCCTAGTGGCTGATTAGGGAATTGCATGTCCAAAATTATCCTTCTTTTTGTAATAACTTTTTTCAGCAGGAAGATAGAGACATGAGATCAGTGTACATCCATCGAGTAGGACAGTGTACAACTTTCACAACCTTCCATTTTACCCCTAGTGGTTGACTAGGGAATTGCATGTCCAAAATTATCCTTCTTTTTGTAATAACTTTTTTCAGCAGGAAGATAGAGACGTGAGATCAGTGTCCATCCATAGAGTGGGACAGTGTACAACTTTCACAACCTTCCATTTTACCCCTAGTGGCTGATTAGGGAATTGCATGTCCAAAATTATCCTTCTTTTTGTAATAACTTTTTTCAGCAGGAAGATAGAGACGTGAGATCAGTGTCCATCCATAGAGTGGGACAGTGTACAACTTTCACAACCTTCCATTTTACCCCTAGTGGTTGACTAGGGAATTGCATGTCCTTAATTATCCTTTTTTTTGTAATAACTTTTTTCAGCAGGAAGATAGAGACATGAGATCAGTGTACATCCATCGAGTGGGACAGTGTACAACTTTCACAACCTTCCATTTTACCCCTAGTGGCTGATTAGTGAATTGCATGTCCAAAATTAACTATCTTTTTGTAATAACTTTTTTCACCAGGAAGATAGAGACGTGAGACCTGTGTCCATCCGTAGAGTTGGACAGTGTACAACTTTCACAACCTTCCATTTTACCCCTAGTGGTTGTCTAGGGAATTGCATGTCCTTAATTATCATTTTTTGTAATAACTTTTTTCAACAGGAATATAGAGACGTGAAACCTGTGTCCATCCATAGAGTTGGACAGTGTACAACTTTCACAACCTTCCATTTTACCCCTAGTGGCTGATTAGGGAATTGCATGTCCAAAATTATCCTTCTTTTTGTAATAACTTTTTTCAG
>CM049818.1:31605651-31774248 GCA_027422435.1 Schizopygopsis pylzovi | reverse complement strand
GGGAATTGCATGTCCAAAATTATCCTTCTTTTTGTAATAACTTTTTTCACCAGGAAGATAGAGACGTGAGTCCTGTGTCCATCCATAGAGTGGGACAGTGTACAACTTTCACAACCTTCCATTTTACCCCTAGTGGTTGATTAGGGAATTGCATGTCCAAAATTATCCTTCTTTTTGTAATAACTTTTTTCAACAGGAAGATAGAGACGTGAGATCGTTGTCCATCCATAGATTGGGACAGTGTAAAACTTTCACAACCTTCCATTTTACCCCTAGTTGGTTGATTAGGGAATTGCATGTCCAAAATTATCCTTCTTTTTGTAATAACTTTTTTCAGCAGGAAGATAGAGAAGTGAAACCTGTGTCCATCCATAGAGTGGGACAGTGTACAACTTTCACAACCTTCCATTTTACCCCTAGTGGTTGATTAGGGAATTGCATGTCCAAAATTATCCTTCTTTTTGTAATAACTTTTTTCAGCAGGAAGATAGAGACGTGAGATCGTTGTCCATCCATAGAGTGGGACAGTGTACAACTTTCACAACCTTCCATTTTACCCCTAGTGGCTGATTAGGGAATTGCATGTCCAAAATTATCCTTCTTTTTGTAATAACTTTTTTCAGCAGGAAGATAGAGACGTGAAACCTGTGTCCATCCATGGAGAGGGACAGTGTACAACTTTCACAACCTTCCATTTTACCCCTAGTGGTTGATTAGGGAATTGCATGTCCAAAATTATCCTTCTTTTTGTAATAACTTTTTTCAGCAGGAAGATAGAGACGTGAAACCTGTGTCCATCCATAGAGTGGGACAGTGTACAACTTTCACAACCTTCCATTTTACCCCTAGTGGTTGATTAGGGAATTGCATGTCCAAAATTATCCTTCTTTTTGTAATAACTTTTTTCACCAGGAAGATAGAGACGTGAGACCTGTGTCCATCCATAGAGTGGGACAGTGTACAACTTTCACAACCTTCCATTTTACCCCTAGTGGTTGATTAGGGAATTGCATGTCCAAATTATCCTTTTTTTGTAATAACTTTTTTCAGAGGAAGATAGAGACGTGAAACCTGTGTCCATCCATAGAGTTGGACAGGCTACAACTTTCACAACCTTCCTTTTTACCCCTAGTGGTTGATTAGGGAATTGCATGTCCAAAATTATCCTTCTTTTTGTAATAACTTTTTTCAGCAGGAAGATAGAGACGTGAAACCTGTGTCCATCCATGAGGGGACAGTGTACAACTTTCAAAACCTTCCATTTTACCCCTAGTGGTTGATTAGGGAATTGCATGTCCAAAATTATCCTTTTTTTTGTAATAACTTTTTTCAGCAGGAAGATAGAGACGTGAAACCGTTGTCCATCCATAGAGTGGGACAGTGTACAACTTTCACAACCTTCCATTTTACCCCTAGTGGTGATAGGATTGCTGAGCTCCAGTTATTAATGAGGTGCTTTGACAGTTACACAAAGAACCATTTCAGCATAGACGCATTCCTCAGAATGCTTAGGTTATAAATAGAAACGTTACAACTCCCAGCTCTGTGTGGATTAATTCGCATTTATTTGTACTGCTCTTTTCATAATTTATTGCATCTCAATAAATTAGAATGTCATGGAAAAGTTTTATTTCATTAATTCAACTCAAATTGTGAAACTCGGGTATTAAATAAAATCAATGCACACAAACTGAAGTAGTTTAAGTCTTTGGTTCTTTTAATTGTGATGATTTTGGCTCACATTTTAAAAAAAACGACCAATTCACTATCTCAACAAATTAGAATATAGTGAGATGCCCATCAGCTAATCAACTCAAAACACCTACTAAGGTCTCCTGAGCAATTGAGATACACCTAAACATACTATGTTTTCCCATTATTAACAGTAGGGGTGAAATGGAAGGTTGTGAAAGTTGTACACTGTCCCACTCGATGGATGTACACTGATCTCACGTCTCTATCTTCCTGGTGAAAAAGTTATTACAAAAAGAAGGATAATTTTGGACATGCAATTCCCTAATCATCCACTAGGGGTAAAATGGAAGGTTGTGAAAGTTGTACACTGTCCAACTCTATGGATGGACACAGGTCTCACGTCTCTATCTTCCTGCTGAAAAAAGTTATTACAAAAAGAAGGATAATTTTGGACATGCAATTCACTAATCAGCCACTAGGGGTACAATGGAAGGTTGTGAAAGTTGTAAACTGTCCCACTCGATGGATGTACACTGATCTCATGTCTTTATCTTCCTGCTGAAAAAAGTTATTACAAAAAGATAGTTAATTTTGGACATGCAATTCCCTAATCAACCACTAGGGTTAAAATGGAAGGTTGTGAAAGTTGTACACTGTCCCACTCTATGGATGGACAAAGGTCTCACGTCTCTATCTTCCTGCTGAAAAAAGTTATTACAAAAAGAAGGATAATTTTGGACATGCAATTCCCTAATCTGCCACTAGGGGTAAAATTGAAGGTTGTGAAAGTTGTACACTGTCCAACTCTATGGATGGACACAGGTCTCACGTCTCTATCTTCCTGCTGAAAAAAGTTATTACAAAAAGAAGGATAATTTTGGACATGCAATTCCCTAATCTGCCACTAGGGGTAAAATGGAAGGTTGTGAAAGTTGTACACTGTCCAACTCTATGGATGGACACAGGTCTCACGTCTCTATCTTCCTGCTGAAAAAAGTTATTACAAAAAGAAGGATAATTTTGGACATGCAATTCCCTAATCTGCCACTAGGGGTAAAATGGAAGGTTGTGAAAGTTGTACACTGTCCAACTCTATGGATGGACACAGGTCTCACGTCTCTATCTTCCTGCTGAAAAAAGTTATTACAAAAAGAAGGATAATTTTGGACATGCAATTCACTAATCAGCCACTAGGGTAAAATGGAAGGTTGTGAAAGTTGTACACTGTCCCACTCTATGGATGGACACAGGTCTCACGTCTCTATCTTCCTGCTGAAAAAAGTTATTACAAAAAGAAGGATAATTTTGGACATGCAATTCCCTAATCTGCCACTAGGGGTAAAATGGAAGGTTGTGAAAGTTGTACACTGTCCCACTCTATGGATGGACACAGGTCTCACGTCTCTATCTTCCTGGTGAAAAAAGTTATTACAAAAAGAATGATAATTTTGGACATGCAATTCCCTAATCTGCCACTAGGGGTAAAATGGAAGGTTGTGAAAGTTGTACACTGTCCCACTCTATGGATGGACACAGGTCTCACATCTCTATCTTCCTGGTGAAAAAAGTTATTACAAAAAGAAGGATAATTTTGGACATGCAATTCCCTAATCAACCACTAGGGGTAATATGGAAGGTTGTGAAAGTTGTACACTGTCCCACTCTACATTTACATTTTACATTTAGTCATTTAGCAGACGCTTTTATCCAAAGCGACTTACAATTGGGAGTACATAAAGCGATTAATCTTGAAGAGGCAAACATACAGAGGAAGTGCCAATAACACCAAGTCTCAGGCATTGTTCAAATAAGTACATGCTAGCAAGGGAAGGAGAGAAAGATAAAGAGAAAGATGAAGATTTTGAAAAAAAAAGAAAGTTCAAATTTTTTTTTTTTTTTTTTTTTTTATGTAGTCAAGTAGAGTTGAAAGAGATGAGTTTTCAGTTGTTGCTTGAAAATTGACAGGGATCCAGCATTCCGGATGGGGGTGGGAAGATCATTCCACCGGCCAGGAACGGTGAAAGAGAATGTTCTGGAGAGTGATTTTGAGCCTCTCTGTGATGGTACCACGAGGCGTCGCTCACTAGCAGATCTCAGACTTCTGGAGGGGATGTAAATTCGTAATAGTGAGTGGAAGTAGGTGGGTGCTGAGCCTGTGGTTGTTCTATATGCAAGCATCAGTGTCTTGAACTGGATGCGAGCTGCAACTGGTAGCCAGTGCAAGGAGACAAAGAGAGGTGTAACATGGGCTCTTTTGGGCTCGTTGAAGACCAGTCGTGCCGCTGCATTCTGAATCATTTGTAGAGGTTTGATTGTGTTTGATGGAAGCCCAGCTAGAAGAGCATTGCAGTAGTCCAGTCTAGAAATGACAAGGGCCTGGACAAGAAGTTGTGCAGCATGCTCTGTCAGAAAGGGCCTGATCTTTCTGATGTTGTGTAGTGCAAACCTGCAAGATCGAGCAGTCTTTGCAATGTGCTCTTTGAAGGTCAGCTGGTCATCGAAGATTACACCAAGATTTCTGACCGAAGCTGATGGGGTAATTGTTGATGAACCTAACTGAATCGTGAAATCATGCTGTAGAGTTGGAGTTGCAGGGCAGACAAGAAGCTCAGTCTTTGCCAGGTTGAGCTGTAGATGGTGTTCTTTCATCCATGCCGAGATGTCCGCCAGGCAGCCTGAGATCCGTGCAGCTACCGTTGGATCATCTGGTCAAAATGAGAGATAGAGCTGTGTGTCATCAGCATAGAAATGGTAGGAGAAGCCATGTGCCTGTATGATGGGAGCCAGTGATGTAGTGTATGTGGAGAAGAGGAAGAGGAGGGGTCCAAGAACTGAGCCCTGGGAACCCCAGTGACCAATTGATGTGCTTTGGATACCTCCCCGCCCCAGGCCACCCTGAAAGACCGACCAGTGAGATAGGATTCAAACCAGCGAAGTGGAATCCCAGTGATATCCAGTGATGAGAGGGTGGACAGGAGGATCTGATGATTGACAGTGTCAAAAGCGGCAGAGAGATCCAGCAGAATGAGGACTGATGATTTGGAATCGGCTTTTGCAATTCGCAGGGCTTCAGTGACCGATAGTAGCGCAGTCTCAGTTGAATGGCCACTCCTGAAACCTGACTGTTTAGCGTCCAGTTTGTTGTTCTGTGAAAGAAACATTGAGACATGGTTAAAGACAACTCGTTCGAGTGTTTTGGCAATGAATGGAAGGAGAGAGACAGGTCTGTAGTTTTCTAAAAGAGAAGTGTTTAATGTAGGTTTTTTGAGCAGTGGGGTTACTCGAGCCTGCTTGAATGCAGTGGGAAAGATGCCTGTGAGGAGAGATGTGTTGATAATGTGTGTGAGTGCTGGTAAGAGTGCGGGAGAGATTGCTTGGAGAAGGTGTGAGGGGATAGGGTCTAGAGGACATGTTGTAGGATGGCTGGAGAGGAGAAGTTTGGATACTTCCGCCTCAGTGAGGGGACAGAAGGAGAAGATGGGAGTTTGAGCAGTGGATCTAGTTGGTTGGGGGTCCTGTGTGAGAGGAGGTGAAAACTGAATACTGATTGTTTTAGTTTTGTTTGTAAAAAAAGTTGCAAAGTCATCAGCTGTTATAGACGTGGTGGGAGGTGGTGGAGGGGGACAGAGGAGAGAATTAAATGTTCTAAAGAGATTACGCATATCTGGAGCATTGTTGATCTTGTTATGGAAATGTGACGATTTGGCAGTGTGGACTTCAGCAGAGAAAGATGAAAGAAACAATTGATACATACTCAGGTCCGACGGCTCGTTGGATTTTCGCCATTTTCTCTCTGCCCCTCTATCAGCCCCTAGGGGTAAAATGGAAGGTTGTGAAAGTTGTACACTGTCCCACTCTATGGATGGACACAGGTCTCACGTCTCTATCTTCCTGGTGAAAAAAGTTATTACAAAAAGAAGGATAATTTTGGACATGCAATTCCCTAATCAGCCACTAGGGGTAAAATGGAAGGTTGTGAAAGTTGTACACTGTCCCACTCTATGGATGGACACTGGTTTCATGCCTCTATCTTCCTGCTGACAAAAGTTATTACAAAAAGAAGGTTAATTTTGGACATGCAATTCCCTAATAATCCACTAGGGGTCAAATGGAAGGTTGTGAAATTTGTACACTGTCCCACTCTATGGATGGACACAGGTCTCACGTCTCTATCTTCCTGCTGAAAAAAGTTATTACAAAAAGAATGATAATTTTGGACATGCAATTCCCTAATCTGCCACTAGGGGTAAAATGGAAGGTTGTGAAAGTTGTACACTGTCCCACTCTATGGATGGACACTGGTTTCATGCCTCTATCTACCTGCTGGCAAAAGTTATTACAAAAAGGTTAATTTTGGACATGCAATTCCCTAATCATCCACTAGGGGTAAAATGGAAGGTTGTGAAAGTTGTACACTGTCCAACTCTATGGATGGACATAGGTCTCACGTCTCTATCTTCCTGCTGAAAAAAGTTATTACAAAAAGAAGGATAATTTTGGACATGCAATTCCCTAATCTGCCACTAGGGGTAAAATGGAAGGTTGTGAAAGTTGTACACTGTCCCACTCTATGGATGGACACTAGTTTCATGCCTCTATCTTCCTGCTGACAAAAGTTATTACAAAAAGAAGGTCAATTTTGGACATGCAATTCCCTAATAATCCACTAGGGGTAAAATGGAAGGTTGTGAAAGTTGTACACTGTCCCACTCTATGGATGGACACAGGTCTCACGTCTCTATCTTCCTGGTGAAAAAAGTTATTACAAAAAGAAGGATAATTTTGGACATGCAATTCCCTAATCAACCACTAGGGGTAATATGGAAGGTTGTGAAAGTTGTACACAGTCCCACTCTACATTTACATTTTACAATTAGTCATTTAGCAGACGCTTTTATCCAAAGCGACTTACAATTGGGAGTACATAAAGCGATTAATCTTGAAGAGGCAAACATACAGAGGAAGTGCCAATAACACCAAGTCTCAGGCATTGTTCAAATAAGTACATGCTAGCAAGGGAAGGAGAGAAAGATAAAGAGAAAGATGAAGATTTTGGAAAAAAAAAGAAAGTTCAAATTTATTTTTTTTATTTTATTTTTTTTATGTAGTCAAGTAGAGTTGAAAGAGATGAGTTTTCAGTTGTTGCTTGAAAATTGACAGGGATCCAGCATTCCGGATGGGGGTGGGAAGATCATTCCACCGGCCAGGAACGGTGAAAGAGAATGTTCTG
Organism: Schizopygopsis pylzovi; assembly: GCA_027422435.1. NCBI lineage: Eukaryota > Metazoa > Chordata > Actinopteri > Cypriniformes > Cyprinidae > Schizopygopsis > Schizopygopsis pylzovi. Next base: position 31,767,323 of record CM049818.1, on the reverse strand, counting down.
GAGAGTGATTTTGAGCCTCTCTGTGATGGTACCACGAGGCGTCGCTCACTAGCAGATCTCAGACTTCTGGAGGGGATGTAAATTCGTAATAGTGAGTGGAAGTAGGTGGGTGCTGAGCCTGTGGTTGTTCTATATGCAAGCATCAGTGTCTTGAACTGGATGCGAGCTGCAACTGGTAGCCAGTGCAAGGCGACAAAGAGAGGTGTAACATGGGCTCTTTTGGGCTCGTTGAAGACCAGTCGTGCCGCTGCATTCTGAATCATTTGTAGAGGTTTGATTGTGTTTGATGGAAGCCCAGCTAGAAGAGCATTGCAGTAGTCCAGTCTAGAAATGACAAGGGCCTGGACAAGAAGTTGTGCAGCATGCTCTGTCCGAAATGGCCTGATCTTTCTGATGTTCTGTAGTGCAAACCTGCAAGATCGAGCAGTCTTTGCAATGTGCTCTTTGAAGGTCAGCTGGTCATCGAAGATTACACCAAGATTTCTGACCGAAGCTGATGGGGTAATTGTTGATACCTAACTGAATCGTGAAATCATGCTGTAGAGTTGGAGTTGCAGGGAAGACAAGAAGCTCAGTCTTTGCCAGGTTGAGCTGTAGATGGTGTTCTTTCATCCATGCCGAGATGTCCGCCAGGCAGCCTGAGATCCGTGCAGCTACCGTTGGATCATCTGGTCGAAATGAGAGATAGAGCTGTGTGTCATCAGCATAGAAATGGTAGGAGAAGCCATGTGCCTGTATGATGGGAGCCAGTGATGTAGTGTATGTGGAGAAAAGGAAGAGGAGGGGTCCAAGAACTGAGCCCTGGGGAACCCCAGTGACCAATTGATGTGCTTTGGATACCTCCCCGCCCCAGGCCACCCTGAAAGACCGACCAGTGAGATAGGATTCAAACCAGCGAAGTGGAATCCCAGTGATATCCAGTGATGAGAGGGTGGACAGGAGGATCTGATGATTGACAGTGTCAAAAGCGGCAGAGAGATCCAGCAGAATGAGGACTGATGATTTGGAATCGGCTTTTGCAATTCGCAGGGCTTCAGTGACCGATAGAAGCGCAGTCTCAGTTGAATGGCCACTCCTGAAACCTGACTGTTTAGCGTCCAGTTTGTTGTTCTGTGAAAGAAACATTGAGACATGGTTAAAGACAACTCGTTCGAGTGTTTTGGCAATGAATGGAAGGAGAGAGACAGGTCTGTAGTTTTCTAAAAGAGAAGTGTTTAATGTAGGTTTTTTGAGCAGTGGGGTTACTCGAGCCTGCTTGAATGCAGTGGGGAAGATGCCTGTGAGGAGAGATGTGTTGATAATATGTGTGAGTGCTGGTAAGAGTGCGGGAGAGATTGCTTGGAGAAGGTGTGAGGGGATAGGGTCTAGAGGACATGTTGTAGGATGGCTGGAGAGGAGAAGTTTGGATACTTCCGCCTCAGTGAGGGGACAGAAGGAGAATATGGGAGTTTGAGCAGTGGATCTAGTTGGTTGGGGGTCCTGTGTGAGTGGAGGTGAAAACTGACTACTGATTGTTTTAGTTTTGTTTGTAAAAAAAGTTGCAAAGTCATCAGCTGTTATAGACGTGGTGGGAGGTGGTGGAGGGGGACAAAGGAGAGAATTAAATGTTCTAAAGAGATTACGCATATCTGGAGCATTGTTGATCTTGTTATGGAAATGTGACGATTTGGCAGTGTGGACTTCAGCAGAGAAAGATGAAAGAAACGATTGATACATACTCAGGTCCGACGGCTCGTTGGATTATCGCCATTTTCTCTCTGCCCCTCTATCAGCCCCTAGGGGTAAAATGGAAGGTTGTGAAAGTTGTACACTGTCCCACTCTATGGATGGACACAGGTCTCACGTCTCTATCTTCCTGGTGAAAAAAGTTATTACAAAAAGAAGGATAATTTTGGACATGCAATTCCCTAATCATCCACTAGGGGTAAAATGGAAGGTTGTGAAAGTTGTACACTGTCCCACTCTATGGATGGACACTGATCTCACGTCTCTATCTTCCTGGTGAAAAAAGTTATTACAAAAAGAAGGATAATTTTGGACATGCAATTCCCTAATCTGCCACTAGGGGTAAAATGGAAGGTTGTGAAAGTTGTACACTGTCCCACTCTATGGATGGACACTGGTTTCATGCCTCTATCTACCTGCTGGCAAAAGTTATTACAAAAAGGTTAATTTTGGACATGCAATTCCCTAATCATCCACTAGGGGTAAAATGGAAGGTTGTGAAAGTTGTACACTGTCCAACTCTATGGATGGACATAGGTCTCACGTCTCTATCTTCCTGCTGAAAAAAGTTATTACAAAAAGAAGGATAATTTTGGACATGCAATTCCCTAATCAGCCACTAGGGGTAAAATGGAAGGTTGTGAAAGTTGTACACTGTCCCACTCTATGGATGGACACAGGTCTCACGTCTCTATCTTCCTGCTGAAAAAAGTTATTACAAAAAGAAGGATAATTTTGGACATGCAATTCCCTAATCTGCCACTAGGGGTAAAATGGAAGGTTGTGAAAGTTGTACACTGTCCCACTCTATGGATGGACACTAGTTTCATGCCTCTATCTTCCTGCTGACAAAAGTTATTACAAAAAGAAGGTCAATTTTGGACATGCAATTCCCTAATAATCCACTAGGGGTAAAATGGAAGGTTGTGAAAGTTGTACACTGTCCCACTCTATGGATGGACACAGGTCTCACGTCTCTATCTTCCTGGTGAAAAAAGTTATTACAAAAAGAAGGATAATTTTGGACATGCAATTCCCTAATCAACCACTAGGGGTAATATGGAAGGTTGTGAAAGTTGTACACAGTCCCACTCTACATTTACATTTTACATTTAGTCATTTAGCAGACGCTTTTATCCAAAGCGACTTACAATTGGGAGTACATAAAGCGATTAATCTTGAAGAGGCAAACATACAGAGGAAGTGCCAATAACACCAAGTCTCAGGCATTGTTCAAATAAGTACATGCTAGCAAGGGAAGGAGAGAAAGATAAAGAGAAAGATGAAGATTTTGGAAAAAAAAAGAAAGTTCAAATTTATTTTTTTTTTTTATTTTTTTTATGTAGTCAAGTAGAGTTGAAAGAGATGAGTTTTCAGTTGTTGCTTGAAAATTGACAGGGAAGGGATCATTTCCGGATGGGGGTGGGAAGATCATTCCACCGGCCAGGAACGGTGAAAGAGAATGTTCTGGAGAGTGATTTTGAGCCTCTCTGTGATGGTACCACGAGGCGTCGCTCACTAGCAGATCTCAGACTTCTGGAGGGGATGTAAATTCGTAATAGTGAGTGGAAGTAGGTGGGTGCTGAGCCTGTGGTTGTTCTATATGCAAGCATCAGTGTCTTGAACTGGATGCGAGCTGCAACTGGTAGCCAGTGCAAGGCGACAAAGAGAGGTGTAACATGGGCTCTTTGGGCTCGTTGAAGACCAGTCGTGCCGCTGCATTCTGAATCATTTGTAGAGGTTTGATTGTGTTTGATGGAAGCCCAGCTAGAAGAGCATTGCAGTAGTCCAGTCTAGAAATGACAAGGGCCTGGACAAGAAGTTGTGCAGCATGCTCTGTCCGAAATGGCCTGATCTTTCTGATGTTCTGTAGTGCAAACCTGCAAGATCGAGCAGTCTTTGCAATGTGCTCTTTGAAGGTCAGCTGGTCATCGAAGATTACACCAAGATTTCTGACCGAAGCTGATGGGGTAATTGTTGATACCTAACTGAATCGTGAAATCATGCTGTAGAGTTGGAGTTGCAGGGAAGACAAGAAGCTCAGTCTTTGCCAGGTTGAGCTGTAGATGGTGTTCTTTCATCCATGCCGAGATGTCCGCCAGGCAGCCTGAGATCCGTGCAGCTACCGTTGGATCATCTGGTCGAAATGAGAGATAGAGCTGTGTGTCATCAGCATAGAAATGGTAGGAGAAGCCATGTGCCTGTATGATGGGAGCCAGTGATGTAGTGTATGTGGAGAAGAGGAAGAGGAGGGGTCCAAGAACTGAGCCCTGGGGAACCCCAGTGACCAATTGATGTGCTTTGGATACCTCCCCGCCCCAGGCCACCCTGAAAGACTGACCAGTGAGATAGGATTCAAACCAGCGAAGTGGAATCCCAGTGATATCCAGTGATGAGAGGGTGGACAGGAGGATCTGATGATTGACAGTGTCAAAAGCGGCAGAGAGATCCAGCAGAATGAGGACTGATGATTTGGAATCGGCTTTTGCAATTCGCAGGGCTTCAGTGACCGATAGAAGCGCAGTCTCAGTTGAATGGCCACTCCTGAAACCTGACTGTTTAGCGTCCAGTTTGTTGTTCTGTGAAAGAAACATTGAGACATGGTTAAAGACAACTCGTTCGAGTGTTTTGGCAATGAATGGAAGGAGAGAGACAGGTCTGTAGTTTTCTAAAAGAGAAGTGTTTAATGTAGGTTTTTTGAGCAGTGGGGTTACTCGAGCCTGCTTGAATGCAGTGGGGAAGATGCCTGTGAGGAGAGATGTGTTGATAATATGTGTGAGTGCTGGTAAGAGTGCGGGAGAGATTGCTTGGAGAAGGTGTGAGGGGATAGGGTCTAGAGGACATGTTGTAGGATGGCTGGAGAGGAGAAGTTTGGATACTTCCGCCTCAGTGAGGGGACAGAAGGAGAATATGGGAGTTTGAGCAGTGGATCTAGTTGGTTGGGGGTCCTGTGTGAGTGGAGGTGAAAACTGACTACTGATTGTTTTAGTTTTGTTTGTAAAAAAAGTTGCAAAGTCATCAGCTGTTATAGACGTGGTGGGAGGTGGTGGAGGGGGACAAAGGAGAGAATTAAATGTTCTAAAGAGACTACGCATATCTGGAGCATTGTTGATCTTGTTATGGAAATGTGACGATTTGGCAGTGTGGACTTCAGCAGAGAAAGATGAAAGAAACGATTGATACATACTCAGGTCCGACGGCTCGTTGGATTATCGCCATTTTCTCTCTGCCCCTCTATCAGCCCCTAGGGGTAAAATGGAAGGTTGTGAAAGTTGTACACTGTCCCACTCTATGGATGGACACAGGTCTCACGTCTCTATCTTCCTGGTGAAAAAAGTTATTACAAAAAGAAGGATAATTTTGGACATGCAATTCCCTAATCATCCACTAGGGGTAAAATGGAAGGTTGTGAAAGTTGTACACTGTCCCACTCTATGGATGGACACTGATCTCACGTCTCTATCTTCCTGCTGAAAAAAGTTATTACAAAAAGAAGGATAATTTTGGACATGCAATTCCCTAATCAACCACTAGGGGTAAAATGGAAGGTTGTGAAAGTTGTACACTGTCCCACTCTATGGATGGACACTGGTTTCATGCCTCTATCTTCCTGCTGACAAAAGTTATTACAAAAAGAAAGTTAATTTTGGACATGCAATTCCCTAATAATCCACTAGGTGTAAAATGGAAGGTTGTGAAATTTGTACACTGTCCCACTCTATGGATGGACACTGGTTTCATGCCTCTATCTTCCTGCTGACAAAAGTTATTACAAAAAGGTTAATTTTGGACATGCAATTCCCTAATCATCCACTAGGGGTAAAATGGAAGGTTGTGAAAGTTGTACACTGTCCAACTCTATGGATGGACACAGGTCTCACGTCTCTATCTTCCTGGTGAAAAAAGTTATTACAAAAAGAAGGATAATTTTGGACATGCAATTCCCTAATCAGCCACTAGGGGTAAAATGGAAGGTTGTGAAAGTTGTACACTGTCCCACTCTATGGATGGACACAGGTCTCACGTCTCTATCTTCCTGCTGAAAAAATTTATTACAAAAAGAAGGATAATTTTGGACATGCAATTCCCTAATCTGCCACTAGGGGTAAAATGGAAGGTTTTGAAAGTTGTACACTGTCCCACTCTATGGATGGACACTAGTTTCATGCCTCTATCTTCTGCTGACAAAAGTTATTACAAAAAGAAGGTCAATTTTGGACATGCAATTCCCTAATAATCCACTAGGGGTAAAATGGAAGGTTGTGAAAGTTGTACACTGTCCCACTCTATGGATGGACACAGGTCTCACGTCTCTATCTTCCTGGTGAAAAAAGTTATTACAAAAAGAAGGATAATTTTGGACATGCAATTCCCTAATCAACCACTAGGGGTAATATGGAAGGTTGTGAAAGTTGTACACTGTCCCACTCTATGGATGGACACAGGTCTCACGTCTCTATCTTCCTGCTGAAAAAAAGTTATTACAAAAAGAAGGATCATTTTGGACATGCAATTCCCTAATCTGCCACTAGGGGTAAAATGGAAGGTTGTGAAAGTTGTACACTGTCCCACTCTATGGATGGACACAGGTCTCACGTCTCTATCTTCCTGGTGAAAAAAGTTATTACGAAAAGAAGGATAATTTTGGACATGCAATTCCCTAATCAGCCACTAGGGGTAAAATGGAAGGTTGTGAAAGTTGTACACTGTCCCACTCTATGGATGGACACAGGTCTCATGTCTCTATCTTCCTGCTGACAAAAGTTATTACAAAAAGAAGGATAATTTTGGACATGCAATTCCCTAATCATCCACTAGGGGTAAAATGGAAGGTTGTGAAAGTTGTACACTGTCCAACTCTATGGATGGACACAGATCTCACGTCTCTATCTTCCTGGTGAAAAAAGTTATTACAAAAAGAAGGATAATTTTGGACATGCAATTCCCTAATCAGCCACTAGGGGTAAAATGGAAGGTTGTGAAAGTTGTACACTGTCCCACTCTATGGATGGACACAGGTCATCACGTCTCTTCTCTGCTGAAAAAAGTTATTACAAAAAGAAGGATAATTTTGGACATGCAATTCCCTAATCTGCCACTAGGGGTAAAATGGAAGGTTGTGAAAGTTGTACACTGTCCCACTCTATGGATGGACACTAGTTTCATGCCTCTATCTTCCTGCTGACAAAAGTTATTACAAAAAGAAGGTCAATTTTGGACATGCAATTCCCTAATAATCCACTAGGGGTAAAATGGAAGGTTGTGAAAGTTGTACACTGTCCCACTCTATGGATGGACACAGGTCTCACGTCTCTATCTTCCTGGTGAAAAAAGTTATTACAAAAAGGATAATTTTGGACATGCAATTCCCTAATCAACCACTAGGGGTAATATGGAAGGTTGTGAAAGTTGTACACTGTCCCACTCTATGGATGGACACAGGTCTCACGTCTCTATCTTCCTGCTGAAAAAAAGTTATTACAAAAAGAATGATCATTTTGGACATGCAATTCCCTAATCTGCCACTAGGGGTAAAATGGAAGGTTGTGAAAGTTGTACACTGTCCCACTCTATGGATGGACACAGGTCTCACGTCTCTATCTTCCTGGTGAAAAAAGTTATTACGAAAAGAAGGATAATTTTGGACATGCAATTCCCTAATCAGCCACTAGGGGTAAAATGGAAGGTTGTGAAAGTTGTACACTGTCCCACTCTATGGATGGACACAGGTCTCATGTCTCTATCTTCCTGCTGACAAAAGTTATTACAAAAAGAAGGATAATTTTGGACATGCAATTCCCTAATCAGCCACTAGGGGTAAAATGGAAGGTTTTGAAAGTTGTACACTGTCCCACTCTATGGATGGACACAGGTCTCACGTCTCTATCTTCCTGCTGAAAAAAGTTATTACAAAAAGGATAATTTTGGACATGCTATTCCCTAATCATCCACTAGGGGTAAAATAGAAGGTTGTGAAATTTGTACAATGTCCAACTCTATGGATGGACACAGGTCTCACGTCTCTATCTTCCTGCTGAAAAAAGTTATTACAAAAAGAAGGATAATTTTGGACATGCAATTCCCTAATCAACCACTAGGGGTAAAATGGAAGGTTGTGAAAGTTGTACACTGTCCCATTCTATGGATGGACACAGGTCTCACGTCTCTATCTTCCTGGTGAAAAAAGTTATTACAAAAAGAAGGATAATTTTGGACATGCAATTCCCTAATCAACCACTAGGGGTAAAATGGAAGGTTGTGAAAGTTGTACACTGTCCCACTCTATGGATGGACACAGGTCTCACGTCTCTATCTTCCTGCTGAAAAAAGTTATTACAAAAAGAAGGATAATTTTGGAAATCCAATTCCCTAATCAGCCACTAGGGGTAAAATGGAAGGTTGTGAAAGTTGTACACTGTCCCACTCTATGGATGGACACAGGTCTCACGTCTCTATCTTCCTGGTGAAAAAAGTTATTACAAAAAGAAGGATAATTTTGGACATGCAATTCCCTAATCAACCACTAGGGATAATATGGAAGGTTGTGAAAGTTGTACACTGTCCCACTCTATGGATGGACACAGGTCTCATGTCTCTATCTTCCTGCTGACAAAAGTTATTACAAAAAGAAGGATAATTTTGGACATGCAATTCCCTAATCAGCCACTAGGGGTAAAATGGAAGGTTGTGAAAGTTGTACACTGTCCCACTCTATGGATGGACACAGGTCTCACGTCTCTATCTTCCTGCTGAAAAAAGTTATTACAAAAAGGATAATTTTGGACATGCTATTCCCTAATCATCCACTAGGGGTAAAATAGAAGGTTGTGAAATTTGTCAAAAAAACAACAATTTACATATGGACAGTACAAGTTTATAGTTACTATGTGTCTTCTATTTACATGTAGATATATTTTTTAGATGGAAAAGTGCAGTTTTACAAGTGTTAGAAACGTTATTTATATAACGAAGGAAAGGTTGCTATATAAAAGTATGCTTAGGTTCCTAGCTGATGACGACCAGTTTCTGGTACAAGAATTAACACCTGTTTTGTCAATTCAGCTGTAAAAAATTAATAGTCATCTAGTTTTTGATATCATCTATACATTCCCTTAGTTTTGTAAATTTGTAAGTTTCATCGGTCGTGAAGAAATATAGAGCGGATTGTAATCAACATTACAGTAAAAGTTAACAATGTGTTTCCTAATGATATCTCCCAACACTGTAAAAAGTGATAAGTTGACTTGACTTAAAAAAATTGAGGAAACCCGTTGCCTTAAATTTAAGTAAATATTTTACAAAAAATGATTTAAGTGAACTTGACAATTCAATTAACTTTTTTTTATTACTTTTTACTTAAGTAGTCCTCACACTGTAAAAAGTGATAAGTTGACATAAAAAATTTGAGGAAACACGTTACCTTAAATTTCTTTAAGTAAATAATAAATAAATAAATGGTGACCTTGACAATTCACTTAACATATTTTGTAAATTATTATTTACTTAATAATTTTAAGGCAACGGGTTTCCCCATCACTGTAAAAAGTGATAAGTTTTGTGATTAAAGTGATAATCTTTTTAGGAAACCATAAATTATTAAAATATTAAAAGTATTGCCTTAAAATTATAAAGTAAATAAAAAGGGGTTCCCTTAATTTTTTTAAGTTAAGTCTACTTATCACTTTTTACAGTGAAAGATAACATGTCAAGTCAAGTCACCTTTATTTATATAGCGCTTTTAACAATACAAATTGTGTCAAAGCAACTTCACAATATCAGAATAGTAAAACAGTATATCAATAATGTAAAATAACAAGATTAAATGGCCATTTTTCAGTTGAAGGCATTTCATTATTGAATTCAGTGATGCATCGTCCAGCTCAGTTCAGTTTAAATCTTATCTGTGAAATCAAGTCGGTGATATCGCTAGAAATGATGTGTCCCCAACTAAGCAAGCCAGAGGCGACAACGGCAAGGAATCAAAACTCCATCGGTGACAAAACGGAGAAAAAAATGCATGAATAAACGCATGAATAAGGTCATTAACGCATGAATTAACATTTCTGCATTTGAAATTGAGAGCATAGGTCTCAGTTTAGATATATTTTTAAGATGAAAAAATGCAGTTTTACAAATGCTAGAAACGTGGCTGTCAAAGGAGAGATTGCTATCAAATAGCACACCTAGGTTCCTGACTGATGATGATTAATCGAGAGAGCAGACATCAAGTGTTAGACATTGTTCTAGGTTATTACTTGTGTGGGTTTTAGGTCTGACAAGTAACACCTCTATTTTTTTTTATAATTTAGTAGTAAGAAATTATTTGTCATCCAGTTTTTTAGATCAACTATGCATTCCACATGTAAAGCGTGAAAAGTAGGGGGCCTAGTACTGAGCTTTGAGGTACTCCATATTGATGGCAGTCAGATAAGTACGATTTGAACCATGCCAGTGCACTTCCTCTAATGCCAATATAATTTTCTAGTCTATTTAAAAGGATAACAGTATGGTGTCACAATATAAATGAGATGGACATGTCGAGTGCAAGGCAATTGGATTTTGTTTTATTGCGATAGGCAGAATTAGCCAGAACATAAACAGTCACTGGAAGCTCACTTAACTGAAGTCATCAACTCTTAATTCAGTATTTCCTCCAAAATAACCTAAACAAAATGTAAAAGTCCAAGCAGGTAAATCCAGCAGGCAAATCAGCAGGTCAGTATAACAGGTAAGTGCATCACATAAAGATCAGGATTCAGTAGGTAAGGAAGGAGCAACAGAGGAGCTTGCAACCTCGAAACCAGCTGAGAGAATGAGCTTAATGTCCTTCTAAGCAGTTCAGGTAAGTGATTGCAGGTGATGCTAATTAGAATTTGGGTGATTATGATTTACGTGTCTTGCGTGGCTGGCGATTCTGTGACATATAAAATTATATATATTTATTACCTACTCAATGGAGAAGAGGAGAGAATTATATAATATATAATAATTATATATTATTAATAGAGCCACTCACACTTACATATGATACAAAAACAAAAAATATGAAAGAACATGTTTCTTTGTAAACCATTTATAATTTGACAGATAAACACATATTTTAATTTAAGAATGAAATAATTTAACAGGAGGGAGTGTTTTGACACTCTGTGTAGTAGGATTGCTGAGCTCCAGTTATTAATGAGGTGCTTTGACAGTTACACAAAGAACCATTTCAGCATAGACGCATTCCTCAGAATGCTTAGGTTATAAATAGAAACGTTACAACTCCCAGCTCTGTGTGGATTAATTCGCATTTATTTGTACTGCTCTTTTCATAATTTATTGCATCTCAATAAATTAGAATGTCATGGAAAAGTTTTATTTCATTAATTCAACTCAAATTGTGAAACTCGGGTATTAAATAAAATCAATGCACACAAACTGAAGTAGTTTAAGTCTTTGGTTCTTTTAATTGTGATGATTTTGGCTCACATTTTAAAAAAAACGACCAATTCACTATCTCAACAAATTAGAATATAGTGAGATGCCCATCAGCTAATCAACTCAAAACACCTACTAAGGTCTCCTGAGCAATTGAGATACACCTAAACATACTATGTTTTCCCATTATTAACAGTAGGGGTGAAATGGAAGGTTGTGAAAGTTGTACACTGTCCCACTCGATGGATGTACACTGATCTCACGTCTCTATCTTCCTGGTGAAAAAGTTATTACAAAAAGAAGGATAATTTTGGACATGCAATTCCCTAATCATCCACTAGGGGTAAAATGGAAGGTTGTGAAAGTTGTACACTGTCCAACTCTATGGATGGACACAGGTCTCACGTCTCTATCTTCCTGCTGAAAAAAGTTATTACAAAAAGAAGGATAATTTTGGACATGCAATTCACTAATCAGCCACTAGGGGTACAATGGAAGGTTGTGAAAGTTGTAAACTGTCCCACTCGATGGATGTACACTGATCTCATGTCTTTATCTTCCTGCTGAAAAAAGTTATTACAAAAAGATAGTTAATTTTGGACATGCAATTCCCTAATCAACCACTAGGGTTAAAATGGAAGGTTGTGAAAGTTGTACACTGTCCCACTCTATGGATGGACAAAGGTCTCACGTCTCTATCTTCCTGCTGAAAAAAGTTATTACAAAAAGAAGGATAATTTTGGACATGCAATTCCCTAATCTGCCACTAGGGGTAAAATTGAAGGTTGTGAAAGTTGTACACTGTCCAACTCTATGGATGGACACAGGTCTCACGTCTCTATCTTCCTGCTGAAAAAAGTTATTACAAAAAGAAGGATAATTTTGGACATGCAATTCCCTAATCAGCCACTAGGGGTAAAATGGAAGGTTGTGAAATTTGTACACTGTCCAACTCTATGGATGGACACAGGTCTCACGTCTCTATCTTCCTGCTGAAAAAAGTTATTACAAAAAGAAGGATAATTTTGGACATGCAATTCCCTAATCTGCCACTAGGGGTAAAATGGAAGGTTGTGAAAGTTGTACACTGTCCAACTCTATGGATGGACACAGGTCTCACGTCTCTATCTTCCTGCTGAAAAAAGTTATTACAAAAAGAAGGATAATTTTGGACATGCAATTCACTAATCAGCCACTAGGGGTAAAATGGAAGGTTGTGAAAGTTGTACACTGTCCCACTCTATGGATGGACACAGGTCTCACGTCTCTATCTTCCTGCTGAAAAAAGTTATTACAAAAAGAAGGATAATTTTGGACATGCAATTCCCTAATCTGCCACTAGGGGTAAAATGGAAGGTTGTGAAAGTTGTACACTGTCCCACTCTATGGATGGACACAGGTCTCACGTCTCTATCTTCCTGGTGAAAAAAGTTATTACAAAAAGAATGATAATTTTGGACATGCAATTCCCTAATCTGCCACTAGGGGTAAAATGGAAGGTTGTGAAAGTTGTACACTGTCCCACTCTATGGATGGACACAGGTCTCACATCTCTATCTTCCTGGTGAAAAAAGTTATTACAAAAAGAAGGATAATTTTGGACATGCAATTCCCTAATCAACCACTAGGGGTAATATGGAAGGTTGTGAAAGTTGTACACTGTCCCACTCTACATTTACATTTTACATTTAGTCATTTAGCAGACGCTTTTATCCAAAGCGACTTACAATTGGGAGTACATAAAGCGATTAATCTTGAAGAGGCAAACATACAGAGGAAGTGCCAATAACACCAAGTCTCAGGCATTGTTCAAATAAGTACATGCTAGCAAGGGAAGGAGAGAAAGAGAAAGAGAAAGATGAAGATTTTGAAAAAAAAAAAGAAAGTTCAATTTTTTTTTTTTTTTTTTTTTTTTATTAGTCAAGTAGAGTTGAAAGAGATTAGTTTTCAGTTGTTGGTTGAAAATTGACAGGGATCCAGCATTCCGGATGGGGGTGGGAAGATCATTCCACCGGCCAGGAACGGTGAAAGAGAATGTTCTGGAGAGTGATTTTGAGCCTCTCTGTGATGGTACCACGAGGCGTCGCTCACTAGCAGATCTCAGACTTCTGGAGGGGATGTAAATTCGTAATAGTGAGTGGAAGTAGGTGGGTGCTGAGCCTGTGGTTGTTCTATATGCAAGCATCAGTGTCTTGAACTGGATGCGAGCTGCAACTGGTAGCCAGTGCAAGGAGACAAAGAGAGGTGTAACATGGGCTCTTTTGGGCTCGTTGAAGACCAGTCGTGCCGCTGCATTCTGAATCATTTGTAGAGGTTTGATTGTGTTTGATGGAAGCCCAGCTAGAAGAGCATTGCAGTAGTCCAGTCTAGAAATGACAAGGGCCTGGACAAGAAGTTGTGCAGCATGCTCTGTCAGAAAGGGCCTGATCTTTCTGATGTTGTGTAGTGCAAACCTGCAAGATCGAGCAGTCTTTGCAATGTGCTCTTTGAAGGTCAGCTGGTCATCGAAGATTACACCAAGATTTCTGACCGAAGCTGATGGGGTAATTGTTGATGAACCTAACTGAATCGTGAAATCATGCTGTAGAGTTGGAGTTGCAGGGCAGACAAGAAGCTCAGTCTTTGCCAGGTTGAGCTGTAGATGGTGTTCTTTCATCCATGCCGAGATGTCCGCCAGGCAGCCTGAGATCCGTGCAGCTACCGTTGGATCATCTGGTCAAAATGAGAGATAGAGCTGTGTGTCATCAGCATAGAAATGGTAGGAGAAGCCATGTGCCTGTATGATGGGAGCCAGTGATGTAGTGTATGTGGAGAAGAGGAAGAGGAGGGGTCCAAGAACTGAGCCCTGGGAACCCCAGTGACCAATTGATGTGCTTTGGATACCTCCCCGCCCCAGGCCACCCTGAAAGACCGACCAGTGAGATAGGATTCAAACCAGCGAAGTGGAATCCCAGTGATATCCAGTGATGAGAGGGTGGACAGGAGGATCTGATGATTGACAGTGTCAAAAGCGGCAGAGAGATCCAGCAGAATGAGGACTGATGATTTGGAATCGGCTTTTGCAATTCGCAGGGCTTCAGTGACCGATAGTAGCGCAGTCTCAGTTGAATGGCCACTCCTGAAACCTGACTGTTTAGCGTCCAGTTTGTTGTTCTGTGAAAGAAACATTGAGACATGGTTAAAGACAACTCGTTCGAGTGTTTTGGCAATGAATGGAAGGAGAGAGACAGGTCTGTAGTTTTCTAAAAGAGAAGTGTTTAATGTAGGTTTTTTGAGCAGTGGGGTTACTCGAGCCTGCTTGAATGCAGTGGGAAAGATGCCTGTGAGGAGAGATGTGTTGATAATGTGTGTGAGTGCTGGTAAGAGTGCGGGAGAGATTGCTTGGAGAAGGTGTGAGGGGATAGGGTCTAGAGGACATGTTGTAGGATGGCTGGAGAGGAGAAGTTTGGATACTTCCGCCTCAGTGAGGGGACAGAAGGAGAAGATGGGAGTTTGAGCAGTGGATCTAGTTGGTTGGGGTCCTGTGTGAGAGGAGGTGAAAACTGAATACTGATTGTTTTAGTTTTGTTTGTAAAAAAAGTTGCAAAGTCATCAGCTGTTATAGACGTGGTGGGAGGTGGTGGAGGGGGACAGAGGAGAGAATTAAATGTTCTAAAGAGATTACGCATATCTGGAGCATTGTTGATCTTGTTATGGAAATGTGACGATTTGGCAGTGTGGACTTCAGCAGAGAAAGATGAAAGAAACAATTGATACATACTCAGGTCCGACGGCTCGTTGGATTTTCGCCATTTTCTCTCTGCCCCTCTATCAGCCCCTAGGGGTAAAATGGAAGGTTGTGAAAGTTGTACACTGTCCCACTCTATGGATGGACACAGGTCTCACGTCTCTATCTTCCTGCTGAAAAAAGTTATTACAAAAAGAAGGATAATTTTGGACATGCAATTCCCTAATCAGCCACTAGGGGTAAAATGGAAGGTTGTGAAAGTTGTACACTGTCCCACTCTATGGATGGACACTGGTTTCATGCCTCTATCTTCCTGCTGACAAAAGTTATTACAAAAAGAAGGTTAATTTTGGACATGCAATTCCCTAATCAGCCACTAGGGGTAAAATGGAAGGTTGTGAAAGTTGTACACTGTCCCACTCTATGGATGGACACAGGTCTCACGTCTCTATCTTCCTGCTGAAAAAAGTTATTACAAAAAGAATGTTAATTTTGGACATGCAATTCCCTAATCAGCCACTAGGGGTAAAATGGAAGGTTGTGAAAGTTGTACACTGTCCCACTCTATGGATGGACACTGGTTTCATGCCTCTATCTACCTGCTGGCAAAAGTTATTACAAAAAGGTTAATTTTGGACATGCAATTCCCTAATCATCCACTAGGGGTAAAATGGAAGGTTGTGAAAGTTGTACACTGTCCAACTCTATGGATGGACATAGGTCTCACGTCTCTATCTTCCTGCTGAAAAAAGTTATTACAAAAAGAAGGATAATTTTGGACATGCAATTCCCTAATCTGCCACTAGGGGTAAAATGGAAGGTTGTGAAAGTTGTACACTGTCCCACTCTATGGATGGACACTAGTTTCATGCCTCTATCTTCCTGCTGACAAAAGTTATTACAAAAAGAAGGTCAATTTTGGACATGCAATTCCCTAATAATCCACTAGGGGTAAAATGGAAGGTTGTGAAAGTTGTACACTGTCCCACTCTATGGATGGACACAGGTCTCACGTCTCTATCTTCCTGGTGAAAAAAGTTATTACAAAAAGAAGGATAATTTTGGACATGCAATTCCCTAATCAACCACTAGGGGTAATATGGAAGGTTGTGAAAGTTGTACACAGTCCCACTCTACATTTACATTTTACAATTAGTCATTTAGCAGACGCTTTTATCCAAAGCGACTTACAATTGGGAGTACATAAAGCGATTAATCTTGAAGAGGCAAACATACAGAGGAAGTGCCAATAACACCAAGTCTCAGGCATTGTTCAAATAAGTACATGCTAGCAAGGGAAGGAGAGAAAGATAAAGAGAAAGATGAAGATTTTGGAAAAAAAAAGAAAGTTCAAATTTATTTTTTTTATTTTATTTTTTTTATGTAGTCAAGTAGAGTTGAAAGAGATGAGTTTTCAGTTGTTGCTTGAAAATTGACAGGGATCCAGCATTCCGGATGGGGGTGGGAAGATCATTCCACCGGCCAGGAACGGTGAAAGAGAATGTTCTGGAGAGTGATTTTGAGCCTCTCTGTGATGGTACCACGAGGCGTCGCTCACTAGCAGATCTCAGACTTCTGGAGGGGATGTAAATTCGTAATAGTGAGTGGAAGTAGGTGGGTGCTGAGCCTGTGGTTGTTCTATATGCAAGCATCAGTGTCTTGAACTGGATGCGAGCTGCAACTGGTAGCCAGTGCAAGGCGACAAAGAGAGGTGTAACATGGGCTCTTTTGGGCTCGTTGAAGACCAGTCGTGCCGCTGCATTCTGAATCATTTGTAGAGGTTTGATTGTGTTTGATGGAAGCCCAGCTAGAAGAGCATTGCAGTAGTCCAGTCTAGAAATGACAAGGGCCTGGACAAGAAGTTGTGCAGCATGCTCTGTCCGAAATGGCCTGATCTTTCTGATGTTCTGTAGTGCAAACCTGCAAGATCGAGCAGTCTTTGCAATGTGCTCTTTGAAGGTCAGCTGGTCATCGAAGATTACACCAAGATTTCTGACCGAAGCTGATGGGGTAATTGTTGATACCTAACTGAATCGTGAAATCATGCTGTAGAGTTGGAGTTGCAGGGAAGACAAGAAGCTCAGTCTTTGCCAGGTTGAGCTGTAGATGGTGTTCTTTCATCCATGCCGAGATGTCCGCCAGGCAGCCTGAGATCCGTGCAGCTACCGTTGGATCATCTGGTCGAAATGAGAGATAGAGCTGTGTGTCATCAGCATAGAAATGGTAGGAGAAGCCATGTGCCTGTATGATGGGAGCCAGTGATGTAGTGTATGTGGAGAAAAGGAAGAGGAGGGGTCCAAGAACTGAGCCCTGGGGAACCCCAGTGACCAATTGATGTGCTTTGGATACCTCCCCGCCCCAGGCCACCCTGAAAGACCGACCAGTGAGATAGGATTCAAACCAGCGAAGTGGAATCCCAGTGATATCCAGTGATGAGAGGGTGGACAGGAGGATCTGATGATTGACAGTGTCAAAAGCGGCAGAGAGATCCAGCAGAATGAGGACTGATGATTTGGAATCGGCTTTTGCAATTCGCAGGGCTTCAGTGACCGATAGAAGCGCAGTCTCAGTTGAATGGCCACTCCTGAAACCTGACTGTTTAGCGTCCAGTTTGTTGTTCTGTGAAAGAAACATTGAGACATGGTTAAAGACAACTCGTTCGAGTGTTTTGGCAATGAATGGAAGGAGAGAGACAGGTCTGTAGTTTTCTAAAAGAGAAGTGTTTAATGTAGGTTTTTTGAGCAGTGGGGTTACTCGAGCCTGCTTGAATGCAGTGGGGAAGATGCCTGTGAGGAGAGATGTGTTGATAATATGTGTGAGTGCTGGTAAGAGTGCGGGAGAGATTGCTTGGAGAAGGTGTGAGGGGATAGGGTCTAGAGGACATGTTGTAGGATGGCTGGAGAGGAGAAGTTTGGATACTTCCGCCTCAGTGAGGGGACAGAAGGAGAATATGGGAGTTTGAGCAGTGGATCTAGTTGGTTGGGGGTCCTGTGTGAGTGGAGGTGAAAACTGACTACTGATTGTTTTAGTTTTGTTTGTAAAAAAAGTTGCAAAGTCATCAGCTGTTATAGACGTGGTGGGAGGTGGTGGAGGGGGACAAAGGAGAGAATTAAATGTTCTAAAGAGATTACGCATATCTGGAGCATTGTTGATCTTGTTATGGAAATGTGACGATTTGGCAGTGTGGACTTCAGCAGAGAAAGATGAAAGAAACGATTGATACATACTCAGGTCCGACGGCTCGTTGGATTATCGCCATTTTCTCTCTGCCCCTCTATCAGCCCCTAGGGGTAAAATGGAAGGTTGTGAAAGTTGTACACTGTCCCACTCTATGGATGGACACAGGTCTCACGTCTCTATCTTCCTGGTGAAAAAAGTTATTACAAAAAGAAGGATAATTTTGGACATGCAATTCCCTAATCATCCACTAGGGGTAAAATGGAAGGTTGTGAAAGTTGTACACTGTCCCACTCTATGGATGGACACTGATCTCACGTCTCTATCTTCCTGGTGAAAAAAGTTATTACAAAAAGAAGGATAATTTTGGACATGCAATTCCCTAATCTGCCACTAGGGGTAAAATGGAAGGTTGTGAAAGTTGTACACTGTCCCACTCTATGGATGGACACTGGTTTCATGCCTCTATCTACCTGCTGGCAAAAGTTATTACAAAAAGGTTAATTTTGGACATGCAATTCCCTAATCATCCACTAGGGGTAAAATGGAAGGTTGTGAAAGTTGTACACTGTCCAACTCTATGGATGGACATAGGTCTCACGTCTCTATCTTCCTGCTGAAAAAAGTTATTACAAAAAGAAGGATAATTTTGGACATGCAATTCCCTAATCAGCCACTAGGGGTAAAATGGAAGGTTGTGAAAGTTGTACACTGTCCCACTCTATGGATGGACACAGGTCTCACGTCTCTATCTTCCTGCTGAAAAAAGTTATTACAAAAAGAAGGATAATTTTGGACATGCAATTCCCTAATCTGCCACTAGGGGTAAAATGGAAGGTTGTGAAAGTTGTACACTGTCCCACTCTATGGATGGACACTAGTTTCATGCCTCTATCTTCCTGCTGACAAAAGTTATTACAAAAAGAAGGTCAATTTTGGACATGCAATTCCCTAATAATCCACTAGGGGTAAAATGGAAGGTTGTGAAAGTTGTACACTGTCCCACTCTATGGATGGACACAGGTCTCACGTCTCTATCTTCCTGGTGAAAAAAGTTATTACAAAAAGAAGGATAATTTTGGACATGCAATTCCCTAATCAACCACTAGGGGTAATATGGAAGGTTGTGAAAGTTGTACACAGTCCCACTCTACATTTACATTTTACATTTAGTCATTTAGCAGACGCTTTTATCCAAAGCGACTTACAATTGGGAGTACATAAAGCGATTAATCTTGAAGAGGCAAACATACAGAGGAAGTGCCAATAACACCAAGTCTCAGGCATTGTTCAAATAAGTACATGCTAGCAAGGGAAGGAGAGAAAGATAAAGAGAAAGATGAAGATTTTGGAAAAAAAAAGAAAGTTCAAATTTATTTTTTTTTTTTATTTTTTTTATGTAGTCAAGTAGAGTTGAAAGAGATGAGTTTTCAGTTGTTGCTTGAAAATTGACAGGGAAGGGATCATTTCCGGATGGGGGTGGGAAGATCATTCCACCGGCCAGGAACGGTGAAAGAGAATGTTCTGGAGAGTGATTTTGAGCCTCTCTGTGATGGTACCACGAGGCGTCGCTCACTAGCAGATCTCAGACTTCTGGAGGGGATGTAAATTCGTAATAGTGAGTGGAAGTAGGTGGGTGCTGAGCCTGTGGTTGTTCTATATGCAAGCATCAGTGTCTTGAACTGGATGCGAGCTGCAACTGGTAGCCAGTGCAAGGCGACAAAGAGAGGTGTAACATGGGCTCTTTGGGCTCGTTGAAGACCAGTCGTGCCGCTGCATTCTGAATCATTTGTAGAGGTTTGATTGTGTTTGATGGAAGCCCAGCTAGAAGAGCATTGCAGTAGTCCAGTCTAGAAATGACAAGGGCCTGGACAAGAAGTTGTGCAGCATGCTCTGTCCGAAATGGCCTGATCTTTCTGATGTTCTGTAGTGCAAACCTGCAAGATCGAGCAGTCTTTGCAATGTGCTCTTTGAAGGTCAGCTGGTCATCGAAGATTACACCAAGATTTCTGACCGAAGCTGATGGGGTAATTGTTGATACCTAACTGAATCGTGAAATCATGCTGTAGAGTTGGAGTTGCAGGGAAGACAAGAAGCTCAGTCTTTGCCAGGTTGAGCTGTAGATGGTGTTCTTTCATCCATGCCGAGATGTCCGCCAGGCAGCCTGAGATCCGTGCAGCTACCGTTGGATCATCTGGTCGAAATGAGAGATAGAGCTGTGTGTCATCAGCATAGAAATGGTAGGAGAAGCCATGTGCCTGTATGATGGGAGCCAGTGATGTAGTGTATGTGGAGAAGAGGAAGAGGAGGGGTCCAAGAACTGAGCCCTGGGGAACCCCAGTGACCAATTGATGTGCTTTGGATACCTCCCCGCCCCAGGCCACCCTGAAAGACTGACCAGTGAGATAGGATTCAAACCAGCGAAGTGGAATCCCAGTGATATCCAGTGATGAGAGGGTGGACAGGAGGATCTGATGATTGACAGTGTCAAAAGCGGCAGAGAGATCCAGCAGAATGAGGACTGATGATTTGGAATCGGCTTTTGCAATTCGCAGGGCTTCAGTGACCGATAGAAGCGCAGTCTCAGTTGAATGGCCACTCCTGAAACCTGACTGTTTAGCGTCCAGTTTGTTGTTCTGTGAAAGAAACATTGAGACATGGTTAAAGACAACTCGTTCGAGTGTTTTGGCAATGAATGGAAGGAGAGAGACAGGTCTGTAGTTTTCTAAAAGAGAAGTGTTTAATGTAGGTTTTTTGAGCAGTGGGGTTACTCGAGCCTGCTTGAATGCAGTGGGGAAGATGCCTGTGAGGAGAGATGTGTTGATAATATGTGTGAGTGCTGGTAAGAGTGCGGGAGAGATTGCTTGGAGAAGGTGTGAGGGGATAGGGTCTAGAGGACATGTTGTAGGATGGCTGGAGAGGAGAAGTTTGGATACTTCCGCCTCAGTGAGGGGACAGAAGGAGAATATGGGAGTTTGAGCAGTGGATCTAGTTGGTTGGGGGTCCTGTGTGAGTGGAGGTGAAAACTGACTACTGATTGTTTTAGTTTTGTTTGTAAAAAAAGTTGCAAAGTCATCAGCTGTTATAGACGTGGTGGGAGGTGGTGGAGGGGGACAAAGGAGAGAATTAAATGTTCTAAAGAGACTACGCATATCTGGAGCATTGTTGATCTTGTTATGGAAATGTGACGATTTGGCAGTGTGGACTTCAGCAGAGAAAGATGAAAGAAACGATTGATACATACTCAGGTCCGACGGCTCGTTGGATTATCGCCATTTTCTCTCTGCCCCTCTATCAGCCCCTAGGGGTAAAATGGAAGGTTGTGAAAGTTGTACACTGTCCCACTCTATGGATGGACACAGGTCTCATGTCTCTATCTTCCTGCTGAAAAAAGTTATTACAAAAAGAAGGATAATTTTGGACATGCAATTCCCTAATCATCCACTAGGGGTAAAATGGAAGGTTGTGAAAGTTGTACACTGTCCCACTCTATGGATGGACACTGATCTCACGTCTCTATCTTCCTGGTGAAAAAAGTTATTACAAAAAGAAGGATAATTTTGGACATGCAATTCCCGAATCAACCACTAGGGGTAAAATGGAAGGTTGTGAAAGTTGTACACTGTCCCACTCTATGGATGGACACTGGTTTCATGCCTCTATCTTCCTGCTGACAAAAGTTATTACAAAAAGAAAGTTAATTTTGGACATGCAATTCCCTAATAATCCACTAGGTGTAAAATGGAAGGTTGTGAAATTTGTACACTGTCCCACTCTATGGATGGACACTGGTTTCATGCCTCTATCTTCCTGCTGACAAAAGTTATTACAAAAAGGTTAATTTTGGACATGCAATTCCCTAATCAACCACTAGGGGTAAAATGGAAGGTTGTGAAAGTTGTACACTGTCCAACTCTATGGATGGACACAGGTCTCACGTCTCTATCTTCCTGGTGAAAAAAGTTATTACAAAAAGAAGGATAATTTTGGACATGCAATTCCCTAATCAGCCACTAGGGGTAAAATGGAAGGTTGTGAAAGTTGTACACTGTCCCACTCTATGGATGGACACAGGTCTCACGTCTCTATCTTCCTGCTGAAAAAATTTATTACAAAAAGAAGGATAATTTTGGACATGCAATTCCCTAATCTGCCACTAGGGGTAAAATGGAAGGTTTTGAAAGTTGTACACTGTCCCACTCTATGGATGGACACTAGTTTCATGCCTCTATCTTCTGCTGACAAAAGTTATTACAAAAAGAAGGTCAATTTTGGACATGCAATTCCCTAATAATCCACTAGGGGTAAAATGGAAGGTTGTGAAAGTTGTACACTGTCCCACTCTATGGATGGACACAGGTCTCACGTCTCTATCTTCCTGGTGAAAAAAGTTATTACAAAAAGAAGGATAATTTTGGACATGCAATTCCCTAATCAACCACTAGGGGTAATATGGAAGGTTGTGAAAGTTGTACACTGTCCCACTCTATGGATGGACACAGGTCTCACGTCTCTATCTTCCTGCTGAAAAAAAGTTATTACAAAAAGAAGGATCATTTTGGACATGCAATTCCCTAATCTGCCACTAGGGGTAAAATGGAAGGTTGTGAAAGTTGTACACTGTCCCACTCTATGGATGGACACAGGTCTCACGTCTCTATCTTCCTGGTGAAAAAAGTTATTACGAAAAGAAGGATAATTTTGGACATGCAATTCCCTAATCAGCCACTAGGGGTAAAATGGAAGGTTGTGAAAGTTGTACACTGTCCCACTCTATGGATGGACACAGGCTCATGTCTCTATCTTCCTGCTGACAAAAGTTATTACAAAAAGAAGGATAATTTTGGACATGCAATTCCCTAATCATCCACTAGGGGTAAAATGGAAGGTTGTGAAAGTTGTACACTGTCCCACTCTATGGATGGACACAGATCTCACGTCTCTATCTTCCTGGTGAAAAAAGTTATTACAAAAAGAAGGATAATTTTGGACATGCAATTCCCTAATCAGCCACTAGGGGTAAAATGGAAGGTTGTGAAAGTTGTACACTGTCCCACTCTATGGATGGACACAGGTCATCACGTCTCTTCTCTGCTGAAAAAAGTTATTACAAAAAGAAGGATAATTTTGGACATGCAATTCCCTAATCTGCCACTAGGGGTAAAATGGAAGGTTGTGAAAGTTGTACATTGTCCCACTCTATGGATGGACACTGGTTTCATGCCTCTATCTTCCTGCTGACAAAAGTTATTACAAAAAGAAGGTCAATTTTGGACATGCAATTCCCTAATAATCCACTAGGGGTAAAATGGAAGGTTGTGAAAGTTGTACACTGTCCCACTCTATGGATGGACACAGGTCTCACGTCTCTATCTTCCTGGTGAAAAAAGTTATTACAAAAAGGATAATTTTGGACATGCAATTCCCTAATCAACCACTAGGGGTAATATGGAAGGTTGTGAAAGTTGTACACTGTCCCACTCTATGGATGGACACAGGTCTCACGTCTCTATCTTCCTGCTGAAAAAAAGTTATTACAAAAAGAATGATCATTTTGGACATGCAATTCCCTAATCTGCCACTAGGGGTAAAATGGAAGGTTGTGAAAGTTGTACACTGTCCCACTCTATGGATGGACACAGGTCTCACGTCTCTATCTTCCTGGTGAAAAAAGTTATTACGAAAAGAAGGATAATTTTGGACATGCAATTCCCTAATCAGCCACTAGGGGTAAAATGGAAGGTTGTGAAAGTTGTACACTGTCCCACTCTATGGATGGACACAGGTCTCATGTCTCTATCTTCCTGCTGACAAAAGTTATTACAAAAAGAAGGATAATTTTGGACATGCAATTCCCTAATCAGCCACTAGGGGTAAAATGGAAGGTTTTGAAAGTTGTACACTGTCCCACTCTATGGATGGACACAGGTCTCACGTCTCTATCTTCCTGCTGAAAAAAGTTATTACAAAAAGGATAATTTTGGACATGCTATTCCCTAATCATCCACTAGGGGTAAAATAGAAGGTTGTGAAATTTGTACAATGTCCAACTCTATGGATGGACACAGGTCTCACGTCTCTATCTTCCTGCTGAAAAAAGTTATTACAAAAAGAAGGATAATTTTGGACATGCAATTCCCTAATCAACCACTAGGGGTAAAATGGAAGGTTGTGAAAGTTGTACACTGTCCCATTCTATGGATGGACACAGGTCTCACGTCTCTATCTTCCTGGTGAAAAAAGTTATTACAAAAAGAAGGATAATTTTGGACATGCAATTCCCTAATCAACCACTAGGGGTAAAATGGAAGGTTGTGAAAGTTGTACACTGTCCCACTCTATGGATGGACACAGGTCTCACGTCTCTATCTTCCTGCTGAAAAAAGTTATTACAAAAAGAAGGATAATTTTGGAAATGCAATTCCCTAATCAGCCACTAGGGGTAAAATGGAAGGTTGTGAAAGTTGTACACTGTCCCACTCTATGGATGGACACAGGTCTCACGTCTCTATCTTCCTGGTGAAAAAAGTTATTACAAAAAGAAGGATAATTTTGGACATGCAATTCCCTAATCAACCACTAGGGGTAAAATGGAAGGTTGTGAAAGTTGTACACTGTCCCACTCTATGGATGGACACAGGTCTCACGTCTCTATCTTCCTGGTGAAAAAAGTTATTACAAAAAGAAGGATAATTTTGGACATGCAATTCCCTAATCAGCCACTAGGGGTAAAATGGAAGGTTGTGAAAGTTGTACACTGTCCCACTCGATGGATGTACACTGATCTCATGTCTCTATCTTCCTGGTGAAAAAAGTTATTACAAAAAGAAGGATAATTTTGGACATGCAATTCCCTAATCAGCCACTAGGGGTAAAATGGAAGGTTGTGAAAGTTGTACACTGTCCCACTCGATGGATGTACACTGATCTCATGTCTCTATCTTCCTGCTGAAAAAAGTTATTACAAAAAGGATAATTTTGGACATGCTATTCCCTAATCATCCACTAGGGGTAAAATGGAAGGTTGTGAAATTTGTACAATGTCCAACTCTATGGATGGACACAGGTCTCACGTCTCTATCTTCCTGGTGAAAAAAGTTATTACAAAAAGAAGGATAATTTTGGACATGCAATTCCCTAATCAACCACTAGGGGTAAAATGGAAGGTTGTGAAAGTTGTACACTGTCCCACTCTATGGATGGACACAGGTCTCACGTCTCTATCTTCCTGCTGAAAAAAGTTATTACAAAAAGAAGGATAATTTTGGAAATGCAATTCCCTAATCAGCCACTAGGGGTAAAATGGAAGGTTGTGAAAGTTGTACACTGTCCCACTCTATGGATGGACACAGGTCTCATGTCTCTATCTTCCTGCTGACAAAAGTTATTACAAAAAGAAGGATAATTTTGGACATGCAATTCCCTAATCAGCCACTAGGGGTAAAATGGAAGGTTGTGAATGTTGTACACTGTCCCACTCTATGGATGGACACAGGTCTCACGTCTCTATATTCCTGCTGAAAAAAGTTATTACAAAAAGAAGGATAATTTTGGACAAGCAATTCACTAATCAGCCACTAGGGGTAAAATGGAAGGTTTTGAAAGTTGTACACTGTCCCACTCGATGGATGTACACTGATCTCATGTCTCTATCTTCCTGCTGAAAAAAGTTATTACAAAAAGGATAATTTTGGACATGCTATTCCCTAATCAGCCACGAGGGGTGAAATGGAAGCTTGTGAAAGTTGTACACTGTCCCATTCTATGGATGGACACAGGTCTCATGTCTCTATCTTCCTGGTGAAAAAAGTTATTACAAAAAGAAGGATAATTTTGGACATGCAATTCCCTAATCAACCACTAGGGGTAAAATGGAAGGTTGTGAAAGTTGTACACTGTCCCACTCTATGGATGGACACAGGTCTCACGTCTCTATCTTCCTGCTGAAAAAAGTTAATACAAAAAGAAGGATAATTTTGGACATGCAATTCCCTAATCTGCCACTAGGGGTAAAATGGAAGGTTGTGAAAGTTGTACACTGTCCCACTCTATGGATGGACACAGGTCTCACGTCTCTATCTTCCTGGTGAAAAAAGTTATTACAAAAAGAAGGATAATTTTGGACATGCAATTCACTAATCAGCCACTAGGGGTAAAATGGAAGGTTGTGAAAGTTGTACACTGTCCCACTCGATGGATGTACACTGATCTCATGTCTCTATCTTCCTGCTGAAAAAAGTTATTACAAAAAGAAGGATAATTTTGGACATGCAATTCCCTAATCAACCACTAGGGGTAAAATGGAAGGTTGTGAAAGTTGTACACTGTCCCACTCTATGGATGGACACAGGTCTCATGTCTCTATCTTCCTGCTGAAAAAAGTTATTACAAAAAGAAGGATAATTTTGGACATGCAATTCCCTAATCAACCACTAGGGGTAAAATGGAAGGTTGTGAAATTTGTACAATGTCCAACTCTATGGATGGACACAGGTCTCACGTCTCTATCTTCCTGGTGAAAAAAGTTATTACAAAAAGGGATAATTTTGGACATGCAATTCCCTAATCAACCACTAGGGGTAAAATGGAAGGTTGTGAAATTGTACATGTCCCACTCTATGGATGGACACAGGTCTCACGTCTCTATCTTCCTGCTGAAAAAAGTTATTACAAAAAGAAGGATAATTTTGGAAATGCAATTCCCTAATCAGCCACAGGGGTAAAATGGAAGGTTGTGAAAGTTGTACACTGTCCCATCTATGGATGGACACAGGTCTCATGTCTCTATCTTCCTGTGAAAAAGTTATTACAAAAAGAAGGATAATTTTGGACATGCAATTCCCTAATCACCACTAGGGGTAAAATGGAAGGTTGTGAAGTTGTACACTGTCCCACTCTAGGATGGACACAGGTCTCACGTCTCTATTTCCTGTGAAAAAAGTTATTACAAAAAGAAGGATAATTTTGGACAGCAATTCCTAATCACCACTAGGGTAAAATGGAAGGTTTTGAAAGTTGTACACTGTCCCACTCATGGATGGACACGTCTCAGTCTCTATCTTCCTGCTGAAAAAAGTTATTACAAAAAGGATAATTTTGGAATGCAATTCCCTAATCAGCCACGAGGGGTGAAATGGAAGCTTGTGAAAGTTGTACACTGTCCCTCTCTATGGATGGACACAGGTCTCATGACTCTATCTTCCTGGTGAAAAAAGTTATTACAAAAAGAAGTATATTTTTGGACATGCAATTCCCTAATCAACCACTAAGGGTAAAATGGAAGGTTGTGAAAGTTGTACACTGTCACACTCTATGGATGGACACTGGTTTCATGCCTCTATCTTCCTGCTGACAAAAGTTATTACAAAAAGAAGTATATTTTTGGACATGCAATTCCCTAATCAACCACTAGGGGTAAAATGGAAGGTTTGAAAGTTGTACACTGTCCCACTCTATGGATGGACACAGGTCTCACGTCTCTATCTTCCTGGTGAAAAAAGTTATTACAAAAAGAAGGATAATTTTGGACATGCAATTCACTAATCAGCCACTAGGGGTAAAATGGAAGGTTGTGAAAGTTGTACACTGTCCCACTCGATGGATGTACACTGATCTCATGTCTCTATCTTCCTGCTGAAAAAAGTTATTACAAAAAGAAGGATAATTTTGGACATGCAATTCCCTAATCAACCACTAGGGGTAAAATGGAAGGTTGTGAAAGTTGTACACTGTCCCACTCTATGGATGGACACAGGTCTCATGTCTCTATCTTCCTGCTGACAAAAGTTATTACAAAAAGAAGGATAATTTTGGACATGCAATTCCCTAATCAGCCACTAGGGGTAAAATGGAAGGTTGTGAATGTTGTACACTGTCCCACTCTATGGATGGACACAGGTCTCACGTCTCTTTCTTCCTGGTGAAAAAAGTTATTACAAAAAGAAGGATAATTTTGGACATGCAATTCCCTAATCAACCACTAGGGGTACAATGGAAGGTTGTGAAAGTTGTACACTGTCCCACTCGATGGATGTACACTGATCTCATGTCTCTATCTTCCTGGTGAAAAAAGTTATTACAAAAAGAAGGATAATTTTGGACATGCAATTCCCTAATCAGCCACTAGGGGTAAAATGGAAGGTTGTGAAAGTTGTACACTGTCCCACTCTATGGATGGACACAGGTCTCACGTCTCTATATTCCTGCTGAAAAAAGTTATTACAAAAAGAAGGATAATTTTGGACATGCAATTCACTAATCAGCCACTAGGGGTAAAATGGAAGGTTGTGAAAGTTGTACACTGTCCCACTCGATGGATGTACACTGATCTCATGTCTCTATCTTCCTGCTGAAAAAATTTATTACAAAAAGGATAATTTTGGACATGCTATTCCCTAATCATCCACTAGGGGTAAAATGGAAGGTTGTGAAATTTGTACAATGTCCAACTCTATGGATGGACACAGGTCTCACGTCTCTATCTTCCTGCTGAAAAAAGTTATTACAAAAAGAAGGATAATTTTGGACATGCAATTCCCTAATCAGCCACGAGGTGTGAAATGGAAGCTTGTGTAAGTTGTACACTGTCCCATTCTATGGATGGACACAGGTCTCATGTCTCTATCTTCCTGGTGAAAAAAGTTATTACAAAAAGAAGGATAATTTTGGACATGCAATTCCCTAATCAACCACTAGGGGTAAAATGGAAGGTTGTGAAAGTTGTACACTGTCCCACTCTATGGATGGAACAGTCATCTCACGTCTCTATCTTCCTGCTGAAAAAAGTTATTACAAAAAGAAGGATAATTTTGGACATGCAATTCCCTAATCAACCACTAGGGGTAAAATGGAAGGTTGTGAAAGTTGTACACTGTCCCACTCTATGGATGGACACAGGTCTCATGTCTCTATCTTCCTGCTGAAAAAATTTATTACAAAAAGAAGGATAATTTTGGAAATGCAATTCCCTAATCAGCCACTAGGGGTAAAATGGAAGGTTGTGAAAGTTGTACACTGTCCCACTCTATGGATGGACACAGCTCTCATGTCTCTATCTTCCTACTGACAAAAGTTATTACAAAAAGAAGGATAATTTTGGACATGCAATTCCATAACCAGCCACTAGGGTGAAATGGAAGCTTGTGAAAGTTGTACACTGTCCCACTCTATGGATGGACACAGGTCTCATGTCTCTATCTTCCTGGTGAAAAAAGTTATTACAAAAAGAAGGATAATTTTGGACATGCAATTCCCTAATCAACCACTAGGGGTAAAATGGAAGGTTGTGAAAGTTGTACACTGTCCCACTCTATGGATGGACACAGGTCTCATGTCTCTATCTTCCTGCTGAAAAAATTTATTACAAAAAGAAGGATAATTTTGGAAATGCAATTCCCTAATCAGCCACTAGGGGTAAAATGGAAGGTTGTGAAAGTTGTACACTGTCCCACTCTATGGATGGACACAGCTCTCATGTCTCTATCTTCCTACTGACAAAAGTTATTACAAAAAGAAGGATAATTTTGGACATGCAATTCCATAACCAGCCACTAGGGGTAAAATGGAAGGTTGTGAATGTTGTACACTGTCCCACTCTATGGACGGACACAGGTCTCACGTCTCTATCTTCCTGGTGAAAAAAGTTATTACAAAAAGAAGGATAATTTTGGACATGCAATTCCCTAATCAACCACTAGGGGTAAAATGGAAGGTTGTGAAAGTTGTACACTGTCCCACTCTATGGATGGACACAGGTCTCATGTCTCTATCTTCCTGTTGAAAAAAGTTATTACAAAAAGAAGGATAATTTTGGACATGCAATTCCCTAATCAACCACTAGGGGTAAAATGGAAGGTTGTGAAAGTTGTACACTGTCACACTCTATGGATGGACACTGGTTTCATGCCTCTAACTTCCTGCTGACAAAAGTTATTACAAAAAGAAGGATAATTTTGGACATGCAATTCCCTAATCATCCACTAGGGGTAACATGGAAGGTTTGAAAGTTGTACACTGTCCCACTCTATGGATGGACACAGGTCTCATGTCTCTATCTTCCTGGTGAAAAAAGTTATTACAAAAAGAAGGATAATTTTGGACATGCAATTCCCTAATCAACCACTAGGGGTAAAGTGGAAGGTTGTGAAAGTTGTACACTGTCCCACTCTATGGATGGACACAGGTCTCACGTCTCTATCTTCCTGGTGAAAAAAGTTATTACAAAAAGAAGGATAATTTTGGACATGCAATTCCCTAATAAGCCACTAGGGGTAAAATGGAAGGTTGTGAAAGTTGTACACTGTCACACTCTATGGATGGACACAGGTCTCATGTCTCTATCTTCCTGCTGACAAAAGTTATTACAAAAAGAAGGATAATTTTGGACATGCAATTCCCTAATCAGCCACTAGGGGTAAAATGGAAGGTTGTGAAAGTTGTACACTGTCCCACTCGATGGATGTACACTGATCTCATGTCTCTATCTTCCTGCTGAAAAAAGTTATTACAAAAAGAAGGATAATTTTGGACATGCTATTCCCTAATCATCCACTAGGGGTAAAATGGAAGGTTGTGAAATTTGTACACTGTCCAACTCTATGGATGGACACAGGTCTCACGTCTCTATCTTCCTGCTGAAAAAAGTTATTACAAAAAGAAGGATAATTTTGGACATGCAATTCCCTAATCAGCCACGAGGGGTGAAATGGAAGCTTGTGAAAGTTGTACACTGTCCCACTCTATGGATGGACACAGGTCTCATGTCTCTATCTTCCTGGTGAAAAAAGTTATTACAAAAAGAAGGATAATTTTGGAAATGCAATTCCCTAATCAACCACTAGGGGTAAAATGGAAGGTTGTGAAAGTTGTACACTGTCCCACTCTATGGATGGACACAGGTCTCACGTCTCTATCTTCCTGGTGAAAAAAGTTATTACAAAAAGAAGGATAATTTTGGACATGCAATTCCCTAATCAACCACTAGGGGTACAATGGAAGGTTGTGAAAGTTGTACACTGTCCCACTCGATGGATGTACACTGATCTCACGTCTCTATCTTCCTGGTGAAAAAAGTTATTACAAAAAGAAGGATAATTTTGGACATGCAATTCCCTAATCAGCCACTAGGGGTGAAATGGAAGGTTGTGAAAGTTGTACACTGTCCCACTCTATGGATGGACACAGGTCTCACGTCTCTATCTTCCTGCTGAAAAAAGTTAATACAAAAAGAAGGATCATTTTGGACATGCAATTCCCTAATCTGCCACTAGGGGTAAAATGGAAGGTTGTGAAAGTTGTACACTGTCCCACTCTATGGATGGACACAGGTCTCACGTCTCTATATTCCTGCTGAAAAAAGTTTTTACAAAAAGAAGGATAATTTTGGACATGCAATTCCCTAATCAGCCACTAGGGGTAAAATGGAAGGTTGTGAAAGTTGTACACTTTCCCACTCTATGGATGGACACAGGTCTCATGTCTCTATCTTCCTGCTGACAAAAGTTATTACAAAAAGAAGGATAATTTTGGACATGCAATTCCCTAATCAGCCACTAGGGGTAAAATGGAAGGTTTTGAATGTTGTACACTGTCCCACTCTATGGATGGACACAGGTCTCTTGCTCTATCTTCCTGGTGAAAAAAGTTATTACAAAAAGAAGGATAATTTTGGACATGCAATTCCCTAATCAACCACTAGGGGTACAATGGAAGGTTGTGAAAGTTGTACACTGTCCCACTCGATGGATGTACACTGATCTCACATCTCTATCTTCCTGGTGAAAAAAGTTATTACAAAAAGAAGGATAATTTTGGACATGCAATTCCCTAATCAGCCACTAGGGGTGAAATGGAAGGTTGTGAAAGTTGTACACTGTCCCACTCTATGGATGGACACAGGTCTCACGTCTCTATATTCCTGCTGAAAAAAGTTATTACAAAAAGAAGGATAATTTTGGACATGCAATTCACTAATCAGCCACTAGGGGTAAAATGGAAGGTTGTGAAAGTTGTACACTGTCCCACTCGATGGATGTACACTGATCTCATGTCTCTATCTTCCTGCTGAAAAAAGTTATTACAAAAAGAATGATAATTTTGGACATGCAATTCCCTAATCAACCACTAGGGGTAAAATGGAAGGTTGTGAAAGTTGTACACTGTCCCACTCTATGGATGGACACTGGTTTCATGCCTCTATCTTCCTGCTGACAAAAGTTATTACAAAAAGAAGGATCATTTTGGACATGCAATTCCCTAATCAACCACTAGGGGTAAAATGGAAGGTTGTGAAAGTTGTACACTGTCCCACTCTATGGATGGACACAGGTCTCATGTCTCTATCTTCCTGCTGAAAAAAGTTATTACAAAAAGAAGGATAATTTTGGACATGCAATTCCCTAATCTGCCACTAGGGGTAAAATGGAAGGTTGTGAAAGCTGTACACTGTCCCACTCTATGGATGGACACTGGTTTCATGCCTCTATCTTCCTGCTGACAAAAGTTATTACAAAAATAATGTACATTTTTGACATTTATTTCCCTTTTCTACCAGTAGGTGTAAAACGGAAGGTTGTGAAAGATGTACACTGTCCCCCTCTCTTGATTGGCACTGGTCTCGCTGTCTATGGGCCCTTTAACTAAAAAGCTATAACAAAAACACTGCCCACTGAGCTATAGCAAAAAACGAAGAAAATGTGCACTTTCCCCACGGTCCCTTACTGAACGCACCGCTGAGCGCGAGCTCTCCCGGCTGAATGCACATTGCGACGGCTTGTGCAGGCTAATGCTTATTACATCGAGCGAAAACTATGAAAAAGAAGAATGTGAAACATGACCAGCTTTTCCCTTTTGATGATCACACTGTTTAGAATATTTTTGGGCAAGTCGTTTTGGAGTTATTGCCGTTTATCGCTGAATGTGTCGCGAATATCGAAAACAAAACCAACTTGACCTCGCTAACTTAACGGTGTTGCGTGCGTCGACATGTTACGTTCACACTGTCTTTAACATCAGTGGTGTGTGTGTGTGTTTCTCTCATAGATCGGGATGTCGGATGAGGACTCGCGTGCCAGCTCTAGTTCATCCTCCTCTTTCTCCTCTTCCTCCACCCATCAGCAGCAGGAGAAAGACACACCTGGGAAAAAGAGAGACAACAAAGCCAACATGAGCAAGATCTCCAAACTCCTCTCCACCAGCGCCAAGAGGTGAGGAGACACCGTTCTGGGCTGTGTTTCCCAAAAGCATCTTAAGCTTAAGTACGTCGTTGACCCATTGAAACCAATGGAGCTATGATCAACTTAGGCTTACAATGCTTTTGGCAAACGCAGACCTGGGTCATGTCCCAAAGCCAAGGCAGAGCTCAGTTAGTCAGCAACGGTTTTTGTATACAAAGAAACTGGATTCAGACAGAGCTCAATGGCACATACATTCTATGTGAAATTATTTAAAAGAGCTTTTAACTAGACTTAAAGTCCGCGTGAAATCAAAATGGACTATATTTATTTTGTTAGTGCACATTGCTATTTTTGTGGTGAACAATTCATCCATGTAAGTCAATACACAAAAAAAAATAGTTTACCTTAATAATCTTTAATCCATATCTGAAAATACTACTCCACGTTAAAATGATGGGCCTTTTCTGATGACATCAGTTTGACGGCTTGGGCATGAGCATGACATTCTTAACCACGCCCCCTCCAACTGTTGAGGTGTGTTCGACTTGAAGTTGCGCTGCGCAGAATAACATCAAAGTACCGTAAGAGCAATTAGAAAGCAGACGGATCCTTATGCTTTCGAATCGCTCTCGCGATACTTTGATTTCATACACTGATCATTCTGCGCAGCGCTGCTTCAAGTCGAACGCACCTGTTGTGTTTATTTCTGAATGAAATGCATACTTTACTACATCCAATCAATTCGCAGTAGAAAAAACAAGCCATGCCCTCTATTTTCCTCATTCAATATTCTGTTTCTCTTGGAAGTACGTCACAATACGAATTAGGGCTGCACTATATTTTGCATGCGCATCTAGTCAGTAAAGACGGTTCTCTGATTAGCGCTAAATCTCAATAACCTGTTTTCTGATGGAGCGGCATTTAATACACAGAGCCTTTGATCGCTGACAAGCTAAGCAATTCAAAATCGAATGTGATTTATCTGCGATTATGAGTGCAGCTCTAATATGGAAGTAAAAACGGTCGCAAACTTTTGGTTCACAAGGACTTTAAATTTCAAAATTGAAATGAAAGCTGTGATTTAAGAAAATATCGTTCTTATTACTGCTCCGTCAGACAAGCACCAAACCGTTTTTTTGGGGTGGTGTAGGTACTAGTAATGGTCCTTTTTGTTTAAATGAATAAACAACCAAAAAAATGTATAAATAGGAAAGGAAAGGGAAAAAAACAACCTAAAAAGCCATAGTTTATTGTAAAATATACCAAAGAAAGAAATCACACTTAAGTGTAGGGGTGTGCGATATTGAAAAAAAATGATATCTCAATATTTTGGGGGATTTTGTCGATAACGATAATTAGACGATATTTTGCAGAGTGTGTTATTGTGCTGATATCTGAATACCGTGCACAGCTGCAGTTTATGATATGCTTCATATTCTGTGTGCTCAGTTCACATCAGTGATATAAATTAATCTTTTAATTTAAGTTTAAATTAGATTTTTACCTTTTAATAAAGCATTTTTTTTCTAAAAGTGTAGATCTTTTGAGTCAAATTGTTACATTTAACCAGTCAATTAATATAATACACATTTAGGCTGCTCCCAAACAAATTAAACCAGTATCATCAAAATGTATCTGCAGAAGCTGCATCTGAAGGCGTTTAGATGTATTCACACACTGTTTAATGCAGCTCAGAGTGCTTTAACCAGTTACAAATGCATTATTTAACTTTTTAAACATAAAACATTGAATACTGATATTTAAAATGATTTAAATGAAAATGGACTTTAAAAGTGAAATTAAACTGCCAGAAGGTGGCAGCACGTCACTGTTAACAAGTGAGTCATTGCGACTGAACCGAATCATTTAAACGGTTCATTGATTCATTCAAGAGCGAATCAACGTCTTGTTGCTCAGAGACGCAAAACATCGCTGTAGCTGTTTGGAATTATTTTTTGTCAGCGAAATTGAGCAAAAACAGGCAATATGTTGTCTAAAATGTAAGTCTCTTGATATTAGCTTATTGTTTATTGAACTGTTGTATAAAACATTTGTAACCGTGCTTATTTTTTAAGAAAAAACTGCATTCTTTGTGTGATTTTAATCATATGAAACGTAAATAAATACGTTTTCTGCCCCATATCTTGAATTTTGCGATCACTCTTGATGCATTTTAATCAACTGAATCATGCAGTGAAAGAACACGCTCTAATTGCGCGCGTGCACTGTTTAACCCCTTCATCACCACACAGGCTAATGTATGCGTGCACTCCGTAACGTAGCTGTTTGGTTTGGTTTTTGCAAAATACTCAATATTGTCAAATTGCATATCGTTAAAACAACAATTACGATATTATCGCAGACGATATATATCGCACACCCCTACTTAAATGTATGCCTAATATTTTGAAAACAGTTCTGGTAATGTTTCTTGTTACATTCAGTGAATTACATAATTTATTTTAAAGTAGTGCTGGTCAACGATTAATCGCATCCAAAATAAAAGTTTTTGTGTACATAGTATATGTGTGTGAACTGTGTATATTTATTATGTGTATATATAAACACACACACGCATGTGTATATATCTAAGAAAAATAGGTTATCAACCCTCTACATTGCGAGTAAATCATATAAAGGATTTTTGGGGTTTTCATTAGTTGTCAGTTCAAAATTAAAAGAAATAAACACTTGAAATATATCAGTCTGTGTGGAATGAATGTATACATTATACAAGTTTCAATTTTTGAATGGAATTAGTGCAATAAATCAACTTTTTGATGATCTTCTAATTATATGACCAGCACCTGTACATATAAATATTTTTTAAATATACACTGTATGTTTGCATCTTTATATATACATAATACATATACACAGTACACACACATTATGCACACAACTTTTATTTTGTATGTGATTAATCTTTACCCAGCACTAATTTAAAGCCTGTATAATTTTTTTTTTATTAAGAAATTAGCTTTAAAAAATAAAAGCAGAGTAGTTTGCATCACCGGATATCACGGCTGGTCATTTAAGATTTTCCATTGTAAGCAGTTGACGAATATTAAATGTTTGATTCCCTACTTCACACTTTTTCATTGTTAAAAGTGAAGCGTCACACTGGAATTCATGCTCTTCTTGTGTAAACTATGATTTTATTGGTCATCTTTATTGGTTGATATTAACAAGCACTATTAGAGTGCTGAAGGGAGACCAAATCAAAAAATTAACATTTAAAATGTTTTGTCATTCGAACAATACAGAGCGGTGCATCATAAAAAAAAATTAAGTATTGAGGGGAACAATGTGACCTTATCTTATAATTGGTGGTTACTGGCCTGCTATCGGATGGCATTTAACCTTTCATCAACCTCAGAACCGCACACACAGGATTGTGGGATATCCTGCATTCGAAAGCTGACCAAATGAAGCAATGTTAGTAGGCAGGATGTTGCATTTGTAAATGCCTTAATGGCCATAATGTTATCTTGCCTGGTTTCGGACAGCAGCTTTCACTTTAAAGAGGTAAACGGCTTGAAAGGTTTTGAGTAGGGTTGGGTACCGAAACCCGGTACCAACATGGCCCCGGTACCTATGGAACCGGTATGTACCGAACCGAATCAGAACGCAGATTTCGGTGCCTCATTTCGGTGCCATACCTGAGCGATCGGTTGAAATATTTGTCCTTTGTTTCTCCAAAACGGACATAAGAAGCATCATCACCGGCACCACACGTGCAAAATAATTTCCCGACTGAGGAAATGCTCATGAACTCAATTCGGAAAGCTCTAATAATACAAGTCCAACAAATCTTTGTAGTAACCCGAGTGTGCGGTTTTCACATTCTGACTTAAAAGCACAACTCAGGGAATGAGAGCATCCGAGGAGTGCGTGAATGCAGTAATTACACTTGCTCTGATGACCTTCCACTAACTAGCTAAGCTACTACTACTCCATAGGCTACTAATACATCGATTAGCAATGGATTATAAATATACTTATTTATTATGAAAATACCAGAGATGGCTTGAATAACACAGATAAACTATGCATTGTCATAGTCGAGTGTTTATTGTATTTATTTTATCATTCACAACGTTTATATCTTATGTTATCGTTTACTTATCCATATCACGGTGGAAAAAGAGTTCGCTACTTCTGTGACTGGATCTGTGAATTTTCTGTGCGAGGGTGCCTTCTAGTGTCCAGTATGAATTAAAAACACATCACCCCCCGGTTTCACAGACATAGCTTGAACCTAGTGCTAGACTAAAATGTAACTCTTAGCTGTTTTAACTGAAATAAACTTGCACCGACTGATCCTAAAATATATCAGTGCATTTGTTTTGTCTCAAGATGCACCCCAGTAATGTTTTTTTTTTTTTCTGAGCGTGTTTATAAAAATTACTTAAATGTCATAATTGAACTATGATCTAATCCTGGTTTACATTTACATTTAGTCATTTTGCAGATGCTTTTATCCAAAGCGACTTACAATTGGGGAATACATAAAGTGATTAATCTTGAAGAGGCAAACAGACAGAGGAAGTGCCCATAACACCAAGTCTCAGGCATTGTTCAAATAAGTATAAGCTAGCAAGGGAAGGAGAGAAAGAGAAAGATGAATATTTAGAAAAAGTGAATAATAAATTTTTTGATAAAGAGAGGTGTAGTCTAGGTTAATCTAAGCCCTGTCTGTGTGTCTGTGAAACCGGGCCCATGTGTTTAGTGCTAATGGCCAATCCAATTATTAATTGGTAATTTTTTATTTTTATAAGTATCGGTTCAGGTACCGTTTAGGCACCGGTACCATTTTAAAAGTATCGATTTGGCACCAGTATCGAAAAAAAACCAAACGATACCCAACCCTAGTTTTGAGACTGCTGTTATTTGATTCCACAGTTCTTTATCTAGATGTATTTGGATGTCAGAGTTCAGAGATGTTCATGGGAATCATGTGTCTTCTTTTAGGATTCAGAAAGAGCTGGCTGACATCATGTTGGACCTGCCACCAAACTGCAGGTGAGGAAATGCTTTGGAGCTCTTTGATATACTCTGGTTGCATTAGTGGGTATCAGTGTTTGGATGTTTAAGAAATAAACTGCATGTGGGATCTGCTGCCTTAAGCAAAACAAGGTGCTATTAGCGAAATTACATTAGTCACACAGTAGTCAAGTGTAGCGAAGTATGAAGCACATCTCACACAGAAGTCACTTTCAACCAAGCGTATTTCTGTTGGTGAAGGAGCTGAGTTTGTGTGACTAACACCAGCAAAAAGATTGCATGGATTCTACTGAAATGACAATTTCTCCCATGATATTTCACAGAGCACTGTTAAATGTGACGGCGCTTTAACTAAGTTGAGCTGTGGGTGATTTTCTCTTTGCGTTTTGTTCTTTTATTAACATTGATGAAGCACCAGTCTGTCACTTTAAGACAAAATATTGACACGCATCGGATTTTTTCCGTACTGTTCTCGTTCACTTTAAGATATAAACCTTGTTTAAGTGAATACTCTCCAAGCTGGCCGTTTTTACATATTTTGTGTGTATTTGATCGTTTGGATGCCCCCGAAGCTCAAAGTGCACTTTGCTTGTCAGTTTTAGAGCGCGCCACGCAGGCACGCACACACATACTGTATATACACACACTTCAGCCTGGGGAACAGCGACTCTCATGCGGATTGTACTTTCAACGTTTCAACAAACATGTCCAGCAATTTAGTAACTGTAAAGACGGCATTTTACAAAAAAATGATTGATCTGATTCTGACGTTAAGTTTTGGTCAGGGAGGAACGAATGCGCACCGCTGTGAAGGGAAGAAAGTTGTGCTAGAAGAAACGTGGCTATAATTAGGGATGCACCAAAATTAAAATTCTTGGCCGAAGCCGAACAAAATGAAACACTGGGGCCGAAGGCCAAAGACCGAACATGTTATTTCAAATTGTTTCTCCCCCATGTAGGCCTATTTTGCCATTTTTTTTCACTATTGCAGAAATTAAATAGCCAAAATCTGCTTTTTACACTTTTTTTGTTTTCCTGCTTTACAAAAATAAAAAATAAATGACTTAACACTGAAAATTTGTATACATCCTATCAGACATTATACCAACAAAGCACAATTTAACTTAAAATTAATAAGTTAGTAAAATTATATTTTTGGGCCATTTTTGAGACCCCCCTTCTTGAATCAGGCTTGTATTTTTTTCTGTAAAAATAAATGCAGCCTTGCTGAGCAGAAAAGACTTCTTTTAAAACATTAGAAAATATTACAGATCCCAATTTGAACACTATTGGTGAATGTTATAGTAAATGTATTAATACAGCTGTTGTAGGGTAATTATTATTATCATTATTATTGTCTTTTTATTTTACAGAACAAGAATAAAATTACAATAATAACATTTATGAATGTTGATGGAGCTTTTATTTTGGTAGAAATATGCAGGAACCAGGAAGATCTCATTGCTTCTGTTTGTTGACCACAGCATGCAGATATTTTCAGATATATCTCATTACGAATTTGGGAAGATGTTTTTCACATGTATCACATTGTCTGACGCCTTTAAAACAATTATAAAAATTAGCAAAGGATGAGTAAGTGTTTCAGCGCAGAATTTCCTCGCGCTTTGGACTTTGAACCCTGGCGCTGCGAGCTCGTGCAGCGCTGTTTGAATATTCATGCATGTTTTAGAAAACATAAGATTCTGTAGTTTATTTGCTAATCCATTTCGCGATTTCAATCATCACAGTAACCAGCAACAACCACCCCTTCCTCTTCTCATCGGAGACATGAGATGCAGCACTAAGCAGTCTCTTGCTGTCAGTGTTTTGTGCTTGTAAGGATTTTTGCGTCTCTCTCTCTGACAGTTTTAAATGCTTCCACACTGCAGACGTGTTTGCTGCATTAGTGCGCGCCTCTATTTGA
This sequence comes from Schizopygopsis pylzovi, assembly GCA_027422435.1. NCBI lineage: Eukaryota > Metazoa > Chordata > Actinopteri > Cypriniformes > Cyprinidae > Schizopygopsis > Schizopygopsis pylzovi. The sequence goes on along the minus strand of CM049818.1, from coordinate 31,727,167 downwards.
TCACGTAACGTCATTGTTCGGTACAAATTATTCAGTCTTTTCGCTTATTCACCGAAAGAGGTTTGTTTCCTATTTTTGGCCGAACAATTTCGTTTGCCGAACATTCGGTGCATCCCTAGCTAATACTTAGAAGCCAAAAAAAAAAAAACATTATATAAACTTAGTTTAATATAACAGCCACAGACCTAATGTATAAGCATATACTTTAATGGTTAGTTCTCTCTTCTATCATAAACAGGGCTTTCATGTTGCGTGTGCTGAAACTCTTCCACGTGAGCGCGATCTCGCTTCTGAATTGTAAATAGCAAAAATGCATCATAGACAAATGTTTGAATATTATTGCATATAAAAACAGCTTGCAACTCTTGTAAGATAGAATTTACAAGATAATGTGTATATTTAGCAATAATAAATGTATGTGTGTTTTTAATTTCTCTACTACCGATAGCAGAACCATTGACGTCAGAGCTTATCGATACTGACCGTCTCTATATAGTGTGCAACACGACATACAGCGGTAGAATTACTCTGACAGGACACTGCACTTATTCACGATCGCAAAAGTACATTATTTGCATACAAGCCTAACAGGTGTTGTGCCGAAATCGGACTCCCTGCCAGAATTTGACTCCCCTCGCGTGAACGCGCGTGACGTCATACTATGCCGCCAGTTGCGAAAACAGACAGACATTAGACGGCGTAATTAGGCTAATCATTGCATTTAGTGTGTTTGTGTTTGATCGTGTATTTGGCTTTGATTTATGTATTTACAAAGTGGATGGTCTTGCTGTGTTTTTATCGTTTGTGTGTTTTTACTACAGTAAAAAGAAAACAGGGTTTTGTTAAATCTGCCTAAAGTACTCTGCACTTATGCTGATACCACACAGAAAAGCTGTGACCTGAAGACCATCTGCTTATAGTTTTACATTGAGCATATGAATAGCATGCCATGGGAATTCAGCAGGGCTGCTAAAAGTATACCTCTCTATATTAAATGCTTATTATGGAATCGAAACACTTGTGTTCAAGTGCTGGCAAAATCATACACCCCTACATAAAATGCTTATTATTGAATCCAAACACTTTTTTGCAGATGTTCTACAGGATGAGATGTGACACCAGAATGTGTTTTATAATTCTCTGACCCACCAAACTGACAATCATAGGGGGGTGATGATTTCGGCAGTGCAGCCAAAATTATACCCCCCTACATAAAATGCTTATTATTTAATATAATCACTTGTGCTTTTTTGCAGATGTTCTACAGGATGAGATATATCACCAGAATGAGTTTTTTGGGTCTCTGACGCTGCAAACTGAAAATCATAGGGGGGTGATGATTTCGGCAGTGCTGCCAAAATTATACCCCCCTACATAAAATGCTTATTATTGATCATAATCACTTGTTCTTTTTTGCAGATGTTCTACAGGATGAGATGTATTACCAGAATTATTTTTTTGGGTCTCTGACGCTGCAAACTGGAAATCATAGGGGGGTGATGATTTCGGCAGTGCTGCCAAATTCATACCCCCCTACATAAAATGCGTATTATTTAATATAAACACTTGGGCTTTTTTGCAGATGTTCTACAGGATGAGATATATCACCAGAATGAGTTTTATGGGTCTCTGACAATGCAAACTGGAAATCATAGGGGGTGATGATTTCGGCAGTGCTGCCAAATTCATACCCCCATACATAAAATGCTTATTATTTAATATAATCACTTGTGCTTTTTTGCAGGTGTTCTACAGGATGAGATATATCACCAGAATGATTTTTTTGGGTCTCTGACGCTGCAAACTGACAATCATAGGGGGGTAATGATTTCGGCAGTGCTGCCAAATTCATACCCCCCTACATAAAATGCTTATTATTTAATATAATCACTTGTGCTTCTTTGCAGGTGTTTTACAGGATGAGATATATCACCAGAATGAGTTTTTTGGGTCTCTGATCCAGCAAACTGAAAATCATAGGGGGGTGATGATTTCGGCAGTGCTGCCAAAATCATACCCCCCTACATAAAATGCTTATTATTTAATATATAAACACTTGTGCTTTTTTGCAGATGTTCTACAGGATGAGATGTCACCAGAATGAGGTTTATTGGTCAAATATGTATTATTTTATGTAAATTATATTCTGTTCTGCTGTATGAAGTATACATGTGCATACATTCATGTACACACTATCTGTGTATTTTTTTGTACTGTGTAATAGGCTCAATGTACTGCTCTTATTGTTTCTGTGTACTGGAAAGTGCTTACCGTTACAACTAATTATTTTTTAATGCAAACATATTGTCAATAAAGGTCTTTCTGTTACCTCTAACTATACACTAGTGTCCCGATTACCCTGTGCCTTTAGGTGAATTCACAGACCCATATACACAACCCTGATTCATGTCATGTTACTGCTCTTTTTCCAGTAATCCTAATCAGTGTACTTTTAGTAACAATTCTTCATCATTTTTTTCTAATGATTTCACTGTTCTTTTGTGAATAACATGAGATGGGAAAATCATTAAGTGTTTTTATTAACAGTTTACATAGTGTTACATTAACAGTATCAAAGTATTGGTATTAATATTACATATAAATTACACTCACATTACACAAAATAAATGATCGCAGTAAATCGACATGTGAGTGTGCACATCAGGATTCACAAACGGGGCAGATGTAACTTCTGTGTTTCCTTGAACGTTGGACACAGTTGCAATGGAACCAACGTGGGCACATATCACAGCCAATCTAAACATGTTGACAAACAAATTGTGAAGTCAAGCATAGGTATTTATGTAGTTCATTAAAAAAATACTTAAATGAACATTGTCACCTTCAATGTAAATGTGATACAACACAACATTGTTTTTTGGAATGCTTACCCAGTTAGTCAATTTTTGACCACTGCTTCTTTCCCCACACAGATGGCACAGGTTCTTAAGGTTAGCTAGTCAAATATCATGCCAAGGCAGAATAAACAGAGTTATCGTAAGACAGTTTCTTAAAACATCACAAGTACATTTATAAGCAAATAAATCCAATTTTTTACAAACTGATAAGTTTGTAAGGTACTAAAGAATTATTGAATATGTTCAGGTAATTGGAAACAAGCAATAGTCTCTAAAACATACCAGTGTTCTGCAGGAGACAAGCAGCTATAGTCATTCTTAGGGCACACACACCTTCTTCAGATGTGGAAAACTGAAGTGGCTCATCATTTAAGAAACATTCTGTAAACTAAAATAGAACAGTGATTATGTAATTGAGAATTATATGGTTGTAATGTAAACAATGTGTTATTACAAGAAGTTACAACAATGGGCTGTTATATAATTATAAATAGTTGTGTTGCAATAAAGGTTATAATTAGGGATGCGCCAAAATTAAAATTTTTGGCCGAAGCCGAACAAAATGAAACACTGGGGGGCCGAAGGCCAAAGACCGAACATGTTATTTCAAATTTTTTCTCCCCCATGTAGGCCTATTTTGCCATTTTTTTTCACTATTGCAGAAATTAAGTAGCCAAAATCTGCTTTTTACACTTTTTTTGTTTTCCTGCTTTACAAAAATAAAAAATAAATGACTTAACACTGAAAATTTGTATACATCCTATCAGACATTATACCAACAAAGCACAATTTAACTTAAAATTAATAAGTTAGTAAAATTATATTTTTGGGCCATTTTTGAGACCCCCCTTCTTGAATCAGGCTTGTATTTTTTCTGTACAAATAAATGCAGCCTTGCTGAGCAGAAGAGACTTCTTTTAAAACATTAGAAAATATTACAGATCCCAATTTGAACACTATTGGTGAATGTTATAGTAAATGTATTAATACAGCTGTTGTAGGGTAATTATTATTATCATTATTATTGTCTTTTTATTTTACAGTACAAGAATAAAATTACAATAATAACATTTATGAATGTTGATGGAGCTTTTATTTTGGTAGAAATATGCAGGAACCAGGACAACACATTCTCACTCCCAACTCGTCACATATTGACGCTTGGTCAGGGTCCCTTTGGCATCATATTTTAACTCACTGGGTATCCCTTTGGCGTCATATTTTAACTTGCAGGGATTCCCACAGACTTCTGCCTGGAGCCCGCGGCGTTGACATTTGACGTGCAGGAAAGCAGATGCAGTGTGTACAGGTCGAAACTACGATAAATAGGAATAAAAAAGAAAAGGCGACAATAAATTAGTTATGGCAGGGCGAGTCGATTGTCTCATATTTCACGGATTTTGTTATTTTAAAAATCCACTCCTTGCCTGCTATCAAAGTGCCGTCTGTGAAACAGCGTTCAGCGGTGACTTTAACAACGCTCCAGCGAGCAACAGCAGTAAGTGTTTTCCGAGGTAATGCTGGTATTTTTGTCGGAGGCTTGTTGATAATGATAAACTTATTTAATGTGCTGTGATTATGTTTTGTTAATCAGGGATTAATCAGCGCAATGCGATGCAATCATCCTGTTATTTATTTATCTATTTATTTATTTATGTCTTTGTTTGTTTATTGATTGATTGATTGTTTATTTATTTATTAATTAGTTTATGTATTTATTAATAACTCAATCGATCAGTGGTGCTGACGTCATTGTAAGGCGCGATCCCAACGTCCACTGCGATTTCCCACTTGGTAAGTAGAACAGTTAATTAATACAGACGGGAACAATCCTTAAATTTACGGAACAAAAACTGTTTAATCAGGTCAAGAATTTGTGTTTAGAACCTTTAGAATTGCAAGGTAGCAGTTTCGTGATGCAGTATTATAAAAAATATAACGTGCTGCTGTACCCAAATGTGTAGTAGGCTAACGTTAGCTAAGTTAAGTTAGCTAATTAAATGTAAGCTTTTTTATTTTTTCACATATAATCATGCAGGACAATATCATAGGAGATTGTATGATTTGTAATTATGATGTGTGTTCAGTTACCAATATTATAGTAAGTTAGCTCGATCACAACACTTTAGCAATTTATAAATGTTCAGATGACGAACAGTGTTGCCAGATTGGTGTTTTCCAGTAATTGATCAAAATCCACACAAAATTATATAGTAAACACACAAATCTTACCAATAATGAACTATACAAATTAATTCATAACTACAACAATATTTTGGCTCATCATATGGTATAACAAAGCAAATTAAGTGTTCTCAAAGAAGACTATGTTGTAAACCATTTTCCATGTCTGTCATTTGCCTTAAAGAAATAAAACGGTATAACAGAAATATCATAATGCCACCTGTCCAAGCCCATTTTATTCCACGTAGTACAACTCAAAACTGCCCAATCTGCCAACACTGATGAAGAAAATACTGATAAAAATTTAAGGAGTTCAATATTTTTTTTCTCTCTCTCTTATCAGGTCCTTCAAATTTGCCAGCCTCAAACATTCTCCTTTATTTGAACCTCCACACACACACACACACACACACACACACACACACACACACACACACACACACACACACACACACACACACACACACACACACACACACACACACACACACACACACACACACACACACACACACACACACACACACACACACACACACACACACACACACACACACACACACACATACATATCAAAGGCACTTTTAAGAGCCACGTCCGTCTTGTTAACCTGTACTTATCTCTCTGTAGCTCACTCTGTCTCTTTCTCTATTTACATTGTTGTATCTGTCCATCTTTCTGTTTCTCTCAATAGGTCCTACAACTCTATTTTAACACATTGTTTGTCTGTTTTTTAGTTTTTGTGTATATTTCTACTTTATATTTCTTGTCAAGTTATGACAAGGCCCAAGTTCCGGCCCTGCCCATCTTGCCAGACTCCCAATCAGGCAAGCAGGAAAAGTTGTTTTGTCTGCTTTGGAAGTCTGTCCACTAAACAAAAAATAAATGACAAAGTGGTGTCACTGGATAGCAAGTGGGGGCAATCTGTCAAGAAAAGCAGAAATGTTGGGCGCATAATTGATTCTGCCCGTATTGCAGTAAGTAAAATGCAAATTTTTCATAAGTGTTATTTGAAGTGTAACTGAAAGCCCATGTTTGTCACATAGTGAATATCATAGACTATTAGCTGTATGATGTGGCCTTTATAAACTTAGTCTTATTTCATATACGGAAGACTCTTTGTCTTAAAATTTTGCTAAAGAGAAACAATAAGTTGTGTTCTCTGTCAAATAATGAGTCAGTCATGTTGGCAATGGTAGAAACTGAAAGAGTACTGGCCTTATCTGAACTTTGATTGTATAAAAAACAAGATTAAATTTAAACTTCATTAAATGACCTTACAATTAAAAAAGGTGTCAGTCTTGTGGATTACAGTTCGTCATCAGAAATGTCGAAGTCACTGTCATAGTCATCAGCAGACAGTTTGCTTAAGAAGTTGAGGTTCTCTGCTCCAGACAAAACTTGCAGGTAACAGTCTCTTGCTTGCACCCTCATTTCTCTGATTTTATGTTGCTTTCTGTGGATGATGCTCTGCAGACCTTTCAAACCCTCTTCACTCAGGCCACATTGCGATGCTTAAAAGAAGAATGAAATAACAAAATAACATTAAACCTCCATTCGATGGTTTAGAAACAGTCATCATTGTTGTGTATGTTTAATAGGGCTGCCCCCTATTACTAATGCAAAAATGTTAGTCTTTCAGAAAAGTCATAGTTGGATTAATTTGTATTTAATATGTCCCTGTTCCATAGTAATTACATATGTGGGCAGGAAATTCAAAATTGGAACATTGAAAGAGTTTCAAGGACAACTCCAAGCAAGATTGCCAAATTGCAGCTACGAATTGGATAGAGATTTGGGCAAAGTGTAATGATGGCTCATACAGCTACATCCACTAAAATGTTTTCATTACTAGGCTAATTTTTACTTTAATGATAAGACAGTGTCGTCCTCTATGTAGTTATAGGAATATGGCATTTAGTAAAAATCAGACTCTTACTAACAGTTAAATCAAAATAGTCTAACAGTTATGATGGCTCAAATAACTTATAACATTCTTTCTCAGCCTTGGAACTGAGTATTTTGTGAGTCCTTTTTACAGGAAAATCTTTGGTCAGGGGCAACCCTATGCTTAAGTTTGTGCCATATATTACAAATAAATACTTTTCAGTGTCTCACTGGCAAACAAGCATGACAGTTCTCTGAGGGTATCAGCACGAGTTGAAAGATATTTCCAATGATTGTCCATCTCTGAAACAAGAATTTTCTTCTCCTCCTGAAGTCTCCTTAATGACATGATAATATCGAATGCCTTTCTCTTTGTCCTTAGATCGACAGAGTCTGGAATGCATGAGAAAAACTTATGTCATACATCAACTTTCATAGAATCTTTAAAATCATTTGGGGTTGCAGATTGACACAAGGCATACACAAGGCATTGTGGGTAATGTGTTAGTATGTATAAGAATTTTCAGAAGACTAGTGTACATACCACTGTGTGGTAGCTGCCATGGCCAAGCTGTCTCACCAGACAAAATGGTTTCCAAGCACAGAGTTTCAGTGTTTGGAACCATTCTGTTGTATTTCTCTACAACTGATGTCAGGATCCCCTTCTCCTCCCTGATCTTGCGGCGGATCCTGGCACGACCTTTGTTGCCATCTGTATCTTTATAGAGCACTTCAATTCTGCTGGCCAAGGCATCAACATCATTTGTGGTTGTTGTTGTTGCTGAGAAGAAATGTGTGGGAAAAATTACAGTAACAATTACAATTATTCATGACTAAATGCATTACCAGTTATATAAATATATATATATATATATATATATATATATATATATATATATATATATATGTACACACACATATATATGTACATGCATATACATAAACACTAGTCATTTCCTCACCGTCTGCCCACTCCTTTACATCATTGAGCCAGTCTTCCAATTGGCTCTCTGTCACTGCCAGTTCGACTTTCATAGACTCTAGGTTTTGCAACTGGCTTTGAAGAGCTTTTGTGGTCTGCAATGACAAACAATCACAGATAGTACAAAACAAGAACCAAATGTTCAATGCACAGCTTCAAACACTAATTACATACTTTACTGAACATTTAAAACAAATTCTACTGATGTTATTATTACCTTCTGATAACGGCGGGTCAGTGCGGTGGCCAAATTGTTGAACTTTTGCTGATTCCAGCGCATGGCCATGAGAGTCAGCATGTCTGTGCGTCCTGCAAACACAGAGAAAATCCCGTTACCATAGCCCCCCTACTTATTATGTAATAATGTAACTAATGAAGTATGTGTTCATTTGACCTGCTTTGGACATGTGTTTTGTGGTCACTGCAATCCTAGACAGGAAAGCATTGCACTGTTCCACCTCCTCCCCTAGTGTTAAACCAGCCCCATCCTGATATGCTCCACTCCATTTCACCTGATTAGGAATAAAAAAAAAGATAATAATAATACTGAGAAAGTTGAGACGTTCATTTGCAGATGTTCAGTTTTGATAATCACATAGCAAAGTTCACCTACCTCGCATTTAAAATCATGGGCTTTGGCATGGAATACTGAAAGGAAGGGCTTCATGTTGAGAAGGTGCTGGAGCTCTGGGCAGCTTTTTGCAACTCTCTGGAGGTAGGGCCAATATTTGCAGGTCACATCCATACAAAAAAAAGTGATTTGCCTACTGGCCAGCTTTTCTTGCAGGTACAGGGGATAGGCAAAAATTTCACCCCTGTACATATTTAAAGCACATAGCTGCACTCCGTGTCGACACACCGCAAGCTCCAATCCCTCCTCGTCTACCTTGCTTGCAGATCTTTGGGAGGTCTCTCTGGCTGCTGACCACTCCCCTCCACAAACACCTCTTCCACTGACCTATAATATGGAAAATGGTTGATGAAAATAAGACTCTCCTAAACAACCTCTTCAGTAAGAGGTAAATTTAGTCCTGTATATACTCTAATCATCTGCAATGTTACATGTTTGGATGTCTTGTGAATGTAGTCCACAAATCTTGTCACATCTTCATCCTTAGCTATAAAGACGTCTTCAAAGATGGCCTGTTCTTCAGATCTAAAAAAATAATAATAATAATAAAAAATACAGAACAGGTACACAAAAGTTTCTGATACCTTGTAATCTAATTTTACTTGGTGCACATTAAAGAGATATTTTTTCTTATCAATATTGTTTCAACAGTGTGATATTATACACAATTTGAAATACCTAGCTGCATTCTTAAAACGGTAATGCTTGCGGTTTCCATCTACTGAAACTGCCAGCATATCTGGGCTGCACGCAGGACAGATGAAGCGCTCTTCCTTGCAGATTTTATCCACCTCATATCGCACAGCCTCCCACTCAAAAAAGCTTTTCTGAAAACTGTCTGTGGAGATCTTGCCAGTCTATTACAATTAAGGAAACCAACAGCTAATAATGTACAACAAATACATTAGCATTAATAGATATTACGTTTCACCCCACAATACAAAGAAATTAACAATACTGTAAGATAAATAAATTCAATACTCACACGACCAAAGCGGACAGTTCGCTGATCGAGCATTCTTACAAATGCTTGGCAGGACAGTCCTGGGGCTGCCATCTTCATTTCTTCAAATGAGAAAAAGACATCTGTGGCATAAATTGTGGCAAAGTGAAGAGTCGCAGGCCAGTAGTCACTTCGATTTAAGTCGACCACTCCAGCAGCCCAAGTGGCTTGGCATGCCTCACAACTCAACTCAGGCATGCTTAGATCATATCGTTCTGGAAAAATCAAAAGCACATCCACTTTAACGTAAACCTTATGTGATTAATCAGGGTTTGGATTCTTTAAACAATTTTTACATTACTTTGTATACTTTTTAAATATTACTCAGAAGTCAAATGTAGATTTTACATACAGACCTGGGCCAAACTTATGGGAGTAGAGCATGTATAGATTTTTATCTTCACACTCTTACCATTCATTGTGATCACAGCAACTGTCTTCCCTGGGCTGACCCTCAATGACTCTGATGAACAACCACAAATTTTGTCAGGAATCTCCACAGGTACAAGCCGTACTGAAAAAGAGCAAACATGTGAATTAAGATAATTTGTATTGACTGAGTAATATAACAGTGTAATGGTTCAATGGTAATGAAGTACATTGATTAAAAAGTATAGAAGATATGCTAAAAAAACTCAATATCAAACAATAAGAGACAAAAAGGCATTAAATAGTAAAGCTTATGATGCTTAACGATTATCAGAATGATATGCATGTTGTACACTCACAAACCAGAACTTACCACAATGGGAAAGAGCCTTATCTACAACAAAAGTTGTTGGAGGCAGTGGCTGGTAGAATCCAGGAGTCATGGCATCTCGGTTATGGAGAACATGTCTGGTGTGCATGCTGACATCACATTCAGCACAGAAGAAGGGCCGTGGTCGACAGTCACCACACCGTACAACAGCTGGATTGCTCCCACACTGTTGGCAGATGCGTGTTGCCACATTTTCTTGTGCCGCAGCGGTGTTCACCTCTCTGCCCTCCACCTCTCTGAAAAGAGACTTTGTCGTGTGCTCCAGTTCGAAGAAGCTAGGAGAGGATCTCTTGAGGTTACAAGAGGTGATGCCTCATCATCTGAGGTATTGCTCAGTGAGTGCTGGAGATCTTGCAGAAAACACTCCGTTAAAATAGTATGGAATATTTAAAAACAACACTTTAATATATACATTAATGTGTACTGCATGGATTGCCTTTGACTGTGATAAGGATAGTATTCTGGCAAATTGTAAAAATTTAAATGTACACAATGAAGTACACACCAACAGTCTCTGGAGCAAAGGTCACCTCACAGGTGGTGTCAGGAGCATTGATGGGAGGATCAGTTTTCCGAATGTGATCAGCTGCACCAGATAAAAAAAAAAACATTTACAACATTTTCAACTTGACCCAAGGCTTGTGGCACAATTTTACCTCCCTTTTAACCAGCCTGAAATGGCCAAAGCTCGCTATTTAATGTTTAGCTAGAGAGAAGGACTAGCAGACTTTTTATTTCCCAAACCCAAATGTGGACAGTACAGTTACTTGAAGCTATCTATAAGGTGTCATATAGATGATGAAAGCAAATAAGAATGCTTGCTGTAGAAGCTGATAATTTAAAAAAGAAACAAGCTGGTTGGCTACCGACAACACACTCAGAACAAACACAGCCTTACCAAGACCAATATTTTAGTGTAGTTTATACTGCTTTACACAAATACTGTATGTAATCAATTTATTTTCATGTCAAAAATAAAATGAGTGGTTCTGGTTTGATTGTTTCCCTGACATATTCCTTGTTTGGTACATTCATAAGTGCCTAATCAATGTAGATATTCAATAGATCTTGAATGAAAAACTATACTGACACTTATTTGACTGATTCCTGCTTGATCTTGGCCTTGCATAGACAATGTTTCCATCAATGTCTCTCTTTCTCCAATGCACCCTTGGTTCAGGTGTCTTTACTGGTGCTGCTTCCTCCTCTTCCTGCAGCTCACCAAGCAAGTCATCAAGACTTTGGAGTTCATCATTGAGTTCTTGATGATCAACCAGGTTATCCAGCATCATAAACTGTTCTTGGAGTTCTGAATCACTCATGGTGATGGGCAGAAACACAGACAGACAGAAAGACTCACAACAAAGAAGGACAGATACGACAACTAGAGATGTGAACAGAGAGAGAGAGAGAGAGAGAGAAAGAGAGAGAGAGAGAGAGAGAGAAGAGAGAGAGAGAGAGAGAGAAAGAGACAGTGAGCTACAGAGAGATAAGTACAGGTTAACAAGACGGACGTGGCTCTTAAAAGTGCCTTTGATATGTGTGTGTGTGTGTGTGTGTGGAGGTTCAAATAAAGGAGAATGTTTGAGGCTGGCAAATTTGAAGGACCTGATAAGAGAGAGAGAAAAAAAATATTGAACTCCTTAAATTTTTATCAGTATTTTCTTCATCAGTGTTGGCAGATTGGGCAGTTTTGAGTTGTACTACGTGGAATAAAATGGGCTTGGACAGGTGGCATTATGATATTTCTGTTATACCGTTTTATTTCTTTAAGGCAAATGACAGACATGGAAAATGGTTTACAACATAGTCTTCTTTGAGAACACTTAATTTGCTTTGTTATACCATATGATGAGCCAAAATATTGTTGTAGTTATGAATTAATTTGTATAGTTCATTATTGGTAAGATTTGTGTGTTTACTATATAATTTTGTGTGGATTTTGATCAATTACTGGAAAACACCAATCTGGCAACACTGTTCGTCATCTGAACATTTATAAATTGCTAAAGTGTTGTGATCGAGCTAACTTACTATAATATTGGTAACTGAACACACATCATAATTACAAATCATACAATCTCCTATGATATTGTCCTGCATGATTATATGTGAAAAAATAAAAAAGCTTACATTTAATTAGCTAACTTAACTTAGCTAACGTTAGCCTACTACACATTTGGGTACAGCAGCACGTTATATTTTTTATAATACTGCATCACGAAACTGCTACCTTGCAATTCTAAAGGTTCTAAACACAAATTCTTGACCTGATTAAACAGTTTTTGTTCCGTAAATTTAAGGATTGTTCCCGTCTGTATTAATTAACTGTTCTACTTACCAAGTGGGAAATCGCAGTGGACGTTGGGATCGCGCCTTACAATGACGTCAGCACCACTGATCGATTGAGTTATTAATAAATACATAAACTAATTAATAAATAAATAAACAATCAATCAATCAATAAACAAACAAAGACATAAATAAATAAATAGATAAATAAATAACAGGATGATTGCATCGCATTGCGCTGATTAATCCCTGATTAACAAAACATAATCACAGCACATTAAATAAGTTTATCATTATCAACAAGCCTCCGACAAAAATACCAGCATTACCTCGGAAAACACTTACTGCTGTTGCTCGCTGGAGCGTTGTTAAAGTCACCGCTGAACGCTGTTTCACAGACGGCACTTTGATAGCAGGCAAGGAGTGGATTTTTAAAATAACAAAATCCGTGAAATATGAGACAATCGACTCGCCCTGCCATAACTAATTTATTGTCGCCTTTTCTTTTTTATTCCTATTTATCGTAGTTTCGACCTGTACACACTGCATCTGCTTTCCTGCACGTCAAATGTCAACGCCGCGGGCTCCAGGCAGAAGTCTGTGGGAATCCCTGCAAGTTAAAATATGACGCCAAAGGGATACCCAGTGAGTTAAAATATGACGCCAAAGGGACCCTGACCAAGCTTCAATATGTGACGAGTTGGGAGTGAGAATGTGTTGACCAGGAAGATCTCATTGCTTCTGTTTATTGACCACAGCATGCAGATATTTTCAGATATATCTCATTACGAATTTGGGAAGATGTTTTTCACATGTATCACATTGTCTGACGCCTTTAAAACAATTATAAAAATTAGCAAAGGATGAGTAAGTGTTTCAGCGCAGAATTTCCTCGCGCTTTGGACTTTGAACCCTGGCGCTGCGAGCTCGTGCAGCGCTGTTTGAATATTCATGCATGTTTTAGAAAACATAACATTCTGTAGTTTATTTGCTAATCCATTTCGCGATTTCAATCATCACAGTAACCAGCAACAACCACCCCTTCCTCTTCTCATCGGAGACGTGAGATGCCGCACTAAGCAGTCTCTTGCTGTCAGTGTTTTGTGCTTGTAAGGATTTTTGCGTCTCTCTCTCTGACAGTTTTAAATGCTTCCACACTGCAGACGTGTTTGCTGCATTAGTGCGCGCCTCTATTTGATCACGTAACGTCATTGTTCGGTACAAATTATTCAGTCTTTTCGCTTATTCACCGAAAGAGGTTTGTTTCCTATTTTTGGCCGAAAAATTTCGGTTGCCGAACATTCGGTGCATCCCTAGCTAATACTTAGAAGCCAAAAAAAACCAAACACATTATATAAACTTAGTTTAATATAACAGCCACAGACCTAATGTATAAGCATATACTTTAATGGTTAGTTCTCTCTTCTATCATAAACAGGGCTTTCATGTTGCGTGTGCTGAAACTCTTCCACGTGAGCGCGATCTCGCTTCTGAATTGTAAATAGCAAAAATGCATCATAGACAAATGTTTGAATATAGAACAGTGATTATGTAATTGAGAATGATATGGTTGTAATGTAAACAATGTGTTATTACAAGAAGTTACAACAATGGGCTGCTATATAATTATAAATAGTTGTGTTGCAATAAAGGTTGCATTTGTAGTGGACTGCAGGCTGAATTTCTTTCCTCCAAATTACCCGTTCAGCTAACTGAAATTTTACATTAACCAACACATTGAAAATAGCTGTTTGAACACCACAAGAAAAATGTCACAGGGATTGCCAAGGGGCTGTCAACTTTGTTAAAATGCTTAGTTATCCGCAAAAAGACAATTGTCTCTTTATTTACATATTTCTCTTTATTAACATTTTTATTTTCTGTTGATGGCGTTTTAAGGCTGTCCCTCTTTATAAAAATACAAATGTGGGAATCATAAACAATCATGTCACTACTGGTCACTATACAAGAAAGTCCCCCATACACTGTCAGCAGAATCACTCTTCCTAAAATATCCTAGTGTTCTTTTTCAATGGAATTCACCATTAATTTCAATAGAAAAAAAACAAACAAAAAACAGTGTCAATATTATCCTTTTAACATTCAGGATGACTATCTCCATTAATGTTTACCTCTGGTTTTACACTACGAAAAAAAAGTAATATATGGCCTTATAATCCATTTAACTTACTTTCAGGACAAAAGGCCCACATGAACTACCGTCCTGTTGGCATGAGTGTGGTAGCTTGTCACATGTCCATCCGGGCACATTGTAGCCCTTTTGTGTCATAAAGGACCTCTAATAATTTGAAACAAAATAAGAATTACATCATACATAGCTACATATGACAATACAAATATTCAATCTAGAATTTAAAAATGTTATTGAATATTAAGAAACCCCTTTATAATTTTAGAATATTATGTTTAAACTGTTGATTTACCTTGTCACATTTTGACACTTTTGAATTTTTTTTCTGGTCTCCCCTAGAGGATCCAGATCCAGAGCGCTCTTCTCTTGTGGAATCATAATCTTAATTAAGATATTGCAAATTATTACAACAAAACTTTAAATGAAAAAAAATTGTACCCAACCACATTAAAAAAATATATAGCTTAGATATAATCTTATAAAACACACATAAACTGTACCGTCAAAGTCCAGTGCTGATGCTCGTTAATGACCCCAAAGATATATTTGAATGTGTTTGGATCCATCTGAAATTTCAGTGAAAAAAATGTAAAAACTTAATGCTCAATTATTGTAGAGTTTTATCCTAAAGGTTTACACCCTCTGGGTATGAATGAAGATTTATCCTTGAATTATTTATATAATACTTTAAGGATATATATGGGTGACCCTCTAACAATTACTTTGGTATGGTGTCTATTTATTGTATATTAACAATTTGTGATATCAGTTGTATTACAGTAATACATGTTTTAATGAACGCAGGTTAGCACATGTCACTGAGGAAGGGTTAATAACCGTAAATGTTCTGCACCTTTGCACATTTTCACCTTTTTACACATATTTTTGTGACCTCTGAGCGATAAATTAAATAACCCTATTCGGCTGAATCTGGACGAGTGTGGATCTCTGTTAATCTCTGTGTGAACATCACTAAAGAATTTGAATGATGTGTTAATCACATTTGTATTGCAGATTGCAAAAAGTTGTGTTCTAACCTTGACCTTTGCCCTTTTATATTGCCAGATGTTGCTAATTTCGTACGAATCAATGCACACAGCCATTTTTGTTGAATGCTTGTTGTATTTTTGTACCAAATGGTACATGTAAGCATTCATGACCTGAGAGGAATAAATTAACACATATTAGTTTCCCATAATAAAAAACAAATTCACAGAGTTAAGCTGTTTAATGATGTTTTATGGTTCCTCTAGATGTACACTTTCATTTTAATTTTGAAATGTGGATATAGTTTTCCTTTGGCCATGATGTGTTTGCAAAACATTATTTTATCAAAGGAATCAAATGTTAAAACATATTGTTATGAAGTGGCTTCATTCGTTAACTTTTTTATGTCATTAACACACTTATATATAAGATGCGTTCTTAAGGTATATAAATCTATACACTGTGGAAATCGATAAGAAAACCATTTCAGAATAGTAATTACTTTATACCATTAAAGTATTAAAATCAGAGAGTATTTCTATTATGCAGTTATCACTTATTAAAACATAAATGTAAATATATTGTTTATTAATTATTGCCTCTCTCTCAATTATTAGGTAAATGCATAAGCACAATCTTATAGAGTAAATAATGCTCAAATCTGTGAATATATCTTATTTAAATGTTTCTGTTCTCATGTAAGAATTTTATGTATATATGTATGTGTGTATGTACCAAGAGGTTCTTAAAAAACACAACAAATTCCTCGTGTTTTTGCGCACACTTGTTGAATAAAGCTGATACTGACAGTATATTTATATGTTTTTAGCACATATGAGATTATGATGTAGAGGCTCATTATGCATATTATTTTGTGAATCAAATGGAAACAATGACCAATTTAGTAGTAACAACAAAATAAGCTTTAATAGAGTGCAGTACTTATACATCACTTTTCTTTAATGTATTGTATGTAATGTAAATAGTCATCTTCACACAGGCTTCTATAGTATGTAGTAGTACTCCTGTAGTATGGGGAGTGGAGGATTGGGGGTGGAGCAATAGCCAGAGACTAGCTAGGAACATCACCTTAACAATATAAATCTCGAGACACCAGCTAAAGAACTTCACCTTAACTATATAAAATATTTTGTTATAAATCGCATTTGAATTAGAGGGAGGAAATCACCTGGTACTGGTGATACCTTACTGTATTTACAACACAAGGAAGACAGTTGTTATAAAAAGTATTTTATTGACAAAATACTACAACAAAACTAATACAAATAATATAGTACTAAACAATGAACCTGCTAAAGAGTACTGCAATGCTAAAAAATAGTAAAGATGAAGCACTGAAAATACAACTGACTTATGTATAGCAGAATGTTCTCTGATATGTAATAGGGTGAAGACCTGATTTCTAATTTAAACAATTGAATAGCAATTTGCTAAACATCTGATAAACTGATATGTTAATTAATATGTTAACCATAACGTACACCGACGATATATACTAAAAAGTGTTTGGTTATGAATATCCACATTCAATGCCATCACGTCACCGGTGATGGTGACATCTTCGACGGGTAAGGCAAGGGCCTTGCTGCAGTGGAGTAGGAGTCAGATGTTTAAATTAAATTTTTTTAAGTTTTATGGTTGCTCTGGCCTGAACCTCAGGAATAACAGTAGATGGGAAATTTGGTGGTAAAGAGAAACTTTATGGACCAGAGGAAATTTCTCAACCCAGTGTAATAATGAAATCCTGTAGAACATCTGCAAAAAAGCACAAGTGTTTATATATTCAATAATAAGCATTTTATGTAGGGGGTATGATTTTGGCAGCACTGCCGAAATCATCACCCCCTATGATTTTCAGTTTGCAGCGTCAGAGACCCAAAAAACTAATTCTAGTGATATATCTCATCCTGTAGAACACCTGCAAAAAAGCACAAGTGATTATAATCAAAATTAAGCATTTTATGTAGGGGGGTATAATTTTGGCAACACTGCCGAAATCATCACCCCCTATGATTTCCAGTTTGCTGGATCAGTGACCCAAAAAACTCATTCTGGTGATATATCTCATCCTGTAGAACACCTGCAAAAAAGCACAAGTGATTATATTAAATAATAAGCATTTATGTAGGGGGGTATGAATTTGGCTGCACTGCCGAAATCATCACCCCCCCTATGATTTTCAGTTTGCAGCGTCAGAGACCCAAAAAACTCATTCTGGTGATATATCTCATCCTGTAGAACACCTGCAAAGAAGCACAAGTGATTATATTAAATAATAAGCATTTTATGTAGGGGGGTATGTTTTTGGCAGCACTGCGAATTCACCCCGCCCCCCCCTCCCCCCTAATGATTTTCAGTTTGGTGGGTCAGAGAATTATAAAACACATTCTGGTGTCACATCTCACTCTGTAGAACATCTGCAAAAAAGCACAAGTGTTTGGATTCAATAATAAGCATTTTATGTAGGTGGGTATAATTTTGGCTGCACTGCTGAAATCATCACCCCCCCCTATGATTTCCAGTTTGCTGGATCAGACACCCAAAAAACTCATTCTGGTGATATATCTCATCCTGTAGAACACCTGCAAAAAAGCACAAGTGATTATAATCAAAATTAAGCATTTTATGTAGGGGGGTATAATTTTGGCAGCACTGCCGAAATCATCACCCCCTATGATTTCCAGTTTGCTGGATCAGAGACCCAAAAAACTCATTCTGGTGATATATCTCATCCTGTAGAACACCTGCAAAAAAGCACAAGTGATTATATTAAATAATAAGCATTTTATGTAGGGGGGTATGAATTTGGCAGCACTGCCGAAATCATCACCCCCCCTATGATTTTCAGTTTGCAGCGTCAGAGACCCAAAAAACTCATTCTGGTGATATATCTCATCCTGTAGAACACCTGCAAAGAAGCACAAGTGATTATATTAATTAATAAGCATTTTATGTACACTGTAAAAAATTACTGTGAGATTTACAGGAAAACAATGTAAAATTCCTACAGAAAAGTATTGTAAATCCAAAAACATATTTTTTTTGTTTAAATCACAGTGAACTTTTGTAAACTATTAAACAGAATGTTTTGTTATATTTACAACATCGATATGCGATTATAATCAAATTAATTTGTTAAAACTACAAAGATTGGTATAAAAAAACAGAGAAATACTGTAATACTCATAACAAAACAACTTTGTTCATTTGACATGAAAATATTGTAAAAACTAAAGTTTTAGTCAGTTGTTCTTAAAAATACAACTAAAGTAAATCACTATACAAGTTTATGCTGTACTTTTAACATGATTGATGCAAATTGAGGTAGTAAAAATGTTTTTACAAAAAATGTATTGTGAACCTGAGAGGTTGCCTGAAAAATATAAAAATATAATCTACAATTATAATAACATTGTTTTTATAATTCAGGCTATTTGTTGCATATTGTAGAGTGTGTATAAGAAATTAAATGTATTCATATGCAAAGTAATAGGTACTGTTCAGTCCTAATCCTTATATGCCTTATGTTTCTTTTAGTCTTTAAATTTGAATGTAATTCTTAGCCTACTGGTTTTCTACATAGGCCTATTGATAAAACAAGAGTAATAATTTGAGCATTGTGTCATTATCACAGGCTAAACAACCAAACAGTGCCTTCACTAACATAGCTTTATGATTTATTTGTAGCCTACTCTATTTATAGAGTATGTGTATACGGAATTAAAATTATTGAGGCCTGTGCAAAGTAACACTTCTGTTCAGTCCTAACCATAATCCTTGTATGCTTTATGTTTCTTTTAGTCTTTAAATTGTAATGTTATACTTAGCCTACTGGTTTTCTATTTATATGTATAAATTATTTCAGCATTGATTTGAGCATTGTATCATTATCACAGGCTAAACAACCAGTGCCTCCTCTAACCACAGTAGTCTGCTAATTTTGAATGTCATAGTTCGCAGATAAGCTCGTCTCTGATTGGATAATGACGTGAGGAGCGGGAGACGCTCACCTGCGGCTGACGTCAATAACGAGCGAGCCAGAACAGCGCTTGCTAGAAAGAAAACAGAGGCACAGCAGAAGTCTTCGGAACAGTGTCTTTTAAAAGTTTTTATCTACCATTTTAAGAAGTTTTTTCAGTCTGCTGCTCTTCAATCGGAAAATTAAAAGTTTGCACGGTAAGCTTCACAGTGTTTAGCCAACTTTTTTCGAGACCAAACGAAAATGTGTGCTGAAAGCACATGGTGTAAACTAGCTAGCTAGATCAATGCGTGATAACTTGTTTCAGCTGAAAAGCACAGGCAAACATTTGAAATCCCAAAAATGATCACCTGTGTCTTTTGTAAAAATAAATTGGTTACATTAAGAGGCTATGTATTACATTGCAAAGTGCATAGGAATGAGCCCCGTTGTCTTTTTAAATGTGTTGGCGCCAACTGTAGTCAAACATTTACCACTTACTCAGCTTTCAAGGGCCATTTTTATCGTGTGCACAAAGCACCGCAAGCTGCTGTTGTTGCGGATTTAAAATGCGCAGTTTCATTATGTGCCCGCCGTTTTCACAAGGCTTTAGAGGATGCGGGGACTGCAGAGTGGCTGTTCAGATGATGTGATAGAGATGATCCTGCTTCTGCTCAGCTACTTTGATGAGAAGGAGTCCATGTTCTTCCATGTAGAAGATACATGCCTGGCAGAAGAGGTCCAACTGGAGCAAGTGCCTCTGACACCCGTTGTTATTGTCTGTGGTAAGTCTGTTTCATATCTCTTTTTTTAATTGCACTGTTTATAGAATTTGTCATGTGAGTGCAGCACTTATTAATATAACCTGTTAAATAATTTGTTAATAGGACAGTCCTGCTGTTCCTCCACAAGGTACATGATGGGTCTGGATCGGAACATTATCAACACAAACATCTCCTCCATTTCTGCATTGTGCCTCATGTTCGGGAGCTAACGTTACTACTGTTTTAATATTCACTATCCATCTGAGCTGGCTTCAACGCTGGAGTTTCTTCAAAGGTGAGTAAACCATGGCTTACTCATTTCTCAGACCTGGGACCTGGAATCCGGTTCAGAGGTCCCGGTCTTAATCCGGACCTTATCTAAGGCCGGGACTCAAGACCGAGAGTCAGACCCAGACTAAGAGCCGGACTTGAGCCCGGTCTTAGTCTGGGTCTGACTCTCGGCCTTGCCTCTGGGTGTGGCCTGAGTCTCGGTCTTGGTTCGGCTCCGAGTCTTGGCAAGGCTCAGACTCTTTTTTTAAATCTGCATGTCAAAAGTTTGGAAACTGTACTATTTTTATTTAAAGAAGTCTCTTCTGCTCACCAAGGCTGCATTTATGTTATTAAAAATACAAAAAAGCTGTTATATTGTGAAATATTATTAAAATGTAAAATAACTTTTCTATTTGAATATATTTTAAAGTGTAATTTATTCCTGTGATGCAAAGCTGAATTTTGAGCATCACTAAAATGCTCAAAATTCAGAGTCATGTGATCCTTCAGGAATCATTCTAATATGATTTGATGCTCAAGAAACATTTGATTATTATCAGTGTTGAAAACAGTTTTTTTTTTTTTTTTTTTCATTCTTTGAATATAAAGTTCAAAAGAACAGTATTTATCTGAAATAGAAAGCTTTTGTAGTACACTTTGTAACGTAATACCGTTCAAAAGTTTTGGGTTGGTAAGATTATTTATTTTTAGGAAGTAACTTAAATTAATACATTTATTCAGCAAGGATGCATTAAATTGATCAAGTGACAGTATAGACATTTATAATGTTGCAAAATCTTTATATTTCAAATAAATGCTGTTGTTTTGAACTTTATTCATTACATAATCCTGAAAAATTGTACACAACTGTTTTTAACATTGATAATAAGTTTCTTGAGTAGCAAATCAGCATATTAATGATTTCTGAAGGATCGTGTGACTCTAAAGACTGGATTAATGATGCTGAAAATACAGCTTTAAATCACAGAAACAAATTGCATTTTAAAATATATTGAAATAGAAAGTTATTTTAAATTGTAAAAATATTTCACAATAATACTGTTTTTGCTGTATTTTGGATCAAATAAATGCAGCCTTGTTGAGCAGAGGAGACTTCTTTCAAAACAATCAAAATAGTACACTTTCCAAACTTTGGACCGGTAGTGTGTATATTGTTTCTTGTAGTCTTTTTTTATTGATCAATTAAAATGCTTAATATGCTTTTGTTCTACAGGTGTTTTTTCTCGATAAACCCAGAAAAAGGAACCAAAGTAGAGGATAACAACTCCAAGCGTCGTCTCAACGTGAACCCTCGAGTCCTCACCCTGATACAGGAACTCTCCGATCACGAGTGGCGTTAAGCCTAAATATGGACTCTTTCTGTGGACTCTGACTCTTTGTTTGAAGAACTTTTTCTCTGTTTGTTTGAGAAGAGGTACTTTTAGTTTTCGCTTTGTTAAATCCACAATGTGTATTATGTTTACTAAGGCACTACATCATATTTTTTTTTTTAAAAGTCTTAAAGGTGCACTTTTTCTGGTAGCGAGTCCGCCACCTGCTTGTTTCATGAAGATGTTCTTTCTTTGCGGGAATGTTTCACAATATGGTATAAAACTTATCTATCTTGCATTTATTCAATTAGAACTGTTTTTATTGCAAAAAATACCTTAACAAACGTGAGGGGGCTCGTCTGTAGATCTGACCTGTAACTTGGCCATTTGGCATCACCTGATTGTCTCCATGGAGATAGATAAGTTGTATGCCATACTGTGGAACATTCCAGACAGGGAGAGTGTGGGTTGTTGTTGTGTGCCTGGCACAAACTTTGTTTCAAACTTTGAAAACTTTGTTTGAATAATTCATCCAGTTGTTTACAACTATTGACGATGGCTGTTAAATAAATTTCTCAAGTTATATTTTGCTCTCTTGTCTTTTCTCAAGATGTGTTTTTGAGATTTACCACAATAACTTCATTATTAAAACATAAAAATACAGCATATTATGAATAGATTTTATGTATAATATACAGAATATCTCAATTTAAAATGCAAGTTTTTAAAAATTAAAAGTTTTTCTGTTGTTTTACCGGTTAAAATGCATTTTGTTTGATATTTCCCTGTTAATTGTATCATTTATTGATGCACAATAAGCAATTATTACATGTAAAAAATACAGGAAATAGTCAATTTTGCATAACTGTGTTGTATATAAATAAACAAGTTTTTTTTGGTAGACTTAACAAGTTTGTAATGTGATTCAGCTGTGATT
Source organism: Schizopygopsis pylzovi (assembly GCA_027422435.1). Taxonomy (NCBI): domain Eukaryota; kingdom Metazoa; phylum Chordata; class Actinopteri; order Cypriniformes; family Cyprinidae; genus Schizopygopsis; species Schizopygopsis pylzovi. The sequence continues at coordinate 31,704,150 of CM049818.1, read as the reverse complement.
TCATTCACTGTAAATCAATTTACATATTGTGTCAGTAAAGTTATCTACTGTGCTGCTGTATTTTTTACAGGAATTCTCTGGTAACCATAGCTGCCAGCGTTTTCCTGTAAAAACAAGTTTTTTTTTTTACAGTGTAGGGGGGTATGTTTTTGGCAGCACTGCGAATTCACCCCCCCCTCCCCCTCCCCCCTAATGATTTTCAGTTTGGTGGGTCAGAGAATTATAAAACACATTCTGGTGTCACATCTCATCCTGTAGAACATCTGCAAAAACGCACAAGGGTTTGGATTCAATAATAAGCATCTTATGTAGGGGTGTATGATTTCTTGCAGACACAAGTGTTTCGATTCCATAAGCATTTAATATAGACAGGTATACTTTTAGCAGCCCTGCTGAATTCCTATGGCATGCTATTCATATGCTCAATGTAAAACTATAAGCAGATGGTCTTCAGGTCACAGCTTTTCTGTGTCGTATCAGCATAAGTGCAGAGTACTTTAGGCAGATTTAACAAAACCCTGTTTTCTATTTACTGTAGTAAAAACACACAAACGATAAAAACACAGCAAGCCCATCCACTTTGTAAATACATAAATCAAAGCCAAATACACGATCAAACACAAACACACTAAATGCAATGTATTAGCCTACTTACGCCGTCTAATGTCTGTCTGTTCCCTTATCGAGCTGTCACGAGACATCACGGAGATTTCTCCGTTATGGGAACTTCTTCCCTTCAACCTTTCCTGAAGTCCTATTGGCTCACGCCAGTCAAATGACTGGCCAATTGTCGCAAAGCATGCAAATACGGCGAGCTCGAGACAGTATAAATGCGATGCTCGCGACAATTAAATCAGAATCTTTTACTTCACCTTGAACTCGTGATGGCTTCAGTGTGTAAGATCTGCGCGGGACCCATCGAACCGCTGGATCAGCATCTCCATTGCGTCGCCTGCCTGGGCCTGGCTCACGCCGAGGCGGCGCTGGACGAGTCCGACTGTGGACTTTGCGCGGACCTCCCGGTCCGCGTGCTCCGGGCCCGCCGCGATGTGGTTCGCGGCCTGTTCGGGGTCGGGCTCACTGCCGCCAGCGTGCCGCTGGTGAGCCCCCCCTCTCCGGGCGGCGGGAGCGCCGTCTTGCCGTGCCGTCGAACCCAACGGTCGCCGCATTCGCCGGTCTCTTTCCCCGAGGACTGTTTCCGCCCCCCTTCCAATATTGAGGGATTCGTAGCTTTTGGCCACGAGGAGGGCGACGAGGCCATGTCCATCTCGGCCTCGGAGAAGGAGGAGTGGGCTGGATCGGAGCCCGAGCAGCTAGGCAGCTCAGAGCCTTCAGGCCTCCAGGAGGAGCTCATGAGGGTTCTGTCGAAAGCTGTTCAGGAGTTGGAGCTCACCTGGAATCCTCCGGAGGAGCCTGTCAGGAGTAAGCTCGACTCGTGGTACTTCAGGTCCACACGCAAAGCTGACGCAAGGACATCGGTGCCGTTTTTCCCCGATGTTCATGAGCAGCTCGTGAAGACGTGGTCTGCGCCCCAATCGGCGCGCGTCCACTCGAACACGCAGGCCATGTTCTCCCACGTGGATGGAGCGGAGGCCCACGGTTACGTGCGCTCTCCCCCCGTCGAGGAGACCGTTGCTGCACACCTGTGCCCTGCAGCAGCGAAGTCCCTAGGCCCGGACATCAGCCTGCCGTCGAAGCCGTGCAGAACCACCGCCCATCTCGCTAATAAGGCGTATGCCTCTGATGGCGAGGCGGCATCAGCGTTGCACGCCATGGCAGTGCTGCAGGTGTTCCAGGCCAAACTCCTGCAAACGGCAGAGGGCGGAGTCCTCACTCCTGAGGCGACGAAGGATCTGCGCGCTGCAACGGACTTCGCGTTGATGGCGACGAAGCGAGCGGCCCAGTCTGTGGGTAAGGCCATGGGCTTTATGGTCGTCCTTCAGAGGCACCTCTGGCTAAACTTAGCTGACCTAAAGGATGCCGATCGAAAGGTGCTCCTAAACGCTCCTATATCTCCCTCCGGCCTCTTCGGTGATGCCGTGGAGACCATAACCGAGCGATTTGCTGAGACTCAAAAGCGCGCGAAAGCGATGAGTCACGTGATGCCTAGACGCGCCCCCCAGCAACAGACTGCCAGATCCAGATCTTCGTCAGCGCATGGCTCTGCCCAGCGGAGAGATTTTCCCAGGCCTGCCCAGGCTGGGGCTACTGCTACTGCTCCTCGACAGGAGCCAGACGTCCGGAGGAAGGTGTGGGGCTCCGGCAGGAAGCGCCAAGGTCAGCGGAGAAGCCCGCGACGCGACACTCGCCCGCCCCCGGCTGCTAAGCCGTCTTCCTGACGATCGGAGGGAGGGAGGAGAGCGCGAGAGCAGCCCGGCGCCCAAGCGCCCAAAGTTCAGCTGCCCAAATGTGTGTGTGTTGAGTGTCCATTCAATAAAAATGCATACTTTCTCACAAAAAGAGCTTTCTCCTCCTCACTCAATAAATGCGGTTCCCCTTGCCCCGCCTCAGTGCAGTGCAGGTCCGCATCCAACACAGGTTATAGCCGCGCACCCAACGACCGAGCAGCTAAAGCCGCTGCGTCAGTTCATAAGCGCGTGGAAGGTTATTCCGGGAATCTCGCGTTGGCTACTCAACGTGATAGAGCGGGGGTATACTCTTCAATTCAGACGCAGACCACCCCGTTTCAATGGCGTGGTGCAGTCTCTAACATCGCCTCGAAATGCCCAGGCTCTGAGGCAGGAGATTGGCTGTCTGCTCGAGAAAGGAGCAGTAGAGCGAGTCCCTCCACACGAGCGGGAGAGCGGGTTTTACAGCCGCTACTTCGTGGTACCCAAGAGGGATGGGGGGCTTCGCCCAATTTTGGATCTCAGACCCATCAACAGAGCGCTTTGCGAACGTCAGTTCAGGATGGTAACGCTGAAGCAGATCCTGGCGCAGATTCGCCCCGGGGACTGGTTTGCGTCCGTGGATTTGAAGGACGCGTACTTTCACATTCAGATAGCGCCGCATCACAGACGGTTTCTGAGGTTTGCTTTCGAGAACACAGCGTACCAATACTCTGTTCTCCCGTTCGGGCTGGCTTTGGCCCCGCGCACATTTTCAAAGTGTGTGGATGCAGCACTTTCCCCCCTCAGAGCGGGCGGGATGCGCATTCTGAATTATCTGGACGATTGGCTGATTTTAGCTCAGTCCCGGGACACGCTACTCAGCCATATAGACTCGCTGCTTATTCACCTGGAGTCCCTAGGGCTATGTGTGAACAGGCGAAAGAGCATTCTCGCCCCGAGTCAGTCCATTCTGTATTTGGGAGTTTGCATAGACTCCCTAGAAATGAGAGCCCGCCTCTCGCGAGAGCGCGTGGCGGCCATTTTGTCTTACCTACGCCATTTCAGAGAAGGCAGCTCTGTTCATTTGAAAGAATTTCAGAGACTACTGGGACTCATGGCGTCAGCGTCGGCAGTGTGTCACCTGGGCTTATTACACATGCGACCACTGCAGCTGTGGCTGAAAACTCGAGTCCCCTGGACGGCATGGACCTCGGGACGTTTGAGTATCGCGGTCACCCGCGGCTGCATCGAAGCTCTGGCTCCGTGGCGCAACCCGAATTTCTTCAGCCGGGGAGTCCCCCTGGGGTTGGTAACCTCACGCGTGGTGGTCACAACGGACGCATCGACGCTCGGCTGGGGAGCGGTGTGCGAGGGGATGCCAGCTTCGGGGCAGTGGTCAGAGCCTCAGATCCGGTGGCACATAAACCGATTGGAATTGGAAGCAGTCTTTTTAGCTCTGAAGGAGTTTCAAGCACAACTGGAACGGCAGCATGTACTGATTCGCACCGACAACACGTCTGTAGTCGCGTACATAAATCGCCAGGGCGGCGTCCGTTCGAAGGCTTTGTGCAAGCAGGCAGCGATGTTACTGCTATGGGCGGATTCTCGCCTTCTATCCATCAGAGCAACGCACATCCCCGGTCTTTTGAATCGCGGGGCAGACATGCTTTCAAGGAGGAGAATTCCTCAAGGGGAATGGAGGTTACACCCCGAGTTAGTTCGGATGATTTGGAACCTCTACGGGGAAGCAGAGGTGGATTTATTCGCTACGAGCGAGAATGCACACTGCCCGTCGTTCTTCTCTCTGTCCCACTCCCCGTTGGAAGGGGACGCGCTCACAGCGCGCTGGCCGACAGCCAGGCTTTATGCGTTTCCTCCGATCAAGATATTGCCTCTGGTGTTATGCAAGATCAGGGAGGAGCGAGCGTCCGTCATACTCATAGCTCCGAACTGGCCGAACCAGCCTTGGTTTCCGGACCTGACAGAGCTGCTGATAGCCCCCCCTTGGCCGATTCCGGTCAGGAAGGACATGTTATCTCAGGTGGACGGCTCGGTGTGGCACCCGAACCCAGAACTATGGAACCTTCATGTGTGGTTGCTTCAGGGTTGTCAGGAGAGCTAGACGCATTGCAGGCTCGTGTGGTCGGCACACTCACGGAAGCGCGAGCACCCTCTACAAGACGATTATATGCCTTAAAATGGGGAGTGTTTGTGAAATGGTGCCATCAGGCTCACATCGACCCGGCTGTTTGCACCGTGTTGGATGTTCTGAGTTTCCTGCAGTACAGGCTGGATAGTGGATCGTTACCCTCGACGCTAAAAGTCTATGTGGCGGCCATTGCCTCGTTCCGTTCACCGCAGGGTGGCCAGTCGATCGGCAGAGACCCCATGGTGGTGAGTTTTCTTAAGGGAGCGAGAAGGCTACGCCCTCCGAGGCCACCTTCGGTTCCGCCTTGGGACCTAGAGGTGGTATTAAGAGCTCTCTCTCAGCCACCTTTTGAGCCGTTATCATCAGTGGGTTTGAAGGAGTTGTCTCTCAAAACTGCACTCCTTCTTGCACTCGCGTCAGCCAAGCGCATAGGAGATTTGCACGCCTTTTCTGTGGATAGTGACTGTATTCGCTTTGGACCCGGTGACTGCAGCGTCACTCTCAGGCCAAGAATGGGGTATGTACCTAAATCACTTTCTACTCCCTTCAAGATACAGACTGTTTCTCTGTCTGCCTTGTCTTCCGAGTCAGCAGCCTCGAGTGAGGCAGATGCTCAGACTTCGGTGTGCCCTGTCAGGGCTTTGAGGATTTACATCGACCGTTCGGCGAGCTTTCGTCAATCTAACCAGCTATTTGTATGCTATGGTGGTTGTGCGAGAGGCCGTGCGGTGTCTAAACAGAGGCTCTCCCACTGGATCGTGGACGCTATTACGGCTGCGTATACGAACCAAGGTTTGGAATGTCCTTTACACATTAGGGGGCATTCAACGAGGGCCATGGCTTCCTCGTGGGCTTGGTCGAGAGGTATGTCTATTCAAGATATATGTGTTGCAGCCGGCTGGTCTTCTGAGAATACTTTCGCCAGGTTTTACAGGCTGGACGTTCAGTCTTTTGCCTCCCAGGTGCTGTCGGTAAGTGGCTGATGCATGTTTACTACATTGTTTGCTCTGCATACCCTTTACTATACGGTTGTTCTGCCCTGTGCTCAGTGCAGATTCCTGTATTTGTGTTGTTTTATCTAGCGATACTTTTATCATGCTAGGTTGGGGTCATGCTATACAGTCTGTGCAGTTCCTTATGCTCGTTGTGCAAGTTGCCCTGTTTCAGCGCAGCCAACGTTATTTCTATCCAGATATGCAAATTTGTATACCTTTGGGTTAGACGCTCATTGGCTTACAGCCACCTATCAGCGGTGAGCTCGCCTACAGCGTCACTATTGTGGGAAGTGTCTACGTGCGTATTCTATCTGCTGTGTTTTGGGGTAGGGCTTCGTAGCCTCTCTCACGGCGGGATTTAATATCGTTCCCATAACGGAGAAATCTCCGTGATGTCTCGTGACAGCTCGATAAGGGAACGCTCCGGTTACTATCGTAACCTCGGTTCCCTGAGAGCGGGAACGAGACATCACGGTAGACGCCGTGTTCGCTACTCCTCAGCTTACGGTGTTCAGTATCCGATTCTGATTTAATTGTCGCGAGCATCGCATTTATACTGTCTCGAGCTCGCCGTATTTGCATGCTTTGCGACAATTGGCCAGTCATTTGACTGGCGTGAGCCAATAGGACTTCAGGAAAGGTTGAAGGGAAGAAGTTCCCATAACGGAGAAATCTCCGTGATGTCTCGTTCCCGCTCTCAGGGAACCGAGGTTACGATAGTAACCGGAGCGTTTTCGCAACTGGCGGCATGGTATGACGTCATGCGCGTTCACGCGAGGGGAGTCTAATTCTGGCAGGGAGTCCGATTTCGGCACAACACATGTTAAACGTTTCATTCGCGCGCTGGTCTGATGTCTGCTTTTTCTGAGAGCATACATTAGAAGCACGCGCACTAAAACCCTGTCAAACAGTGCCTGATTACTGAACGAATTTATCATTTAAACTAATACGGTCAACTCACACAAGGTTTACATATAGACTCAGTAATGTCTAAAATGAAAGTTAACACAACAGCTGAGACAAACGGATGCGCGCCTTCATATTAGATGCGTGCAGGTCTTAAAGGGACAGTATTAAACATGCAGCCGACAGTCATTAAAGGGAAAGTTCACCCTACAATTTAATTTAAGTAATTATTTACTCTCTCTCATGTTGTCCCAAACCTGTATTGATTTCTTTCTTGTGCTGAACACAAAATAAGATATTTTGGTGAATCTGGGTAACCAAACAGTTGCTGGTCCACATTAACTTTGATAGTAGGAAAAATATGGAAGTCACCAAGGATCAGCAAACTGTTTGGTATTCCTTGTTCCTAAAAATAGCATTTACATTCAGCAGAAGAAAGAAACTCACTTGGGTTTAAAACTACTTGAGTAAATGATGGTATAAAAATAAAACACCATGACAGAATCGACAGACAGATGGAATAATTGTTATTTTTTGGGGGGACTATTCCTTTAACGTTAATAAAACAACAAAACAGAGAAAAATCACTCACTATTCTTGACTGAAAAACTTTAATAAAGTTGCTTTAGGAATCAGTCTATATACATTTTTATTTTAACATTTGTTCATTCGGTTTCTTGAATGCTCCTGCTAAATACATCTATTTTACCTGGAAATAAAGCACTGTTTGTTTTAATTGTATATTATGTGTATTTGTAATCTGTATCTTTGTTCTTATTTTTTTATAAGAAAGATAATGTTTTATTTTTTAATCTTTGCCCACTTTAGCCTAAATTGGCCTCTGACCATCATGGCCTCCTAATCATCCCCATACACCGATTGGCTTCATCTCTCTGTCTCCTCTCCACCAGTAAGCTGGTGTGTGGTGGGCGTTCTGGCTCACTATGGCTGCCATCGCATCATCATCCAGGTGGATAATTCACATTGGTGGTGGTTGAGGAGATTCCCCCCCTTCTATCAGGGGTGCGGGAAGGTGTTTTATGTAGGAGGTGCTGTGGGGGGGGTGGGGGGAGTCAATTTCTGCGTTTAAATATTACGCCAAATAGAAACAGAAAATCGTACTATAGTCTACGCACTTTCATGAGATCGTGTTAGACAACAATTAGCTATTTTACAAATGGGAATAGGCTACAATGAATTCATAACAATGTTTTACATTCAAGCTTAAAAACCCTTAAAATGTATAGTGAAAAGTTATTTTAAAAGCATCTGGAATGCAATAAAGTAATTTTAAAGCTGTTTTTAAAGCATTTGCTGCATGGATTAAAAAGATAGGCCAATCCTTTAAATTTCAAGGACAAAGATTTACATACTTTTTTTTATTATGAATACAATTATAAAATAAAACGCAAATTATAATCGGGCCTATTTTTGGCTTTCCCTTATTTTTATATTTTAGATGGTGAGGTGACGGGGAAAAATGACTCGCCATCTCCTCATTGGATGCGCAGAGAGAAATATATGCATCTTAACGGATTACATAGGCTAATGAAGAGTTTTTGCTTTGCTTTGAATTATTTCGTTTTAAAGTAGTATTTTAAAGCTTTCTATAGATATATTTATCATATCTCTGAGCCAGTTTCGAGTTGCCGAGTTTCGGTTCATCATTGAAGCGCTCTTGTTCAAAACCGGCAGAAAAGTGCATTCTCTGTTTTCCTATTTTATAAAAGCACAATGTTGATATTGTGAATGCACACAAATAAAAGTAGACCCTTTACAGTTCCAAATGATATATTACTCTTACCTTTATGAGAAAAAAATCACACTGCGTATTTTAAGTTGTTTTTACTGTAAGAAAAAAATCCAAGTGACCACGCTGGAGCCTCCATGTCCTGTAAAGCTCGCTTCAGCTTCCACTCTCCACACAAACTGTTGGATATTGCACATTTATATAGGTTAAACATTTAAACTAACACTGTGATATGCTTGAACTGTTTATAGGCCTATCTATCGATTTTATTTTAGTCAAGTCGTGATGATTTGATAAGGCTAAATTAATTAAACATAGGCGATCAACTCTGATGCTGGCCGCTTGGACGTTGCTTAAAAGAAAAAAAAAAACATTTAACGAACAAAAACTGCTCCCAAGGTTTTTCTAAATTAACTTTATGAAGAAAAAAAAAAAACGAAACAGTCTAATCACTTTTCCATTACATACAAAACTGAACTATTTTAATAGGTAGCTATAAGCTGTTTTGGGAGAAGGGAAAGACTCATATCGCTGAGAACAAAAAAAAAAAAAGTTTTTTTTTTCTTCCAGTACATCCATGATATTGCCATGTTCCGCTTTTAAGCCACAACCTACAGATCCTACAACACAAACATAACATTCACAAACATAAAAGCAAGCAGTCTGAAGTGTAATAGTTGTAAAGGTGACAGAAAAACACAAACACCTGCTTTTCACGCGTGGTTTGTCTTGTGAACACACATATCGTAGGCAGACCGGAAAGATGTCCCAAAATAAATATCATTTGTTTAGTCTTAAGCAGTGTCATCATGTAGAGGAACTTTCATTTAATTGATCAATAAAAACAGTTATTTTGCTGTATTTCTTTTGAGGGTTCAATCCTGTTAACCCTAATTATAGAATAATGGTATATCGGAAAATGATCAGACGAGTATGTATATAGAACATCAGATTTAATTTCTTCACTTAGATAATTTTTAAGCTGTTGAATTTTATTTAACTCTTGTAGGTTTATGAATAAGAGGAAAATAATAACTAGAATAAAGAATATTGCGAAAATCTACAGTAAGGGTATCACATTTATCGGACCAGGTATGTTATTGTGGCGAAGAATAATTGTTTTGTCATCCCTCTTCATCCGTCTCAGCTATCATTGAAGTTTTGTCTGTCTTTTGGGCCAGATTTTTGTTTAAATAAGGTGTTTTAAGGTGTGCAAAATGCATTAGTTGAATAGTATTTGATAAATTATGTTTGTATTGAATGTATTGAAACGGCTGTTAATGTTTTAATGTTCCTGTTTAACTATATTACATTCGGTATACTGTAAATAAACTGGTTAAATGAGCACAAAGTATTATTTTAATTAATTCCGTGTTACAAACAGTACGTTCTTCAGTGGTTCTTTGTGTGATTTCATAATAAAAGCATCTAAACTGTTAACAGACTAGTATATTTTATTAAAACTTAATAAAAACGTTAAGTAACTCACATTTTGTAAGACACGGCCCAAAACATTGTTAATGTTATCCGTCCTTTTACACACATTTTGTGCACTATCAATTTTAAGAGCGTATGATTTATCGTTCGTGCAGATTATATTTTAAAGTTGTTAAGTCAAATCAATGAGTTTATAAAAACGGTTAATTCTTTCTACAGACTTATACTTCAGACATGTAGAACATATCCACATTTATATTATTATAACAATGCCCGTGTGAGAACCATTTAGGTTAGGTTATCATCAGGCTATTTTAAAGAAATTAAAGAATAAAACTAAAGTTTAGTTTAAAGGCAATAGACGGCATGTGTTGCTTTAGTGACACGTAATGTGTTTAAATTTTTTTAAACATATTTAAAACTGTATGTGTAATTATTTTACTGGGAAGTTTTAAATAAAATGTATATTTGTTATTTTGCAGTAATCCTACACATACTATCTACAGGCTGTATTAAAATAAAAATATTTATTATCAACAAAAAGGAAAAAAAAACTTATACAATTTACTCATATTTAAAATTAAAGTTTTGTGCGTGCATGTGTATGTGCGTGGGTGCGTATGTATGTATGTCTGTTTGCATTTACAGCCTATGTTTGCGGTGAGGGGGGTAAAAATATATGAGTAAAAAAAAAAAAAAAAAAAATAGGTCAAATTAAACATCAATTTCCTACACCAGATCCTTTTATTAAAATAAACGGCTTTTGGAGGTCTCTATTTATTTAAGTTTGTATCACCTTATTCTTTTTCTGACTCATCTTACGTCAGCTTGGAGTCACATTCACCAGTTCTGTATGGTAAACATACATTTCTCCGTTAGGAAAAAACATTTTCTTCCTAAACATTGCCTAACTTTTAAATTCAACATAAACAGGATTCAATAGGATATGCTTCCACGCATCCCCTCCAAACTCACAGGTGTATGTCATAAAATAGATGCAACGGAAATGCTTTGATCGCTGAACTAAGAAACCAGACGTTAAATACCAGACCCCCCCTCAAAACTCATTAGCTTGCAAACGATTTGCAAACCTTACTCACTTCGTTGCACTGCGTGGGATGAAATATTTACATTTTGTTCCATAGGCGTTAATTACGACTGAAAATCCAAAGACCGCCAAAACATTTTCTTTCATATCAGTTTGTACGCACATACGTGCATACACTTATTTAGAACATTTACTCTTTTATCATAAAAGTCTAGATGTTTAACTGTATAGAGGTTGTTTGTTTGTGTGTGTGTGTGTGTGTGTGTTTGCTTTTATGTTTGGGTTTTATTACACTATTGTAGCAATAGTATTGAACTTTGTATTGATGTTTTACACATATTTAACATCTTAACACATCTTTATCAGTAAGATATTTGTCACAAACCGTCAGACACATCAGGCGGTGGTTGATAAGTTGGACTTGTCGATTATTTGAATTATTTCCTCTGTCAATTATTTGATACATTCTTAGTAAAATAAACCTATATAGATCAGTTGTTTTTATTTTAATAAAATTAAACATTATGCTGTGAAAAAGTAAACATCCTTTTAAACGCCACGGCTAATAATAACATTTTTAAGTTAGAAAGAAAGTCTAATCTGTTTGTTGTAAAGATTGACACATTTGTACCACATTGTTTAGGAATCACTTTTGTTGCAAACAACCTATGACAATTCATTTTCAGTCTTATTTAGCACTAATTCATAAAGAAAACCTCTGTAACCACCTTGTATTCATCAGAGGATCGATTGGCTGCTTTTAATCTTTGTTTTAGAGATACCAGTGTGAAGTTTTTTATTTGTAAATGGTTTGTATGAGACATCATAAAAGTCTAAATGTTTAACTGTAGGGTTGTTTATGTCCATGTTTGTGTTGAGTGTTTGTTTATTTGTGTGTGTGCGTGCCTGTTTACATTTACAGTGTATGTTTGTGGTGAGGGTCTAAATATATATGAGTAAAAAAAAAGAAATAACAAAACTAGTTACGAATTAAATTAACTAAAATTAAACAACATTTTCCTACCAGATCCTTTTATTAAAATAAGCAGCTTTTGGGGAGGGTCTCTATTAATTTAAGCCTGGTGTTATCACCTTCTTTATCTATCTCATCTCATCCTGAATTTCAGTTTGAAGTCACATTCACCTCTATGGTAAACATGACACCCTTAGTAAATGTATTTTATTTTCTAAAACTTTACCTAATTTTTGAATTCAGCAGATGTCCCTGTACTTTTGTCCATATAATGAATGTACAAGTCATTGGTGTTTGGTGATTAATTTTTTTGCTCACGGTCTGCATTTAAAGTCACACCAGAGGTGTTCAGCTGGAATTAGGACTTGGCTTTCTGCAGACCAGTCGTGTTCTCCCACACTGACTGAATCATCATTTCTCTTTCATCCTTTCCTTATACACGGAGACACGTCATGTTAGAATAGAAAAGGGTCCTGTCCAAACTGTTGCTATAAAATTAGAAGCACACAATTCCCTAGAATATCATTATACGCTTAAACATTCAAATTTGTACTCATGTAAATTACTAAAGTAGTCAAACCTTTCATTAAAAGGGGGTGACCCAATACCTTTGGCAATATAGTGTATATTGGCATATTACATGTATTTTAACAGTGTTGTTCAGGTAAACCGTGTAATTGCTTGGTTTTGATACTTTATTTGAAACAATTAAGATTGCCTCATAATTCGTTTATTTATAAATAGTCATATTAAAGCCTGTTTTTCACTTAGGTCTATTTTTATTACTAAAGCATATCAGATTGCTCAATTGTAACAATCAGTAGATTACTTGATTACCAAGATAACAATTAGATATGGCCCTAGATTAGTTGTGATTAAAAGACAGATGTGTTGTAATTTAACATTTCTTAAAAATAGTATTAAAATATTGTTTTGTTCTAGTAAACCAAGTATCTGTATTTTCATCTCATGAGCTAAGTTTATTGTCACACCCCTAGAGTCAGAGCGTGATATAGCTCATAATTTTCCAAGAGTTTGATATAGCTTTCATTCTTCAGGTCAATCATGTATTCATAAAATAAAATCAGTTTGAATAAGGAAAGCGATAACTCAGTGTCCTTAGTCTTAGCATCCTTTTAAATTGTAAAGTGGCCACAGTCATTGCATGCTTTGGTTGTGCTGCTCTTTATTTGTACCATTTTGTTTGATTAGTTTATTTATTAGAATTTGAAAGATAACAATATTGTTTGATAAGTGAGATCTCTGATTTTAGCCCTTGAAAACCCCCCAAAAATAGTGCTTAAAGTCCTGGAATTTCATTTTGCAGTATCTGTATGAACCCTGTTTTTTGTACTTGCAGATGCCAATTATTGATGCCTGTTATTTATTGATAACTAATAGTTGGTCTTAGGATTGTAACGGTATGAGATTTGGATGGTATGATAATCGTCTTCTGAAAGTTTTCATAGATTCTTCACAAATAAAATAAGTGATATCAGACAGCTTATTATCCCTGCAGACTATGACCCCTCAGTCCCTCCAAACTGTTGTTCATCTTTTAGTGAATTTGAACCAATTTCTATTGTTCCTCTTCGAGTATTTACTAAGCAATTAAAACCCACTACGTCTTTAACTTATATTATTCCAACACATTTATTTATTAAGATTTTGGATGCTGTTGGGCCGTGTATCCTGGATATAATAAATACGAGTCTCTCTGAAGGGACTGTCCCTGAATATTTCAAACATGCAACAATCAAACCTCTCTTAAAACGACACAATTTGGATGTGACTGTGTTATCCAACTTTAGGCCCATTTCAAATTTACCTTTTATCTCTAAAATTTTAGAGAAAGTTGCTTTTAATCAATCGATGAGCTATTTAGACTCAAATAGTGTGTTTGAAACTTTTCAGTCAGGTTTTAGGAAACAGCATAGTACTGAGTCTGCCCTGTTAAGAGCAAAAATGACATCTTGCTATCAATTGATACTGGTAACTCTGTAGTGCTTTTGCTTTTAGACTTAAGTGCAGCATTTGACACTGTAGACCACAGTATCCTTATTTCCCGTCTTGAACACTGTGTGGGTATTGGTGGTTCTGTCCTAAAATGGTTCAGATCCTATTTGAATAATATAACTTTCTCAGTTTGTGTGGATGGGTGCTCATCTAAATCAGGGTTGACTTGTAGAGTTCCTCAAGGTTCTATCCTTGCTCCTATTTTCTTTTCTTTATATATGCTCCAGTTGGGTTAAATTTTTAATTAGCACAAAGTGTCGTTTCATTGCCATGCTGATGACACACAAATTTATGTGCCTTTTAAGCAAAATGACAACCAGAATTTGAGTGCTTTAACTGCTTGTCTGTCTGATATTAAGGCTTGGATGTCTCTTAATTTTTTTTAATCTCAATGAGAGAAAGGCTGAGGCAATTAATTGTGTTCGGTTCTTTAGCTGTATCTGGCAATATACAGCAAGTGATGGGTGATCTGGCTGTATATGTCAAGCCCTCTGTAAAAAATGTGAGTGTTGTGTTTGATTCTGCTTTGACTTTTGATAAGCAAGTAAATGCAGTAGTCAAATCGAGTTTTTTTCAGCTCAGACTCCTTGCTAAGGTGAAGGGTTTTTTAACTTGTGCTGAATTCGAGAGAGTTATACATGCTTTTATCTCATCTCGACTAGACTACTGCAATTCAATGTATATTGGTATTAACCAATCATATATGAATCTTCTTCAGACAGTACTAAATGCAGCTGCCAGACTTCTGACTGGCACTCGCAAATATGAACACATTACCCATGTCCTACTCTTTTTTTGCACTGGCTCCCAGTCCATTTTAAAGTAGTTTAAAATTGTATTTTTTGTTTTTAAAGATTTTGAATGGACTGGCACAATCGTATCTTTCTGACCGTTTGAGCTTACACAGTCCAGGTAGATGTGTAAGGTCATCGAATCAGAAACTTTTATTGGTCCCTAGATCTAGGCTGAAGAAAAAAGGTGACCGGGCTTTTGCCATTGCCGGCCCTAAACTGTGGAATAGCCTTCCAGTCTCTTTTAGAACAATTGAAACATAATCACTTTTTAAAACAAGGCTTAAAGCCTACCTCTTTGAGAGGGCTTTTAATGTATGAGCCAACAGGAGTTTATTATTTCAGATTATTATTTGTTTGTTTTGTTTTTACAATTTGTATGTATTTTGATTCTTTTTAAACCATATTGTTCAGCACAATGGTCAACCATTGTTGTTTTATTGTGCTTTATAAATTAAATTAAATGAAAATGGCTCAGAAAATGTCACTGTTTCAAGGTATCATAGTATACGGTATTAAACGATCAAAACAGGGTTTTTTTGGTTGACAAAGCATGTTTATTCAAATAGTAGATTTCATCATTGATTATATATTAGTTTAACAACTTATATTCATCATTAATAACTCATAATAATTCATAAATTCTGGTTTGACTTAATTTTTCTGGATTCTGTACTTCCTAAAATGTTTATATTTATTATTATTTTAGAAGTAGGCTACATCGTAGTACAATTGTAATTTCTGTCAATTTCTTCGAGTTAAAAAGCAGACTTTTATTTTGATTGGTAGAAGTGAACTGAGGAGGGCAGTAATACGCATTTGAAGCTTCTAAGCTGCTGCAAATCACAGAAGACAGGTAGTAGTGAAGAGCTTTGCGTGTATTTGACAATGGTTTTCTCAAATAAAATTATGAAAGGATTATTAATTGTTCTCTCGGTGTCAGTGAGGCTCTCAGTGTTTGTACTCAGATAGTGAGACAGCAGGCGCTGTTAAACACTGAGCGGCGCCAGCACACATACTTGAGTATGTAGTACACAACGCTGCTCACTCACAGAGAGAAACGCAAAACAAAAGGATTATATTTTTATATAGCAGTGTTTTTTTCGCTTTAATAATCACAGAGACCATGTAGTGATTTGATCGCTCTGTTTTTGATTTATTCATCAATCCATCAAACCATGCATTTTATGTGACATCTGCATTGTAATTTCATTGTCATGACTGGATTCTGGGATTTACTCCGCATCACGGAAATCATAAGGTTTTAACCTCAAGTTATAAATTGGACATAACTGTATCTGGACAGAGGGATGGTGTTCTGAAATATAGGTAAACCTGTTCGATGTGTTTCCTCTTTTTGCGGTTGCTTTGCGACCAGTTTTTGTGAACTGTCTATCCTCGAGGACAAATAAGCGTTTGTCTTTTCTATATCTAAAGTATTCCCATACTACCAATTTTGATTTATATTTCAACGTGGGAAATAGATTGGAGATAATGGCCTCTGTCTCTGATGATGTCTCCGCTGCACATGTGGGTGGAGCAAGAGAACAGTTAAGTGGAAAATTGTTGCCTAGGCGCAGGTGAGATACTGCATCTTTTATTTTCTCCAAATACCGTAGATAAGTAAATGTACACGGTATGATATTCGTACATGTTTATATTGTGGTATACCGTCATACTGGTATATCGTTACAACCCTAGTTGGTCTAATTGGGAACACTTCATTATAGAGACCAGTTCTCACTATTAAGTATGGTAGTTGCTTATTAGCATGCCTATTATTATCATAATAGCTGTTTATTAGTACTTATAAAGCACATATTCTGCATGACCTTATTCTACATCCTTAATCCTACCCAATACCTAAACCTAACTACTACCTTACTAACTATTAATAATAATAAGTAGCAAATTAGGAGTTTGATGCAAAAGTCGTAGTTAATGGTTTAATAGCGAGAATTGGACCTTAAAATAAAATGTGACCATCTAATTTGTTCTTTTCACATCATGATTTGTGGTAAAATGCACAAACTCCTTTTACACTGTTCATTATGGTGCTTAATCTTATGTTATCATTCATTTAATTTTACAGCATACAACACACAAGTTCAGTATAGGGCCGGTACCGGTATTCCTAGTTATATAAACATACCAGGGCTCTAGAGTGCGGCCAATTTGGTCACACGTGAGACCTAATTTCTCAATGGAATTGCAGAGTGCAGAGGTTGCACCTGTGCGACCAGCCGTTCAAGAAAAAAGAAACGCTCCGCGTCTCTGAAAGTCTCCCTGTGGTTCAACAACAGACACACATTATTAGGCTCATATCGTGGTCTAAACCAATCAGAGATAGTGAATTGTCTGATTGGCCATGTTCCAGATATTCCTGTACGGGTGTGTAGGTTTGAAAATGTGTGCTGCAGTTAGACAGAGAGAGGTGAGTAGTAGAGATGCGCGCAGTGACAAATCTAGCGACTTCTTGGAGAAACTTTAGCGAGTCTCTCTGATTGTTGGTATTGCCGCAATGGCGCGAGATCAGCACAGAGATCAGCTATTTCTCTGCATCTGCTCTGTTCAGTGAGCATCTGAGAGGAGCAGCCTGTTCAGTTATAAGAGATATTATTGCTTCTCTAAGTTTACATGCAAATATAGCCGAAATCACAGCTCAGGAATTGGCTTTGTCTTATCTTGTCTTGTGTGTATTATTTGATTTCATCAGACAAAGGCTCAATAAAATTATAAATTTAGGATTTTTGTGCAGACTAGCTTCTTGGAAGGGAGAGCTGGTTATGTATTCTTAAAGGGCTGTGTTTCAGTCACTATTTCATATTTATCCCGTTGACTGACGAGAAACAGTAAAATATATAAAGTGAAAGTTTTATTGAGAATTTGGCTGCATTAAAATACAGTATGATAACAGAGAGACAATTAGAACAAAACAGGTTTTTGTTCTGTAAATACTTTTTTTTTTTCATAATATTTAGTGAAATTATTTGGTAGTCTGAGGTGGGATGGGGGCGCCGGATTTTTTTTTTAGGTTTAAGGGGGGGCGCCACCAAAGAAGCTTGAGAACCACTGCACTAGAGCATCCCTTCATTCAGACACAGTGGAAGATCTGATAAGAATCAGTGTAGAGGGGCCAAGTCTGGAATATTTTGATGCTAGAGAGAGTGTGGCCAGCTGGTTTAGCCAAGGACAAAGATCAAGAAGGTCAAACTACAGGAGTTGGCCATCCGAGGGGCATATGACTGCAATGGAGGATAGTCCATAAGACATTGAGCCATGAGAGGTTCAGTTTGATGCCCTTAAAACACTTTAGATTTTCTTTTTATTTCATTTATCTTGAAATGTTTTAAGTTTAAATCTCAGCCCAGTGAAGCACTTTAAGCACCAACATTTTTTCAGTAAGTTACCTTTTTTTGTAGAATTGTGCTTCAAATAAAGAACTTTATGTTGACCAGATTGTTAGTTAATCGTTTACTAGTCAATATTGCCTATATGAAAAGTTAGGTGCACCTAACTTTTGTGCTGGTGCACCTAAGCAAAACTTAGGCGCACCAGTGCAATCAGTGCAAAAAGTTAGTCTAGAGACCTGCATACTTCATACCAGGTTTGGCACTCAGATTGCCCTGTTTGTGCAACAGCAGACAGAAATACGTATAACTATAGTGACAGTTAACAATAGTGAGTATAAAAGCTTTGTATCATGTTTTTTAAGAATTTAAACATTATAAGATGGGTAGCTTTGACTCTAAATTCTGATTGAAAGCTGCTGTCATATGCAACCTAAAAACACACCTAAACTACAGTATCTTTTGTCATCTTGTGTAATTTTTACATTCCAGGACAGACTCATAATGATTATGTGGTAAAAAAAAAGACTTACTCTCTTTTTTCTATACTGGAATGACTCTAAAAATTAGGTCGCTGTGATTTTATAAAATGGTTCAACCACCAAATTAATGAATTATAAAACTGTTTAAAAAAACATTATTGTAATTTATATACTATTGAGGCTTTTCAGTGTTCACTTCCCAAATTATCTTTCGATGTTTGTTTGATATTGTGTAATCGATAGTAGAGCTTCTGTCTATGAAAGACAAGAAACAGTGCTGTAAAGAAGAAAGTGAGGCACTGTGCAAGTATTATGATAAGAAATGGCTCTGGTTTAGGACTGAGCGAACATAGAGCAATCAGTTTGCCAATAAACAAGGTGAAATAAGAGTAAATAACTACTTATAGTACAAAGACTGCCTCAACATCTCTGTGTTAATGGACACAAAAGCTTCTTAAGATTTTCCTAAAGTCTTTTGCTCTGTTGTGCTGTGTCAGGTGACGTTTCGCACAAGAATCTACCACTGCAACATCAACAGTCAGGGTGTGATATGTCTGGACATCCTGAAGGACAACTGGAGCCCGGCGCTCACCATCTCCAAAGTGCTGCTGTCCATCTGCTCTCTCCTCACAGACTGTAACCCTGGTAAGATGCTGGTCTGATAAAGCTGGTCGTGGGCTGGAGCTTCAGTGTTTGTCAGTATGCTGGAGCTCCACCTGTTTGACCGAGACAACCGCCGAGCAGTTACAGGTGTGGGCATCGATACAGCTGCTTCGTGCTCATGTATGAAACTGCACACATCTTTGTTCATCTCTTGTCTGAGTTATTTGATTTTCTAAAATGGAAAATGGTTGTAAAAATGTGATGACTTTCTCACAGGCTTCGCCCTGGATGCATGTGCTTACTGTATTTTGCAGAAAATAAGTTGCACCTAAGACTACGTTTACACTAGTGCGTTTCGTTTTAAATGCATAACTTTTGTTACGGTTACACCTGTCGTTTACACTACTCTGGTGTTTACGACCCTCAAATTTTGAAAACGATGGTGAGGCTGCCCACATTTGCTCTGCGTATCCTTGACAACTGTGTAAACAATAACCTCATGGTCATTGTTGTACCCATAGATGTGTGTTGGTAGATTCCCCATTCGACCTCTCCAAGACGCGTAGACTCATCCGTAATCTAAGTAATAGGGAATCTACCTTTACATGTCTATGGTTGTACCTGCATGAATGGTCATGTGATGTGCGTTTTTGGTTGTGTAGTGTGGACTGAGATAATTTCTGAAATGCAGTGAAAACGCAAGTGTAGATGAGGATCGTTTATTCAATTTAAAACAGCGGTTTAAAATGAAAATGCACATAGTGTAAACTAGTGAAAAATATTGATTTCTCTATTTTAATCAATTATCTTTTTTAAGAAACTATATTGATCCTTTAAATCGCAAGAAACAATTAGTCTAGCCTGTTTTAAGTTAATAAACAGAACATTGTTGCGCACATCCCATTTAGGGCTGCAGCAATTCGTCGACATCATCGATTACGTCAATTATAAAAATACGTTGATTAGCATGGAGTCACACATTTGCATCACTCCTTTAGCCACGCCCATTGCACGAACCTGCAGTTATCCCTACTTAAGATTGTTTTTCTGCCATGTTCTGCCAACCGCATATATATGTATAGCCGAACTGACGCTTTTACAATGTCAGGATTCACACCCGCATTCAAAGCTGCACTGAATGAACGGAAAAACATGGGACATCGAGTTGCCTATATAATCATGACGGGTTTAATGCACTCACAGAGACGGAGAAGGAGAAATGATTCGCCTTCATCTTAAACCGGAGCTGCCGTCAGTGCTGTGTGTGTGCGCGCAATCTCGAGAGCTCTGTCGTGCGCACCAAACATGCTCTCTGCACGTGCCAACAAAGCATTTAAAGTCATCGTTAGTTGTTTAACTGTGATAGAAAATAGGGATGTAGCTATCGAATATTTTAGTAATTGAGTATTCTACCAAAAATTCCATCGATTAATCGAGTAATCGTATAACTATTTATTTTTCAAGAGAAATACTAAATATATAAGAGAAAATAAGACAAGTCTCTTAATGAACAAGTCTTTTGTTTCCTTTTTAGAATTTTTTTATTTTTTATTGCTGAAATAGCATATATTAATAACTGAAAACTAAACCCATTTAGTGCATTTAATTGCCATATTACATTAAAAATGCAAATACAAATAAGGTAAGGTACAAATAAGGTAAACATAGTACAACTTCAAACTAAGACATACATCAAAATAATAGTATTAAAAATTATAATAAAACCTAAACATTGTGCAACTTAACTTCCAACGTTGATCCTAAATAAAGCTCAAGCATGACACAAGCCTTCACTGTCTTCTTAGAAGAATTGTGGCTTTTGTAAGAGGCACAAATTAGCGGACAGGAAGCTAATGTGGAACAAAAACAAGAGTCCATACACATAACATTAACACATTTTTCAGCAACATGAATTTGAAGTTATTTGGAGAATAAGCCCTCTTAAATGTCTCTCTGCATACGTGTGTGTGTGTGTGTGTGTGTGTGTGTGTGTGTGTGTGTGTGTGTGTGATCCTTTAAAGGAGCATGTGGTTTCAAACAGTGCTCTGTATGGAGTTACAGGAAATGGTAGGGATGCACCGAATTGAACATTTTGGGCAGAGAATTCTGGATGTTTGGTCAAGAACCAAAGCTGAAAATGCTTTGTAATTATTTATTTTATTAAATACTATAAAGTAATTTTGTAAGCCTTTTAATTTAACTCAATTTTAATGACACAAAATTTAAAAAACACAAGCCAATAAAATAACCACTCTTTTATTGAAAGAAAATTTGACAGAAAATATATTAATAATAAATATCAATGTATTATTTTTATTCAGTTTTGTGCAACCGAATCAGACATAACTATTGTTGTTGTTTTTGACTAATTATACAAATAATGTATAGTACTGCAAATAGGGTTTTTTCTTTCTCAAAATGCAGCGGAGGTGGTACCATCTTGATCATGTGCACACAATGTACACCCTTCAACACTTTTTACATGCAATGTATTTTAGGTGTTATAATAATTATATGATTGAAGAAAATGACAATTATAAAGTTGTTTTATTTTCTCTCACCTTATGATTTATTCTTATTTGTTTTTTAAATAGCCAAATTAAATGTTTTATTTTTCCTCAGAAATTCTGTGTTGTGTATC
The DNA here is from genome assembly GCA_027422435.1 of Schizopygopsis pylzovi. NCBI lineage: Eukaryota > Metazoa > Chordata > Actinopteri > Cypriniformes > Cyprinidae > Schizopygopsis > Schizopygopsis pylzovi. The sequence continues at coordinate 31,682,679 of CM049818.1, read as the reverse complement.
TGGTTATCAAATGAAGGCATAAAACATCAATTTCATTTATCTTTAAATTATTGACAGTTAAACTTTTTTTGGCAAACAAAGGGAGTTCACTATTAAAATTAAAACATGTTGGAAATGTGTGATCATTCCTTAAAAAATTAAGTTTTCATAATTGTAGTAGTAGTGTTGTACATTCTGCTGAACAAATATTTCTGCTGCACTGTCTGCAAATAAACTGACATTTATTTTGACGGATTGCCGTGAATACCTTTACATTTCTGTATACATGATGAGGATAGTTTTACTCAAATGAAACGGTGAAACGCTCATAAGTTGATGTTGTTTGTGTGTTTATGTCCTCATTGAGACGTCACACGCGCTTCAGAGTGTGTGCTAAAGGAAAACGCACGTCTCTGTCATCCTTTCATATTGAGATAAAGCCGCGTAATATAAGTTAATGGTCACCAGATTGCGTAAATCAGTGGGAAATGAATAGAAATAATGATTCGGTGTAAAGAAACATCAAGTAAACATGTATTATCAGCGAATGTGAGCAGATCAGTGAAGGAAGATTTACCAGCGTACCCCAGATCAGCTGTACTGCATGTCATAAGCACAGCAGCTCTACTGCAAACAGCAACAAGTATACTAACGTTACATAGACCTTTCTTGTCAGCACGTTATTTGAGCGGACTTAGCTTTTCCGGTGAGAGTGGAGCAGAGCGTCACACGGCGCAGTGATGACGGTTGAGGGAGAGGAGAACATGAACACTGCTGGGTGGTGCGGTGTGGCATATATTTTCGGCTGCCGAAAATTCAGTGCATTTGTAAATGGACAAAACGATCGTTTCAGCCCTAGATAGGACAAGCCTCGACTGGGCTCATTTATTTAAAAAGGGGCTCAGCTGTGATCAAACTTCCCGGTGTTATGACACCATTTTTGATTCTGTCGCTCTCGTGTCCTGAATGCGATTGTGACTTCAGCTGTTCATTCATATACAGATTTGCATTCAAGCAGATGTTTTAATCTGCTGAATAAATAAAACCTTTCAAGTCTCTCACCTGTAAGCAACTGCTGTCAGTCCCAAACAGAACTGTATATGCACCATAATTTCTAATGATTTTATCAATGCTCTGTAATTATTTCTCCTTTCTTTCTTTCTTTCTTTCTTTCTTTCTTTCTTTCTTTCTTTCTTTCTTTCTTTCTTTCTTTCTCTCTCTTTCTTCCTTCCTTTCTAATTATTTATTATTTAAAATTTTCTCTCTTTTCTTATTTTGTACTTAGGGGTTCTTGTTTAGAAACCCTAAAGAATTTATTTTATTATTCTCCGGTAAAACGAATCGTGCAGCCCAAACCCTGAGGGCCTAGAGAGATGAAACTTTATCAAAACGTAGTAATTTCACGTAGTAAATCAAATTTACTGTTGACCAATTTTGGTGTTCATCTGAATAAATCTCTGGGAGGAGATCGTTAAAGTATGACACCTGAAAATGGCAAAAATTATACAAAATATGACGAGAAAATTCAAAATAGCCGACTTCCTATCTGGTTTCTGATTTCGTACCTAGAGACTTTTTTGTAGGTATTGTTAAGTTACATAAATATTATGTTGATGTCATTAAATCTCTAGGAGGAGTTAGTTACAGAGTAAAACATATCACTTCCTGTTGCCAGCAGGTGGCGCTATGAATTTATATGAATATGGTCACTTAGATCTCTTCAGGTCAGGAGTCTTACCAAATATGTGAAGTTTGGTGCAGATTGGACATTGCATGTTTAAGTTAGTGTAAATCAAGTCATTTCCTGTGGCCAGCAGGTCGCGCTCTGATTATAATGGAATATTCGTATTTAGATGTGTTCAGGCCTGGATTCTTATCGAACGTGTGAAGTCTGGGGCAGATCGGTTATTGCATGGCTGAGTTACAACAACTTCCTGTTTCATGGCGAAACATCAAAATTTGACAGGACGCCACGGACACGCCCACCGATGAAAACTCTAGATCTTCGCAATTTAACGTCACAAAGGGCTTTAGATTACAATGACCAATTTTGGTGTTCATCTGGAAATATCTCTGGGATGAGTTCGTTAAAGTATGACACCTGAAAATGGCAAAAATGATACAAAATATAACGAGAAAATTCAAAATAGCTGACTTCCTGTGAAGTTTCTGATTTCGTACCTAGAGACTTTTTTGTAAGTATTGTTAAGTTACATAAGTGTACTGATTTTCGTACATGTACGTGAAACATAGCTCGAGGCGCACTCCGCTAAATATTTATAGGTGGCGCTGTCGAGCCATTTTGCCACACCTACTTCTGAAACCCATATAAGACGTACATTTTCACCAGTTCTGATGCGTGTGCAAAGTTTCCTGACTTTTCGAGCATGTTTAGGCCCTCTAAAATGCGATTAAGTTTGGAGAAGAAGAAGAAGTAGAATAAGAAGAAGAATTAAAGCTGCAAGCAGCGATGGAAGGGACCTCGCACCCGGCACCGCCAACCGGTGGCTTCAGAATGACAGGGAACAGTGAGCAATATGCATTTAAAAAGGTAAATATAGAGGAATACGTCAAAGTCATTTATAAGTTCCAAACCTGCTGCCAGCTGGTGGCGCTATGTCCATAACTGAACATTGGCATTTAGATGTCTTCAAACCAGTACTATTATCAAACATATGAAATTTGGTGCAGATTGAACATTGCATGTTTAAGTTAGTGTAAAACAAGCAATTTCCTGTAGCCAGCAGGTGGCGCTATGTCTATAACTAAACATTAGCACGTAGATGTCTTCAGGCCATGGCTCTTATCAACCATGTGAAGTTTTGGGCAGATCGGACATTTTATGGCTGAGTAACAACAGCTTCTATTCCCATGGCGAGATATCGAATTTTGTCACGCTGCCATGGACACGCCCATTAGCTCAAGCTCTTCGCAAATTAACATCACAAAGGCCTTTAGATTAGACTGAACTAAAAATTATGTTGATGTCATTACATTTCTAGGAGGAGTTAGTTGCAGAGTAAAACATATCACTTCCTGTTGCCAGCAGGTGGCGCTATGAAATTATATGAATGTGGTCACCTAGATCTCTTCAGGTCAGGAGTCTTATCAAACATGGGAATTTTGGTGCACATCGGACATTGCATGCCTGAGTTATAACAACTTCCTGTTTCATGGCGAAACATCGAAATTTGACAGGACGCCACGGACACGCCCTCCAATGAAAACTCTAGATCTTCGCAATTTAACGTCTCAAAGGGCTTTAGATTGCAATGACCAATTTTGGTGTTCATGCGAATAAATCTCTGGGAGGAGTTCGTTAAAGTATGACACCTGCAAATGGCAAAAATGTCACTAAATATGACGAGAAAATTCAAAATAACCGACTTCCTGTTGGGTTTCGGATTTCGTTCCAGGAGACTTTTTTGTAGGTATTGTTATGTTACATGAGTGTACCGATTTTCATACATGTACGTGAAACGTAGCCTGAGGGCTCTCCGCTGAATCAGTATAGGTGGCGCTGTCGAGCCATTTTGCCACACCTACTTCTGAAACACATATTCAGATGTGTTCAGGCCTGGATTCTTATCGAACATGTGAAGTCTGGGGCAGATCGAACATTGTATGGCTGAGTTACAACAACATTTATTCCCATGGCGAGACATCGAAATTTGACAGGACGCCACGGACACGCCCTCCCATGAAAACTCTAGATCTTCGCAATTTAACATCACAAAGGCCTTTAGATTAAACTGACCTAAATATTATGTTGATGTCATTAAATCTCTAGGAGGAGTTAGTTACAGAGTAAAACATGTCACTTCCTGTTGCCAGCAGGTGGCGCTATTACTATAACTGAATATGGTCACTTAGATCTCTTCAGGTCAGGATTCTAATCAAACATGTGAAGTTTGGTGTAGATCGGACATTGCATGCCTGAGATATAACAACTTCCTGTTTCATGGCGAAACATCGAAATTTGACAGGACGCCACGGACACGCCCTCCGATGAAAACTCTAGATCTTCGCAATTTAACGTCACAAAGGGCTTTAGATTACAATGACCAATTTTGGTGTTCATCCGAATAAATCTCTGGGAGGAGTTCGTTAAAGTATGACACCTGAAAATGGCAAAAATGACACAAAATATGACGAGAAAATTCAAAATAACCGACTTCCTGTTGGGTTTCTGATTTTGTACCTAGAGACTTTTTTGTAGGTATTGTTAAGTTACATGAGTGTACCGATTTTCGTACATGTACGTGAAACGTAGCTCGATGAGCACTCCGCTGAATATTTATAGGTGGCGCTGTCGAGCCATTTTGCCACACCTACTTCTGAAACCCATATCAGACGTAAATTTTCACCAGTTCTGACGCGTGTGCAAAGTTTCCTGACTTTTCGAGCATGTTTAGGCCCTCTAAAATGCGATTAAGTTTGGAGAGGAAGAAGAATAATAATAATAATTAAAGCTGCAAGCAGCGATGGAAGGGACCTCGCACCCGGCTCACCGCCAACCGGTGGCTTCAGAAAGACAGGGAACGGTGAGCAATATGTATTTAAAATTGCAAATATAGAGGGATATGTTAAGGTCATTTAAATGTGCCAAACCTGCTTCCAGTTGGTGGCGCTATGTCCATAACTGAACATTAACATATAGATGTCTTCAGGCTAGCACCTTTATCGAACATATGAAGTTTGGTGCAGATTGAACATAGTATGTTTGAGTTAGTGTAAAGCCTGACACATCCTGTTGTCAACAGATGGCGCTATGGTTACATCTGAATATTGGCCTTTAAATGTCTTCCGGGCAGGACTCTTACAAAATATGTGAAGTTTGGTGCAGATTGGACATTGCATATTTAAGTTACTATAAAACAATTAATTTCCCGTAGCCAACAGGTGGCGCTATGTCTATAACTAAACATTGGCACGTAGATGTCTTCAGGCCATGGCTCTTATCAAACGTGTGAAGTTTGGGGCTGATCGGACATTTTATGGCTGAGTAACAACAGCTTCTATTCCCATGGCGAGACATCGAATTTTGTCACGCCGCCATGGACACGCCCATTAGCGAAAACTCAAGCTCTTCGCAATATAACATCACAAAGGCCTTTAGATTAGACTGACCTAAATATTATGTTGATGTCATTAAATCTCTAGGAGGAGTTAGTTACAGAGTAAAACATATCACTTCCTGTTGCCAGCAGGTGGCGCTATGACTATAACTGAAAATGGTCACTTAGATCTCTTCAGGTCAGGATTCTTACCAAATATGTGAAGTTTGGTGCAGATTGGACATTGCATGTTTAAGTTAGTGTAAATCAAGTCATTTCCTGTGGCCAGCAGGTGGCGCTCTGATTATAATGGAATATTCATATTTATATGTGTTCAGACCTGGATTCTTATCGAACGTGTGAAGTCTGGGGCAGATTGGTTATTGCATGGTGAGTTACAACAACTTTTATTCCCATGGCGAGACATCGAAATTTGTGATGCCGCCAAGGACACGCCCATTAGCGAAAACTCAAGCTCTTCGCAATTTAACATCACAAGGGCCTTTAGATTAAACTGACCTAAATATTATGTTGATGTCATTAAATCTCTAGGAGGAGTTAGTTACAGAGTAAAACATGTCACTTCCTGTTGCCAGCAGGTGGCGCTATGACTATAACTGAATATGGTCACTTAGATCTCTTCAGGTCAGGATTCTTATCAAACATGTGAAGTTTGGTGTAGATCGGACATAGCATGCCTGAGATATAACAACTTCCTGTTTCATGGCGAAACATCAAAATTTGACAGGACGCCACGGACACGCCCTCCGATGAAAACTCTAGATCTTCGCAATTTAACGTCACAAAGGGCTTTAGATTACAATGACCAATTTTGGTGTTCATCCGAATAAATCTCTGGGAGGAGTTCGTTAAAGTATGACACCTGAAAATGGCAAAAATGACACAAAATATGACGAGAAAATTCAAAATAACCGACTTCCTGTTGGGTTTCTGATTTTGTACCTAGAGACTTTTTTGTAGGTATTGTTAAGTTACATGAGTGTACCGATTTTCGTACATGTACGTGAAACGTAGCTCGATGCGCACTCCGCTGAATATTTATAGGTGGCGCTGTCGAGCCATTTTGCCACACCTACTTCTGAAACCCATATCAGACGTAAATTTTCACCAGTTCTGACGCGTGTGCAAAGTTTCCAGACTTTTCGAGCATGTTTAGGCCCTCTAAAATGCGATTAAGTTTGGAGAGGAAGAAGAATAATAATAATAATAATAATAATAATAAACGGAGCAGATTCAATAGGGTCCTCGCACCATCGGTGCTCGGTCCCTAATTAAAGCTGCAAGCAGCGATGGAAGGGACCTCGCACCCGGCACCGCCAACCGGTGGCTTCAGAAAGACAGGGAACGGTGAGCAATATGCATTTAAAAAGGTAAATATAGAGGAACGTGTCATAGTCATTTATATGTGTCAAACCTGCTGCCAGCTGGTGGTGCTATGTCCATAACTGAACATTAACATGAAGATATCTTCAGTCTAGCACTTTTATCAAACATATGAAGTTTGGTGCAGATTGAACATAGTATGTTTGAGTTAGTGTAAAGCCTGACACATCCTGTTGTCAACAGGTGGCGCTATGATTACATCTGAATATTGGCCTTTAGATGTCTTCAGGCCTGGAATCTTACCAAATATGTGAAGTTTGGTGCAAATTGGACAATGCATGTTTAAGTTGGTGTAAAACAAGAAATTGCCTGTAGCCACCAGGTGGCGCTATGTCTATAACTAAACATTGGCATGTAGATGTCTTCAGACCAATACTTGTATCAAACATATGAAGTTTGGTGCAGATTGAACATGGTATGTTTGAGTTAGTGTAAAGCATGATATATCCTGTTGTCAGCAGGTGGCGCTATGATTATATCTGAATTTTGGCCTTTAGATATCTTCAGGTCAGGGCTCTTACCAAATACGTGAATTTTGGGTGCAGATTGGACATTGAATGCTTAAGTTAGTTTAAAAGAAGTAATTTGCTGTTGCCAGCAGGTGGCGCTATATCTTTAACTGAACATTGGCATTTAGATATCTTCAGACCAATATTTTTTATCAAAAGTGTGAAGTTTGATGCAGATTGGACATTGCATGTTTAAGATAGTGTAAAAGAAGTCATTTCCTGTGGCCAGCAGGTGGCGCTCTAATTATAATGTAATATTCTTATTTAGATGTGTTCAGGCCTGGATTCTTATCGAACGTGTGAAGTCTGGGGCAGATCGGACATTGTATGGCTGAGTTACAACAACTTTTATTCCCATGGCGAGACATCGAAATTTGTGATGCCGCCAAGGACACGCCCATTAGCGAAAACTCAAGCTCTTCGCAATTTAACATCACAAAGGCCTTTAGATTAAACTGACCTAAATATGATGTTGATGTCATTAAATCTCTAGGAGGAGTTAGTTACAGAGTAAAACATGTCACTTCCTGTTGCCAGCAGGTGGCGCTATGACTATAACTGAATATGGTCACTTAGATCTCTTCATATCAGGAGTCTTATCAAACGTGTGAAGTTTGGTGTTGATCGGACATAGCATGCCTGAGATATAACAACTTCCTGTTTCATGGCGAAACATCGAAATTTGACAGGACGCCACGGACACGCCCTCCGATGAAAACTCTAGATCTTCGCAATTTAACGTCACAAAGGGCTTTAGATTAAAATGACCAATTTTGGTGTTCATCTGAATAAATCTCTGGGAGGAGTTCGTTAAAGTATGACACCTGAAAATGGCAAAAATGACACAAAATATGATGAGAAAATTCAAAATAGCCGACTTCCTGTTGGGTTTCTGATTTCGTACCTGGAGACTTTTTTGTAGGTATTGTTAAGTTACATAAGTGTACCGATTTTCGTACATGTACGTGAAACGTAGCTCGATGCGCACTCCGCTGAATATTTATAGGTGGCGCTGTCGAGCCATTTTGCCACACCTACTTCTGAAACCCATATCAGACGTAAATTTTCACCAGTTCTTATGCGTGTGCAAAGTTTCCTGACTTTTCCAGCATGTTTAGGCCCTCTAAAATGCGATTAAGTTTGGAGAAGAAGAAGAAGAAGAAGAAGAAGAATAATAAGAATAATAAACGGAGCAGATTCAATAGGGTCCTCACACCATCGGTGCTCGGTCCCTAATAATAATAAACGGAGCAGATTCAATAGGGTCCTCGCACCATCGGTGCTCGGTCCCTAATAATAAGAATTAAAGCTGCAAGCAGCGATGGAAGGGACCTCGCACCCGGCTCACCGCCGACCGGTGGCTTCAGAAAGACAGGGAACGGTGAGCAATATACATTTAAAAAGGTAAATATAGAGGAATATGTCAAAGTCATTATATGTACAAACCTGCTGCCAGCTGGTGGCGCCATGTCCATAACTGAACATTAACATGTAGATGTCTTCAGACTAGCACTTTTTAAGTGTAAGTTTGGTGCAGATTGAACATTGCATGTTTAAGCTAGTGTAAAACAAGAAATTGCCTGTAGCCACCAGGTGGCGCTATGTCTATAACTAAACATTGGCATGTAGATGTCTTCAGACCAATACTTGTATCAAACATATGAAGTTTGGTGCAGATTGAACATGGTATGTTTGAGTTAGTGTAAAGCATGATATATCCTGTTGTCAGCAGGTGGCGCTATGATTATATCTGAATTTTGGCCTTTAGATATCTTCAGGTCAGGGCTCTTACCAAATACGTGAATTTTGGTGCAGATTGGACATTGAATGCTTAAGTTAGTTTAAAAGAAGTAATTTGCTGTTGCCAGCAGGTGGCGCTATATCTTTAACTGAACATTGGCATTTAGATATCTTCAGACCAATATTTTTTATCAAAAGTGTGAAGTTTGATGCAGATTGGACATTGCATGTTTAAGATAGTGTAAAAGAAGTCATTTCCTGTGGCCAGCAGGTGGCGCTCTAATTATAATGTAATATTCTTATTTAGATGTGTTCAGGCCTGGATTCTTATCGAACGTGTGAAGTCTGGGGCAGATCGGACATTGTATGGCTGAGTTACAACAACTTTTATTCCCATGGCGAGACATCGAAATTTGTGATGCCGCCAAGGACACGCCCATTAGCGAAAACTCAAGCTCTTCGCAATTTAACATCACAAAGGCCTTTAGATTAAACTGACCTAAATATGATGTTGATGTCATTAAATCTCTAGGAGGAGTTAGTTACAGAGTAAAACATGTCACTTCCTGTTGCCAGCAGGTGGCGCTATGACTATAACTGAATATGGTCACTTAGATCTCTTCATATCAGGAGTCTTATCAAACGTGTGAAGTTTGGTGTTGATCGGACATAGCATGCCTGAGATATAACAACTTCCTGTTTCATGGCGAAACATCGAAATTTGACAGGACGCCACGGACACGCCCTCCGATGAAAACTCTAGATCTTCGCAATTTAACGTCACAAAGGGCTTTAGATTAAAATGACCAATTTTGGTGTTCATCTGAATAAATCTCTGGGAGGAGTTCGTTAAAGTATGACACCTGAAAATGGCAAAAATGACACAAAATATGATGAGAAAATTCAAAATAGCCGACTTCCTGTTGGGTTTCTGATTTCGTACCTGGAGACTTTTTTGTAGGTATTGTTAAGTTACATAAGTGTACCGATTTTCGTACATGTACGTGAAACGTAGCTCGATGCGCACTCCGCTGAATATTTATAGGTGGCGCTGTCGAGCCATTTTGCCACACCTACTTCTGAAACCCATATCAGACGTAAATTTTCACCAGTTCTTATGCGTGTGCAAAGTTTCCTGACTTTTCCAGCATGTTTAGGCCCTCTAAAATGCGATTAAGTTTGGAGAAGAAGAAGAAGAAGAAGAAGAAGAATAATAAGAATAATAAACGGAGCAGATTCAATAGGGTCCTCACACCATCGGTGCTCGGTCCCTAATAATAATAAACGGAGCAGATTCAATAGGGTCCTCGCACCATCGGTGCTCGGTCCCTAATAATAAGAATTAAAGCTGCAAGCAGCGATGGAAGGGACCTCGCACCCGGCTCACCGCCGACCGGTGGCTTCAGAAAGACAGGGAACGGTGAGCAATATACATTTAAAAAGGTAAATATAGAGGAATATGTCAAAGTCATTATATGTACAAACCTGCTGCCAGCTGGTGGCGCCATGTCCATAACTGAACATTAACATGTAGATGTCTTCAGACTAGCACTTTTTAAGTGTAAGTTTGGTGCAGATTGAACATTGCATGTTTAAGCTAGTGTAAAACAAGTAATTTCCTGGAGCCAGCAGGTGGCGCTATGTCTATAACTAAACATTGGCACGTAGATGTCTTCAGGCCATGGCTCTTAACAAACCTGTGAAGTTTGGTGCAGATTGGACATAGTATGTCTGAGTTAGCGTAAAGCCTGACACATACTGTTGTCAAAAGGTGGCGCTATGGTTACATCTGAATATTGGCCATTAGAGGTCTTCAGGCCAGGAATCTTACCAAATATGTGAAGTTTGGTGCAGATTGGACGATGCATGTTTAAGTTGGTGTAAAACAAGTAATTTCCTGTAGCCACCAGGTGGCGCTATGTCTATAACTAAACATTGGCATGTAGATGTCTTCAGACCAATACTTTTATCAAACATATGAAGTTTGGTGCAGATTGAACATGGTATGTTTGAGTTAGTGTAAAGCCTGACACATCCTGTTGTCAACAGATGGCGCTATGGTTACATCTGAATATTGGCTTTTAAATGTCTTCAGGGCAGGACTCTTACCAAATATGTGAAGTTTGGTGCAGATTGGACATTGCATGTTTAAGATAGTGTAAAAGACATCATTTCCTGTTGCCAGCAGGTGGCGCTCTAATTATAATGAAATATTCATATTTAGATGTGTTCAGGCCTGGATTCTTATCGAACGTGTGAAGTCTGGGGCAGATCGGACATTGTATGGCTGAGTTACAACAACTTTTATTCCCATGGCGAGACATCGAAATTTGTGATGCCGCCATGGACACGCCCTTTAACGAAAACTCTAGATCTTCGCAATTTAACATCACAAAGGCCTTTAGGTTAGACTGACCTAAATATTATGTTGATGTCATTAAATCTGTAGGAGGAGTTAGTTACAGAGTAAAACATGTCACTTCCTGTTGCCAGCAGGTGGCGCTATGACTATAACTGAATATGGTCACTTAGATCTCTTCAGGTCAGGATTCTTATCAAACATGTGAAGTTTGGTGTAGATTGGACATAGCATGCCTGAGATATAACAACTTCCTGTTTCATGGCGAAACATCAAAATTTGACAGGACGCCACGGACACGCCCTCCGATGAAAACTCTAGATCTTCGCAATTTAACGTCACAAAGGGCTTTAGATTACAATGACCAATTTTGGTGTTCATCTGAATAAATCTCTGGGAGGAGTTTGTTAAAGTATGTCACCTGAAAATGGCAAAAATTATACAAAATATGACGAGAAAATTCAAAATAGCCGACTTCCTGTTGGGTTTCTGATTTCGTACCTGGAGACTTTTTTGTAGGTATTGTTAAGTTACATAAGTGTACCGATTTTCGCACATGTACGTGAAACGTAGCTCGAGGCGCACTCCGCTGAATATTTATAGGTGGCGCTGTCGAGCCATTTTGCCACACCTACTTCTGAAACCCATATCAGACGTAAATTTTCACCAGTTCTGACGCGTGTGCAAAGTTTCCTGACTTTTCGAGCATGTTTAGGCCCTCTAAAATGCGATTAAGTTTGGAGAAGAAGAAGAAGAAGAATAATAAGAATAATAAACGGAGCAGATTCAATAGGGTCCTCGCACCATCGGTGCTCGGTCCCTAATAAACGGAGCAGATTCAATAGGGTCCTCTGCACCATCGGTGCTCGGTCCCTAATTAAAGCTGTAAGCAGCAATGGAAGGGACCTCGCAACCGGCACCGCCGACCGGTGGCTTCAGAATGACAGGGAACGGTGAGCAATATGCATTTAAAAAGGTAAATATAGAGGAGTATGTCAAAGTCATTTATATGTACCAAACCTGCTGCCAGCTGGTGGCGCAATGTCCATAACTGAACATTTGCATGTAGATGTCTTCATCCAGTACTTTTAAAAAACATATGAAGTTTGGTGCAGATTGGACATTGCATGTTTAAGTTCGTGTAAAACAAGTAATTTCCTGTTGCCAGCAGATGGCGCTATGTCTATAACTAAACATTGTCACGTAGATGTCTTCAGGCCATGGCTCTTATCAAACGTGTGAAGTTTGGTGCAGATTGGACATTGCATGTTTAAGTTAGTATAAAACAAGTAATTTCCTGTTGCCAGCAGGCGGCGCTATGTCTATAACTAAACATTGGCATAGAGATGTCTTCAGGCCATGGCTCTTATCAAACGTGTGAAGCTTGGGACAGATCGGACATTTTATGGCTGAGTAACGACAGCTTCTATTCCCATGGCGAGACATCGAATTTTGTCACGCCGCCATAGACACGCCCATTAGCGAAAACTCAAGCTCTTTGCAATTCAACATCACAAAGGCCTTTAGATTAGACTGACCTATATATTATGTTGATGTCATTAAATCTCTAGGAGGAGTTAGTTACAGAGTAAAACATATCACTTCCTGTTGCCAGCAGGTGGCGCTATGCATTTATATGAAAATGTTCACTTAGATCTTTTCAGGTCAGGAGTCTTGTCAAACATGTGAAGTTTGGTGCAGATTGGACATTGCATGTTTAAGTTAGTGTAAAACAAGTAATTTCCTGTTGCCAGCAGGTGGCGCTCTGATTATAATGGAATATTCGTATTTAGATGTGTTCAGGCCTGGATTCTTATCGAACATGTGAAGTCTGGGGCAGATCGAACATTGTATGGCTGAGTTACAACAACTTTTATTCCCATGGCGAGACATCGAAATCTGTGATGCTGCCAAGGACATGCCCTTTAACGAAAACTCTAGATCTTCGCAATTTAACATCACAAAGGCCTTTAGGTTAGACTGACCTAAATATTATGTTGATATCATTAAAACTGTAGGAGGAGTTAGTTACAGAGTAAAACATGTCACTTCCTGTTGCCAGCAGGTGTCGCTATTACTATAACTGAATATGGTCATGTAGATCTCTTCATATCAGGAGTCTTATCAAACATGTGAAGTTTGGTGCAGATCGGACATAGCATGCCTGAGTTATAACAACTTCCTCTTTCATGGCGAAACATCGGAATTTGACAGGACGCCACGGACACGCCCTCCGATGAAAACTCTAGATCTTCGCAATTTAATGTCACAAAGGGCTTTAGATTACACTGACCAATTTTGATGTTCATCTGAATAAATCTCTGGGAGGAGTTTGTTAAAGTATGACACCTGAAAATGGCAAAAATGACACAAAATATGACGAGAAAATTCAAAATAGCCGACTTCCTGTTGGGTTTCTGATTTCGTACCTGGAGACTTTTTTGTAGGTATTGTTAAGTTACATAAGTGTACCGATTTTCGTACATGTACGTGAAACGTAGCTCGAGGCACCTTCCGCTGAATGTTTATAGGTGGCGCTGTCGAGCCATTTTTCCACACCTACTTCTGAAACCCATATCAGATGTAAATTTTCACCAGTTCTGATGCGTTTGCAAAATTTCCTGACTTTTCGAGCATGTTTAGGCCCTCTAAAATGCGATTAAGTTTGGAGAAGAAGAAGAAGAAGAAGAAGAAGAATAAACGGAGCAGATTCAATAGGGTCCTCGCACCATCGGTTATCGGTCCCTAATAATAAACGGAGCAGATTCAATAGGGTCCTCGCACCATCGGTGCTCGGTCCCTAATTAAAGCTGCAAGCAGCGATGGAAGGGACCTCGCCCGGCTCACCGCCGACCGGTGGCTTCAGAAAGACAGGGAACAGTGAACAATATGCATTTAAAAAAGTAAATATAGAGGAATATGTCAAAGTCATTTATATGTACCAAACCTGCTGCCAGCTGGTGGCGCAGATTGAATATTGCATGTTGAATTTGGTTTAAAACAAGTAATTTCCTGTAGCCAGCAGGTGGCGCTATGTCTATAACTAAACATTGGCATGATGTCTTCAGGCCATGGCTCTTATAAAACCGGTGAAGTTTGGGGCAGATTGGACATTGCAAGCTTAAGTTAGTGTAAAACAAGAAATTTCCTGTTGCCAGCAGGTGGCGCTATATATTTAACTGAACATTGGCATGTAGATGTCTTCATCCAGTACTTTTAAAAAACATATGAAGTTTGGTGCAGATTGGACATTACATGTTTAAGTTAGTGTAAAACAAGTAATTTCCTGTTGCCAGCAGGTGGCGCTCTGATTATGATGAAATATTATGATTTAGATATGTTCAGGCCTGGATTCTTATCGAACGTGTGAAGTCTGGGGCAGATCGGACATTGTATGGCTGAGTTACAACAACTTTTATTCCCATGGCGAGACATCGAAATCTGTGATGCCGCCATGGACACGCCCTTTAACGAAAACTCTAGATCTTCGCAATTTAACATCACAAAGGCCTTTAGGTTAGACTGACCTAAATATTATGTTTATGTCATTAAATCTCTAGGAGGAGTTAGTTACAGAGTAAAACATGTCACTTCCTGTTGCCAGCAGGTGGCGCTACGACTATAATTGAATATGGTCACTTAGATCTCTTCAGGTCAGGATTCTTATCAAACGTGTGAAGTTTGGTGTAGATCGGACATAGCATGCCTGAGATATAACAACTTCCTGTTTCATGGCGAAACATCAAAATTTGACAGGACGCCACGGACACGCCCTCCGATGAAAACTCTAGATCTTCGCAATTTATCGTCACAAAGGGCTTTAGATTACACTGACCAATTTTGGTGTTCATCTGAATAAATCTCTGGAGGAGTTCGTTAAAGTATGTCACCTGAAAATGGCAAAAATGATAAAAAATATGACGAGAAAATTCAAAATAGCCGACTTCCTGTTTGGTTTCTGATTTCGTACCTAGAGACTTTTTTGTAGGTATTGTTAAGTTACATGAGTGTACCGATTTTCGTACATATACGTGAAAGGTAGCTCGAGGCGCACTCCGCTGAATATTTATAGGTGGCGCTGTTGAGCCATTTTGTCACACCTACTTCTGAAACCCATATAAGATGTACATTTTCACACCAGTTCTGATGCTTTTGCAAAGTATTCCTGAATTTTCGAGCATGTTTAGGCCCTCTAAAATGCGATTAAGTTTGGAGAAGAAGAAGAAGAAGAAGAAGAAAGAAGAAGAAGATGAAGAAGAAGAATTAAAGCTGCAAGCAGCGATGGAAGGGACCTCGCCTGGCTCACCGCCGACCGTGGCTTCAGAAAGACAGGGAACAGTGAGCAATATGCATTTAAAAAGGTAAATATAGAGGAACGTGTCATAGTAATTTATATAGTGTCAAACCTGCTGCCAGCTGGTGGCGCTATGTCCATAACTGAACATTAACATGTAGATGTCTTCAGTCTAGCACTTTTATCAAACATATGAAGTTTGGTGCAGATTGAACATAGTATGTTTGAGTTAGTGTAAAGCCTGACACATCCTGTTGTCAACAGGTGGCGCTATGATTACATCTGAATATTGGCCTTTAGACGTCTTCAGGCCAGGAATCTTACCAAATATGTGAAGTTTGGTGCAGATTGGACAATGCATGTTTAAGTTGGTGTAAAACAAGTAATTTCCTGTAGCCACCAGGTGGCGCTATGTCTATAACTAAACATTGCATTAAAAAAGTATTAGGAACAAACATTTATCCAAACCTTGCAGTGTGGGCAGATTGAAATTGATGTTGAATTTGGTTTAAAACAAGTAATTTCCTGTGCCAGCAGGTGGCGCTATGTTATAACTAAATTGGCTGATTCTTCAGGCCAGGCTCTTAAAAACCGGTGAATTTGGGCAGATTGGACATTGAAGCTTAAGTTAGTTAAAAAAGAAATTTCCTGTTGCCAGCAGGTGGCGCTATATTTTAACTGAACATTGGCATTAGATTCTTCACCATATTTTAAAAAAATTGAAGTTTGGTGCAGATTGGACTTAAGTTAATAGTGTAAAAAAGTAATTTCCTGTTGCCAGCAGGTGGCGCTCTATTATATGAAATATTTATTTAGATTGTTCAGGCCTGGATTCTTATCGAACGTGTGAAGTCTGGGGCAGATCGGACATTGTATGGCTGAGTTACAACAACTTTTATTCCCATGGCGAGACATCGAAATCTGTGATGCCGCCATGGACACGCCCTTTAACGAAAACTCTAGATCTTCGCAATTTAACATCACAAAGGCCTTTAGGTTAGACTGACCTAAATATTATGTTTATGTCATTAAATCTCTAGGAGGAGTTAGTTACAG
Organism: Schizopygopsis pylzovi; assembly: GCA_027422435.1. Classification (NCBI taxonomy): domain Eukaryota; kingdom Metazoa; phylum Chordata; class Actinopteri; order Cypriniformes; family Cyprinidae; genus Schizopygopsis; species Schizopygopsis pylzovi. Next base: position 31,666,281 of record CM049818.1, on the reverse strand, counting down.
AGTAAAACATGTCACTTCCTGTTGCCAGCAGGTGGCGCTACGACTATAATTGAATATGGTCACTTAGATCTCTTCAGGTCAGGATTCTTATCAAACGTGTGAAGTTTGGTGTAGATCGGACATAGCATGCCTGAGATATAACAACTTCCTGTTTCATGGCGAAACATCAAAATTTGACAGGACGCCACGGACACGCCCTCCGATGAAAACTCTAGATCTTCGCAATTTATCGTCACAAAGGGCTTTAGATTACACTGACCAATTTTGGTGTTCATCTGAATAAATCTCTGGGAGGAGTTCGTTAAAGTATGTCACCTGAAAATGGCAAAAATGATAAAAAATATGACGAGAAAATTCAAAATAGCCGACTTCCTGTTTGGTTTCTGATTTCGTACCTAGAGACTTTTTTGTAGGTATTGTTAAGTTACATGAGTGTACCGATTTTCGTACATATACGTGAAAGGTAGCTCGAGGCGCACTCCGCTGAATATTTATAGGTGGCGCTGTTGAGCCATTTTGTCACACCTACTTCTGAAACCCATATAAGATGTACATTTTCACCAGTTCTGATGCGTTTGCAAAGTTTCCTGAATTTTCGAGCATGTTTAGGCCCTCTAAAATGCGATTAAGTTTGGAGAAGAAGAAGAAGAAGAAGAAGAAGAAGAAGAAGAAGAAGAAGAAGAAGAATTAAACTGCAAGCAGCGATGGAAGGGACCTCGCCGGCTCACCGCCGACCGGTGGCTTCAGAAAGACAGGGAACAGTGAGCAATATGCATTTAAAAAGGTAAATATAGAGGAACGTGTCATAGTATTTATATGTGTCAAACCTGCTGCCAGCTGGTGGCGCTATGTCCATAACTGAACATTAACATGTAGATGTCTTCAGTCTAGCACTTTTATCAAACATATGAAGTTTGGTGCAGATTGAACATAGTATGTTTGAGTTAGTGTAAAGCCTGACACATCCTGTTGTCAACAGGTGGCGCTATGATTACATCTGAATATTGGCCTTTAGACGTCTTCAGGCCAGGAATCTTACCAAATATGTGAAGTTTGGTGCAGATTGGACAATGCATGTTTAAGTTGGTGTAAAACAAGTAATTTCCTGTAGCCACCAGGTGGCGCTATGTCTATAACTAAACATTGGCATGTAGATGTCTTCAGACCAATACATTTATCAAACATATGAAGTTTGGTGCAGATTGAACATAGTATGTTTGAGTTAGAGTAAAGCATGATATATCTGTTGTCAGCAGGTGGCGCTATGATTATATCTGAATTTTGGCCTTTAGATATCTTCAGGTCAGGGCTCTTACCAAATACGTGAATTTTTTGGTGCAGATTGGACATTGAATGCTTAAGTTAGCTTAAAAGAAGTAATTTGCTGTTGCCAGCAGGTGGCGCTATATCTTTAACTGAACATTGGCATTTGATATCTTCAGACCAATATTTTATCAAAAGTGTGAAGTTTGGTGCAGATTGGACTGAAGATAGTGTAAAAGAAGTCATTTCCTGTTGCCAGCAGGTGGCGCTCTAATTATAATAAATATTCGTATTTAGATGTGTTCAGGCCGGATTCTTATCGAACGTGTGAAGTCTTGGGCAGATCGGACATTGTATGGCTGAGTTACAACAACTTTTATTCCCATGGCGAGACATCGAAATCTGTGATGCCGCCATGGACACGCCCTTTAACGAAAACTCTAGATCTTCGCAATTTAACATCACAAAGGCCTTTAGGTTAGACTGACCTAAATATTATGTTTATGTCATTAAATCTCTAGGAGGAGTTAGTTACAGAGTAAAACATGTCACTTCCTGTTGCCAGCAGGTGGCGCTACGACTATAACTGAATATGGTCACTTAGATCTCTTCAGGTCAGGATTCTTATCAAACGTGTGAAGTTTGGTGTAGATGGACATAGCATGCCTGAGATATAACAACTTCCTGTTTCATGGCGAAACATCAAAATTTGACAGGACGCCACGGACACGCCCTCCGATGAAAACTCTAGATCTTCGCAATTTATCGTCACAAAGGGCTTTAGATTACACTGACCAATTTTGGTGTTCATCTGAATAAATCTCTGGGAGGAGTTCGTTAAAGTATGTCACCTGAAAATGGCAAAAATGATAAAAAATATGACGAGAAAATTCAAAATAGCAGACTTCCTGTTTGGTTTCTGATTTCGTACCTAGAGACTTTTTTGTAGGTATTGTTAAGTTACATGAGTGTACCGATTTTCGTACATATACGTGAAAGGTAGCTCGAGGCGCACTCCGCTGAATATTTATAGGTGGCGCTGTTGAGCCATTTTGTCACACCTACTTCTGAAACCCATATAAGATGTACATTTTCACCAGTTCTGATGCGTTTGCAAAGTTTCCTGAATTTTCGAGCATGTTTAGGCCCTCTAAAATGCGATTAAGTTTGGAGAAGAAGAAGAAGAAGAAGAAGAAGAAGAAGAAGAAGAAGAAGAAGAAGAAGAATTAAAACTGCAAGCAGCGATGGAAGGGACCTCGCCCGGCTCACCGCCGACCGGTGGCTTCAGAAAGACAGGGAACAGTGAGCAATATGCATTTAAAAAGGTAAATATAGAGGAACGTGTCATAGTAATTTATATGTGTCAAACCTGCTGCCAGCTGGTGGCGCTATGTCCATAACTGAACATTAACATGTAGATGTCTTCAGTCTAGCACTTTTATCAAACATATGAAGTTTGGTGCAGATTGAACATAGTATGTTTGAGTTAGTGTAAAGCCTGACACATCCTGTTGTCAACAGGTGGCGCTATGATTACATCTGAATATTGGCCTTTAGACGTCTTCAGGCCAGGAATCTTACCAAATATGTGAAGTTTGGTGCAGATTGGACAATGCATGTTTAAGTTGGTGTAAAACAAGTAATTTCCTGTAGCCACCAGGTGGCGCTATGTCTATAACTAAACATTGGCATGTAGATGTCTTCAGACCAATACATTTATCAAACATATGAAGTTTGGTGCAGATTGAACATAGTATGTTTGAGTTAGTGTAAAGCATGATATATCCTGTTGTCAGCAGGTGGCGCTATGATTATATCTGAATTTTGGCCTTTAGATATCTTCAGGTCAGGGCTCTTACCAAATACGTGAATTTTGGTGCAGATTGGACATTGAATGCTTAAGTTAGCTTAAAAGAAGTAATTTGCTGTTGCAAGCAGGTGGCGCTATATCTTTAACTGAACATTGGCATTTAGATATCTTCAGACCAATATTTTTATCAAAAGTGTGAAGTTTGGTGCAGATTGGACATTGCATGCTTAAGATAGTGTAAAAGAAGTCATTTCCTGTTGCCAGCAGGTGGCGCTCTAATTATAATGAAATATTCGTATTTAGATGTGTTCAGGCCTGGATTCTTATCGAACATGTGAAGTCTTGGGCAGATCGGACATTGTATGGCTGAGTTACAACAACTTTTATTCCCATGGCGAGACATCGAAATTTGTGATGCCGCCATGGACACGCCCTTTAACGAAAACTCTACATCTTCGCAATTTAACATCACAAAGGCCTTTAGGTTAGACTGACCTAAATATTATGTTTATGTCATTAAATCTCTAGGAGGAGTTAGTTACAGAGTAAAACATGTCACTTCCTGTTGCCAGCAGGTGGCGCTATGACTATAACTGAATATGGTCACTTAGATCTCTTCATATCAGGAGTCTTATCAAACATGTGAAGTTTGGTGTAGATCGGACATAGCATGCCTGAGATATAACAACTTCCTGTTTCATGGCGAAACATCAAAATTTGACAGGACGCCACGGACACGCCCTCCGGTGAAAACTCTAGATCTTCGCAATTTAACGTCACAAAGGGCTTTAGATTACAATGACCAATTTTGGTGTAAATCTGAATAAATCTCTGGGAGGAGTTCGTTAAAGTATGGCACCTGAAAATGGCAAAAATGACACAAAATATGACGAGAAAATTCAAAATAACCGACTTCCTGTTTGGTTTCTGATATTGTACCAAGATACTTTTTTGTAGGTATTGTTATGTTACATGAGTGTACCAATTTTCGTACATGTACGTGAAACGTAGCTCGAGGCACCTTCCGCTGAATGTTTATAGGTGGCGCTGTCGAGCCATTTTTCCACACCTACTTCTGAAACCCATATCAGATGTAAATTTTCACCAGTTCTGATGCGTTTGCAAAATTTCCTGACTTTTCGAGCATGTTTAGGCCCTCTAAAATGCGATTAAGTTTGGAGAAGAAGAAGAAGAAGAAGAATAAACGGAGCAGATTCAATAGGGTCCTCGCACCATCGGTTATCGGTCCCTAATAATAAACGGAGCAGATTCAATAGGGTCCTCGCACCATCGGTGCTCGGTCCCTAATTAAAGCTGCAAGCAGCGATGGAAGGGACCTCGCCCGGCTCACCGCCGACCGGTGGCTTCAGAAAGACAGGGAACAGTGAACAATATGCATTTAAAAAAGTAAATATAGAGGAATATGTCAAAGTCATTTATATGTACCAAACCTGCTGCCAGCTGGTGGCGCAGATTGAATATTGCATGTTGAATTTGGTTTAAAACAAGTAATTTCCTGTAGCCAGCAGGTGGCGCTATGTCTATAACTAAACATTGGCATGATGTCTTCAGGCCATGGCTCTTATAAAACCGGTGAAGTTTGGGGCAGATTGGACATTGCAAGCTTAAGTTAGTGTAAAACAAGAAATTTCCTGTTGCCAGCAGGTGGCGCTATATATTTAACTGAACATTGGCATGTAGATGTCTTCATCCAGTACTTTTAAAAAACATATGAAGTTTGGTGCAGATTGGACATTGCATGTTTAAGTTAGTGTAAAACAAGTAATTTCCTGTTGCCAGCAGGTGGCGCTCTGATTATGATGAAATATTATGATTTAGATATGTTCAGGCCTGGATTCTTATCGAACGTGTGAAGTCTGGGGCAGATCGGACATTGTATGGCTGAGTTACAACAACTTTTATTCCCATGGCGAGACATCGAAATCTGTGATGCCGCCATGGACACGCCCTTTAACGAAAACTCTAGATCTTCGCAATTTAACATCACAAAGGCCTTTAGGTTAGACTGACCTAAATATTATGTTTATGTCATTAAATCTCTAGGAGGAGTTAGTTACAGAGTAAAACATGTCACTTCCTGTTGCCAGCAGGTGGCGCTACGACTATAACTGAATATGGTCACTTAGATCTCTTCAGGTCAGGATTCTTATCAAACGTGTGAAGTTTGGTGTAGATCGGACATAGCATGCCTGAGATATAACAACTTCCTGTTTCATGGCGAAACATCAAAATTTGACAGGACGCCACGGACACGCCCTCCGATGAAAACTCTAGATCTTCGCAATTTATCGTCACAAAGGGCTTTAGATTACACTGACCAATTTTGGTGTTCATCTGAATAAATCTCTGGGAGGAGTTCGTTAAAGTATGTCACCTGAAAATGGCAAAAATGATAAAAAATATGACGAGAAAATTCAAAATAGCAGACTTCCTGTTTGGTTTCTGATTTCGTACCTAGAGACTTTTTTGTAGGTATTGTTAAGTTACATGAGTGTACCGATTTTCGTACATATACGTGAAAGGTAGCTCGAGGCGCACTCCGCTGAATATTTATAGGTGGCGCTGTTGAGCCATTTTGTCACACCTACTTCTGAAACCCATATAAGATGTACATTTTCACCAGTTCTGATGCGTTTGCAAAGTTTCCTGAATTTTCGAGCATGTTTAGGCCCTCTAAAATGCGATTAAGTTTGGAGAAGAAGAAGAAGAAGAAGAAGAAGAAGAAGAAGAAGAAGAATTAAAGCTGCAAGCAGCGATGGAAGGGACCTCGCCCGGCTCACCGCCAACCGGTGGCTTCAGAAAGACAGGGAACAGTGAGCAATATGCATTTAAAAAGGTAAATATAGAGGAACGTGTCATAGTCATTTATATGTGTCAAACCTGCTGCCAGCTGGTGGCGCTATGTCCATAACTGAACATTAACATGTAGATGTCTTCAGTCTAGCACTTTTATCAAACATATGAAGTTTGGTGCAGATTGAACATAGTATGTTTGAGTTAGTGTAAAGCCTGACACATCCTGTTGTCAACAGGTGGCGCTATGATTACATCTGAATATAGGCCTTTAGACGTCTTCAGGCCAGGAATCTTACCAAATATGTGAAGTTTGGTGCAGATTGGACAATGCATGTTTAAGTTGGTGTAAAACAAGTAATTTCCTGTAGCCACCAGGTGGCGCTATGTCTATAACTAAACATTGGCATGTAGATGTCTTCAGACCAATACATTTATCAAACATATGAAGTTTGGTGCAGATTGAACATAGTATGTTTGAGTTAGTGTAAAGCATGATATATCCTGTTGTCAGCAGGTGGCGCTATGATTATATCTGAATTTTGGCCTTTAGATATCTTCAGGTCAGGGCTCTTACCAAATACGTGAATTTTGGTGCAGATTGGACATTGAATGCTTAAGTTAGCTTAAAAGAAGTAATTTGCTGTTGCCAGCAGGTGGCGCTATATCTTTAACTGAACATTGGCATTTAGATATCTTCAGACCAATATTTTTATCAAAAGTGTGAAGTTTGGTGCAGATTGGACTGAAGATAGTGTAAAAGAAGTCATTTCCTGTTGCCAGCAGGTGGCGCTCTAATTATAATGAAATATTCGTATTTAGATGTGTTCAGGCCTGGATTCTTATCGAACGTGTGAAGTCTTGGGCAGATCGGACATTGTATGGCTGAGTTACAACAACTTTTATTCCCATGGCGAGACATCGAAATCTGTGATGCCGCCATGGACACGCCCTTTAACGAAAACTCTAGATCTTCGCAATTTAACATCACAAAGGCCTTTAGGTTAGACTGACCTAAATATTATGTTTATGTCATTAAATCTCTAGGAGGAGTTAGTTACAGAGTAAAACATGTCACTTCCTGTTGCCAGCAGGTGGCGCTACGACTATAACTGAATATGGTCACTTAGATCTCTTCAGGTCAGGATTCTTATCAAACGAGTGAAGTTTGGTGGAGATCGGACATAGCATGCCTGAGATATAACAACTTCCTGTTTCATGGCGAAACATCAAAATTTGACAGGACGCCACGGACACGCCCTCCGATGAAAACTCTAGATCTTCGCAATTTATCGTCACAAAGGGCTTTAGATTACACTGACCAATTTTGGTGTTCATCTGAATAAATCTCTGGGAGGAGTTCGTTAAAGTATGTCACCTGAAAATGGCAAAAATGATAAAAAATATGACGAGAAAATTCAAAATAGCCGACTTCCTGTTTGGTTTCTGATTTCGTACCTAGAGACTTTTTTGTAGGTATTGTTAAGTTACATGAGTGTACCGATTTTCGTACATATACGTGAAAGGTAGCTCGAGGCGCACTCCGCTGAATATTTATAGGTGGCGCTGTTGAGCCATTTTGTCACACCTACTTCTGAAACCCATATAAGATGTACATTTTCACCAGTTCTGATGCGTTTGCAAAGTTTCCTGAATTTTCGAGCATGTTTAGGCCCTCTAAAATGCGATTAAGTTTGGAGAAGAAGAAGAAGAAGAAGAAGAAGAAGAAGAAGAAGAAGAAGAAGAAGAAGAAGAATTAAAACTGCAAGCAGCGATGGAAGGGACCTCGCCCGGCTCACCGCCGACCGGTGGCTTCAGAAAGACAGGGAACAGTGAGCAATATGCATTTAAAAAGGTAAATATAGAGGAACGTGTCATAGTAATTTATATGTGTCAAACCTGCTGCCAGCTGGTGGCGCTATGTCCATAACTGAACATTAACATGTAGATGTCTTCAGTCTAGCACTTTTATCAAACATATGAAGTTTGGTGCAGATTGAACATAGTATGTTTGAGTTAGTGTAAAGCCTGACACATCCTGTTGTCAACAGGTGGCGCTATGATTACATCTGAATATTGGCCTTTAGACGTCTTCAGGCCAGGAATCTTACCAAATATGTGAAGTTTGGTGCAGATTGGACAATGCATGTTTAAGTTGGTGTAAAACAAGTAATTTCCTGTAGCCACCAGGTGGCGCTATGTCTATAACTAAACATTGGCATGTAGATGTCTTCAGACCAATACATTTATCAAACATATGAAGTTTGGTGCAGATTGAATATAGTATGTTTGAGTTAGTGTAAAGCATGATATATCCTGTTGTCAGCAGGTGGCGCTATGATTATATCTGAATTTTGGCCTTTAGATATCTTCAGGTCAGGGCTCTTACCAAATACGTGAATTTTGGTGCAGATTGGACATTGAATGCTTAAGTTAGCTTAAAAGAAGTAATTTGCTGTTGCAAGCAGGTGGCGCTATATCTTTAACTGAACATTGGCATTTAGATATCTTCAGACCAATATTTTTATCAAAAGTGTGAAGTTTGGTGCAGATTGGACATTGCATGCTTAAGATAGTGTAAAAGAAGTCATGTTGCCTGTTTCCTGTTGCCTGTTTCCTTAAGATAGTGTAAAAGAAGTCATGTTGCCTGTTTCCTGTTGCCAGCAGGTGGCGCTCTAATTATAATGAAATATTCGTATTTAGATGTGTTCAGGCCTGGATTCTTATCGAACGTGTGAAGTCTTGGGCAGATCGGACATTGTATGGCTGAGTTACAACAACTTTTATTCCCATGGCGAGACATCGAAATTTGTGATGCCGCCATGGACACGCCCTTTAACGAAAACTCTAGATCTTCGCAATTTAACATCACAAAGGCCTTTAGGTTAGACTGACCTAAATATTATGTTTATGTCATTAAATCTCTAGGAGGAGTTAGTTACAGAGTAAAACATGTCACTTCCTGTTGCCAGCAGGTGGCGCTATGACTATAACTGAATATGGTCACTTAGATCTCTTCGGGTCAGGAGTCTTATCAAACATGTGAAGTTTGGTGTAGATCGGACATAGCATGCCTGAGATATAACAACTTCCTGTTTCATGGCGAAACATCAAAATTTGTTAAAAGTATAAAAAGTATACTTTTATAAAAATATAAAAAGAATAAGAATAAGAGTAATAAACGGAGCAGATTCAATAGGGTCCTCGCACCATCGGTGCTCGGTCCCTAATTAAAGCTGCAAGCAGCGATGGAAGGGACCTCGCACCCAGCACCGACAACCGGTGGCTTCAGAAAGACAGGGAACGGTGAGCAATATGAATTTTAAAAGGTAAATATAGAGGAATGTGTCATAGTCATTTATATGTGTCAAACCTGCTGCCATCTGGTGGCGCTATGTCCATAACTGAACATTAACATGTAGATGTCTTCAGTCTAGCACTTTTATCAAACATATGAAGTTTGGTGCAGATTGAACATAGTATGTTTGAGTTAGTGTAAATCCTGACACATCCTGTTGTCAACAGGTGGCGCTATGATTACATCTGAATATTGGCCTTTAGATGTCTTCATGCCAGGAATCTTACCAAATATGTGAAGTTTGGTGCAGATTGGATGATGCATGTTTAAGTTGGTGTAAAACAAGTAATTTCCTGTAGCCACCAGGTGGCGCTATGTCTTTAACTAAACATTGACATGTAGATGTCTTCAGACCAATGCTTTTATCAAACATATGAAGTTTGGTGCAGATTGGACATAGCATGCCTGAGATATAACAACTTCCTGTTTCATGGCGAAACATCAAAATTTGACAGGACGCCACGGACACGCCCTCCGATGAAAACTCTAGATCTTCGCAATTTATCGTCACAAAGGGCTTTAGATTACACTGACCAATTTTGGTGTTCATCTGAATAAATCTCTGGGAGGAGTTCGTTAAAGTATGTCACCTGAAAATGGCAAAAATGATAAAAAATATGACGAGAAAATTCAAAATAGCCGACTTCCTGTTTGGTTTCTGATTTCGTACCTAGAGACTTTTTTGTAGGTATTGTTAAGTTACATGAGTGTACCGATTTTCGTACATATACGTGAAAGGTAGCTCGAGGCGCACTCCGCTGAATATTTATAGGTGGCGCTGTTGAGCCATTTTGTCACACCTACTTCTGAAACCCATATAAGATGTACATTTTCACCAGTTCTGATGCGTTTGCAAAGTTTCCTGAATTTTCGAGCATGTTTAGGCCCTCTAAAATGCGATTAAGTTTGGAGAAGAAGAAGAAGAAGAAGAAGAAGAAGAAGAAGAAGAAGAAGAAGAAGAAGAATTAAAACTGCAAGCAGCGATGGAAGGGACCTCGCACCCAGCACCGCCAACCGGTGGCTTCAGAAAGACAGGGAATGGTGAGCAATATGCATTTAAAAAGGTAAATATAGAGGAACGTGTCATAGTCATTTATATGTGTCAAACCTGCTGCCAGCTCGTGGCGCTATGTCCACAACTGAACATTAACATGAAGATGTCTTCAGTCTAGCACTTTTATCAAACATATGAAGTTTGGTGCAGATTGAACATAGTATGTTTGAGTTAGTGTAAAGCCTGACACATCCTGTTGTCAACAGGTGGCGCTATGATTACATCTGAATATTGGCTTTTAGATGTCTTCAGGCCAGGAATCTTACCAAATATGTGAAGTTTGGTGCAGATTGGACAATGCATGTTTAAGTTGGTGTAAAACAAGTAATTTCCTGTAGCCACCAGGTGGCGCTATGTCTTTAACTAAACATTGACATGTAGATGTCTTCAGACCAATGCTTTTATCAAACATATGAAGTTTGGTGCAGATTGAACATGGTATGTTTGAGTTAGTGTAAAGCATGATATATCCTGTTGTCAGCAGGTGGCGCTATGTTTATATCTGATTTTTGGCCTTTAGGTGTTTTCAGGCCAGGACTCTTACCAAATATGTGAAGTTTGGTGCAGATTGGACATTGCATGTTTAAGATAGTGTAAAAGAAGTCATTTCCTGTTGCCAGCAGGTGGCGCTCTAATTATAATGAAATATTCGTATTTAGATGTGTGAAGTCTGGGGCAGATCGGACATTGTATGGCTGAGTTACAACAACTTTTATTCCCATGGCGAGACATCGAAATCTGTGATGCCGCCATGGACACGCCCTTTAACGAAAACTCTAGATCTTCGCAATTTAACATCACAAAGGCCTTTAGGTTAGACTGACCTAAATATTATGTTTATGTCATTAAATCTCTAGGAGGAGTTAGTTACAGAGTAAAACATGTCACTTCCTGTTGCCAGCAGGTGGCGCTACGACTATAACTGAATATGGTCACTTAGATCTCTTCGGGTCAGGAGTCTTATCAAACATGTGAAGTTTGGTGCAGATCGGACATAGCATGTCTGAGATATAACAACTTCCTGTTTCATGGCGAAACATCAAAATTTAACAGGACGCCAAGGACACGCCCTCCGATGAAAACTCTAGATCTTCGCAATTTAACGTCACAAAGGGCTTTAGATTATACGGACCAATTTTGGTGTTCATCTGAATAAATCTCTGGGAGGAATTCGTTAAAGTATGACACCTGAAAATGGCAAAAATGACACAAAATATGACGAGAAAATTCAAAATAGCCGACTTCCTGTTGGGTTTCTGATTTCGTACCTGGAGACTTTTTTGTAGGTATTGTTAAGTTACATAAGTGTACCGATTTTTGTACATGTACGTGAAACGTAGCTCGAGGCGCACTCCGCTGAATATTTATAGGTGGCGCTGTCGAGCCATTTTGCCACACCTACTTCTGAAACCCATATCAGATGTAAATTTTCACCAGTTCTGACGCGTGTGCAAAGTTTCCTGACTTTTCGAGCATGTTTAGGCCCTCTAAAATGCGATTAAGTTTGGAGAAGAATAAGAATAAGAATAAGAATAAGAATAAGAATAAGAATAAGAATAAGAATAAGAATAATAAACGGAGCAGATTCAATAGGGTCCTCGCACCATCGGTGCTCGGTCCCTAATTAAAGCTGCAAGCAGCGATGGAAGGGACCTCGCACCCAGCACCGACAACCGGTGGCTTCAGAAAGACAGGGAACGGTGAGCAATATGAATTTTAAAAGGTAAATATAGAGGAATGTGTCATAGTCATTTATATGTGTCAAACCTGCTGCCATCTGGTGGCGCTATGTCCATAACTGAACATTAACATGTAGATGTCTTCAGTCTAGCACTTTTATCAAACATATGAAGTTTGGTGCAGATTGAACATAGTATGTTTGAGTTAGTGTAAATCCTGACACATCCTGTTGTCAACAGGTGGCGCTATGATTACATCTGAATATTGGCCTTTAGATGTCTTCAGGCCAGGAATCTTACCAAATATGTGAAGTTTGGTGCAGATTGGATGATGCATGTTTAAGTTGGTGTAAAACAAGTAATTTCCTGTAGCCACCAGGTGGCGCTAAGTCTTTAACTAAACATTGACATGTAGATGTCTTCAGACCAATGCTTTTATCAAACATATGAAGTTTGGTGCAGATTGAACATGGTATGTTTGAGTTAGTGTAAAGCATGATATATCCTGTTGTCAGCAGGTGGCGCTATGATTATATCTGAATTTTGGCCTTTAGATGTTTTCAGGCCAGGACTCTTACCAAATATGTGAAGTTTGGTGCAGATTGGACATTGCATGTTTAAGATAGTGTAAAAGATGTCATTTCCTGTTGCCAGCAGGTGGCGCTCTAATTATAATGAAATATTCGTATTTAGATGTGTTCAGGCCTGGATTCTTATCGAACGTGTGAAGTCTGGGGCAGATCGGACATTGTATGGCTGAGTTACAACAACTTTTATTCCCATGGCGAGACATCGAAATTTGTGATGCCGCCATGGACACGCCCTTTAACGAAAACTCTAGATCTTCGCAATTTAACATCACAAAGGCCTTTAGGTTAGACTGACCTAAATATTATGTTGATGTCATTAAATCTGTAGGAGGAGGTAGTTACAGAGTAAAACATGTCACTTCCTGTTGCCAGCAGGTGGCGCTATGACTATAACTGAATATGGTCACTTAGATCTCTTCAGGTCAGGATTCTTATCAAACATGTGAAGTTTTGTGTAGATCGGATATAGCATGCCTGAGATATAACAACTTCCTGTTTCATGGCGAAACATCAAAATTTGACAGGACGCCACGGACACGCCCTCCGATGAAAACTCTAGATCTTCGCAATTTAACGTCACAAAGGGCTTTAGATTACAATGACCAATTTTGGTGTTCATCTGAATGAATCTCTGGGAGGAGTTCGTTAAAGTATGACACCTGAAAATGGCAAAAATGATACAAAATATGACGAGAAAATTCAAAATAGCCGACTTCCTGTTGGGTTTCTGATTTCGTACCAGTAGACTTTTTTGTAGGTATTGTTATGTTACACGAGTGTACCAATTTTCATACATGTACGTGAAACGTAGCTCGAGGCGCACTCCGCTGAATATTTATAGGTGGCGCTGTCGAGCCATTTTGCCACACCTACTCCTGAAACCCATATCAGACGTAAATTTTCACCAGTTCTGATGCGTGTGCAAAGTTTCCTGACTTTTCGAGCATGTTTAAGCCCTCTAAAATGCGATTAAGTTTGGAGAAGAAGAAGAAGAAAAATAATTAAAGCTGCAAACAGCGATGGAAGGGACCTCGCCCGGCTCACCGCCGACCGGTGGCTTCAGAAAGATAGGGAACAGTGAGCAATATGCATTTAAAAAGGTAAATATAGAGGAATATGTCAAAGTCATTTATATGTACCAAACCTGCTGCCAGCTGGTGGCGCAACATCCATAACTGAACATTGGCATGTAGATGTCTTCATCCAGTACTTTTAAAAAACATATGAAGTTTGGTGCAGATTGGACATTGCATGTTTAAGTTAGTGTAAAACAAGAAATTTCCTGTTGCCAGCAAGTGGCGATATATATTTAACTGAACATTGGCATGTAGATGTCTTCATCCAGTACTTTTAAAAAACATATGAAGTTTGGTGCAGATTGGACATTGCATGTTTATGTTAGTGTAAAACAAGTAATTTCCTGTTGCCAGCAGGTGGCGCTATGTCTATAAATAAAAATTGGCACAGAGATGTCTACAGGCCATGGCTCTTATCAAAAGTGTGAAGTTTGGGACAGATCGGACCTTTTATGGCTGAGTAACGACAGCTTCTATTCTCATGGCGAGACTTCGAATTTTGTCACGCCGCCATAGACACGCCCATTAGCGAAAACTCAAGCTCTTTGCAATTCAACATCACAAAGGCCTTTAGATTAGACTGACCTATATATTATGTTGATGTCATTAAATCTCTAGGAGGAGTTAGTTACAGAGTAAAACATATCACTTCCTGTTGCCAGCAGGTGGCGCTATGAATTTATATGAATATTGTCACTTAGATCTTTTCAGGTCAGGAGTCTTGTCAAACATGTGAAGTTTGGTAAAGATTGGACATTGCATGTTTAAGTTAGTGTAAAACAAGTCGTTGCCAGCAGGTGGCGCTCTGATTATAATGGAATATTCGTATTTAGATGTGTTCAGGCCTGGATTCTTATCGAACGTGTGAAGTCTGGGGCAGATCGAACATTGTATGGATGAGTTACAACAACTTTTATTCACTTGGCGAGACATCGAAATCTGTGATGCCGCCAAGGACATGCCCTTCAACGAAAACTCTAGATCTTCGCAATTTAACGTCACAAAGGGCTTTAGATTGCAATTACCAATTCTGGTGTTCATCCGAATAAATCTCTGGGAGGAGTTCATTAAAGTATGACACCTGCAAATGGCAAAAATGTCACTAAATATGATGGGAAAATTCAAAATAACCGACTTCCTGTTGGGTTTCGGATTTCGTTCCAGGAGACTTTTTTGTAGGTATTGTTATGTTACATGAGTGTACCGATTTTCGTACATGTACGTGAAACGTAGCTCGAGGGCTCTCCGCTGAATGAGTATAGGTGGCGCTGTCGAGCCATTTTGCCACACCTACTTCTGAAACCCATATTCAGATGTGTTCGGGCCTGGATTCTTATCGAACATGTGAAGTCTGGGGCAGATCGAACATTGTATGGCTGAGTTACAACAACTTTTATTCCCATGGCGAGACATCGAAATCTGTGATGCCGCCAAGGACACGCCCTTTAACGAAAACTCTAGATCTTCGCAATTTAACATCAAAAAGGCCTTTAGGTTAGACTGACCTAAATATTATGTTGATGTCATTAAATCTGTAGGAGGAGTTAGTTACAGAGTAAAACATGTCACTTCCTGTTGCCAGCAGGTGGCGCTATTACTATAACTGAATATGGTCATGTAGATCTCTTCATATCAGGAGTCTTATCAAACATGTGAAGTTTGGTGCAGATCGGATATAGCATGCCTGAGTTATAACAACTTCCTGTTTCATGGCGAAACATCGAAATTTGACAGGACGCCACGGACACGCCCTCCGATGAAAACTCTAGATCTTCGCAATTTAACGTCACAAAGGGCTTTAGATTGCAATTACCAATTCTGGTGTTCATCCGAATAAATCTCTGGGAGGAGTTCATTAAAGTATGACACCTGCAAATGGCAAAAATGTCACTAAATATGACGGGAAAATTCAAAATAACCGATAAATTCAAGTAACCTGTTGGGTTTCGGATTTCGTTCCAGGAGACTTTTTTTTAGGTATTGTTATGTTACATGAGTGTACCGATTTTCATACATGAACGTGAAACGTAGCCCGAGGGCTCTCCGCTGAATGAGTATAGGTGGCGCTGTCGAGCCATTTTGCCACACCTACTTCTGAAACCCATATAAGACGTAAATTTCCACCAGTTCTGATGCGTGTGCAAAATTTACTGACTTTTCGAGCATGTTTAGGCCCTCAAAAATGCGATTAAGTTTGGAAAAGAATAATAATAAATATAGCTGCAAGCAGCCATGGCGGGCCCAAGCCGAGTGCAAACGCCACCACGGTGGCATCAGGAAAACTGTGGCCAACGGGCACATGCATTACAGTAACCCTCTAGCAGTTTGAATTTAAGGGATACAGCAATGAAAGGGTTAATCCGAGCCATCAGGACACACACACAACAAAATATAAAACTTTGGTAATCCTTTTAATAATGTTTCAGGTATTAGCATTAACTATATTAATTAACA
The DNA here is from genome assembly GCA_027422435.1 of Schizopygopsis pylzovi. Lineage (NCBI taxonomy): Eukaryota > Metazoa > Chordata > Actinopteri > Cypriniformes > Cyprinidae > Schizopygopsis > Schizopygopsis pylzovi. Next base: position 31,650,183 of record CM049818.1, on the reverse strand, counting down.
TGAACAATAATTATACAGCATTTATTAATGTTAGTCTCTATCTATCCTCTCTCTCTCTCTCACACACACACACACACACACACACACACACACACACACACACACACACACACACACACACACACACACACACACACACACACACACACACACACACAAAATAACAATATAGAAAACGTTTCAATAAGGTTTTTAGCTTTTAACATTATACTTTCAATAAGGTTTCAGTTATTAGCATTAACTATATTAATTAACATGAACAATAATTATACAACATTTATTAATATTAGTCACTCTCTCCCCTCTCTCTCTCTCTCACACACACACACACAGAGAACAATATATTCAACTTTTGTAACAAACCGTTTTCAATAAGGTTTTAGCTTTTAACATTACATAAGTTAAAATGAACAATAGTTTTTATAGCATTTATTAATCTTAGTTAATATTATGTTCAAAATTGACTACTACATTATAAATAAAAATGTGTTAATGTACATTTGTTACTGTACCATGACCTAAAATAAAAAATACTTACACAAATACAGTAAAAATATGCTGTTAGTACTTAGTCTGTTAGTTTTGAATTAACTACTGTTTAAAACAATATTATTGAACTATAGTTACAGCAGCGGTTCTCAATTCCAGCAAATTCAGCAATTCTAGCAAAATCGCTAGCACGTCGTCCCGGGGCTATTGTGTTTACCAGTCGGGCTACCAATATGTATCACTGTCCTGCCCGATGGGCTACCTTAAATACAGGGCTCCCGCAGGTCCTTATAAACTCCTCAATTTAGTTGTATCAAATTTAAGGCCGTAAAATGTTGTAAATACGTTAAATGGTTTAAGAAAAGTCTTCATTTATAATTTCAAGAGGTCTTTCAGTTTCAATCGTGAAAGGGCTGATTAAACTTCAAAAGGTAATGATGTCATTGAATAAATATGAGCGCTGCACGTTTTAAAGTCAAAACGCAGCGCGGATGTTTATGTATCTCTGAAGGGAACCGACTGTCCTCAGAAATGTGTCGTTGGCATTTTCATTTCATCTTGCCTATAATGCCTGATAAAACAGCGCTTATGAGCGAGGACGGTGCTGCTTTTGTGTACAGCTGTTACCGGGGAATACACTATATTAAGCCGCTCCTGAAGCACCACCTCGTGCCAGAGAATCAATATGAATGAAAAAAGTTAATGTGCCTACTAAAAATCTAAACAATTAAGACCCTAATATTTATACATTTTAAATTAATATAATTTATGTTGAAAAAAATATTTCCTTTCCTACCTATTTGTAGTCTGCATTTTCGTTGGTTTATAGTTTTGATTGCACTTACTGGTAATTATAATCATTTGCGCCTCCATTGCTCCTTGGGCAAGGTGTTAGTTTCGTCTCTATTAGCACTCTGTTAGACAATTGGCTGGGCTAATCAGAAGCCGTTCACAGATAGCGGAAGCGTCTGCGCAAGCGTTCAGCATCCTCGTGTGAAGACAGACGAGTGTAAAGACAATCGACTTTTTCCTGCGCGACTTTACCCGAGCAACGACACCGAGCAACACACTTAAGTATCATTTCTATCTTCCCTCACACACTCTTCTTTGCTATCTTCTATCATGTGTTTCAAAACCATTCCGGTTGTCTCTCGACCACGCTCTAACATCACACGCAGACGGCAAAGTAATCCTGCTAACCTGCGCCCCATCTCTACATCTTCTACTACACATCTTTCTTTCTCTATGGCTCTCTGGAATTGTCAGTCAGCTGTCAACAAAGCAGACTTAATTTCCGCTTTTTCTTTACAATCCACTCTCAGCATCTTGGGCTTGACTGAGACCTGGATTCGTCCAGAAGACTCAGCAACCCCAGCTGCCCTCTCTAACAATTTCTCTTTCTCTCACACCCCACGTCAGGTTGGCCGGGTTGGAGGCACTGGTCTGCTCATTTCAAATAATTGGAAATACTCAACCCACTCGCCCCTATGCAATTACAACTCATTTGAATCTCATGCGATTACTGTCATGGCTCCTATAAAACTCCAGATTGTGGTAATCTACCATCCCCCTAGCCAAATTCTAGCCCCCTTCCTAGAGGAGCTGGATGTGTTGCTGTCCTCTTTCATGGAGGATGGAACTCCACTCTTAGTTTTTGGCGATTTCAACATTCATCTAAAAAAGCCTTATGCTACAGACTTTCATTCGCTCCTAGCTTCATTTGATCTCAAACGCCTTACCACTACTAGCACTCACAAATCAGGCAACCAACTTGATTTAATTTACACACGCGATTGTACTGCAGATAACATTCTGGTACAACCACTACATATCTCTGACCATTTCTTCATTAAATTCACATTACACTTTGCTACCCGGGTGCCACCAACCCCCTTACCGGTTACTTTTAGACGAAACCTACGCTCCCTTTCTCCCTCACATCTTTCCTCTGTAGTATCCTCCTCTCTTCCCTCACCTACCCATTTCTCATCTCTGGATGTGAATGCTGCTACTGATACTTTATGCTCTACTTTAACCACTTGTCTAGATGACATTTGTCCTCTCTCCTCCAGGCCAGCACGAACTGCCCCTTCTAACCCCTGGTTATCTGATGTTCTTCGTGAACATCGGACCAGACTCCGAGCGGCAGAGAGAAAATGGCGAAAATCAAACGAGCCATCGGACCTGAGTATGTATCAATCGTTTCTTTCATCTTTCTCTGCTGAAGTCCACACTGCCAAATCGTCACATTTTCATAACAAGATCAACAATGCTCCAGATATGCGTAATCTCTTTAGAACATTTAATTCTCTCCTCTGTCCCCCTCCACCACCTCCCACCACGTCTATAACAGCTGATGACTTTGCAACTTTTTTTACAAACAAAACTAAAACAATCAGTTGTCAGTTTTCACCTCCACTCATACAGGACCCCCAACCAACTAGATCCAATGCTCAAACTCCCATCTTCTCCTTCTGTCCCCTCACTGAGGCGGAAGTATCCAAACTTCTCCTCTCCAGCCATCCTACAACATGTCCTCTAGACCCAATCCCAGGTCTCATTGTTTCTTTCACAGAACAACAAACTGGACGCTAAACAGTCAGGTTTCAGGAGTGGCCATTCAACTGAGACTGCGCTACTATCGGTCACTGAAGCCCTGCGAATTGCAAAAGCCGATTCCAAATCATCAGTCCTCATTCTGCTGGATCTGTCTGCCGCTTTTGACACTGTCAATCATCAGATCCTCCTGTCCACCCTCTCATCACTGGATATCACTGGGATTCCACTTCGCTGGTTTGAATCCTATCTCACTGGTCGGTCTTTCAGGGTGGCCTGGGGCGGGGAGGTATCCAAAGCAAATCAATTGGTCACTGGGGTTCCCCAGGGCTCGGTTCTTGGACCCCTGCTCTTCTCCACATACACTACATCACTGGCTCCCATCATACAGGCACATGGCTTCTCCTACCATTTCTATGCTGATGACACACAGCTCTATCTCTCATTTCGACCAGATGATCCAACGGTAGCTGCACGGATCTCAGGCTGCCTGGCGGACATCTCGGCATGGATGAAAGAACACCATCTACAGCTCAACCTGGCAAAGACTGAGCTTCTTGTCTTCCCTGCAACTCCAACTCTACAACATGATTTCACGATTCAGTTAGGTTCATCAACAATTACCCCATCAGCTTCGGTCAGAAATCTTGGTGTAATCTTCGATGACCAGCTGACCTTCAAAGAGCACATTGCAAAGACTGCTCGATCTTGCAGGTTTGCACTACACAACATCAGAAAGATCAGGCCCTTTCTGACAGAGCATGCTGCACAACTTCTTGTCCAGGCCCTTGTCATTTCTAGACTGGACTACTGCAATGCTCTTCTGGCTGGACTTCCATCAAACACAATCAAACCTCTACAAATGATTCAGAATGCAGCGGCACGACTGGTCTTCAACGAGCCCAAAAGAGCCCATGTTACACCTCTCTTTGTCTCCTTGCACTGGCTACCAGTTGCAGCTCGCATCCAGTTCAAGACACTGATGCTTGCATATAGAACAACCACAGGCTCAGCACCCACCTACTTCCACTCACTATTACGAATTTACATCCCCTCCAGAAGTCTGAGATCTGCTAGTGAGCGACGCCTTGTGGTACCATCACAGAGAGGCTCAAAATCACTCTCCAGAACATTCTCTTTCACCGTTCCTGGCCGGTGGAATGATCTTCCCACCCCCATCCGGAATGCTGGATCCCTGTCAATCTTCAAGCAACAACTGAAAACTCATCTCTTTCAACTCTACTTGACTACATAAAAAATAAATAAATAAAAAAAAACCTTTGAACTTTCACTTTTTCAAAATCTTCATCTTTCTCTTTATCTTTCTCTCCTTCCCTTGCTAGCATGTACTTATTTGAACAATGCCTGAGACTTGGTGTTATTGGCACTTCCTCTGTATGTTTGCCTCTTTAAGATTAATCGCTTTATGTACTCCCAATTGTAAGTCGCTTTGGATAAAAGCGTCTGCTAAATGACTAATTGTAAATGTAAATGTAATGAAGTTTGAAGCAAATTGGGTAAAAGTAAGATGGTGAATTCAAAGCATTTTGAAAATCACACACTTCCTGCTGCCAGTTGGTGGCGCTATAACTTTGCCTCATAATTGTCACATCGATGCGATCGGCTTCATACACCGAACAAACCACTGAAGTGTGATCAAAATCAGACAATGTATGTGGACTTTATTAGACACTTCCTGTCTCTCAATTCTCGCCATAAATTCATCGCCTCGCCACGGGCAAACCGTTCAAGGTATCAAAAATCCCTCCGCAATTTAGCATCCACAATGTCTTGAGATCACGTTCACCGAGTTTGGTGCTCGTGTGTTGAAAATCCTGGGAGGAGTATTTCAAATTCCAGAGCATGTGCTTTTTAAACAGCCCTGAATAGCCGACTTCCTGTTGGGCTGAGCCCATGACATGCAGCGCAAAAGTTGTTCAGCTCGATAAGATCTATATGTTTACCGAGTTTCATATAAATACGTGCAAGTATGTGTGAGCTACACATCAAGTTTTCTGATGGTGTTCCAGGGGGCGCCGTAGAGCCTCTGTGCCACGCCCGGGTCCCAGCCTCAGCGGCATCCTAACTGCCGCGGGTTCCAATGTGTGTGCAAATTTTCAAGAGTTTTTGACCATGTTAAGCCCCCCAAAAATGATAGTCGATAAAAAAAAAATAAAAAAAAAGAATCCTAAGGAAAACAATATGGCCCTGCGCCTTTCTGGCTTGGGCCCTAACAATAGGGCCCTGCGCCTTTCTGGCTTGGGCCCTAATAATAAACGGAGCAGATTCAATAGGGTCCTCGCACCATCGGTGCTCGGTCCCTAATAAACAACACAGATACAATAGGGTCCTCGCACCATCGGTGCTCGGTCCCTAATAATAATAAACAACACAGATACAATAGGGTCCTCGCACCATCGGTGCTCGGTCCCTAATAAACAACACAGATACAATAGGGTCCTCGCACCATCGGTGCTCGGTCCCTAATAAACAACACAGATACAATAGGGTCCTTGCACCATCGGTGCTCGGTCCCTAATAAACAAAGCAGATTCAATAGGGTCCTCGCACCATCGGTGCTCGGTCCCTAATAATAATAAACAACACAGATACAATAGGGTCCTCGCACCATCGGTGCTCGGTCCCTAATAAATATAGCTGCAAGCAGCGATGGCGGGCCCAAGCCGATGCAAACGCCACACCGGTGGCATCAGGAAAGCGGTGCCCAGCTGGCACATGCATTTACAGTAACCCTCTAGCAGTCTGGTTTTAAGGGACACGGCAATTAAAGGGTTAAACCAAACCATCAAAACTGATAAGGCTTAAGGCATTTTTTTGAGCTGTAATGCAAAAAAACACCAACAAAAACCAGAAATTACTGATTATTTTTTTCTGGTGATTAAAGATATGTTTAAAAGTCTCTCTCTCTCAGTCTCTCTCTCTCAGTCTCTCTTTCAGTCTCTCTCACACATGCATTTACAGTAACCCTATGGCAGTCTGGTTTTAAGGCATACAGCAATTAAAGGGTTAATCCAAACCATCAAGTCTGCGCAATACATACACACACAGAACAACATAAAACTTTAGTAACACTTTCGAAAAGGTTTCAGTTATTAACATTAACTATATTAATTAACATGAACAATACTGATGAAGCATCTAATAATGCATGACTATTTTTACTAACATTAAAACAAATAATAAATGCTGTAAAAATATATTGTTCATTGTTAGTTAATGCATTAACTAATGTCAACCTAAGATAATTTATTGTAAATTTTTGCCAACTCATTTTCTGATCTTTAACCATTTAAAAATATATATTTGAATCTATAAGCACTTGTGAAATAATTATATAAAATATATTACCAGTAAAATACATAATAGCCTATTTCATGTATTTATTTCTTATTCTAATTAATTGAACTGAGCAGTAAAGGGTCAGGTTTCAAATATGCCTTATCCTATCAGTGAGAGGGAAGTATTATATCTGTAACGAATGACTGGTCAGAGGCGAGAGTAGATCCACTTGCAGCTTTATTAATACGAAGAGGAGGTCAAACAGGCAAATATCAAGCAGTAGTATCGAGGACAATGTAGACAAGGCAGGGTCGTAATCAGAGGCAGAGCAATGGGTCAGGGCAGGTGGCAGACAGAGAGGATCACCAGTAAGCAGGCGGGGTCAGAGAGGCAGGCAGCAAATGATCAGGAGAGAGAGTCAACAGTCCAGGTAGTACACAGATAGACAAACTAGGGAAAACGCTCGGAAATGTTAGCCAGGGCAAAACAAGACTTCGCAGTGAGTGCATGTGAGAGTGCTGCTTAAATGTGTGTGAGTGAATGAATGAGGTGCAGGTGAGGTGAGACAATCAAGACTAATGAGTGAATGGTGACAGCTGTGTGATGGGTGTAATGGTGGACGGGAATGTGTGAGTGCAGTGCATGATGGGAGATGTAGTCCATGGGTGATGTGCAGTTTGAGTGAGTGGCAACCAGATTCATGACAGAGCCCCCCCCCCTAAGAGCGGCTTCCAGACGCTTTACACAAAGCAAAATCCAGGAGGGCGGTGGAACCGGGGGAGGGGACGGAGGGCCAGGTCCATGTGGGGCCAGTGAGACAGGAGCCCACCAGGGCAGGGCGGACGAGACAGCAGGGACGTGAAGGGACACTGGGTAGGCCGCTGTGACGTGAGGTGACTCTGGCAGGTCAGCGGAGGCGTGAGGTGACTCTGGCAGGTCAGCGGAGGCGTGAGGTTTACTCTGGCAGGTCGGCGGAGGCGTGAGGTGACTCTGGCAGGTCGGCGGAGGCGTGGGGTGACTCTGGCAGGTCGGCGGAGGCGTGAGGTGACTCTGGCAGGTCGGCGGAGGCGTGAGGTGACTCTGGCAGGTCGGCGGAGGCGTGAGGTGACTCTGGCAGGTCGGCGGAGGCGTGAGGTGACTCCGGCAGGTCGGCGGAGACGTGAGGTGACTCCGGCAGGCCGGCGGAGACGTGAGGTGACTCCGGCAGGTCGGCGGAGGCGTGATGTGACCCCGGCAGGTCGGCGGAGACGTGAGGTGACCCCGGCAGGTCGGCGGAGACGTGAGGTGACCCCGGCAGGTCGGCGGAGACGTGAGGTGACTCCGGCAGGTCGGCGGAGACGTGAGGTGACTCCGGCAGGTCGGCGGAGACGTGAGGTGACTCCGGCAGGCCGGCGGAGACGTGAAGTGACTCCGGCAGATCGGCGGAGACGTGAGATGACTCCGGCAGGTCGGCGGAGACGTGAGGTGACTCCGGCAGGTCGGCGGAGACGTGAGGTGACTCCGGCAGGTCGGCGGAGACGTGAGGTGACTCCGGCAGGCCGGCGGAGACGTGAGGTGACTCCGGCAGGCCGGCGGAGACGTGAGGTGAATCCGGCAGATCGGCGGAGACGTGAGGTGACTCCGGCAGATCGGCGGAGACGTGGAATGACTCCGGCAGATCGGCGGAGACGTGGAGTGACTCTGGCAGATCGGCGGAGACGTGGAGTGACTCTGGCAGATCGGCGGAGACGTGGAGTGACTCTGGCAGATCGGCGGAGACGTGGAGGGACTCTGGTAGGTCAGGCGCCCACGAGGGCGGAGCGGACGAGACAGGCGCCCTCCAGGGCGGAGCAGACGAGACTGGCGCCCACCAGGGCGGAGCAGACGAGACAGACACCCACCAGGGCGGAGGAGGCGAGACAGACGCCCACCGGGGCGGAGCAGACGAGACAGGCGCCCACCGGGGCGGAGCAGACGATACAGGCGCCCACCAGGGCGGAGCAGACGAGACAGGCGCCCACCAGGGCGGAGCAGACGAGACAGGCGCCCACCAGGGCGGAGCAGACGAGACAGGCGCCCACCGGGGCGGAGCAGACGAGACCGGCGCCCACCGGGGCGGAGCAGATGAGACAGGCGCCCTCCAGGGCGGAGCAGAAATCCCTGGCCGAGACTGGGACCTAGAGGAAACGGAGACACAAGAGGCAGAGAGAGCATATTTGGTTTCAGGGACCGAGGCAGGGAGTTTAAGCGGCCCTGGTAGATCCGGGGCCTCGGGCAGCCATGATGGATCAGGGGACCTCATGGGCCATGGCGGGTCCGGGGTCTCTGTGAGCATTGGCGGGTAGCTCCCCCCCACAAAGGGGAAATCTACTCTGGAGGCGCGAACGTCAGGGGGTATTCTGGACGTGCTGAGTCTCGGGGGCGCTCGGGAGGCGCTGAACTGGAAGGAACCAATGGAGACGAAGGTGAGCCGAACGGGGCCAGCAGGGACTCTGGGGAGCCGGACAAAACCAGCAGGGGCTCTGGGGAGCCTGACGGAACCAGAAGGGGACCCGGAGTGCCGGACTCTGTGAGCTCTTGGATCGGAGCGGCCTCTGGAGCGAACCCTGTGAGCTCCTGGATCGGAGCGGCCTCTGGAGCGAACCCTGTGAGCTCCTGGATCGGAGCGGCCTCTGGAGCGAACCCTGTGAGCTCCTGGATCGGAGCGACCTCTGGAGCGAACCCTGTGAGCTCCTGGATCGGAGCGGCCTCTGGAGCGAACCCTGTGAGCTCCTGGATCGGAGCGGCCTCTGGAGCGAACCCTGTGAGCTCCTGGATCGGAGCGGCCTCTGGAGCGAACCCTGTGAGCTCCTGGATCGGAGCGGCCTCTGGAGCGAACCCTGTGAGCTCCTGGATCGGAGCGGCCTCTGGAGCGAACCCTGTGAGCTCCTGGATCGGAGCGGCCTCTGGAGCGAACCCTGCGAGCTCCTGGGACGGAGCGGCCTCTGGAGCGGACTCTGCGAGCTCCTGGGACGGAGCGGCCTCTGGAGCGGACTCTGCGAGCTCCTGGGACGGAGCGGCCTCTGGAGCGGACTCTGCAAGCTCCTGGGACGGAGCGGGCTTGGGGATCCTAGCTGCTCGCACCGACACCAGTGGTAGGTCCAACACACTAGTAATCAGTCCTGGCCAAAGAGGTGCATCCGTGGGCGTGGTAGCCATCCTGGCCGGGAACTCCAGCTTGGCAGGCCTGGTGAGAGCAGATTCTGGCTTGGCAGGACTGTCATGAGGCTCAGGATCGGCGGCCATTTTGTGACAAGATGCAGTGTCGCGATCCTCATCCGCGACACCCACAGTGAATAGTGAGCCAACAGTCAACAAAGCAAACTCCAGAAAACAACTCAGTGATGAGCGCGGACCCTCGCGTCTGAGCTGAGTTTGCAGAGGCTGATTAATGCCATCACAAAAAATGTCAATCAAAATAATGTCCGGTAAGTTTGAATAATGAGCACAGGCTAAAAACTCCCTAATATGGTTCTCCAGTGATCGTGGGCCTTGCTTAAGGGCAAACAATACTCTTGTATCCATACCTGAGAGATGTTGACCTGAAAGGTGCTGGATCCTTGTGTGGCGAAGTCTTCTGTAACGAATGGCTGGTCAGAGGCGAGAGTAGATCCACTTGCAGCTTTATTAATACGAAGAGGAGGTCAAACAGGCAAATATCAAGCAGTAGTATCGAGGGCAATGTAGACAAGGCAGAGTCGTAATCAGAGGCAGAGCAATGGGTCAGGGCAGGTGGCAGACAGAGAGGATCACCAGTAAGCAGGCGGGGTCAGAGAGGCAGGCAGCAAATGATCAGGAGAGAGAGTGAACAGTCCAGGTAGTACACAGATAAACAAACTAGGGAAAACGCTCGGAAATGTTAGCCAGGGCAAAACAAGACTTCGCAGTGAGTGCATGTGAGAGTGCTGCTTAAATGTGTGTGAGTGAATGAGGTGCAGGTGAGGTGAGACAATCAAGACTAATGAGTGAATGGTGACAGCTGTGTGATGGGTGTAATGGTGGACGGGAATGTGTGAGTGCAGTGCATGATGGGAGATGTAGTCCATGGGTGATGTGCAGTTTGAGTGAGTGGCAACCAGATTCATGACAATATCAAACTTAATGATTTTTCTTTTAAAGATAAAAAAATGAATGCTCTATAACTGCTTACTAATAACTCTTTATGTTGGGATAATGCTTTATAAAGGATGAACTGACTATTTAATAAAGCTTACCTAATGACTCATAGCGTGCAGTAATTATTTAGTATTACCAAATTATGTTGTCAGTGCCCTATAAATTACAACAGTTGCCAAAAATGTTATGATCTATAACCATTTAAAATTATCTATAAGCATTTGTGAAACAATAATATACAACTATATTACCAGTAAAATACATAACTTATTTTATGTCTATGTTTCTTATTCTGTTTAACTGAACTGAGCAGTAAAGGGACATACTTATACTATTCCTTATCCTATAAGTGAAACAAGTTAGAACATATAGATGTTGTAATTATTTTTCCTTAAAGATTAAAATAAAAAAACTTTTTTAATTCTCTATTGGCTCTACAATAAGTCTTTACAATAATTATGTAAAAGTATATTGACAGTGCAGAACATTTCAACTGATTAAATCATTGTTTTTAATTCTAATACTGTCACGGTTCATGGGTTCCCGGTCCCATCCTCACCGTGTCTTGTCTGTGTGCGTGTGCGTATGTGTGAGCAGGTGTCTGTGGGTGTGTGTGATTGAGGCTGATTCGCGCCAGCTGAGAGTCATCACCGTTGGGCTATATCTGTTCCTATCACGCTCTCTCCTTTGTCAGATCCTTGCAGTGTTTGTGGTCGACGTTTACGGTCCATTCTGGTTCCGCGATTCCTGAACCCTGCTGCTTCCTGGACTCCGATCGCCGGACCTTGGCTGCCCATTGCTTCCCTGTGCTACCCGCCTCAGCCCTACGGAAAGCTCCGCATCTGCCTACGGAAAGCTCCGCTTCTGCCTACGGAAGCTCCGCCTCTGCCCTAAGGAAAGCTCCGCTTCTGCCTACGGAAGCTCCGCCTCTGCCCTACGGAAAGCTCCGTTTAGTTTCTCGCTGTGTATTACTTCCTGTAATAAACTCTCTTTCCGCAACTGAATCCTCCCGTCTTCATTGTGACAAATACACAGAGAAAGAGATCTTGTAATTCTCCAGGATTAAGGTTATGCTTCCATCTTGTGTTCATCCTTGGTATTACAGTATTAACCTTTTACAACAGTGATAGTTTTTATTTTGTGTTGTTGTCCCTGAGCATGATAAATTAATTTTTTTTAACCATACTTCCTCAGAATGACTTTTTCCCTGCATCGGTGCTCGGTCCCTAATAAACATAGCAGATTCAATAGGGTCCTCGCACCATTGGTGCTCGGTCCCTAATAAAAATAATAATAAACGGAGCAGATTCAATAGGGTCCTCTGCACCATCGGTGCTCGGTCCCTAATAATGATATCAAACATTTATCCTGTGTCTCTTTTTAGCAAACCATGTATTGGAGCTGAATACCATGAAAAAAACAACAACAGGCGACATAAAAACTGTAAAAGTTTTAAAGACTCTTTAAGAGCTGTTTGTGTGCAAAATAGAGCTGCATGATTCTGGATAATTTTATTTATTTTATTTTTCTCAATGGAAGTTGTGGTTCTCTCATGATTTTGAAGAAAAAAATATTAGACAACTAAATAAAAATCACATGTAATTTATGAATTTACCCACTTAATATGTATTTGTTTCATTACTGGATGAATTAGCGTCCTTGAACGAATCTCTTGCAGTGGCGGCTGGCCAATAGAGGGCGCTAGGGCACCGCCCTCCCTGAACCACACACACAAAATAAAAATTATATAAATTATTTAAATGTATATTTGTATGATGTGATATATTAGAAAATATTCTGTGAAAAAAATGTTTTCACCATCACAATATGACCTCTCTGTCTGTCAGCACGTCTCAATTTCAGCTGAGGGGAGATCGAGAAATCGCCCATAGGAGGCGGGTCTTTGTAGAATTTAGTCAAATCCTGATTCAAGATATAAAATATATTCAAGATGTGACATAAAATTTAGCCAATGAGCGTCCTCAAATCTTAACTGAAATGGGCGATTTTTCTGTTGCCCCAAGCTGCCAAAAAAAATCAAGGCTGGTCTTGTGGTCTGTAGTGGCACAATTTTCAATTACGTGACAATGGCGGACTCAGGTGTTATTAATTCCGGACACGAACCTAACTCTGTACAATCTCTACTCCAATGTCCGTTTGAGAGGAGAACTCTGGCAGAAAAACTGAAGGTAAAGAAGCTGGGTCCAGATCAGCCTGACGGTTTGATTTATTGTGAAGAATTGTTTGTGAAATTGTTTGCTCACAACCCCACCTCAAACATTTTCACCAGCCGCCACTGATCTCTTGTATGATTCAAAGACAAATACATTTTAACAGACACTTTTTGCCACCCACTGGCATAGCAATGTAATCGATAAATCTTCATTAGAAGTATCAAATTACTTTCAAAAGGAGATTTACTCTATTTCAATCGCTACCGTACATATCAGAGTTTATATCTGAACTATAAACATGTATAACAGTGTTTCTGTAAATTGAATGATACTGTGCGGTTGAAAAGACTATGAAGCTGTTTCATTCATATACATGACAGCTGCTCTCTTTAGGTCAGTGGCAGTGCGAATGCAGGTTTAAATGTTTAAATCACACTGACTGATGCGATCGTTTGCTGCACGGCTGTGGTGGAGCCAGGATGTTTTCATAGGGGTGGCCAGGGAGGGGCCAGCAACCAGCCTGGGATGGCACAGAAATCTACATTATTTCAATATAAAAATGTGGTTGACTATAACGTATTAGACCATTTTAGTGCCTAAAACACAGCTGAGTACAATTAATTTCTACTTAATTTTAATTGAGATATTTTTAAATTATTATATCAAGTAATAATGATGAGTGAAAAAGAGTGAATATGACAATTTTGAGAATCGTATTTGTGAATACGAAAAATAGTGCATGTTTTCTAGTATAAGTGCACTTTGCTCACATTTACTTGTGCAATAAATTACAAATTAAAATACATATCAGCTTACGCCTTATTGTGATCTGGAATTGCACAAAAGCCTATATTTTAGTATGCATTTGAGAGACGTTCTGAAATGTAATGCATACATACATACATGCATGCACAGTTTGCAGCTTTAATTGCCTTTTTTGGTAATTTCATGACTTAACTGACGACAGAACTGCGTTGCATGCTGATAGTTTCTTGTGCGCTTATTTATGATGATGCGATCAGGGCGTGCGCCGTGAGTACAGTGACGGCTGACAGGACAGGAACGTTTGTTTTACTGACATATAGCCTAACAGCATCTCATTGCTCTGCCGAAGCTCATTTGGATGGTGTACCTTTTCCGCACTCATTTGACTCGCGCCTGGTGCTGAAGCAAAGCTGCAGTGCACGTCTGAAAAGTCTCGTTGGATGTGGATGCAAAAAAAATACACCGGTTCCGCGACTTAATAAAGACATTTCTTGTCAAGAAAAAGGGGACACAAACTGCAATTATGAGCAGGGTGGCCACGGCCACCACTGGCCACCCGCTGGCTCCGCCACTGCTGCACGGATGAACCAAGCGATCACAACATTGTGATCGCACACCTCAAAGGTTGAGGAATGAAACAGACAAATAATTTTAATTAAGGAATAGAATTACGTTGGTGTTTGAATCATGTTCGCGATCTTTAACGATCTTTAAAATTAATGTCATGTTGGTGGTGACACCTCTCTTGCAGTTCGGTAAAGTTGGCAAGATATTCACAGATTCGACATTTCCGGATCAATAACTCACGAGCAAAACGTTTTTACGGCACAAAAACGCCTCTTTTCATTCGTAGTGATGTAGTAAACAAGCTACAAGCGTGTTTTCCTCAAAACAAGCTTTCCTCCGCTCTGTACAAAATACATTGATCTCAAAGCGCTGGCGTCTGAGAGACAAGTCCTAAGGGACCGTCTGCAAAGTGCGAAACGCGAAAAAAGTTACTAATAAAATACTCAATACCTACGCAGTATCTCATTGTAGTGTCAAAAATTTTGTTCACACGTCACTGCTCTCCTGCTGGTTATACTACAACAGTTATTTGTAAAATTATTGCTTTTACAAATTTTTTATGATTTTTCTATTATGAAAAATAGTTAATAACTATACTGTAACAAATTTTACTTTCACCAAATTCACTTCACACATCACTGATCTAATGCTGGTTATACTACAACATTAATTTTGAAAACAATTGCTTTGGCATATTTTGTATGATTATTTATTATGAAATAAAGCTAATAACCTTACTGTAACACACTGTACTTTCACCAAAATCACTTCACACATCACTGCTCTCCTGCTGGTTATACTACAACACTTATTTTGAAAATAATTGCTTTGGCATATTTTTTATGATTATTTATTATGAAACCAAATTAATAACTTTACTGTAACACACTGTACTTTCACCAAAATCACTTCACACATCACTGCTCTCCTGCTGGTTATACTACAACACTTATCTTAAACAATTGCTTTGGCATATTTTTATGATTATTTATTATGAAATAAAGTTAATAGCTTTACTGTAACACACTGTACTTTCACCAAATTCACTTCACACATCACTGTTCTCCTGCTGGTTATACTACAAGACTTATTTTGAAAATAATTGCTTTTAAACATTTTGTATGAACCTTTATTATGAAAAATATTTATTAACTTCACTGTTATTGGACATAATAGGTAATAACTTTACTGTACCACACTGTAGTCTCACCAAATTCACTTCACACATCACTGATCCTATGCTGGTCATACTACAACATTCATTTTGAAAATTATTTCTTTGGCATATTTTTTATGATTATTTATTATGAAACAAAATTAATAACTTTAACACACTGTACTTTCACAAAAATAATTTCACACATCACTGCTCTCCTGCTGGTTATACTACAACACTTATCTTGAAAACAATTGCTTTGGCATATTTTTTATGATTATTTATTATGAAACCAAATTAATAACTTTACTGTAACACACTGTACTTTCACCAAAATAACTTCACACATCACTGCTCTCCTGTTGGTTATACTACAACACTTATTTTGAAAATAATTGCTTTGGCATATTTTTTATGATTATTTATTACAATTTGTTTTAAATAACTTTAGTGTAACACACAGTACTTTCATCAAATTCACTTCACACATCACTGATCTCCTGCTGGTTATACTACAACACTTATTTTGAAAATAATTGCTTTGGCATATTTTTTATGATTATTTATTTTTAAACTAAATTTATAACTTTACTGTAACACACTGTACTTTCACCAAATTCAGTTCACACATCAGTGCCCTACAGCTGATTTTACTACAACACTTATTTTTGGAAAATTTGTATTCTTTTTCAAGTTAAAACTATTCAGTAACTTCACTGTAACACATTGTACTTTCAGGAAATACTGTTCACACATCACTTCTCTCCTGCTGATTATTTTATAACTAATCATTTAAATGACTAAAAAAATACAAGGACTTCAACGTTATATTAACTCTGTTTAATGAATGTCACTGTTATACACTTTAATACTACTTTTTTAAAACTTTATTTAACACACACATGTAGCCTTGCTGGTTATAGTGCAACCTATGCACTTAGATATTTCTAAAAGAGATCAAAAAGAGATAATACAAAAAAAAAAAAAAAAAAAAAGACAATCACACTGTCCTAGAGCCTCTTGGGGCTTTCGCACAACACACAATACCAAGGGATATCTTTGCTTGGTATTTCTGCTTCTGTCATTCCAAGGCACTGTGTGTGGAACCATCTTGCACAAGTTCCACACTGAATCTGTACAGGGATAATTGTTAATTATATTAATTAAGTGTTTTATTTATAACTTTGGGAATCCTATAATGCATAGAATGATTCATTTTAAAGTTATCCCTGGAATTTCATTTATAAAGTGTGCATACACTCATATTTGATCTTAGAGTGTGCCTATGCTTAAATCAATGCCAACGCTCATATTTGTAAAAACTGTCTTTGACGTGGAAAAACGTCAGGGTCTGAGCAGACGTGTGCACTTTTTCTTGTTCGAGTACTGCAGGTTTTTGGAAATGTAAGCTGTTCTTGTAGCTAGCTGTTCTAAATTAAATAATTTGGATGATGATGATTGGCGAACTTTACATGTTAATTACATTAATTAGGAGTCGTTTACAAGCAGAGTGTTACGGAATGACCCACAGAGACTGAGAGAGAGTTGAACACAGCGGTTTATTTGAAAGTCTATGAGCGACAGCAGGAAGCAGGTGAGTAATGGGTATGATGAGATGTCTACAGGGGATGAGCAATTCAGACCGGTGTTGTCCTACGGTTCCAGGAGATCGTGGATGGAACCACTGCGGGGAATCCTGGAAGGGTAATGGATGACGGACAGGCGATGAGGAGGACTGAAGACGAGGACAACACGCTGGGGATGACACAGAAGGTTAGTGAAACAAATCAACACAATGACAATGGAGAGAGGCAGAGAGTGAGTACAATGGTGTCTGAACGAGACTGGACCAGGAAGTGCTCTGGTGCTGGTGTTTATGAAGGTTGGAGTGATGAGGAAGGAGATGAGGTGCAGGTGCGCTTGATTGGGGCTCAGGTGAAATCAGGTGCGGGCGAGTGATGATAACGATGATTGGTTGGGTAGGAGGACAGACAGACGAATATGTTACACAGAGAGCTAAAACCATTAATTTGCTCACGTTCAAGATCATTTGCGATTCAAAGATTTCACTTCTGAAAGAGTGTGGCATATGGCGACGTGTGTATTCTGTACGTACGTTCATTTTAGGAATCACCCATACGCATATTTGAGAGATGATCATAAGATCAATTTTAAGATGGTTTCTGCGCTACATTTTATAAATGAGGCCCCAGAATTTTTATAGAATATCCAATAGACTGTCTGTAGTTTAAACAATTAAACAATAAATCTCACCCAAATGGCATTCACAGCTTTTGGCAGGTCCTCATTTCCAGAGTAGGAACATAAACCTTCTGTTGAAACTGAAAAATAAAATAGACATAAATAAATAATACATAAATGAATACAATAAAAAATGAGCACTTATGTATGCAAAAAAAAAAGATTGTGTGTGTGTGTGTGTATATTGCTGTTAGGTTTGTAAAAAGTAATCAGCAATGATACCTGATCCTTTTAGAATTTCCTCAGCCATGTCTCTTGTTAGATTTTGTACAGATTGTTTTGAGGGGTCAATGTCAAACATTTCTGGAATGTTTGTAAATTCCATCACAGTCATCTTAGCCATCTGTATGCATGGCATTAGTAAACATGAATGTACACTGTGCTACTGTAAAAATACAGTACATGTTATGACACCTATCATAATGTTAATAGTGTTGCATATGTAGATTCACCTGAATCACAAAGACTCCACAACTGGTACAATATTTTTGGAAGGTGTGGGTTATTTTTCCAGGCTGCCACTTGATGTTAACCCAGTCTTCCTTTGACAGTCTATTATGACGCATCTTGAAATACTCTCTAAAAGACAAAATTATTATTATTTTTACTTAAATTTGCCTTATTTATAACTGTCTCATATTGCCTACAATCTGTCTTACATTACCCAAATTTGTAGCCAGCCTGTTTGGAGTCCTCAACTTCATTTGACCCTTGCATAGGGTCAACCACAAAAATGTGGTTTGAAAGGGCATGAAGATACTGTTACAAAAATACCTAAATATTATATTATTCCTTCAGTGTTAATGAATATAAAACATATATTTTTTATTTTTTTTCTGTACAACGTCAAAGCCACAGTTGACAAAATACAGTGAAAGTACATTGTGTTACAGTAAAGTTATTAACTTTGTTTCATAATAAATAATCATAAAAAATATGCCAAAGCAATTATTTTCAAAATAAGTGTTGTAGTATAACCAGCAGGAGAGCAGTGATGTGTGAAGTGATTTTGGTGAAAGTACAGTGTGTTACAGTAAAGTTATTAACTTTTTTTCATAATAAAGGTTCATAAAAAATGTGTAAAAGCAATTATTTTCAAAATGAATGTTTTAGTATGATCGGCATAAGATCAGTGATGTGTGAAGTGAATTTGGTGAAAGTACAGTGTGTTAAAGTAGAGTTATTAACTTTGATTCATAATAAATAATCATAAAAAATATGCCAAAGCTATTATTTTCAAAATAAGTGTTGTAGTATAACCAGCAGGAGAGCAGTGATGTGTGAAGTGATTTTGGTGAAAGTACAGTGTGTTACAGTAAAGTTATTAACTTTGTTTCATAATAAATAATCATAAAAAATATGTCAAAGCAATTGTTTTCAAGATGAATATTGTAGTATAACCAGCATAATATCAGTAATGTGTGAAGTGATTTTGGTGAAAGTACAGTGTGTTACAGTAAAGTTATTAACTTTGTTCCATAATAAATAATCATAAAAAATATGCCAAAGCAATTGTTTTCAAAATGAATGTTGTAGTATAACCAACACAATATCAGTGATGTGTGAAGTGCATTTGGTGAAAGTACAGTGTGTTACAGTAAAGTTATTAACTTTGTTGTATAATAAATCATCATAAAAAATATGCCAAAGCAATTGTTTTCAAGATAAGTGTTGTAGTATAACCAGCAGGAGAGCAGTGATGTGTGAAGTGCATTTGGTGAAAGTACAGTGTTACAGTAAAGTTATTAACTTCGTTTTATAATAAATAATCATAAAAAATATGCCAAAGCAATTGTATTCAAGAAAAGTGTTGTAGTATAACCAGCAGGAGAGCAGTGATGTGTGAAGTGAATTTGGTGAAAGTGCAGTGTGTTATAGTAAAGTTATTACCTATTATGTCCAATAACAGTGAAGTTAATAACTATTTTTCATAATAAAGGTTCATAAAAAATGTGTAAAAGCAAATATTTTCAAAATGAATGTTGTAGTATGACCAGCATAAGATCAGTAATGTGTGAAGTGAATTTGGTGAAAGTACAGTGTGTTACAGTAAAGTTATTAACTTTGATTCATAATAAATAATCATTAAAAAATATGCCAAAGCAATTGTTTTCAAAATGAATGTTGTAGTATAACCAGCATAATATCAGTGATGTGTGAAGTGATTTTGGTGAAAGTGCAGTGTGTTACAGTAAAGTTATTAACTTTGTTTCATAATAAATAATCATAAAAAATATGCCAAAGCTATTATTTTCAAAATAAGTGTTGTAGTATAACCAGCAGGAGAGCAGTGATGTGTGAAGTGATTTTGGTGAAAGTACAGTGTGTTACAGTAAAGTTATTAACTTTGTTCCACAATAAATAATCATAAAAAATATGCCAAAGCAATTGTTTTCAAAATGAATGTTATAGTATAACCAGCATAATATTAGTGATGTGTGAAGTGCATTTGGTGAAAGTACAGTGTGTTACAGTAAAGTTATTAACTTTGTTTCATAATAAATAATCATAAAAAATATGTCAAAGCAATTGTTTTCAAGATGAATATTGTAGTATAACCAGCATAATATCAGTAATGTGTGAAGTGATTTTGGTGAAAGTACAGTGTGTTACAGTAAAGTTATTAACTTTGTTCCATAATAAATAATCATAAAAAATATGCCAAAGCAATTGTTTTCAAAATGAATGTTGTAGTATAACCAACACAATATCAGTGATGTGTGAAGTGCATTTGGTGAAAGTACAGTGTGTTACAGTAAAGTTATTAACTTTGTTGTATAATAAATCATCATAAGAAATATGCCAAAGCAATTGTTTTCAAGATAAGTGTTGTAGTATAACCAGCAGGAGAGCAGTGATGTGTGAAGTGCATTTGGTGAAAGTACAGTGTTACAGTAAAGTTATTAACTTCGTTTTGTAATAAATAATCATAAAAAATATGCCAAAGCAATTGTATTCAAGAAAAGTGTTGTAGTATAACCAGCAGGAGAGCAGTGATGTGTGAAGTGAATTTGGTGAAAGTGCAGTGTGTTATAGTAAAGTTATTACCTATTATGTCCAATAACAGTGAAGTTAATAACTATTTTTCATAATAAAGGTTCATAAAAAATGTGTAAAAGCAAATATTTTCTAAATTAATGTTGTAGTATGACCAGCATAAGATCAGTAATGTGTGAAGTGAATTTGGTGAAAGTACAGTGTTACAGTAAAGTTATTTGATTCATAATAAATAATCATTAAAAAATATGCCAAAGCAATTGTTTTCAAAATGAATGTTGTAGTATAACCAGCATAATATCAGTGATGTGTGAAGTGATTTTGGTGAAAGTGCAGTGTGTTACAGTAAAGTTATTAACTTTGTTTCATAATAAATAATCATAAAAAATATGCCAAAGCTATTATTTTCAAAATAAGTGTTGTAGTATAACCAGCAGGAGAGCATTGATGTGTGAAGTGATTTTGGTGAAAGTACAGTGTGTTACAGTAAAGTTATTAACTTTGTTCCACAATAAATAATCATAAAAAATATGCCTAAGCAATTGTTTTCAAAATGAATGTTATAGTATAACCAGCATAATATTAGTGATGTGTGAAGTGCATTTGGTGAAAGTACAGTGTGTTACAGTAAAGTTATTAACTTTGTTTCATAATAAATAATCATAAAAAATATGCCAAAGCAATTATTTTCAAAATAAGTGTTGTAGTATAACCAGCAGGAGAGCAGTGATGTGTGAAGTGATTTTGGTGAAAGTACAGTGTGTTACAGTAAAGTTATTAACTTTGATTCATAATAAAAAATCATAAAAAATATGCCAAAGCAATTGTTTTCAAAATGAATGTTGTGGTATAACCAGCATAATATCAGTGATGTGTGAAGTGATTTTGGTGAAAGTAAATTGTGTTACAGTAAAGTTATTAACTTTGTTTCATAATAAATAATCATAAAAAATATGCCAAAGCAATTGTTTTCAAAATGAATGTTGTAGTATGACCAGTATAAGAGCAGTGATGTGTGAAGTGATTTTGGTGAAAGTACAGTGTTGTAGCATATGTCGGCAGGAATTCAACTGTCTCTACAGGTCACCAGGTGGCAGCTAAGAGAATCAGCGTCTCTCTAAAGCCCCTCCTCCTCATCAGCGCAAAAGCGCACGATTTCTTTCGGTCACAGAACAAAGGAAATTGACGGGAACGTTTCTAAAAGACATTCGTTCATTTCATGACTTTTAAAACCATCTACACAAGAAACATATGGATATTAATGTTGTACTCTTTCTCTCATATGCTTGTGTGAATATGAATTACTTAAGAAATGTGGGTGATTTTTAATCGTGCCTTAAACTGCATAAACTGTAATATGTAGGTTGTGCCAAATGCGATGTTTAGTCTCTAAAAAAAGCTGGCATCGTAAGTCATAAGTGGTGTGGATGACCGTTAAACTTTGGCATCATAATGTATGTTACAACAGATATAAAGGCCTGGGTATATCTTTCACGGAATGAATGAAATATCAGATAACGCAAGCCGAAATCATCAGAAACCATGGACATGGGTGGGGCTCCGCCCCATACAGACACTCTAATTCGACCAGCCGCCTGTGGGCGGTGTCCAAATCGGACTGTTTAAAATAACGCGCCAGTGTGCTCTCTCTCTCTCTCTTGTGCTCCTGGACTCTCTTCCTGTTCTCGCAACTCGCGACCCAGACGGTCCGCTGGACTCTCGCCTTGAAACCAACCATCTGAAGAAGTCCAAGACCGTGCCAAAGCCGTAACATCGCAGAACCAACAGCGTAACGACGCTTTCATCGCAACGCAGACCCAGCATCAACTCCGTGATTCCAACACGGCTTTCCGGTGACGTCACGCAACAGCAACGCGAGCCAGCAGAGTTTTCCCAGAGCAACACGTGGAAACCCACGTGCGAAACGAGACAAAGGTCCAGCCTGCTTAACCAACAGAAAGCAAGTATAACAAACTAAGTTTTATCCTGACTGAACTGGTAAATTTGATCTGAATGCAGTAACAAAGCCTAGGCATTTGTCGTGATCTTTCCTGGTTAGTTAAGTTATGAAATAGGAAAGAGTGTTATTCTTTCAACATTTAACCTCAAAACTCCTGTATGCATGTGTGTATGTTTGTGTGTTATTACGTATGTTAGAATATTAGTATCGTAAATAAACCTTGTTTCGTTTTATAAAGAATTGTCTCTGGAATGTGATTTTCAAGTATTGTCTCCTTCTTGCCACAAAGATAACGTTACCTAGTTCGAATTTGAGAGATTTATTAATCTCGTTTTATTGTTACCGTGGCCACGGAATACAGAGAAACGAGATTAATAGAATATACCTTTTAGTGATCGCTGGACGACCACTTAATAAGGTATAAATTGTAAGTTAAATATTAATATTACTTTAATCAAGCAATATTGAACTTTTAACAATAATTCCCGGAGCTGAAATAATAGCTCCATATAAAATTGCATTACAAATGGTGGAGAATGAACGCTGGCATTAAAGATTAATCTGAAAATCAAACCAGAGACAATAAGAGTGTTTCTCACTTTTTATCCGGAAAAACTGAGTAAATGCAGAGAAACAAGCGGTTATTTGTGATATTGCATTCTTGTTTGTAAAACACAGTGCGTTTTGAATGAGAGAGTGTAATTGTTAACTCGAGTTTGTTGAGGAGAAATTAAACTGCAGTAAATAAAGTCGCTCTAAAAGCGCACGAGAAGCGAACGGGCGTGTTCCTCGTTTGCTCTCTGATTTAAGGCCTTCGTGGTAATTTGTGAGTGCGTGTCCCACTGCAAACCCAGCCACGTTATTCTCCCGGCTGTAGGGTATTAAAGTAGCTAATTAATTAATTCTCAGCCAGTATTTAATTTCACACGAGTGAAATTCAAACGCGCGGCGCTCAGACAAAGGGGTGGCCCATGCGGTTTGAGAAGGGAGAAGAATTTGCGATCGATATTTGAATTTTTATGTGTGCTGTGTTTAAACAGACAAATATCAGCATAAGGGCCCGCCGAGGCTTTTGATGATTTATAATTAATCTGTAGATTAATTTATCTCGCCCTAAACGAGTGAGGTTATATGTGCTATAAAAGATTCAAGTCTGAATAATGCTTGTTGATTTTGAAGTGGAGCACGTTACATGTAGTCACCATAGCGACCTGGTTGAGTCACCATAAGCTGTGAGCGTAGCCAGGAAGTCTTCGGAGGCTAGTTCCGGAGCATTTGCTAGTGGAGACTTGAGTTTGTGTAAACTAATAGCATTAGCGCTAAGCTAACAAAGAAACTTTAGCATCGTAGCAAATGCAATGCGGTTTGCCTTACGGCTAGCGATTAGCACATAGCATTTAGAGAGTTTGAATATGAGTGAATGCAGTGGGTGGGTGTGAAAATGGTACTCACATTTCCGTTCTCTCTCTCTCTATCTATCTTCCTATTTAAAAGACTAACATATGTTAATAAGCTGGCTGTGTTAATGTTATACCCATTCATCACTGTCTGACAATCTCACAGATTGGTTTAATAAACATTTGATTAAAGTCTTTTACCTTATCGGTTTAATAGTTGGTACTTTTATTAGAAGATAATTCAGTATTACCTCATTACCTTGATAATATGGTGACTCATTCAATTATAACGGCTTTTCTGATTTTAAAACACATCAGTGGATAAGTTGCTATTGTTAGGAATTTTTAATTGTCAATTGAATGTCATAATTAATTACAAATTTGAAATTAATTTCATTTCATAAAATAATTTCAATTCCTGCCTCCAAGTAACAACAGTATCCAATTGATTAATCATAGGCGCTCTTATAATTTGACAACTACAGTAAAACCTTAATTATTATCAAGAGGGCCAGACATTTTTAATTTCGTTTACAAGTAATTAGGATACAGATTAATTTGGTTTCATGTTAATGACATAATGAGGAATGAGTAAGTTGGAAATTATTTAATTACTATTATAGGAATCCGAAACTAGTGATTTAGAAGCTGTAATTTAATTTCATAATTAATTATGAATTTGAAAATTCTAATTACATTTAATAATTAATTACACTTCCTGTTTACATATTGCAACAATATTGGTTTATCAACTCAATTGTAGATTGCTCTTGTAATTCTAATCCTAAGCGATCCTATCAATTTTAATTATAACATCATAAAATTTTAATTAGAAACCACAAATTCTAATTTTTAATTCGAATTTCAGACTTAACACAAGTCTGGCTCTACCTGTAGGCCATACTTCATCTCCTTAGGTGATTTGATTAACTCAATTTTTTTTTTTTTTTATTAAATAATTGTATTAAATTAAAATTTAATAAAGTCCTCTTTACTTAGGCCTGAGAGTAGATAGTGCTCCCCCTAGTGTTGTGTTGGTGAAGTGACAGTGACACCATGCAATCAATGTCACTTCTCACCAAGCTTTGGGTATAAAGACGTTAACCTTCTAATTAGAAAACCCCAAAAAGGGAAATTAAGGTTTCCCCAACTTAGGTCAGTGTGTTTACCCTGTAAACAGCAAAACCAACCTAAGCATATCGACTCAACAGCACCACAATGCTGCCAACGTATTATTCGTTTTAAACCTTGGGAATAAATCTTCACTTCTCTTATCTTTCCTCCCTGTTACTAACTTCTAATTTTACTTGCTTGTTTAAGACTTTGCCAGTGGGAAGATCACGAATAGAGAGAAATGCCATAATTGAACAGATGTTTATGAAACTTGAAAACTACGTTCAAAACTGTCCGAACTGAACTTAATCCTCCTCCGGCGTTCACTCGCTTGTGTAGGAGGAAGGCCAGTGTCAAAGTCACAACATATCCTACGATAGTAGAGGTACAAAGCGCTAATTCCAAGATCTCCCTCACCCGCCAGAACATGTCTCACAAAACAGAACATGTCGGTCACTGGGAAGGACTTGAAATGTGGCTAAGTGTTACAACAGACAGCATCCTCCCTAAAGCTGCTGAAGCACTCCGACATCAGACACAGGACCAACTAGATGACAACATCACAAGCATTATGAGACAAGACCCAAGTCAAAACTACAATCACAAAGAATTAGCCAAGATCACCGGCTCCTTAAGCCACACACTCATCGCCACCCTCAAACTGAGCGACAAGCACGCCGCACAATGCCAGCAGGAGCTGACAAGCGCACAACGACGCATAGAGCAGCTGGAACGTGAAGCTCAGGAACGACAGGAAGGGACTGATGAGGTGGAACAGGGCGCCGAGGAGGAGATCAACAGGCTAAAAGAGACTCTAGCAGCTACCAGCCACGAAATGCAGCAAATCAAAGAGGACTTCGCTGATCGTGCTGACAAGCTACAGTATGCAGAGAAGCTACTAGAGAAGGCAAAGACTGACTTCAGGGACAAAAACAGCAGAATCAAAGCCCTTGAAGCTCATCTGGCTGAGTCAAGAAGCGAGATCAGCCGCCTAATACGACAGCTCGACTACGTCACAGAGGAGTCTGAACGTTTCCAAGAGGAACTCAAGCACGCTTATGAACTACGCCATGAGCCGTCAAGGACAGGACGTGCACCAACCGCACCCCTGCCAAGCAGGACCAAGTCACCTGTTCCTGGACTGACACATGAACATAAGACAGAGGGGGTGGTGTTAAAACATTCACCAGCGCTGTCTGAAGAACTTTATATCACAACAGAACCAGAAGAATCTGCTGCAGCCAGCCGCAGATCGTCGCACGGCTTGGACCTAAAAGATCTTGACAAGCTCGCCCGAAACGTTGGAAAATTCAACCCCAGCGTGCCAAACAGCCAAAATGTCCAAGCTTATCTGCAAGATATTGATTTCCATCTGGAAATGCGACCTAACGTTACGGACAAAGATAAACTCTACTTACTCCGAACGACATCCAGTCCTGAAGTGTGCAGCCTCCTTGACCGGCAGCCTGTTAACACAAAGACTGACTATCAATGGCTTCCAAAAGCCCTCATTAAAGAGATCGCCGACCCTGAGTCCGATCAAGGCTTAGTGGCTGCCCTGGAGACGAGACAAGGACGTCACGAAACTCCTCAAGCTTACTACAGTCGACTCAGACAAGCATACTTTGGAACTCGCAATGAATCTGACATGGAAGATGAACTGAACTTTAAAACTCTCTTCCTCAGGAACCTTCATCCTGGCATAAGCCACCATCTTGGCGTTCTCGCATGTCCACGAACGATGAACACTCAGCAGTTGCGAGACTTGGTGCAAAAGGCCTACTACAAACAAAAGATGGCCTCAGAAAAATGCGTAAAAACCCCAGCAGTTCTTGATTTCAACACGCAACACCATGAACTGGCTCTAGAGGGCACCCAACGCCAAGACAGTGCTAAGCCACCACACAGAGAGTGGAATACACCCCCGTCCAACAGAGAACGAGACTCACATGCTGGCACCCGACCTAAACAGAGGTATGACCGCTGGGATGGACCGCGTGGATGTCAACGCTCACCTGGACGACACTGGGATAAGTCATGGGACCAAGCAAGGCCTCATGAGAGCCCATGGGATAGATCGTGGAACCAGCCAAGCTCTTATGGAAACTCCAAGGGAAAGCGACAAACTCACCCTGGAACAGTCAGCCCAAGGAATCGACGAAAGAATTCACCAAGATTCCAAACTGACCGAGCTCCAACTGAATCCACACAAGAACAAGAAACACCACCGCATTTCGACTCACAAAAGCTGATGGAAATGATGATGAAAGAGTTCTTCCAACGAAAAAAGGAGGACCGGAAGTGGGAAAAGAAAGAGAAACCAGATTCAGCCTGACTAGCTGTCGGACGAAAAGGCAGTGACAAGCTGAACAAATCAGCCACAGAAAACAGCACTGCTTCATCTCACTCTCAGAGAACAGTAAACACCCTAACTTCAGATGGACATGAAACCCCACCTGAAAACCCAGCAACAGAGTTAAACACTAATTCAACACCCAATACTCCAAATCACAGCAGCATCCAACAGACACCTGCTGATGAAACTCCTCAAGTTCCTGAAAGTGCTGTCTTAGTCACCTGCCATTCCTCCGAAGAACACCAGATCAGTTCTGACTTCATAAACGTTTCCTCCCAAACTCCAGCCCCTCAAATGACCAAACCGATGCCCTCACCACAGCAGTTGAATCACATGAAGAGTCCTGGACACTTCATGCCCTCCCACCCAACCCTACATTGGCAGCAGTAACCCGCCGCCAGCACGCCACAGGTGCGCAAACCCCTGCCCCCTCCCGCATCGCCATAACACCTCAGTTCGCTGCTGACAATCTCCTCACCCTCCAAAATGCGGATTCGTCACTACGAACCATGACAGCTCACATGTCAAACCCATTAGAACATTCCATTTCCTCTACGGACCTGAACACATCCTCCGAGCTCCGCACGCTCCACTCTGTCAAGTACATGCTGCATCTGCGAGACGGTGTCCACACGTATGTCCCTGAGCCACTCACTGCGCCAAAGCTCGTAGTACCTCACGGCCAGAGGGGGATTATGCTGACACACACGATGCACCATGATGTGTTGCCAGTTCCAACCGGCAAATCCAAACCACCGACAGAAAGAGGGGGAAGATCAAACCCACTGACACAGACCGACAACCATATGCTCTACACCACACAAGCATAAGTATTGTCATTTTAGGAAAACATATAGCAACCATGCTTAGACACAACCCATATTCTCTCCTCCGCAGCACTGCTAGGACCAATCTAGTAGAGAGGAGTTACTCTTAATTTAATATTTTTTTTTTTTTTTAATTTTGTTAGATTTTTATTTTGAAAAAACATTTTTTACGTTTTTTTATTTTTTGCTTTGTCGTTTGGTTTCTTTATCTCGTGTCTCACTTTGTGTTTTTCCTTTCCTCTCTCTCACTTTGAACCCCCTTAACCAATCCTTGAATCCAGGTCCTGAAATTGAGATCGACTTCCGTCAGTAAAGTCGTTGTAATTCGTTGTGAGAACCGTTGTCGACCGATCGAGGCCACCCGCCAAAATCATGAACGACATGATACGCGATGTAAGTTCCTTGATTGACAACTTAGCCATGAATAGGATTCCGTGCTACACGATACCTCTTAGCCTTGTTCAAACGTTGTAACTTCGGCCACTGCGGGCCCCGCTAGTCTCATCCAAACCCATCTCGCCCCTTTCCCGGTAGCGCTATTCCCATATACGCAAACCCGGAAAAAGGTGACTTAGTTGTCTTTTCAGTTTGCCCATTATCGACGTTAATAATGTTTACCGGCTCAAAGACGTTGTGAATGTGGGATTGCGGCAAGGGAAAACCTATGTCAAAATCCACACTCCTAAAGTCGCTGCGTATCACGATAACAACGAGCAGTTGTATCTGGCCCCAAACTTAAAGATGGGCACGCTCACTTAGGACATTCACTCCCTCTACCCGAGTAAACTCTGCGTACACGATAATACCAAGGGCATCTGCGGTTTAGAATCCATTAAACCCAACACTAGCTGCCCCGCTGAAGCAACACCACGTTCTCAAGTTGAGGTAACGCAAGCCAAAATCATCAGAAACCGATGGCTGGTCAACACCCCAGCACGAACAGCTACCGTCACATGCGATTAACACGACACCGCCACGCGCATTAATTTGCCCAACCAAACTTTATGGATCACTGTCCCGAAGGGCGCGATCCTCCATATTGACGAGTTAGCATTGTATCACCTCACCGACGATGAATATCATGCTGAAATCGAAATCTCTTAGTGATTTGACACCGGTTGACAGCTTTAGAAGCTATCGCTCGCCTTCCGCCCGCCGGCGTGCCAATTATACGGTCTTGGTCTGCCGCTGACACAGCGCTTTGTACCTCTACTATTGTAGGATATGATGTGACTTTGACACTGGCCTTCCTCCTACACAAGCGAGTGAACGCCGTTCAAGAGTCTCTCAACAAATACCGTCAGGCGTCCCACGCCTTTTCCGACGTGGTGAACCCGAAACCGAGAATTCGACCAACCTGACTGAGATCATGCCTATACCGCCTCGT
Source organism: Schizopygopsis pylzovi (assembly GCA_027422435.1). Taxonomy (NCBI): domain Eukaryota; kingdom Metazoa; phylum Chordata; class Actinopteri; order Cypriniformes; family Cyprinidae; genus Schizopygopsis; species Schizopygopsis pylzovi. The sequence continues at coordinate 31,620,743 of CM049818.1, read as the reverse complement.
CGAACCCCTGACAATTAAACCAGTCAAAAATGACCCAATTGTCAATAATGATAAACAATGCATCCCTATGTCTTCTCAAGTTTCTAACCTGTTCCTTCCCAAATTACCCTGCACCAGGCTTCAGTCAGTGATAGAAATGATGTTTGTGTCTTGTATGTGCCTGTTCTTCCTGCCTCTTGTTCCAGGGCCTGACGATGTTCCATCAGGGAACATCACCAAGCCAAAGGGGGATATGTAACATATGTCGGCAGGAATTCAACTGGCTCTAGAGGTCACCAAAGGAATCAGCGTCTCTCTAAAACCCATCCCCCTCACCCAGCACCAAAAGCGTGCATTTTCTTTCTATTACAGAACAAAGGAATGTGACGGGAACGTTTCTAAAAGACATTCGTTCATTTCATGACATTTAAAACCATCTACACAAGAACATATGGATATTAATGTTGTACTCTTTCTCTCATATGCTTGTGTGAATATGAATTACTTAAGAAATGTGGGCTGATTTTTAATCGTGCCTTAAGCTGTAACGTGTAGGTTGCGCCAAAGGCAGTGTTTAGACTTGTATGAACGGTTGCAAAAATGTATGAATCAGTAAGATAACGAATGTGGTGATATTATAAATGTGTAAACCTAGTAAGAGTTTTAATACATGGGTAAAAGTGTATTTTTCGTCACATGAAAAATTGTAACGAGGGTAGAAACCATGGACATGGGTGGGGCACCGCCCCATGCAGACACTCTGATTCGACCAGCCGCCTGTGGGCGGTGTCCAAATCGGACTGTTTAAAACAACTCGTCCACGTTCTCTCTCTCTCTTTTGTGCTCCTGAACTCTCTTCCTGCCCTTGCAACTCGCCCTCCAACGCGTGCAAGGTTGACCTGGAAGCCGGTCCGCTGGACTCTCGCCTTGAAACCAACCATCTGAAGAAGTCCAAGACCGTGCCAAAGCCGTAACATCGCGGAACCAGCAGCATCAACAGCCGTGATTCCAACACGGCTCCCCGGTGACGTCACACAACAGCGACGCGAGCCAGCAGAGTTCCCAGAGCAACACGTGGAAACCCACGTGCGAAACGAGACAAAGGTCCAGCCTGCTTAACCAACAGAAAGCAAGTATCATCTCTATTTCTGACTGAACTGGTAAATTTGATCTGAATGCAGTAACAAAGCCTAGGCATTTGTCGTGAACTTTTCTGGTTGGCTCCAGTTATGAAATAGGAAAGAGTGCTATTCTTTCAACATTTAACCTCAAAACTCCCGTATGCATGTGTGTATGTTGTGCGTTATTACGTATGTTAGAATATTAGTATTGTAAATAAACCTTGTTTCGTTTTATAAAGAATTGTCTCTGGAATGTGATTTTCAAGTATTGTATCCTTCTTGCCACAAAGATAACGTTACCTAGTTCGAATTTGAGAGATTTATTAATCTCGTTTTATTGTTACCGTGGCCACGGAATACAGAGAAACGAGATTAATAGAATATACCTTTTAGTGATCGCTGGGCGACCACTTAATAAGGTATAAATTGTAAGTTAAATATTAATATTACTTTAATCAAGCAATATTGAATCTTTAACAATAATTCCCGGAGCTGAAATAATAGCTCCATATAAAATTGCATTACAGTGTGTTACAGTAAATTTATTAACTTGTTTCATAATAAATAATCATAAAAAATATGCCAAAGCTATTATTTTCAAAATAAGTGTTGTAGTATGACCAGCATAAGATCAGTGATGTGTGAAGTGCATTTGGTGAAAGTACAGTGTGTTACAGTAAAGTTATTAACTTTGTGTCATAATAAATAATCATAAAAAATATGCCAAAGCAATTGTTTTCAAAATGAATGTTATAGTATAACCAGCATAATATCAGTGATGTGTGAAGTGCATTTGGTGAAAGTACAGTGTGTTACAGTAAAGTTATTAACTTTGTTTCATTATAAATAATCATAAAAAATATGCCAAAGCTATTATTTTCAAAATAAGTGTTGTAGTATAACCAGTAGGAGAGCAGTGATGTGTGAAGTGATTTTGGTGAAAGTACAGTGTGTTACAGTAAAGTTATTAACTTTGTTTCATAATAAATAATCATAAAAAATATGACAAAGCAATTGTTTTCAAAATGAATGTTATAGTATAACCAGCATAATATCAGTGATGTGTGAAGTGCATTTGGTGAAAGTACAGTGTGTTTCAGTAAAGTTATTAACTTTGTGTCATAATAAATAATCATAAAAATATGCCAAAGCAATGATTTTCTAAATGAATGTTTTAGTATGACCAGCATAAGATCAGTGATGTGTGAAGTGATTTTGGTGAAAGTACAGTGTGTTACAGTAAAGTTATTAACTTTGTTTCATAATAAATAATCATAAAAAATATGCCAAAGCAATTTGTTTCAAAATGAATGTTGTAGTATGACCAGCATTAGTTCAGTGATGTGTGAAGTGAATTTGGTGAAATTACAGTGTGTTACAGTAAAGTTATTACCTATTATGTCCAATAACAGTGAAGTTTAGAACTATGTTTCACAATAAAGTTTCATAAAACATGTGTAAAAGCTATTTTTTTCAAAATGAATGTTGTAGTATGACCAGCATAAGATCAGTGATGTGTGAAGTGAATTTGGTTAAGTACAGTGTGTTACAGTAAAGTTATTAACTTTGTTTCATAATAAATAATCATACAAAACATGCCAAAGGTTTTATTTTCAAAATAAGTGTTGTAGTATAACCAGCAGGAGAGCAGTGATGTGTGAAGTGATTTTGGTGAAAGTAAAGTGTGTTACAGTAAAGTTATTAACTTTGTTTCATAATAAATAATAAAAAATATGCCAAAGCAATTATTTTAAAAATGAATGTTGTAGTATGACCAGCGTAAGAGCAGTTATGTGTGAAGTGAATTTGGTGAGACTACAGTGTGTTACAGTAAAGTTATTAACAATATTAAATAATATAAATTCATAAAAAGTGTGCCAAAGCAATTATTTTCAAAATGAATGTTGTAGTATGACCAGCATTAGATCAGTGATTTGTGAAGTGAATTTGGTGAAAGTACAGTGTGTTACAGTAAAGTTATTACCTATTATGTCCAATAACAGTGAAGTTAATAACTATTTTTCAAAATAAAGGTTCATAAAAAATATGGCAAAGCAATTATTTTCAAAATGAATGTTGTAGTATGACCAGCATAATATCAGTTATGTGTGAAGTGAATTTGGTGAGACTAAAGTGTGTTACAGTAAAGTTATTAACAATATTGAATAATAGAAATTCATAAAAAGTGTGCCAAAGCAATTATATTAAAAATGAATGTTGTAGTATGACCAACGTGAGAGAAGTGATGTGTGAAGTGAATTTGGTGAGACTACAGTGTGTTACAGTAAAGTTATTAACAATATTAAATCATATAAATTCATAAAAAGTGTGCCAAAGCAATTATTTTCAAAATGAATGTTGTAGTATGACCAGCATTAGATCAGTGATTTGTGAAGTGAATTTGGTGAAAGTACAGTGTGTTACAGTAAAGTTATTACCTATTATGTCCAATAATAGTGAAGTCAATAACTATTTTTCTAAATAAAGGTTCATAAAAAATGTGTAAAAGCTATTTTTTTCAAAATGAATGTTTTAGTATGACCAGCATAAGATCAGTGATGTGTGAAGTGAATTTGGTGAAAGTACAGTGTGTTACAGTAAAGTTATTAACTTTGTTTCATAATAAATAATCATAAAAAATATGCCAAAGCTATTATTTTCAAAATAAGTTTTGTAGTATAACCAGCAGGAGAGCAGTGATGTGTGAAGTGATTTTGGTGAAAGTACAGTGTGTTACAGTAAAGTTATTAACTTTGTTTCATAATAAATAATCATAAAAAATATGCCAAAGCTATTATTTTCAAACTAAATGTTGTAGTATGACCAGAATAAGATCAGTGATGTGTGAAGTGATTTTGGTGAAAGTAAATTGTGTTACAGTAAAGTTATTAACTTTGTTTCATAATAAATAATAATACAAAATATGCCAAAGCTATTATTTTCTAAATAAGTGTTGTAGTATAACCAGTAGGAGAGCAGTGATGTGTGAAGTGATTTTGGTGAAAGTACAGTGTGTTACAGTAAAATTATTATCTTTGTTTCATAATAAATAATCATAAAAAATATGTCAAAGTAATTATTTTCAAAATGAATGTTGTAGTATGACCAGCATAAGATCAGTGATGTGTGAAGTGAATTTGGTGAAAGTACAGTGTGTTACAGTAAAGTTATTACCTATTTTTCATAATAAAAATCATAAAAAATGTGTAAAAGCAATAATTTTACAAATAACTTTTGTAGTATAACCAGCAGGAGAGCAGTGACGTGTGAACTAAATTTGGTGACACTACAATGTGTTACTGTGAAGGTATTGAGTATTTTATTAGTAACGTTTTTCGCATTTCGCACTTTGCAGACGGTCCCTTAGGACTTGTCTCTCAGACGCCAACGCATTGAGATCAATGTATTTTGTACAGAGCGGAGGAAAGCTTGTTTTGAGGAAAACATGCTTGTAGCTTGTTTACTACATCACTACGATTGAAAAGAGGCGTCATTTGTGCCGTAAAAACGTTTTGCTCGCGCGTTATTGATCCGGAAACGTCGAATCTGTGAATATCTTGCCAACTTTACCGAACTCTCTCATGCAACATGTTTAGCTATCACAGATATTATACTTAGCTTTTTTAGCTTCTGATTGCAAATGCAGCCAAACTTTGGAGCGCTTAGATTAGCGTGCAAGGTCCTGGCAGATTGCTAGGTCACACCTGTCCTCACAGATAAAGAAAAAAAAGTGCATAGGAATCGATAGACGTAATCGAAATTTTAATTTGACAACAAGTATCCGATTTCTGACCTTAGGTATCCGATTCTGGAATCGGAATCGATTTCGATTCCCAACCCTAGTAACAACAACATTTATGTTGAAATTGTATGGATCAGTGGACTATCATGAGGCTTTATAGGTGAGTTCCTTCAGTTTTATTGGTGCTTATTTAGTTGTTGGTGGTCTGACAAAGACACTGATAGTACCTGCTGTGTTTATTGTATCTTAAAATTTTGCATCGTTTGAATCACAAGAATCTCTGCTTTCCAAGGATATATGTCATGTTCAGCTTTTAGTTTTTTTGTGTCTAACGACTTTACCACTAACACCACTAGGTGTCCCGCCGGCGGGACGCTGGATTCGTAACAGAAAAAATATGTAAGTGACTGTGTGGAATGTTTGTTTAGAAATGCTGGTTATTCAACAGGCTCATTAAACCAATTAAAACATTCCTGAGAATAAACACAGTTGTTTGCAGAGCAGACCATTTTTGCATTTTGTATGCAACATAAATGTTTAACAATGTTCAAGAAGCTGATGTCATAAAAACAGGCTACTAATCTATTTAAAGGGGGAATCAATATCTGTCCCCATTGTTATGTATTTAAAAATTCCTGACACAACAATCAAACCATTTCAGGTAACTTATCTGTCCTTTCATACCTTTTACCACAAATAAATCCATAAAATAAACCACAAAATAAATTTACAAACATCGTATCTATAACCTATACTCTATTATAAGAATAAAACAAATGCTTAAATTTACAATGAAATGCTTTATTTTTTTTCAAACAATGTGAGGTAATATCAGGTTAACAGGTTTTTGACCTACACTGTACACTGCAAGTGTGTACATTAGCATGAACTCTTAACTTTAACATTAGTGTAAAAGTTTACAGCTGCCTTCAGCCCTGCATGCTCGCTCAATACATATTGCTGACCATAGGAACTTAAATTATATATAAAAAGCAGAAATGACACTTTTACACACATTTACACTGCTGTTCAAAAGTTAGGGATCAATAAGATTTGTAATGTTTTTTGGGTTTTTTTTGTGGGCAGAAGATTTCTCCTCTTCTCACTAAGCCTGCATTTATTTGCTCAAAAATACAGGGGGAAAACTGTAATATTGTGAAATATTATTACAATTTAAACTAAATGATTTCTATTTTAAGATACTTGAAAGTAGCCTACTTGAAGTTAGCATATTAGACTGATTTCTGAAGGATCATTATGTGACACAGAAGACTGGAGCAGTGATGCTGAAAATTCAGCTTTACATTACATGAACTGACTATGTAAAACAAGTTTTCCCCAAGAATGAGGTTACTTTTCAAAAGTCTCAGTTATAACTCCCAACTGACAATGCTTGACTGTAACAAATCTGGTCATTGTTTCAATACCTGCTCTTATATTTAAAATGTTATCCTTTCCCCTTCATGGGAACTTCAAACTGCGTCCCCTAGGGGTCGCTATGGGGAACGCCCTCAGCGTGACTCGTGTCTGAAGATACATATGTAAAAACACCATTCGTTGGCCGGCGACAGCCCATGACGTCACTACCGGCGCGACCATAATATAAGGGCCGCCGGGAGAATACATCATCCTCTTCTTTGTCTTCACTGACTGTTTTGTTTGAAGCGTGCATTCTGGTAAGAGTACAGTTTTTCTCTATCATGGCGAGCACTAGCAAGGCGTTTAAGATTGTGTGTGGATCCGCGTCCTCGTTATTTGACACCCGATGACACACACAATCTTTGCGTCTTTTGTTTGGGCAAGGAGCACGCATGCGATGTCCTTGAGGGGAAAATCTGCGTGCACACTCTCGTTCTGCCCCTCTTTTAAAGGAAAGAGGGGGGGCAGCCGTCTGTTCCCGCGATTTGGGACCCACCACTGCCGAGGCACGGAGGCGAATGAATTTAGCATTTAGATCTGGCCGATGAGTTAGAGAGGGACCGCCCCCTTTTCGCGCGCATCGGCCCGAGAACGAGAGTGAGCTGCTGGATTGTGACGATGCGATCTTTCTGACATCATCAGATTCAGCGGCTGGTGCTCTGCTGGGTTGAGACTGAACCCTCTCAATCCTCCTGCACTGCATATGACGAGTTATTGGAGGTTATGGACCATTAAATAATCTTTCTGGCCATAAACCCCCAGCTCGAGCGAGCCTTCCTTTCTTCCTAAATCTCCATGTGGGGGGTTGAGAAGGAGTGGAAAAAGCATTTTTTCTCGTATTCATAGTTTTCAGCATACTAGTTATGCTGACATTGAGGGGATGCATGAAAATGGCTATGAGGGGATGCCCCTGTGCAAGAGAAAACTCCCTCCTTGCCATCTAGGCCTCTGAATCTGGCTTAAATGGCAGGGCATATGCAGCAGCAGGTCAGACCGTCGCTTCGTTGCACACTATGGCAGTGTTTCAGGCGTACCAGACTGATCTGCTGAAATACCTGGGTAAGGCTTTCTATAAAGTCCAGGTCTGAGTCCGAACAGAGCAGGGGTCCTGGCCCATCCCGGTCTGAGGATCGGAGACAGGCACAGAGGGCTAGTGTTGCGACTCGTGCCCCTCCCCCGCCTGCGGGTAGGGGTAGAGGAAGGCACAAGTCAAAAAGAGGTAGGCAAGACCTGAGGAAGGTGATCCGGGCGAAACGTCCTCAACAACGTTCTCGTCCGGACCAGAATAACTAATATCTACTCCCTTCCTTCAGGGGGCTTATAACACGGCCCTTAGCTTCCCCTCTTTAATTCCCCTGCAACTGCCATACCCCACCTGACCGAGGTTAGGTGGGAACCTAAAATTGCAGTCAGACTGGACCTATGATGAATTCGGTCAGGTTCTATGTTCATACGAACTGCCTTGCTGATGGTCTGGGCTGAGGCCCCCTTGGAGGTTTCCGTGGGAACATCCTCGGTCCTCAGGTCATTCTGGTCTGCAATTAGGCCTCTCATGCTCCACCTATATTGCCCTAGCCCTGCTGGTCAAGCTAGCATTGCTCCCCTCACCTTAGAGGGTCACCTATGAGCATGCTGCCCCTTCTGAGCATTGTCAGTAGAGCTAGCATTGCTCCCCTCACCTTAGAGGGTCTTCTATGAGCATGCCGCTCCTGTATGAGCATCTAAGTTCCAAAAGAGCTCGCTGTTGGTAGAGCTAGCATTGCTCCCCTCACCTAGAGGGTTACTTATGAGCATGCCGCTCCCTTCTGAGCATTTGACTTTTTCCCTCTCATTCTGAGGAATGAGTTCTCCGCTCCCCAGAGCTCTGTGATAGGTCACCAGTTGGTCGAGCTAGCCTTGCTCCCCTCATCTTAGAGGGTCACTTATGAGCATGCCGCTCCCTTCTGAGTGTTGTCGGTAGAGCTAGCATTGCTCCCCTCACCTAGAGGGTCACCTATGAGCATGCCGCTCCCTTCTGAGCGTCTGAGTTCCCTCTCATTATGAGAAACAAGTTCTCCGCTCTCCAGAGCTCATTGTCGGTAGAGCTAGCACTGCTCCCCTCACTTAGAGGGTCACCTATGAGCATGCCGCTCCCTTTTGAGCGCTGAAGGATGAGTCCTCCGCTCCCCAGAGCTCGCTGTTGGTAGAGCTAGCATCGCTCCCCTCACCTAGAGGGTCACCTATGAGCATGCCGCTCCCTTCTGAGCGTCTGAGCTCATTCTGAGGAATGAGTTTTCCGCTCTCCAGAGCTTGTTGTCGGTAGAGCTAGCATTGCTCCCCTCACTAGAGGGTCACCTATGAGCATGCCGCTCCCTTCGGAGCGTCTGAGCTCATTCTGAGGAATGAGTTTTCCGCTCCTCAGGGCTCTGTGATAGGTCGCTCACCTTGCTGGTCGAGCTAGCATTGCTCCCCTCACTATAGAGGGTCATCTATGAGCATGCCGCTCCCTGCTGAGTGTCTGAGTTCCTCTCATTCTGTAGAATGAGTTCTCCGCTCCCCAGAGCTCTGTGATAGGTCGCCGGTTGGTCGAGCTAACACTGCTCCCCTCACTTAGAGGGTCACCTATGAGCATGTCGCTCCCTTCTGAGCGCCTAAAATTCCTCCCCTTCTAAGGAATGAGTTCTCCGCTCCACTAGAGCTCTGTGATAGGTTGCTCTCCTGGTTGGTTGTGCTAGCATGGCTCCCCTCACCATAGAGGGTCATCTATGAGCATGCCGCTCCTTTCTGGGCATCTGAGCTCCCTTACTCGGAAGACTGAGTTCTCCGCTCTCCAGAGCTCCTCATCGGTAGAGCTAGCACTGCTCCCCTCACCATAGAGGGTCACCTATGAGCTTGCCGCTCCCTTTAGGGCGTCTGAGTTCCCTCTCATTCTGAAGGGTGAGTTCTCCACCAGGGCTAAATACTGTCAGTAGAGCTAGCATCGCTCCCCTCATTATAGAGGGTCATCTATGAGTATGTGCTCCCTTCTGAAGCGTCTGAACTAAACCCTCTCGTCCTGAGGGATGAGTTCTCCACTCTCCGCTCCGCAGAGCTCTGCGATAGGTCACTTGCCTCCTGGTTGAGCTAGCATTGCTCCCCTCACTAAAGAGGGTCATCTATGAGCATGCCGCTCCCTTCTGAGCGTTGAGTTCCTTCTCATTCTGAAAATGAGTTCTCCGCTCTCCAGAGCTCGCTACTGGTAGCGCTAGCATTGCTCCCCTCACCTAGGGGGTCATCTATGAGCATGCCACTCCCTTCGGAGCATCTGAGTTCTCCGCTCCCCAGAGCTCGGTAATAGATCACTTGCCTTGCTGCTTGAGCTATAAGAAAGAGAGATACAGCCCGAGCGTCTGAGATCTCATTCTAAGGGATGACTTCTCCGCTCTCCAGAGCTCGCTATTGGTAGAGCTAGCATTGCTCCCCTCACCTAGAGGGTCACCTATGAGCATGCCACTCCTGTCTGAGCATCTGAAGTACTCCACTCTCCAGAGTTCAGAAAGTGTAGATCGCTCGAAACTGGTGGGTCGAGCTAGCACTGCTCCCCTCACTGTAGAGGGTCATCTATGAGCATGCTGCTCCCTTCTGAGCATCTGAGACTCTCACTCCAAGGGATGAGTAGTTCTCCGCTCCCAAGCCATAGAACGTAATACCAATATATAAGTGCACACGCTAAACTTTGGGCACTTTCTAAAATCCACTTAGTGGTAAGATCGCACATCAAGTGTTTTGCGTTCTTTCTAAAATCCATGCTATGGTAAGTGCACACGCTAGACTTTGGGCACTTTTCTAAAAATCCACCCAGTGGTAAGTTAGCACATTGAATGTTCTGCTTTCTTTCTAAAATCCCGTAAGGTAGGGTTACGCGCGCAGCTTCGTGCCCTTATTTGAGTTGGTTATGCCCCGGTTTGTGCCTTGGGCCCCACTCCTGAGTGTTTGAGTTCCCTCTCAAGAATGAGTTCTCCGCTCTCCAGAGATCACTATTGGTAGAGCTAGCATTGCTCCCCTCACATAGAGGGTCACCTATGAGCATGCCGCTCCTGTTTGAGCTGTAGATCGCTCGCCTTGTGGGTCGAGCTAGCATTGCTCCCCTCATCATAGAGGGTCATCTATGAGCATACAGCTCCCTTCTGAGCATCTAGTCCCCCGACATAGAACGTAAATAAAACAATATATATAAGTGCACACGCTAAAGCAATGGGCACTTTCTAAAATCCACTTAGTGGTAAGATCGCACATCAAGTGTTCTGCGTTCTTTCTAAAATCCATGTTATGGTAAGTGCACACGCTAGACTTTGGGCACTTTTCTAAAATCCACCCAGTGGTAAGTTAGCACATCGAATGTTCTGCTTTCTTTCTAAAAGCCCATAGGGTAGGGTTACGCACACAGCTTCGTGCCCTCACTTGAGTTGGTCAAGCCCCGGTTTGTGCCTTGGGCCCCACTCCCTGTAACCCAATATTTTGGTATAAAAAGGGTAATGCTACCAAGGGGTCTGTTGAGACAGCTCCCTCAGCAAGCTCGTGCAGAGCAAGCGGTAGCCCCTGGTGACCGGCCAGGACCTAGTGGCTACCACTAGGTACTTGGTCCTATCCCCTTAAAGGAATCTTTCTATAAAAGACTGATTCCAAACCTGTGAGCTCTACCCTGGGTCCGGTAATCCCGGCACCTAGCAGGTAAGTAAGGTATGCAGCTCGGGCTTTTGGCCAAAGGGGATAATGTCACTGACAGCATCAACCGTCCACAGGGGCAACTCCCTGAGCCAAATGGTAGCGTTGACAAGTGCTCGCCTCCTGTGGGAATTTGGCTTGCACTCCCCTCAGCATGGTGGCGTGGGTATAACGTTCCCCATAGCGACCCCTAGGGGACGCAGTTCGAAGTTCCCATGAAGGGGAACGTCTCAGGTTACGTATGTAACCACATGTAACCATGTAACCTCCAGGGCATTTACCGACTTCCCCTTGTCGTGTGATGGTAGATCCCCTTGTCGTACCTCTTGGTAATAAATTAAATTTAACAAGGGCGTAGGTTTGCTTTCGACATTGGTGGGGACATAAATCCGCGCCCATGCATCCATGCCCTAATTCATATAGCTTACTTTTTGAAATTTGTTTTTATAGTATGTTTAACAGACAGTAATTACACAATTATTATTTTTTGGACCAACAACATCAGCATCAGAGCCCTGGTTGTCTTAAATTGCCCATATTATGCCATTTGCTAATATTGTTTTATGAGTGTCCTAAAACAGGTTTACATGCATCCAAGGTAAATAAAGAAATAACACTTTTCTCAAAAAAAATAGCTTTAATTTTACCTAATTTCTAAATGATTAGCCGTAACAGAATACGATTCAAATTCCTGACGATTCGTTTAGGCAATTGCAAGCCGACTCTTTTTTTGATAGACAATAACTGTATTTATCGTGCACTGTCAGCTTCACAACTTTGCAGATCTACGCTACATGACACACTGCATGAAAGGTAATATTCGAAAAGGTATTATAGGGACACTTTAAAGGGATAGTTCACCCAAAAATGTAATTCTGTCATCATTTACTCACCCTCAAGTAGTTCCAAACCTGTATGAATGTCTTTGTTCACAAAGGAAGATATTCTGAAGATTGTGGGAAAGGAGCAGTTCTGGGATACCATTGACTTCCATAGTATTTTTTTCCCCTACTATGGATGTCAACGGTGCCCCAAAACAGCCTGGTTACAAACTTTCTTAAAAATATCTTTCTTTGTGTTCGGCAGAACAAAGAAATTCATACTGGTTTGGAACTACTTGAGGGTGAGTAAATGATGACAGAATTTTCTTTTTTGGGTGAAGTATCCCTTTAATCACACATCACATTATTTTTAATATCAATTGAATTGGACCCATGATGATTATTAAAAAATTATCTGCTATTGCTGTAGTAACGAAACTTGTGCGAATCTAATTGACACTGTCCGCAGCAACTCAGGATGCTGTTCTAAATTCACAACAGTGTTACTTAGATAGTTAACAAAACAAAACAAAAAAATCACATATTTGTCCCAAATTATTGTTGATGTTCATGATTTTACCCTAGGCTGAAAGATTGTGTATCTTTCCGCACAACATTTGTCTTTCTGTCTGCATGCTTTATATTAATAGCTGATCGTGCTTTCTCTTTCTGTTTGCTCTGTTTTGTTGAACAAACACTACTTCAAACTCATTGATGCAACTTTGTTAATTCCTGAAGTGGGAATTATTATATTAACTTTTATATTAACTTATTTCGACTGCTGTCTTGAATTTGGTGCGATAAACTAGGCTGCACTTTTCATCCGGTGTGCGACTATTCCGCACGTGTATTAGCTAAATGCGCGAAGTGTCTTGAGAGTGCGCAGTTTTCTAACGTATGTATTATTTACTTTAACTTGTTAGGTAATATCAATGATATGACGTTTCAGATGCGTCTGAAATGACAAAAAAAACAAACGTATTTTTAATTATTTTATCAAAATATTGCTAGGGACACTTTGGAAGTGGCTGGATAGTGACCCTAATTCTACGCCCATGAAATTTAAACTACAAAGAAAAACATTAAATCTGTGTTTTTTCCATTGGTATAGGTACTTTCTGCCATCCTCATTCGCAGCGCAAACCCTCGCTTTGAGTTACCCACTGTATTTATTTTTAAATATTTTATAAATACCTCCATGGAATATTTAATATTTAATTTTGTGGCCTTCTATGTCCAAAATTGTGCAGAATATCGTGGGACTAGGTTTTCACACTGACACTGTCTGAAAGACAGTGAGCAACTCTGTTTGTCCGAGGGAGCAACAGTAACTAAGGGGGGCGGGGCTTACCGGGACTACTGAATAATTAAAGTAGTGAACTAACAATAACCAGATCTCTTCCAGCTGAAGCTCTTATATGACACTGATATATTCACACCAACACTCCCACTCCACCCAGTAACAGGGTCCACTCACACTCTCTCTATACAACACCTGATAACTATGATCAAATCTGTCTGGATGATCGGGATATGGCTGGATTGTTAGTCACCACTCTGTTCCGCTCAGACAGACGGGGGTATTTGCATCCAGAGTGAACTGATGGGAATACAAATAATAATAATAAAAAAAACACTATTCTGGAGTTGTAAAAGTTAAGTTTTCTCTCTTATTTATCTTGTTTATATCTTATCTATCCTTATTTGTTTATTTTTGTGAAGATTTTTTGATCTATCAAAGTTGTGGAATGATGTTCACGAAATTTCTTCAAAAACGTATTCTTACAGTTTGCATCTGGGGAGTTTCATGTCCAGATCTCCTTTTTCTCAACTTTCTTTAAAATTTAAGCCAAATCCCTTTTTGTCTTTTGTGTAGCTGAACATTAAAAGCTCTGCCCGGATTGTAAAAAAGGGCTTTTTATCGAAAATTCATTGTTCATTCTGTTTGGTTATTCGTTCTTTTTTTCTTTTACATGAACACAAATGCAAATACATTCACATTTATATGGACACAACAGACAAACACCTCTAGTTGCATGTTTAGTTGTTTTAACGCTGCGAATCCTCTCCCTCAGCTCTGAGCACAAACTGATCATAACCAATACAACTTTCCAAATGAAAAATGAATACAAAGCATCATGGATGTACCCCAGATCCAAACACTGGCACCTAACCCGGCAACAAGATCTACATGAAATCTCCATCACCCGAGCAATGCGTGGTGCGGAGTGCTGGACAGATCATCGGCTGATCAGATCCAAGATACACCTAATGATCCAACCTCAAAACACTAGGCACCAACTGCCAAGATGGCTCAACTTTCGAGCCCTAAAATCCCCTGACATCACTGCATTGTACAGTGGCTCCACGTTATCGTCCAGGCAGAACTATTGTTCCAGCCACTAAAGACAGATTCACCAATAACCTGCCTGATTTATCTCAACTGCTCTATACCCATAACTACAGATGAACTAGACAAAATTACTAGCAACATGGGAACTTCGACACTATAGATCACGACATACTCATAGATCGATTGCAAAACTATACAGGTATTCAAGGGCAGGCTTTAAGATGATTTAGATCCTACCTGTCCGATCGCTACCACTTTGTTTATTTAAACGGGGAGGCATCTCAATTATCACCAGTAAAGTATGGAGTACCACAAGGATCTGTCCTAGGTCCTCTGCTATTTTCATTATACATGTTGCCCCTTGGTAATATTATTAGAAAACACGGGATTAGTTTCCATTGTTATGCTGATGACACTCAACTATATTTCTCAACAAGACCAGATGAAACTTCTAAACTATCTAAGCTAACGGAGTGTGTTAAAAATATAAAAGATTGGATGACCAATAATTTTCACCTATTAAATTCAGATAAGACAGAGATATTACTTATTGGACCTAAAAACAGTTCACAGAATATCTTGATCACAATTTTCAACTAGATGGATGTACTGTTACTTCATTTACAGTAAAAAATCGGGGTGTTATATTAGACAGCAACCTATCTTTTGAAAATCATATTTCCCATGTTACAAAAACAGCATTCTTCCATCTTAGAAACATTGCCAGGCTACGGAATATGTTAAGGTTTTCTGATGCAGAAAAGTTAGTTCATGCATGCATGACCTCCAGACTGGACTATTGTTATGCACTGCTAGGTGGTTGTCCTGCATCTTCAATAAACAAGCTACAGATAGTACAAAATGCTGCGGCTAGAGTCCTTACCAGGTCAAGAAAATATAATCATATTACTCCAATTTTACAGTCTCTGCACTGGCTACCTATTAAGTTCCGTATCAGTTACAAAATATTATTA
>CM049818.1:31405551-31605551 GCA_027422435.1 Schizopygopsis pylzovi | reverse complement strand
ACAAAGGGCTTTAGATTGCAATGACCAATTTTGGTTTTCATGCGAATAAATCTCTGGGAGGAGTTCGTTAAAGTATGACACCTGCAAATGGCAAAAATGTCACTGAATATGACGAGAAAATTCAAAATAACCGACTTCCTGTTGGGTTTCGGATTTCGTTCCAGGAGACTTTTTTGTAGGTATTGTTATGTTTCATGAGTGTAAAGATTTTCATACATGTATGTGAAATGTAGCCCGAGGGCTCTCCGCTGAATGAGTATAGGTGGCGCTGTCGAGCCATTTTGCCTCACCTACTTCTGAAACCCATATTCAGATGTGTTCAGGCCGGGATTCTTATCGAACATGTGAAGTCTGGGGCAGATCGAACATTGTATGGCTGAGTTACAACAACTTTTATTCCCATGGCGAGACATCGGAATTTGACAGGACGCCACGGACACGCCCTCCCATGAAAACTCTAGATCTTCGCAATTTAACATCACAAAGGCCTTTAGGTTAGACTGACCTAAATATTATGTTGATGTCATTAAATCTGTAGGAGGAGTTAGTTACAGAGTAAAACATGTCACTTCCTGTTGCCAGCAGGTGGCGCTATTACTATAACTGAATATGGTCATGAAGATCTCTTCATATCAGGAGTCTTATCAAACATGTGAAGTTTGGTGCAGATCGGACATAGCATGCCTGAGTTATAACAACTTCCTGTTTCATGGCGAAACATCGAAATTTGAGAGGACGCCACGGACACGTCCTCCAATGAAAACTCTAGATCTTCGCAATTTAACGTCACAAAGGGCTTTAGATTGCAATGACCAATTTTGGTGTTCATCCGATTAAATCTCTGGGAGTAGTTCGTTAAAGTATGACACCTGCAAATGGCAAAAATGTCACTAAATATGACGAGAAAATTCAAAATAACCGACTTCCTGTTGGGTTTCGGATTTCGTTCCAGGAGACTTTTTTGTAGGTATTGTTATGTTACATGAGTGTACCGATTTTCATACATGTACGTGAAACGTAGCCCGAGGGCTCTCCGCTGAATGAGTATAGGTGGCGCTGTCGAGCCATTTTGCCACACCTACTTCTGAAACCCATATAAGACGTAAATTTCCACCAGTTCTGATGCGTGTGCAAAATGTCCTGACTTTTCGAGCATGTTTAGGCCCTCAAAAATGCGATTAAGTTTGGAAAATAATAATAATAATAATAATAATAATAATAATAAACAACACAGATACAATAGGGTCCTCGCACCATCGGTGCTTGGTCCCTAATAATAAACGGAGCAGATTCAATAGGGTCCTCGCACCATCGGTGCTCGGTCCCTAAATATAGCTGCAAGCAGCGATGGCGGGCCCAAGCCGAGTGCAAACGCCACCGCGGTGGCATCAGGAAAACTGTGGCCAACGGGCACATGCATTACAGTAACCCTCTAGCAGTTTGGATTTAAGGGATACAGCAATGAAAGGGTTAATCCGAGCCATCAGGACACACACACAACAAAATATAAAACTTTGGTAATCCTTTTAATAAAGTATTAGCATTAACTATATTAATTAACATGAACAATAATTATACAGCATTTATTAATGTTAGTCTCTATCTATCCTCTCTCTCTCTCTCTCACACACACACACACACACACACACACACACACACTCGTTTGGTTTCTTTATCTCGTGTCTCACTTTGTGTTTTTCCTTTCCTCTCTCTCACTTTGAACCCCCTTAACCAATCCTTGAATCCAGGTCCTGAAATTGAGATCGACTTCCGTCAATAAAGTCATCGTAACTCGCTGTGAGAACCGTTGTCGACCGATCGAGGCCACCCGCCAAAATCATGAACGACATGATACGCGATGTAAGTTCCTTGATTGACAACTTAGCCATGAATAGGATTCCGTGCTACACGATACCTCTTAGCCTTGTTCAAACGTTGTAACTTCGGCCACTGCGGGCCCCGCTAGTCTCATCCAAACCCATCTCGCCCCTTTCCCGGTAGCGCTATTCCCATATACGCAAACCCGGAAACAGGTGACTTAGTTGTCTTTTCAGTTTGCCCATTATCGACGTTAATAATGTTTACCGGCTCAAAGACGTTGTGAATGTGGGATTGCGGCAAGGGAAAACCTATGTCAAAATCCACACTCCTAAAGTCGCTGCGTATCACGATAACAACGAGCAGTTGTATCTGGCCCCAAACTTAAAGAAGGGCACGCTCACTTAGGACATTCACTCCCTCTACCCGAGTAAACTCTGCGTACGCGATAATACCAAGGGCATCTGTGGTTTAGAATCCATTAAACACGACACTAGCTGCCCCGCTGAAGCAACACCACATTCTCAAGTTGAGGTAACGCAAGCTGAAATCATCAGAAACCGATGGCTGGTCAACACCCCAGCACGAACAGCTACCCTCACATGCGATCGACACGACACCGCCACGCGCATTAATTTGCCCAACCAAACTTTATGGATCACTGTCCCGAAGGGCGCGATCCTCCATATTGACGAGTTAGCATTGTGTCACCTCACCGACGATGAATATCAGGCTGAAATTGAAATCTCTTATTGATTTGACACCGGTTGACAGCTTTAGAAGCTATCGCTCGCCTTCCGCCCGCCAGCGTGCCAATTATTCGGTCTTTGTTTGCCGCTGACACAGCGCTTTGTGTCTCTACTATCGTAGGAGATGTTGTGACTTTGAGACTGGCCTTCCTCCTATGCAAGCGAGTGAACGCCGTTCAAGAGTCTCTCAACAAATACCCGTCAGGCGTCCCGTGCCTTTTTCCGACGTGGTAAACCCGACCAAGAACCCGAACCCGAGAAGTCAACCAACCTGATTGAGATCATGCCTATACCGCCTCGTCGAACCCCTGATAATTAAACCAATCAAAATGACCCAATTGTCAGTAATCCTGAACAATGCATTCCTATGTCTTCTCAAGTTTCTAACCTGTTCCTTCCCAAATTACCCTGCACCAGGTTTCAGTCAGTGATAGAAATGATGTTTGTGTCTTGTATGTGCCTGTTCTCCCTGCCTCTTGTTCCAGGGCCTGACGATGTTCCATTGGGAACATCACCAAGCCAAAGGGGGATATGTAACATATGTCGGCAGGAATTTAACTGTCTCTACAGGTCACCAGGTGGCAGCTAAGAGAATCAGCGTCTCTCTAAAGCCCCTCCTCCTCATCAGCGCAAAAGCGCGCGATTTCTTTCGGTCACAGAACAAAGGAAATTGACGGGAACGTTTCTAAAAGACATTCGTTCATTTCATGACTTTTAAAACCATCTACACAAGAAACATATGGATATTAATGTTGTACTCTTTCTCTCATATGCTTGTGTGAATATGAATTACTTAAGAAATGTGGGTGATTTTTAATCGTGCCTTAAGCTGTAACGTGTAGGTTGCGCCAAAGGCAGTGTTTAGACTTGTATGAACGGTTGCAAAAATGTATGAATCAGTAAGATAACGAATGTGGTGATATTATAAATGTGTAAACCTAGTAAGAGTTTTAATACATGGGTAAAAGTTTATTTTTCGTCACATGAAAAAGTGTAACATGCAGACACTCTGATTCAACCAGCCGCCTGTGGGCGGTGTCCAAATCGGACTGTTTAAAACAACGCGTCCGCGTTCTCTCTCTCTCTTTTGTGCTCCTGAACTCTCTTCCTGCCCTTGCAACTCGCCCTCCAATGCGCGCAAGGTTGACCTGGAAGTCGGTCCGCTGGACTCTCGCCTTGAAACCAACCATCTGAAGAAGTCCAAGACCGTGCCAAAGCCGTAACATCGCGGAACCAGCAGCATCAACAGCCGTGATTCCAACACGGCTCCCCGGAGACGTCACGCAACAGCGACGCGAGCCAGCAGAGTTCCCAGAGCAACACGTGGAAACCCACGTGCGAAACGAGACAAAGGTCCAGCCTGCTTAACCAACAGAAAGCAAGTATCATCTCCATTTCTGACTGAACTGGTAAATTTGATCTGAATGCAGTAACAAAGCCTAGGCATTTGTCGTGATCTTTTCTAGTTGGCTCCAGTTATGAAATAGGAAAGAGTGCTATTCTTTCAACATTTAACCTCAAAACTCCCGTATGCATGTGTGTATGTTGTGTGTTATTACGTATGTTAGAATATTAGTATTGTAAATAAACCTTGTTTCGTTTTATAAAGAATTGTCTCTGGAATGTAATTTTTAAGTATTTTATCATTCTTGCCACAAAGATGATGTTACCTTAGCTTGAATTTGAGAGATTAATAGAATATACTTTTAGTGATCGCTGGGCGACCACTTAATAAGGTATAAATTGTAAGTTAAATATTAATATTACTTTAATCAAGCAATATTGAATCTTTAACAATAATTCCCGGAGCTGAAATAATAGCTCCATATAAAATTGCATTACAGTGTGTTACAGTAAAGTTATTAACTTGTTTCATAATAAATAATCATAAAAACATATGCCAAAGCTATTATTTTCAAAATGAATGTTGTAGTATGACCAGCATAAGATCAGTGATGTGTGAAGTGATTTTGGTGAAAGTACAGTGTGTTACAGTAAAGTTATTAACTTTGTTTCATAATAAATAATCATAAAAAATATGCCAAAGCAATTGTTTTCTAAATGAATGTTATAGTATAACCAGCATAATATCAGTGATGTGTGAAGTGCATTTGGTGAAAGTACAGTGTGTTACAGTAAAGTTATTAACTTTGTGTCATAATAAATAAATATAAAAAATATGCCAAAGCAATTATTTTCAAAATAAGTGTTGTAGTATAACCAGCAGGAGAGCAGTGATGTGTGAAGTGATTTTGGTGAAAGTACAGTGTGTTACAGTAAAGTTATTAACTTTGTTTCATAATAAATAATCATAAAAAATATGCCAAAGCAATTGTTTTCAAAATGAATGTTATAGTATAACCAGCATAATATCAGTGATGTGTGAAGTGCATTTGGTGAAAGTACAGTGTGTTTCAGTAAAGTTATTAACTTTGTTTCATAATAAATAATCATAAAAAATATGCCAAAGCAATGATTTTCTAAATGAATGTTGTAGTATGACCAGCATTAGATCAGTGATGTGTGAAGTGAATTTGGTGAAAGTACAGTGTGTTACAGTAAAGTTATTAACTTTGTTTCATAATAAATAATCATAAAAAATATGCCAAAGCAATTGTTTTCAAAATGAATGGTATAGTATAACCAGCATAATATCAGTGATGTGTGAAGTGCATTTGGTGAAAGTACAGTGTGTTACAGTAAAGTTATTAACTTCGTTTCATTATAAATAATCATAAAAAATATGCCAAAGCAATTATTTTCAAAATAAGTGTTGTAGTATAACCAGCAGGAGAGCAGTGATGTGTGAAGTGATTTTGGTGAAGGTACAGTGTGTTACAGTAAAGTTATTAACTTTGTTTCATAATAAATAATCATAAAAAGTATGCCAAAGCAATTGTTTTCAAAATGAATGTTGTAGTATGACCAGCATTAGTTCAGTGATGTGTGAAGTGAATTTGGTGAAAGTACAGTGTGTTACAGTAAAGTTATTACCTATTATGTCCAATAACAGTGAAGTTTATAACTATGTTTCACAATAAAGGTTCATAAAACATGTGTAAAAGCTATTTTTTTCAAAATTAATGTTGTAGTATGACCAGCATAAGATCAGTGATGTGTGAAGTGAATTTGGTTAAGTACAGTGTGTTACAGTAAAGTTATTAACTTTGTTTCATAATAAATAATCATACAAAACATGCCAAATATTTTATTTTCAAAATAAGTGTTGTAGTATAACCAGCAGGAGAGCAGTGATGTGTGAAGTGATTTTGGTGAAAGTAAAGTGTGTTACAGTAAAGTTATTAACTTTGTTTCATAATAAATAATAAAAAATATGCCAAAGCAATTATTTTAAAAATGAATGTTGTAGTATGACCAGCGTAAGAGCAGTGATGTGTGAAGTGAATTTGGTGAGACTACAGTGTGTTACAGTAAAGTTATTAACAATATTAAATAATAGAAATTCATAAAAAGTGTGCCAAAGCAATTATTTTCTAAATGAATGTTGTAGTATGACCAGCATTAGATCAGTGATTTGTGAAGTGAATTTGGTGAAAGTACAGTGTGTTACAGTAAAGTTATTACCTATTATGTCCAATAACAGTGAAGTTAATAACTATTTTTCAAAATAAAGGTTTATAAAAAATGTGTAAAAGCTATTTTTTTTTCAAAATGAATGTTGTAGTATGACCAGCATAAGATCAGTGATGTGTGAAGTGAATTTGGTGAAAGTACAGTGTGTTACAGTAAAGTTATTAACTTTGTTTCATAATAAATAATCATAAAAACATTTGAAAAAGCTATTATTTTCAAAATGAATGTTGTAGTATGACCAGCATAAGATCAGTGATGTGTGAAGTGATTTTGGTGAAAGTACATTGTGTTACAGTAAAGTTATTAACTTTGTTTCATAATAAATAATCATAAAAGTATGCCAAAGCAATTGTTTTCAAAATGAATGTTGTAGTATGACCAGCATTAGTTCAGTGATGTGTGAAGTGAATTTGGTGAAAGTACAGTGTGTTACAGTAAAGTCATTACCTATTATGTCCAATAACAGTGAAGTTTATAACTATGTTTCACAATAAAGGTTCATAAAACATGTGTAAAAGCTATTTTTTTCAAAATGAATGTTGTAGTATGACCAGCATAAGATCAGTGATGTGTGAAGTGAATTTGGTTAAGTACAGTGTGTTACAGTAAAGTTATTAACTTTGTTTCATAATAAATAATCATACAAAACATGCCAAAGCTTTTATTTTCAAAATAAGTGTTGTAGTATAACCAGCAGGAGAGCAGTGATGTGTGAAGTGATTTTGGTGAAAGTAAAGTGTGTTACAGTAAAGTTATTAACTTTGTTTCATAATAAATAATAAAAAATATGCCAAAGCTATTATTTTCAAAATTAATGTTGTAGTATGACCAGCATAAGATCAGTGATGTGTGAAGTGATTTTGGTGAAAGTAAATTGTGTTACAGTAAAGTTATTAACTTTGTTTCATAATAAATAATCATAAAAAATATGCCAAAGCAATTATTTTCAAAATAAATGTTGTAGTATGACCAGCATAATATCAGTAATGTGTGAAGTGAATTTGGTGACAATACAGTGTGTTACAGTAAAGTTATTAACTTTGTTTCATAATAAATAATCATACAAAATATGCCAAAGCTATTATTTTCTAAATAAGTGTTGTAGTATAACCAGTAGGAGAGCAGTGATGTGTGAAGTGATTTTGGTGAAAGTACAGTGTGTTACAGTAAAGTTATTATCTTTGTTTCATAATAAATAATCATAAAAAATATGTCAAAGTAATTATTTTCAAAATGAATGTTGTAGTATGACCAACATAAGATCAGTGATGTGTGAAGTGAATTTGGTGAAAGTGCAGTGTGTTACAGTAAAGTTATTACCTATTTTTCATAATAAAAATCATAAAAAATGTGTAAAAGCAATAATTTTTTTCAAATAACTTTTGTAGTATAACCAGCAGGAGAGCAGTGACGTGTGAACTAAATTTGGTGACACTACAATGTGTTACTGTGAAGGTATTGAGTATTTTATTAGTAACGTTTTTCGCGTTTCGCACTTTGCAGACGGTCCCTTAGGACTTGTCTCTCAGACGCCAACGCATTGAGATCAATGTATTTTGTACAGAGCGGAGGAAAGCTTGTTTTGAGGAAAACATGCTTGTAGCTTGTTTACTACATCACTACGATTGAAAAGAGGCGTCATTTGTGCCGTTAAAACGTTTTGCTCGCGCGTTATTGATCCGGAAACGTCGAATCTGTGAATATCTTGCCAACTTTACCGAACTCTCTCATGCAACATGTTTAGCTATCACAGATATTATACTTAGCTTTTTTAGCTTCTGATCGCAAATGCAGCCAAACTTTGGAGCGCTTAGATTAGCATGCAAGGTCCTGGCAGATTGCTAGGTCACACCTGTACTCACAGATAAAGAAAAAAAATGCATAGGAATCGATAGACGGAATCGAAATTTTAATTTGACAACAAGTATCCGATTTCTGACCTTAGGTATCCGATTCTGGAATCGGAATCGATTTCGATTCCCAACCCTAGTAACAACAACATTTATGTTGAAATTGTATGGATCAGTGGACTATCATGAGGCTTTATAGGTGAGTTCCTTCAGTTTTGTTGGTGCTTATTTAGTTGTTGGTGGTCTGACAAAGACACTGATAGTACCTGCTGTGTTTATTGTATCTTAAAATTTTGCATCGTTTGAATCACAAGAATCTCTGCTTTCCAAGGATATATGGCATGTTCAGCTTTTAGTTTTTTTGTGTCTAACGACTTTACCGCTAACACCACTAGGTGTCCCGCCGGCGGGACGCTGGATTCGTAACAGAAAAAATATGTAAGTGACTGTGTGGAATGTTTGTTTAGAAATGCTGGTTATTCAACAGGCTCATTAAACCAATTAAAACATTCCTGAGAATAAACACAGTTGTTTGCAGAGCAGACCATTTTTGCATTTTGTATGCAACATAAATGTTTAACAATGTTCAAGAAGCTGATGTCATAAAAACAGGCTACTAATCTATTTAAAGGGGGAATCAATATCTGTCCCCATTGTTATGTATTTAAAAATTCCTGACACAACAATCAAACCATTTCAGGTAACTTATCTGTCCTTTCATACCTTTTACCACAAATAAATCCATAAAATAAACCACAAAATAAATTTACAAACATCGTATCTATAACCTATACTCTATTATAAGAATAAAACAAATGCTTAAATTTGCAATGAAATGCTTTATTTTTTTTCAAACAATGTGAGGTAATATCAGGTTAACAGGTTTTTGACCTACACTGTACACTGTAAGTGTGTACATTAGCATGAACTCTTAACTTTAACATTAGTGTAAAATTTTACAGCTGCCTTCAGCCCTGCATGCTCGCTCAATACATATTGCTGACCATAGGAACTTAAATTATATATAAAAAGCAGAAATTACACTTTTACACACATTTACACTGCTGTTCAAAAGTTAGGGATCAATAAGATTTGTAATGTTTTTTTGGGTTTTATTTGTGGGCAGAAGATTTCTCCTCTTCTCACTAAGCCTGCATTTATTTGCTCAAAAATACAGGGGGAAAACTGTAATATTGTGAAATATTATTACAATTTAAACTAATGGATTTCTATTTTAAGATACTTGAAAGTAGCCTACTTGAAGTTAGCATATTAGACTGATTTCTGAAGGATCATCATGTGACACAGAAGACTGGAGCAGTGATGCTGAAAATTCAGCTTTACATTACATGAACTGACTATGTAAAACAAGTTTTCCCCAAGAATGAGGTTACTTTTCAAAAGTCTCAGTTATAACTCCCAACTGACAATGCTTGACTGTAACAAAGCTGGTCATTGTTTCAAAACCTGCTCTTATATTTAAAATGTTATCCTTTCCCCTTCATGGGAACTTCGAACTGCGTCCCCTAGGGGTCGCTATGGGGAACGCCCTCAGCGTGACTCATGTCTGAAGATACATATGTAAAAATACCATTTGTTGGCCGGCGACAGCCCATGACGTCACTACCGGCGCGACCATAATATAAGGGCCGCCGGGAGAATACATCATCCTCTTCTTCGTCTTCACTGACTGTTTTGTTTGAAGCGTGCATTCTGGTAAGAGTACAGTTTTTCTCTATCATGGCGAGCAATAGCAAGGCGTTTAAGATTGTGTGTGGATCCGCGTCCTCGTTATTTGACACCCGATGACACACACAATCTTTGCGTCTTTTGTTTGGGCAAGGAGCACGCACGCGATGTCCTTGAGGGGAAAATCTGCGTGCACACTCTCGTTCTGCCCCTCTTTTAAAGGAAAGAGGGGCAGCCGTCTGCTTCCCGCGATTCGGGACCCATCACTGCACGGAGGCGAATGAATTTAGCAGTTAGATCTGGCCGATGAGTTAGAGAGGGACCGCACCCTTTTCGCGCGCGTCGGCCGAGAACGAGAGTGAGCTGCTGGATTGTGACGATGCGATCTTTCTGACATCATCAGATTCAGCGGCTGGTGCTCTGCTGGGTTGAGACTGAACCCTCTCAATCCTCCTGCACTGCATATGACGAGTTATTGGACGTTATGGACCATTAAATAATCTTTCTGGCCATAAACCCCCAGCTCGAGCGAGCCTTCCTTTCTTCCTAAATCTCCATGTGGGGGGTTGAGAAGGAGTGGAAAAAGCATTTTTTCTCGTATTCATAGTTTTCAGCATACTAGTTATGCTGACATTGAGGGGATGCATGAAAATGGCTATGAGGGGATGCCCCCTGTGCAAGAGAAAACTCCCTCCTTGCCATCTAGGCCTCTGAATCTGGCTTAAATGGCAGGGCATATGCAGCAGCAGGTCAGACCGTCGCTTCGTTGCACACTATGGCGGTGTTTCAGGCGTACCAGACTGATCTGCTGAAATACCTGGGTAAGGCTTTCTATAAAGTCCAGGTCTGAGTCCGAACAGAGCAGGGATCGGAGACAGGCACAGAGGGCTAGTGTTGCGACTCGTGCCCCTCCCCCGCCTGAACTAAAATTATTTTTAGTTTATCCCTATTTTTCCCAGTCTTTGAAGCGTATTTCCTATATTATTTATTTCATTAGTTTTTTTTAGTCATTTAATTTAAATGTGTATTTCCATTTTTTATTATTTAATTTATATATTAATCTAAAGAATATAAACAAACGAGTAATAAAGTGTACAATTAAAAGCTTTAATTATAATCACATTGCGCTTGAATAAAGTTACAGGTGTAATCTGCTGACTGTCTTGCAGATGACCTCTTAATTCTGTCTTCTTACGATGCATGTAGGGCTTTACGATTACTCCAGAGCTCTCGTAGATCTATGAAGATTTTCAAGTACTACTTAATTTACTATGGTTTTGTAGCACGGTCTTTAAGTCTAAGATGATTCGTGTGATCGTTTTAACGATCAACTTAAGCTTACGATGCTTTTAGGAAACGCTTAATAATGTATATAGCCTAGTATATATATTAATAAGCTTAAGTTTATCGTAAAAACGACCAAGGCCGGGTTTCCCGATAATGATTGATCTTAGCACTTAAGAGCATTTTCAAGAGTCATTTTACGAACGTTCCTTAATTTTTCACGTGCGTTTCTCAAAACGGCACTTAACACAATCGCACTGAGCCCTGCTTTAAGTGCTACTTATAAGTCGCTATCCTTTGGTCAAGTGCTGAAATGTCAATTTATAGAATGGCTGCTTGTTTATTTACCAGCCAAGAACCAACGCCCACTTCAACGACTTCTGAACTCTAAGCCAATCAGCGACTTCGGAGAAACCCTTTTCTGCAAAGAAGGACGACAAAAGGGAACCCTTAAACACAAAAGCAACAGCAAGTACAAACCCCAGATTCTTGCTGAGCTGGTGTAATTTTAATATAGATTTTAGCCTCATTGAAAACTCAATGCGAGTGTTAAATAAGTGATTGATGGTTGTTCAGGTTTATGCAATTGCACATATTGCTGTAAACGTGGGATATCACATTCTCATTCTCTTAAACTAATCCTTTCCTCATTGTCTCTCTTTCTGCAATGTGTGAATGTATGAATGCTTGTGTAGATTAGTTTATATGTCTTACAGTTATATAAATAAAGTCTTGTTTATATTGAAAAGAGAAATATCTTGTGTTTTGTGCTCACAAGTTAATGTCTTAATCTGTCGATATTGTTACTGTGCTATTTAATAGTGTTTTCACAATATTTTGGGATTTTGATATCCAGTGCAGAGTTTGTTATACGGCTTGTTCAGTGAATCGCCATGAAACAGTGAGTCTGTTCAAATTCCCTATAAAATCATTAATGTTCCCTTTCGAGCTTTCACGAGACATCACAGAGAATTTCTCCGTTATGGGAACTCCTTCCTTCCAACCTTTCCTGAAGACCTATTGGCTCACGCCAGTCCAAATGACTGGCCAATTGTCGCGAAGCATGCAAATACGAGCTCGAGAGGCAGTATAAATGCGGCGCCCGCGACAATTACGTCAGAATCTTTTTCTTCTTTTTGCTGAACCTAGGTTATGGCTTAAATTATTACAACTCACGGTTAAGGTTCGCTCATTCGAGGGCAGGCCTCATGGCTGCTCCTCTGCACATGCGGGAGGCAGATGCGGGAATAACCGACTTCCTGTTGGGTTTCGGATTTCGTTCCAGGAGACTTTTTTGTAGGTATTGTTATGTTACATGAGTGTACCGATTTTCATACATGTACGTGAAACGTAGCCCGAGGGCTCTCCGCTGAATGAGTATAGGTGGCGCTGTCGAGCCATTTTGCCACACCTACTTCTGAAACCCATATAAGACGTAAATTTCCACCAGTTCTGATGCGTGTGCAAAATGTCCTGACTTTTCGAGCATGTTTAGGCCCTCAAAAATGCGATTAAGTTTGGAAAATAATAATAATAATAATAATAATAATAATAATAAACAACACAGATACAATAGGGTCCTCGCACCATCGGTGCTTGGTCCCTAATAATAAACGGAGCAGATTCAATAGGGTCCTCGCACCATCGGTGCTCGGTCCCTAAATATAGCTGCAAGCAGCGATGGCGGGCCCAAGCCGAGTGCAAACGCCACCGCGGTGGCATCAGGAAAACTGTGGCCAACGGGCACATGCATTACAGTAACCCTCTAGCAGTTTGGATTTAAGGGATACAGCAATGAAAGGGTTAATCCGAGCCATCAGGACACACACACAACAAAATATAAAACTTTGGTAATCCTTTTAATAAAGTATTAGCATTAACTATATTAATTAACATGAACAATAATTATACAGCATTTATTAATGTTAGTCTCTATCTATCCTCTCTCTCTCTCTCTCACACACACACACACACACACACACACACACACTCGTTTGGTTTCTTTATCTCGTGTCTCACTTTGTGTTTTTCCTTTCCTCTCTCTCACTTTGAACCCCCTTAACCAATCCTTGAATCCAGGTCCTGAAATTGAGATCGACTTCCGTCAATAAAGTCATCGTAACTCGCTGTGAGAACCGTTGTCAACCGATCGAGGCCACCCGCCAAAATCATGAACGACATGATACGCGATGTAAGTTCCTTGATTGACAACTTAGCCATGAATAGGATTCCGTGCTACACGATACCTCTTAGCCTTGTTCAAACGTTGTAACTTCGGCCACTGCGGGCCCCGCTAGTCTCATCCAAACCCATCTCGCCCCTTTCCCGGTAGCGCTATTCCCATATACGCAAACCCGGAAACAGGTGACTTAGTTGTCTTTTCAGTTTGCCCATTATCGACGTTAATAATGTTTACCGGCTCAAAGACGTTGTGAATGTGGGATTGCGGCAAGGGAAAACCTATGTCAAAATCCACACTCCTAAAGTCGCTGCGTATCACGATAACAACGAGCAGTTGTATCTGGCCCCAAACTTAAAGAAGGGCACGCTCACTTAGGACATTCACTCCCTCTACCCGAGTAAACTCTGCGTACGCGATAATACCAAGGGCATCTGTGGTTTAGAATCCATTAAACACGACACTAGCTGCCCCGCTGAAGCAACACCACATTCTCAAGTTGAGGTAACGCAAGCTGAAATCATCAGAAACCGATGGCTGGTCAACACCCCAGCACGAACAGCTACCCTCACATGCGATCGACACGACACCGCCACGCGCATTAATTTGCCCAACCAAACTTTATGGATCACTGTCCCGAAGGGCGCGATCCTCCATATTGACGAGTTAGCATTGTGTCACCTCACCGACGATGAATATCAGGCTGAAATTGAAATCTCTTATTGATTTGACACCGGTTGACAGCTTTAGAAGCTATCGCTCGCCTTCCGCCCGCCAGCGTGCCAATTATTCGGTCTTTGTTTGCCGCTGACACAGCGCTTTGTGTCTCTACTATCGTAGGAGATGTTGTGACTTTGAGACTGGCCTTCCTCCTATGCAAGCGAGTGAACGCCGTTCAAGAGTCTCTCAACAAATACCCGTCAGGCGTCCCGTGCCTTTTTCCGACGTGGTAAACCCGACCAAGAACCCGAACCCGAGAAGTCAACCAACCTGATTGAGATCATGCCTATACCGCCTCGTCGAACCCCTGATAATTAAACCAATCAAAATGACCCAATTGTCAGTAATCCTGAACAATGCATTCCTATGTCTTCTCAAGTTTCTAACCTGTTCCTTCCCAAATTACCCTGCACCAGGTTTCAGTCAGTGATAGAAATGATGTTTGTGTCTTGTATGTGCCTGTTCTCCCTGCCTCTTGTTCCAGGGCCTGACGATGTTCCATTGGGAACATCACCAAGCCAAAGGGGGATATGTAACATATGTCGGCAGGAATTTAACTGTCTCTACAGGTCACCAGGTGGCAGCTAAGAGAATCAGCGTCTCTCTAAAGCCCCTCCTCCTCATCAGCGCAAAAGCGCGCGATTTCTTTCGGTCACAGAACAAAGGAAATTGACGGGAACGTTTCTAAAAGACATTCGTTCATTTCATGACTTTTAAAACCATCTACACAAGAAACATATGGATATTAATGTTGTACTCTTTCTCTCATATGCTTGTGTGAATATGAATTACTTAAGAAATGTGGGTGATTTTTAATCGTGCCTTAAGCTGTAACGTGTAGGTTGCGCCAAAGGCAGTGTTTAGACTTGTATGAACGGTTGCAAAAATGTATGAATCAGTAAGATAACGAATGTGGTGATATTATAAATGTGTAAACCTAGTAAGAGTTTTAATACATGGGTAAAAGTTTATTTTTCGTCACATGAAAAAGTGTAACATGCAGACACTCTGATTCAACCAGCCGCCTGTGGGCGGTGTCCAAATCGGACTGTTTTAAAACAACGCGTCCGCGTTCTCTCTCTCTCTTTTGTGCTCCTGAACTCTCTTCCTGCCCTTGCAACTCGCCCTCCAATGCGCGCAAGGTTGACCTGGAAGTCGGTCCGCTGGACTCTCGCCTTGAAACCAACCATCTGAAGAAGTCCAAGACCGTGCCAAAGCCGTAACATCGCGGAACCAGCAGCATCAACAGCCGTGATTCCAACACGGCTCCCCGGAGACGTCACGCAACAGCGACGCGAGCCAGCAGAGTTCCCAGAGCAACACGTGGAAACCCACGTGCGAAACGAGACAAAGGTCCAGCCTGCTTAACCAACAGAAAGCAAGTATCATCTCCATTTCTGACTGAACTGGTAAATTTGATCTGAATGCAGTAACAAAGCCTAGGCATTTGTCGTGATCTTTTCTAGTTGGCTCCAGTTATGAAATAGGAAAGAGTGCTATTCTTTCAACATTTAACCTCAAAACTCCCGTATGCATGTGTGTATGTTGTGTGTTATTACGTATGTTAGAATATTAGTATTGTAAATAAACCTTGTTTCGTTTTATAAAGAATTGTCTCTGGAATGTAATTTTTAAGTATTTTATCATTCTTGCCACAAAGATGATGTTACCTTAGCTTGAATTTGAGAGATTAATAGAATATACTTTTAGTGATCGCTGGGCGACCACTTAATAAGGTATAAATTGTAAGTTAAATATTAATATTACTTTAATCAAGCAATATTGAATCTTTAACAATAATTCCCGGAGCTGAAATAATAGCTCCATATAAAATTGCATTACAGTGTGTTACAGTAAAGTTATTAACTTGTTTCATAATAAATAATCATAAAAACATATGCCAAAGCTATTATTTTCAAAATGAATGTTGTAGTATGACCAGCATAAGATCAGTGATGTGTGAAGTGATTTTGGTGAAAGTACAGTGTGTTACAGTAAAGTTATTAACTTTGTTTCATAATAAATAATCATAAAAAATATGCCAAAGCAATTGTTTTCTAAATGAATGTTATAGTATAACCAGCATAATATCAGTGATGTGTGAAGTGCATTTGGTGAAAGTACAGTGTGTTACAGTAAAGTTATTAACTTTGTGTCATAATAAATAAATATAAAAAATATGCCAAAGCAATTATTTTCAAAATAAGTGTTGTAGTATAACCAGCAGGAGAGCAGTGATGTGTGAAGTGATTTTGGTGAAAGTACAGTGTGTTACAGTAAAGTTATTAACTTTGTTTCATAATAAATAATCATAAAAAATATGCCAAAGCAATTGTTTTCAAAATGAATGTTATAGTATAACCAGCATAATATCAGTGATGTGTGAAGTGCATTTGGTGAAAGTACAGTGTGTTTCAGTAAAGTTATTAACTTTGTTTCATAATAAATAATCATAAAAAATATGCCAAAGCAATGATTTTCTAAATGAATGTTGTAGTATGACCAGCATTAGATCAGTGATGTGTGAAGTGAATTTGGTGAAAGTACAGTGTGTTACAGTAAAGTTATTAACTTTGTTTCATAATAAATAATCATAAAAAATATGCCAAAGCAATTGTTTTCAAAATGAATGGTATAGTATAACCAGCATAATATCAGTGATGTGTGAAGTGCATTTGGTGAAAGTACAGTGTGTTACAGTAAAGTTATTAACTTCGTTTCATTATAAATAATCATAAAAAATATGCCAAAGCAATTATTTTCAAAATAAGTGTTGTAGTATAACCAGCAGGAGAGCAGTGATGTGTGAAGTGATTTTGGTGAAGGTACAGTGTGTTACAGTAAAGTTATTAACTTTGTTTCATAATAAATAATCATAAAAAGTATGCCAAAGCAATTGTTTTCAAAATGAATGTTGTAGTATGACCAGCATTAGTTCAGTGATGTGTGAAGTGAATTTGGTGAAAGTACAGTGTGTTACAGTAAAGTTATTACCTATTATGTCCAATAACAGTGAAGTTTATAACTATGTTTCACAATAAAGGTTCATAAAACATGTGTAAAAGCTATTTTTTTCAAAATTAATGTTGTAGTATGACCAGCATAAGATCAGTGATGTGTGAAGTGAATTTGGTTAAGTACAGTGTGTTACAGTAAAGTTATTAACTTTGTTTCATAATAAATAATCATACAAAACATGCCAAATATTTTATTTTCAAAATAAGTGTTGTAGTATAACCAGCAGGAGAGCAGTGATGTGTGAAGTGATTTTGGTGAAAGTAAAGTGTGTTACAGTAAAGTTATTAACTTTGTTTCATAATAAATAATAAAAAATATGCCAAAGCAATTATTTTAAAAATGAATGTTGTAGTATGACCAGCGTAAGAGCAGTGATGTGTGAAGTGAATTTGGTGAGACTACAGTGTGTTACAGTAAAGTTATTAACAATATTAAATAATAGAAATTCATAAAAAGTGTGCCAAAGCAATTATTTTCTAAATGAATGTTGTAGTATGACCAGCATTAGATCAGTGATTTGTGAAGTGAATTTGGTGAAAGTACAGTGTGTTACAGTAAAGTTATTACCTATTATGTCCAATAACAGTGAAGTTAATAACTATTTTTCAAAATAAAGGTTTATAAAAAATGTGTAAAAGCTATTTTTTTTTCAAAATGAATGTTGTAGTATGACCAGCATAAGATCAGTGATGTGTGAAGTGAATTTGGTGAAAGTACAGTGTGTTACAGTAAAGTTATTAACTTTGTTTCATAATAAATAATCATAAAAACATTTGAAAAAGCTATTATTTTCAAAATGAATGTTGTAGTATGACCAGCATAAGATCAGTGATGTGTGAAGTGATTTTGGTGAAAGTACATTGTGTTACAGTAAAGTTATTAACTTTGTTTCATAATAAATAATCATAAAAGTATGCCAAAGCAATTGTTTTCAAAATGAATGTTGTAGTATGACCAGCATTAGTTCAGTGATGTGTGAAGTGAATTTGGTGAAAGTACAGTGTGTTACAGTAAAGTCATTACCTATTATGTCCAATAACAGTGAAGTTTATAACTATGTTTCACAATAAAGGTTCATAAAACATGTGTAAAAGCTATTTTTTTCAAAATGAATGTTGTAGTATGACCAGCATAAGATCAGTGATGTGTGAAGTGAATTTGGTTAAGTACAGTGTGTTACAGTAAAGTTATTAACTTTGTTTCATAATAAATAATCATACAAAACATGCCAAAGCTTTTATTTTCAAAATAAGTGTTGTAGTATAACCAGCAGGAGAGCAGTGATGTGTGAAGTGATTTTGGTGAAAGTAAAGTGTGTTACAGTAAAGTTATTAACTTTGTTTCATAATAAATAATAAAAAATATGCCAAAGCTATTATTTTCAAAATTAATGTTGTAGTATGACCAGCATAAGATCAGTGATGTGTGAAGTGATTTTGGTGAAAGTAAATTGTGTTACAGTAAAGTTATTAACTTTGTTTCATAATAAATAATCATAAAAAATATGCCAAAGCAATTATTTTCAAAATAAATGTTGTAGTATGACCAGCATAATATCAGTAATGTGTGAAGTGAATTTGGTGACAATACAGTGTGTTACAGTAAAGTTATTAACTTTGTTTCATAATAAATAATCATACAAAATATGCCAAAGCTATTATTTTCTAAATAAGTGTTGTAGTATAACCAGTAGGAGAGCAGTGATGTGTGAAGTGATTTTGGTGAAAGTACAGTGTGTTACAGTAAAGTTATTATCTTTGTTTCATAATAAATAATCATAAAAAATATGTCAAAGTAATTATTTTCAAAATGAATGTTGTAGTATGACCAACATAAGATCAGTGATGTGTGAAGTGAATTTGGTGAAAGTGCAGTGTGTTACAGTAAAGTTATTACCTATTTTTCATAATAAAAATCATAAAAAATGTGTAAAAGCAATAATTTTTTTCAAATAACTTTTGTAGTATAACCAGCAGGAGAGCAGTGACGTGTGAACTAAATTTGGTGACACTACAATGTGTTACTGTGAAGGTATTGAGTATTTTATTAGTAACGTTTTTCGCGTTTCGCACTTTGCAGACGGTCCCTTAGGACTTGTCTCTCAGACGCCAACGCATTGAGATCAATGTATTTTGTACAGAGCGGAGGAAAGCTTGTTTTGAGGAAAACATGCTTGTAGCTTGTTTACTACATCACTACGATTGAAAAGAGGCGTCATTTGTGCCGTTAAAACGTTTTGCTCGCGCGTTATTGATCCGGAAACGTCGAATCTGTGAATATCTTGCCAACTTTACCGAACTCTCTCATGCAACATGTTTAGCTATCACAGATATTATACTTAGCTTTTTTAGCTTCTGATCGCAAATGCAGCCAAACTTTGGAGCGCTTAGATTAGCATGCAAGGTCCTGGCAGATTGCTAGGTCACACCTGTACTCACAGATAAAGAAAAAAAATGCATAGGAATCGATAGACGGAATCGAAATTTTAATTTGACAACAAGTATCCGATTTCTGACCTTAGGTATCCGATTCTGGAATCGGAATCGATTTCGATTCCCAACCCTAGTAACAACAACATTTATGTTGAAATTGTATGGATCAGTGGACTATCATGAGGCTTTATAGGTGAGTTCCTTCAGTTTTGTTGGTGCTTATTTAGTTGTTGGTGGTCTGACAAAGACACTGATAGTACCTGCTGTGTTTATTGTATCTTAAAATTTTGCATCGTTTGAATCACAAGAATCTCTGCTTTCCAAGGATATATGGCATGTTCAGCTTTTAGTTTTTTTGTGTCTAACGACTTTACCGCTAACACCACTAGGTGTCCCGCCGGCGGGACGCTGGATTCGTAACAGAAAAAATATGTAAGTGACTGTGTGGAATGTTTGTTTAGAAATGCTGGTTATTCAACAGGCTCATTAAACCAATTAAAACATTCCTGAGAATAAACACAGTTGTTTGCAGAGCAGACCATTTTTGCATTTTGTATGCAACATAAATGTTTAACAATGTTCAAGAAGCTGATGTCATAAAAACAGGCTACTAATCTATTTAAAGGGGGAATCAATATCTGTCCCCATTGTTATGTATTTAAAAATTCCTGACACAACAATCAAACCATTTCAGGTAACTTATCTGTCCTTTCATACCTTTTACCACAAATAAATCCATAAAATAAACCACAAAATAAATTTACAAACATCGTATCTATAACCTATACTCTATTATAAGAATAAAACAAATGCTTAAATTTGCAATGAAATGCTTTATTTTTTTTCAAACAATGTGAGGTAATATCAGGTTAACAGGTTTTTGACCTACACTGTACACTGTAAGTGTGTACATTAGCATGAACTCTTAACTTTAACATTAGTGTAAAATTTTACAGCTGCCTTCAGCCCTGCATGCTCGCTCAATACATATTGCTGACCATAGGAACTTAAATTATATATAAAAAGCAGAAATTACACTTTTACACACATTTACACTGCTGTTCAAAAGTTAGGGATCAATAAGATTTGTAATGTTTTTTTGGGTTTTATTTGTGGGCAGAAGATTTCTCCTCTTCTCACTAAGCCTGCATTTATTTGCTCAAAAATACAGGGGGAAAACTGTAATATTGTGAAATATTATTACAATTTAAACTAATGGATTTCTATTTTAAGATACTTGAAAGTAGCCTACTTGAAGTTAGCATATTAGACTGATTTCTGAAGGATCATCATGTGACACAGAAGACTGGAGCAGTGATGCTGAAAATTCAGCTTTACATTACATGAACTGACTATGTAAAACAAGTTTTCCCCAAGAATGAGGTTACTTTTCAAAAGTCTCAGTTATAACTCCCAACTGACAATGCTTGACTGTAACAAAGCTGGTCATTGTTTCAAAACCTGCTCTTATATTTAAAATGTTATCCTTTCCCCTTCATGGGAACTTCGAACTGCGTCCCCTAGGGGTCGCTATGGGGAACGCCCTCAGCGTGACTCATGTCTGAAGATACATATGTAAAAATACCATTTGTTGGCCGGCGACAGCCCATGACGTCACTACCGGCGCGACCATAATATAAGGGCCGCCGGGAGAATACATCATCCTCTTCTTCGTCTTCACTGACTGTTTTGTTTGAAGCGTGCATTCTGGTAAGAGTACAGTTTTTCTCTATCATGGCGAGCAATAGCAAGGCGTTTAAGATTGTGTGTGGATCCGCGTCCTCGTTATTTGACACCCGATGACACACACAATCTTTGCGTCTTTTGTTTGGGCAAGGAGCACGCACGCGATGTCCTTGAGGGGAAAATCTGCGTGCACACTCTCGTTCTGCCCCTCTTTTAAAGGAAAGAGGGGCAGCCGTCTGCTTCCCGCGATTCGGGACCCATCACTGCACGGAGGCGAATGAATTTAGCAGTTAGATCTGGCCGATGAGTTAGAGAGGGACCGCACCCTTTTCGCGCGCGTCGGCCGAGAACGAGAGTGAGCTGCTGGATTGTGACGATGCGATCTTTCTGACATCATCAGATTCAGCGGCTGGTGCTCTGCTGGGTTGAGACTGAACCCTCTCAATCCTCCTGCACTGCATATGACGAGTTATTGGACGTTATGGACCATTAAATAATCTTTCTGGCCATAAACCCCCAGCTCGAGCGAGCCTTCCTTTCTTCCTAAATCTCCATGTGGGGGGTTGAGAAGGAGTGGAAAAAGCATTTTTTCTCGTATTCATAGTTTTCAGCATACTAGTTATGCTGACATTGAGGGGATGCATGAAAATGGCTATGAGGGGATGCCCCCTGTGCAAGAGAAAACTCCCTCCTTGCCATCTAGGCCTCTGAATCTGGCTTAAATGGCAGGGCATATGCAGCAGCAGGTCAGACCGTCGCTTCGTTGCACACTATGGCGGTGTTTCAGGCGTACCAGACTGATCTGCTGAAATACCTGGGTAAGGCTTTCTATAAAGTCCAGGTCTGAGTCCGAACAGAGCAGGGATCGGAGACAGGCACAGAGGGCTAGTGTTGCGACTCGTGCCCCTCCCCCGCCTGAACTAAAATTATTTTTAGTTTATCCCTATTTTTCCCAGTCTTTGAAGCGTATTTCCTATATTATTTATTTCATTAGTTTTTTTTAGTCATTTAATTTAAATGTGTATTTCCATTTTTTATTATTTAATTTATATATTAATCTAAAGAATATAAACAAACGAGTAATAAAGTGTACAATTAAAAGCTTTAATTATAATCACATTGCGCTTGAATAAAGTTACAGGTGTAATCTGCTGACTGTCTTGCAGATGACCTCTTAATTCTGTCTTCTTACGATGCATGTAGGGCTTTACGATTACTCCAGAGCTCTCGTAGATCTATGAAGATTTTCAAGTACTACTTAATTTACTATGGTTTTGTAGCACGGTCTTTAAGTCTAAGATGATTCGTGTGATCGTTTTAACGATCAACTTAAGCTTACGATGCTTTTAGGAAACGCTTAATAATGTATATAGCCTAGTATATATATTAATAAGCTTAAGTTTATCGTAAAAACGACCAAGGCCGGGTTTCCCGATAATGATTGATCTTAGCACTTAAGAGCATTTTCAAGAGTCATTTTACGAACGTTCCTTAATTTTTCACGTGCGTTTCTCAAAACGGCACTTAACACAATCGCACTGAGCCCTGCTTTAAGTGCTACTTATAAGTCGCTATCCTTTGGTCAAGTGCTGAAATGTCAATTTATAGAATGGCTGCTTGTTTATTTACCAGCCAAGAACCAACGCCCACTTCAACGACTCCTGAACTCTAAGCCAATCAGCGACTTCGAAGAAACCCTTTTCTGCAAAGAAGGACGACAAAAGGGAACCCTTAAACACAAAAGCAACAGCAAGTACAAACCCCAGATTCTTGCTGAGCTGGTGTAATTTTAATATAGATTTTAGCCTCATTGAAAACTCAATGCGAGTGTTAAATAAGTGATTGATGGTTGTTCAGGTTTATGCAATTGCACATATTGCTGTAAACGTGGGATATCACATTCTCATTCTCTTAAACTAATCCTTTCCTCATTGTCTCTCTTTCTGCAACATGTGAATGTGTGAATGCTTGTGTAGATTAGTTTACATGTCTTACAGTTATATAAATAAAGTCTTGTTTATATTGAAAAGAGAAATATCTTGTGTTTTGTGCTCACAAGTTAATGTCTTAATCTGTCGATATTGTTACTGTGCTATTTAATAGTGTTTTCACAATATTTTGGGATTTTGATATCCAGTGCAGAGTTTGTTATACGGCTTGTTCAGTGAATCGCCATGAAACAGTGAGTCTGTTCAAATTCCCTATAAAATCATTAATGTTCCCTTTCGAGCTTTCACGAGACATCACAGAGAATTTCTCCGTTATGGGAACTCCTTCCTTCCAACCTTTCCTGAAGACCTATTGGCTCACGCCAGTCCAAATGACTGGCCAATTGTCGCGAAGCATGCAAATACGAGCTCGAGAGGCAGTATAAATGCGGCGCCCGCGACAATTACGTCAGAATCTTTTTCTTCTTTTTGCTGAACCTAGGTTATGGCTTAAATTATTACAACTCACGGTTAAGGTTCGCTCATTCGAGGGCAGGCCTCATGGCTGCTCCTCTGCACATGCGGGAGGCAGATGCGGGAGCAAAGGGATCTCACGTCGCACGGAAGATGCCGCACGGAAAAACCCACTGTGTAAGCATGCAGCCCCCGCCTCAGAGCGGCGTTCTGCTGTTTGCAAAGCACAATCACTTAGCTCCTCACTCATTCACAGGATACCAGCCCCTCATCAGTGGCTGCCGTGTGAACGGGACAACCTCTCATTCACATGATAATAGCCCCTCATTAGTGGCTGCCGTGTGTACGGAACAACCTCTCATTCACATGATAATAGCCCCTCATCAGTGGCTGCCGTGTGAACGGGACAACCTCTCATTCACATGATAATAGCCCCTCATTAGCAGCTGCCGTGGGTAGAGGACATTTATAATTCACATGATAACAGCCCCTTATCAGCGGCTGCGGTGTGTAGTGAACATTTTACAATTCACATGATAACAGCCCCTCATCGGCGGCTGCCTTGTGTGTAGAGGACATTTTTCTAATTCACAAAGCGCGCGAAGGCGATGGGATCTGATGCCCCTGCGCGGAAAGCGCGCGAAGGCGAGTCACATGACACCCCTACGCGGGAAGCGCGCGAAGGTGAGGAGTCACATGACACCCCTACGCGGGAAGCGTGCGAAGGTGAGGAGTCACATGACACCCCTGCGCGGAAAAGCTCGCGAAGGTGAGGAGTCGCCTGACGCACCTGCCCTTGAAGGCGAGGAGTCACCTGATGCCCTGAAGGGCGCATCCTATCAGCCTTCCAGATCTCGCCAGACTATTACACCAGTTGTTTACGCCCCTACACGTGGTGTTCAACTAGGTCATATAGCATAGTCAGCCTGTAGTTATTACAGCCGTTATATTGTAGCAGACCGCGGGATCGAGGTCTTCTTGGACAAGTTTAAAGAGACCCGGGAAGAAGCACCACGACCAGTGCAGGAGCCCTCAAGCTGTCTCAAAATTGTAAAATGTGTGGGACGACGTGTGTTCATTAAAAACATACGTTTGCACGAGGAGCTCTTTCCCCTCGCTCAGTCACCAATGCCGCTCGCCCCTCCCCTTAGCGACCGGAACCCACTGCCCACACGGGTTATAGCTGCCAAGCCGCTGTAGCCGCTGTGTCAGTTCATGAGCGCGTGAGAAGCGATTCCAAGAATCTCACGCTGGTTGCTCTGCATAAGAGCGAGGGTACACCCTTCAATTCAGACGCAGACCACCCCGTTTCAATGGCGTGGCGTAGTCTCTAACACTGACTCGAAATGCCCTTATCCTAAACAAGAGCTATACAATTGCTCGGAGAAGGAGCGATAGAACAAGTCTCAGCGAGCTGACGGGACGGCTGTTTTGTCCAGCCGCTGTTTGGGGTGCCTAAGAGAGAGGGTGGACTCTGCCCGATTCTAGATCTCGGACCCATCAACAGAGCGCTTGGCAAGCGTCCGTTCAGGATGTTAACGCTAAGCAGATCCTGGCGCAATTCGCCCCGGGGACTGGTTTGCGTCCGTGGATTTAAAGGACGCGTACTTTCACATTCAGATAGCACCGCATCACAGATGGTTTTTCTGAATAGCTGTCAACTGTCAGGGAGAAACACAGCGTTCCAATACTCTGTTCTCCCGTCCGGGCTCGGAGGTATAAAATGGATGAGCGGACAGGCAGAGATTCAGATGCGGTGGCTGCAGAGACCGTATCTCGGCTTTGTTACTGGTTAATAAAGTCTAATTTTGACATCTGAAACTCTGCTTCTCGAGCCTCATTGACTAAAATGAAGGAATCCATCTCTCTCTCTTTGGGCCACGACAGAAGCAGTCTTCTTAGCTCTAAAGGATTTTCAGCCACAGCTGAAACAGCAGCATGTACTGATTCGCACCGACAACACGTCTGTGGTTTCGTATATAAATCCTCAAGGAGAGTGGAGATTGCACCACGAGTCGGTTCGGATGATTTGGAACCGCTAGCGTTAAGGGAGAGCAGAGGTGGATCTGTTCGCCAAGAGCGAGAACACGCACTGCCCATGGTTCTTCACTCCCCGCTGACATCACGCTGGCCAGCAGCTAGGCCGTATGCATTTCCTCCGATCAAGAAATGTTGCCGCTGGTGTTATGAGAGATCAGGGTGGAGCGAGTATCAGTGATACTCATCGCCCCGAACCAGCCTGGGTTTCCAGACTTGACGGAACTGCTGGAGGCACCGCCTTGCCGATCCCCGGCAGGAAGTATATGCTATCCCAGGTGGAGGGCTCGGCGTGGTACTCGAACCTGGAACTATGGAGCCATCATGTGTGATCGCTTCAGGGGTATCAGAGGAGATGGGCGCCTTACAGTCTTGCACGCTCATGGGAGCGCGAAAACTCTCTACAAGACGTTGGTATGCTTCAAAATGGGAGTGTTTGTGAAAGAGTCAGGCTCATATCGACCCGACTACTTGCACCGCATCGTATGTTCTGAGTTTCCCGCTGCACAGACTGGATAGTGGATCGTTACCATCGACACTGAAGTCTATGTCACGGCCATTGGCGTGTTCGTTCCCCGCAGAGCGGGCAATCGTTCGGTAAAAAAGACTACATCCCCCATGTCCACTTCGTTTCCGCCCTGGGACCAGGAAGTGGGTTAAGAGCTCTCTCATTGCAACCATTTGGGCCTTTAACATCCGTAGGTTTGAAGGAGCTATTCCTTAAAACTACAGTCCTTCTGGCCTTCGCTTTGGCTAAGCGCATAGAGCATTTACACGCTTTTTTTGTGGACAGCGACTGCATTCGATTCGGTGCCGGTGACTGCAGTGTCACTCTCCGGCCGAGATTGGAATACGTGCCTAAATCACTGTCTACCCCCTTCGAAAGGACAGAGACGGTTTCGCCGTCAGCTCTTGCTACTAAATCATTGCCCTCACAGAGTGCGGACCCCCAGACTGCAATTTGCCCCGTCAGGGCTTTGAGATTTTACATTGACCGTTCAAGCAGTTTTCGGCAATCGATCCACCTTTTGGGTGCTATGGTGGGTGTACGAAGGGCCGAGGCGTATCGAAACAAAGTCTGTCACACTGGATTGTGGACGCTATCACGGAGGCATATACAACCCAAGGTTTGGAAATGCCCTCTGCACATTAGGGGCTGTTCAACGAGGGCTATCTTCCACCTAGCGTGGTCAAGATGTATGTGTATTCAAGATATTTGCTTGGCAGCCGGTGGTCTTCGCAGAATACCTTCGCCAGGTTTTACAAGCTGGACGTTCAGTCCTTAGCCTCCCAAGTGCTGTCGGTGAGTAACTAATTCATGTTGCTAACGTTACCTTTTTTGTGGGAGGTGCTGTTGTACAGTACATTACGCAGCCCTCTATGAGGTGCTTGTTTTTGTCGGCCCTGAGTTCAGTGCCGCGGACATGGTCATGATATGGCATGCTGCTCAAACACAGTTAACTCTGTATAGCTCCTATAATACTGCTATTGCTGGATGTGTTCTGCCCTGCTCTCAGCGCAGCCCATGTAGTCACTTGCCAGATATGCAAATTTAGTATACCTAAGGTGTAGGCGCTCATTGGCTTATCTCCACCTATCAGCTGTGAGCCCGGCCTACGAGCGCTGTTATTGATGGGAATTCTACCTCGCTGTGTAACTGGTACAGGCTGCCCATAGCCTCTCTCACGGCGGGATTGAATAACGTTCCCATAACGGAGAAATTCTCCGTGATGTCTCGTGAAAGCTCGAAAGGGAACGCTCCGGTTACTATCGTAACCTCGGTTCCCTGAGAGCAGGAACGAGACATCACGGTGATCGCCGTGATCGCTGCTCGTTCAGCTAAGCGGCGTTCAGTATCAGATTCTGACGTAATTGTCGCGGGCGCCGCATTTATACTGCCTCTCGAGCTCATATTTGCATGCTTCGCGACAATTGGCCAGTCATTTGAACTGGCGTGAGCCAATAGGTCTTCAGGAAAGGTTGGAGGGAAGGAGTTCCCATAACGGAGAAATTCTCCGTGATGTATCGTTCCCGCTCTCAGGGAACCGAGGTTACGATAGTAACCGGAGCGATTTCCTTTGAGCTAAATTGAACTGTTTCCCTTATAAAAATATATATATTATATGTTATCCTTACATATTGGTGGAGAATAATGCGGGCAGATTAATCTAAATTATGAGCATAAACCAAGTTATTTAATCTTTTCTACGGATGAGATCTGAGATCGAGACTGGTGTGTGTGCGTATGTGTGAGGGACGTCAGCAGCGCGCGCCTCCTTGAATGAATGAGCACAGAGAAGGCTGTAACTCGAGTCCGCCTCTCATTTGTACAACTGCAGTAAGGAAACTCAAAATTAACATCTGAGATCGTACAATAAGGTCGGATGTGAGCGTTTTCCTCTCTTCCTGTAATGCCTTGTTTTATAGCTGAATTAATTTCCTGCATGTTCCAGGTCATCTAATAGCTATACTCCAGAATCTCAGTAACTGTTATCTCAGTATCTCAGTAACTCAGTAAACAGTTTAACGAAGCTAAATTGCAGTAATTAAAAGGAAAATAAATCAGTGGATAAAGGATAGTTTTGAGCGTGTTCCTCAATTCTATTTATCAAAGCCTTATTATTCATAGT
This sequence comes from Schizopygopsis pylzovi, assembly GCA_027422435.1. Lineage (NCBI taxonomy): Eukaryota > Metazoa > Chordata > Actinopteri > Cypriniformes > Cyprinidae > Schizopygopsis > Schizopygopsis pylzovi. The sequence continues at coordinate 31,577,463 of CM049818.1, read as the reverse complement.
TTGATTGTCAGTGCGTGTCCCATTGTCAGATCATATATGCTATGACTCCCTGGGTTAAACATTAGAGAATAATGCTTGCCTGTTTGTGTACACTGCTCACAAAATGAATTAAATCTCGCGCAACACTGCGTGTGTCCGAGAGTGATTTGAATGGGAGCTTTAAAAGCTTTATCAAGTAAAGTTTACCTTTGAACCAACAGCGAAGAAACCCTGTTGTGTTTGTGTCCAGAGAAACGGACACGGGCTTGTGATACACTGATCACTGTTTTCCTACACCGCAGCACAAAGCTGTTATTTGAATAAGGTTTAAGCTTAACTCTGAACGAACTGAGAAAGCGCCACATTGCAGAATCAACTAAAAGCGGTTTTGTTATTTGTACAGTGTTGAGATGCGCCAAACATTTCATGTAACATGCTTAACTGTACTTGTAATGCAACAATTCATGTGCTAGTCCACTAGTTTGTTTTGCCACAGTTACGATCGTGACACGGAAGTCTTAACCTACTTCCGGAGCAACTTTGAACTGCGCACATGCAGTACATCAATGCTTTTGTAAACAAACTCCACGCTGTTGCTAAGCTAACCGCACGGCTGTGTTTACATTGAAGTCTATGCTAAAGCCATTAGCCTCAAAGGTTAGAAGTTAGCATTAACATCCAATGGTTGAATACAGTGTGTGTTTGAAAAGCTAAAGTGGTTTAACCCTTTAAACATTTCAACTAATAAACTTGTTGGTCTTTCTCTTCCTTAATTCTCCCTTTTCTCACTTTTTACCACTTATTTGTATTTCTACTAGAAAGGAAAATACTAGTTCTCAATTATTAATTGTGCCAAATTAAAATTTAATTAAAACATTAAATGTATTTGGAATCATTCTAATTTTCCCCCTCATATCATTTAATATGATTCTTACTTCTAGTATTCCCTTTTGGGCCTAATCATTTTAGGTACAAATAAGTATTGAACTTTGAAAGTTTAAGTAAACTTATTCTACCTAATTGATTTATTACCCATATAAATAGATTCTATTCAGACTTATAATCACTCATTACTTTATTGCGTTTTACCCCCTAATTCTTCCTGTTTTGGTTATACACATAACCACAATTTTATTTACTTATTTCCTCATTTACTTAATTTCATATTTGCTTATTTTGCCTGTTTATTACTTTACAATTGTACTTTGTCTTACCATTTTCTTTCCTCTGTGTATCCTAGCTTGGGAACGACCCACCTGAGCCTTGGTAGGAGACATTGTTATCCCTCACTACGAGTTCAAATAAATTAGAGAGACAAATCTCTTTTACCCAAAATTTATTTTTGTTGATAGTTGTGTAGCAACTGAAAACAACACTATACTCATAGTTGGGCATAACTGCTCGCTAGTGGACCCGATCCACTCAACTTACTGTCTCTTTCTCTTCTCTCCTGTTCTGTCCTCCTTTCTTTCCTCTTCACTTTTCACATTTGTAGGGACCTGTAAGAACCATCAATCAATTCTAAGTGTATGAGATACACAATCCTGTCAAAAGGCGAATCATCCTTATGGATTTGATTGCAATCAAACCTTCTTTGGTTCTTCCTAACCTCCCTATATTTAAAACGCAATCCAAATTTTAACACCTCATGCAACGCTGAGATCAATTTTAATAGAGATAAGTGTTGAGCAACTGTCGCCTTCGCAGCCTCCCTGGTGAGCGGTCCAACTGTAAGGTGTGCGTTGTCAATTCTGTCAGACTAAGAAAAGAGATATCAGAATTATTATTATATTTGTTTGTCTAAAACAAAGATTTAATAATATCGTTTGCCTCCTTGATAACAGCATTTAATTGAAAAAAAAGAATTTTCCTAATTTGAAAAAAATACAAAAATAATTGTTTATTTTAATTAAATTTGTTTTTCACTTTTTTTGTCTCTTTTCCCTCTTCCTCATTAGAGTAACAAAGTTTTCACATCGCTAGTCTACCTAGATACCCTGAGACCAACACAGTGATCACCACACTTCACTAGTGGTTCAAAATCACTGAAAAACACTTATTTGTCGCACCACACATAAGCTTCCACTCCACACAGATCTTTGTCAGTCTCTCTTCTCCCCAGCATGCCAACATGCCGCAGACTGCAGACCCCTTTGCCAAAGGGGAAGATGTTAACACTTGGCTGAGAGGCACGACAGACAGCCTCACCCCCAAGACGTTTGAACTGTTATTATTTTTTATAATAATCCTAATTCTGAGAAGATTCCTGACACAAGATTCAAGCCAGAATAACAACCATGAGGAGCTAGTCAAAATTACCAGCTCTCTAAGCTATGCCTTCACGACCCAGCTGAAACTGAGCGACAAGCACATCACCCACCTTTAAGGGGAACTGACATGTGCTCAACGCCGAATAGACAAGCTGGAAGTGAAAGTCCAAGATCAACTCAAAGCACCCAATGAGAGGGAGCAGGAAACAACGGAACAAGTTAAGGAGCTCCAAGCAGCCCTGACAGCAGCTCAACTTGTTCAACAACATGCAAAGGCTACCCAGAAAGATCTGGTAAACAGACTTCAGTATGCCGACCAGCTACTAGAGAAAGCCAAGAATGACATCAGCAACAAGAATGCTGAAATCAGTGCCTTGAAAGATCACCTTGAAAAGTACAGAATTTAAATGGACAATCTGACCCAACAACTAGACGATACCAACGATCAGTTCTACATGGTCAGAAGAGAACTTAAACATGCTTATGAGCAGAAGCAAGAGCCAAGGCGAGAGAAACAACACTCAGCCCCACCACTGCTGAGCAGAGCAGAGTCCCATGTCCAAGAACTCGTATACAGCGAAAGAAGCAAAGGGCCACAACCCAAAACCTCACCTGCCTTCGCCACAGAACTCTTTCCTGTCAACGGAAGAAATCCTCCCATCCAAGCAAACCTTGGAGCTGCACCGGGGATGACCATCAAAGACCTCGACAAGCTGTCTAATAACATCAGCAAGTTCAACCCGAACTCCACAGGGGGCCATACCATTCAGGCCCACCTTCAAGATATCGACTTTTATCTAGAAATGAGACCTCATGTGACTGACAGAGACAGGTTATACCTCCTTAGAGCCACGTCCAGTTCCGAGGTACGAAACTTCCTAGATTGACAGCCCAGTCGAACGAAGTCAGACTACCAGCTACTTCGTGAGGTCCTGATTAAAGAGTTTACCGACCCTGACTCCGAACATGGACTGTTAACTGCCTTAGAAACCAAACAAGGTCGACAAGAGGCTCCACAAGCTTACTACAACCGACTCCGACAAGCCTACTTTGGTGCACACAACGAACCTGACCTTTAAGAGGATGTGAACTTAAAAAGCCTCTTCCTAAGAAATCTGCACCCTGGAGTCAGCCACTATCTAGGCGTCATGGCCTGTCCACGCTCCATGACCATCCAACAGTTGCGTGACCTAACACAGAAGGCCTACAACAAGCAGAGGATGGCCTCAAAGAAAGATAACAAAACATCCACACTCTTGAACTCTGTCAAGAAAGACTCCAGCCTTGCACTGGATGACACCCAGTTGCATCACAACACCAGAGTCCTCCATCAAGAGCACAGAGAACGTGACCCCCATGTCCACGAAAGCTATCAGCCCAACCACTGGAGAAATCCATGGGACCAGCCACGCTTCTCAAGAAACGCAAAAGATAACAACAACTGGAAACCTAACCAGACATCTTAAGCTAATCGCCTGACTCATCCAAGAGCATCTCGTAGGGGTGCGTGACAACGAAACCCACCTCGGCATCACTCAGACATGCACAGTGCTGAGTATGCTCCAGAACAATACAGCTTACCGTCAGAAGACATGGAACAAGTCATGAGACAACTAAACGAGTTCCTTCAAGATAAGCTGAACGTAGATGACTACAAAATTGAGTCATGCTCGCTGTGACCAGTGACAGAACGGAAGGCCGGCGATCACATGGTACACCACCATATCCGAGATGACAAGCACCTGTTCAACAACCACACAGGACGAGCAAGTCTCTCACGGCCAACCGTTGATGAAAACTGAGGTACCAGAGAACATCACCTCACTCACCAGCAAACTGCTTAATTAACTCCAACTCCAAGAACCACATTCCTGTCTGTGCAACAGCAACCACCAAAGCACAGAAGATCAGAAAGTCTGCCACATCCAGAAGGCAGCACAAGAGAAATGCAACAAAGGAGACAAAGTTTGCATCCCAGCTTCACACAGCCATGCCAAACTACCTCCGACTGTCTGCTAAAGAACTTCCTGCCTTTCTGGACTGACCCCCATTAGATCATGGATACGCCCACATCCAAGCCAAGGATGAAGAGAGCCAGTCTTCACTAACATACCTGAAAAGGGGGGAGACAACACAGACTGTAACAGATCTGACCACACATACACTACACCATTAACACACACAACATTACCTACACTCAGAGGTAACCACATCTACTGATAACACGTTCAACAAACATATTCTTCCCACAAGTAGAATATCCAAATTTAGTGCAACAAAGTTACATACACCACCATGAAGAAACATATAGCTAGGGCTGTAGTACTCGAGTCCGGTCTCGGACTCGAGTCCGGACTCGAGACGTTTTTCTATCGTCTCGGACTTGTCTCGGACTTGGTCATCGGACTCGCCAAATGTTCAAGTTGGTCTCGACCGAGTCCAGCAATATATGTTTTTTTTTTCTCTTTCAAAACAAAGACTCGCTTGTTCCGCAAATGGGTAATGTAATTGCCATTGGTTTAACTCCATCTAGAACGGGCATTGTCATTGGTCCATCTAGAACGTGCATTGTCATTGGTCCCCTGTTAAATGCACAGCTGCGTCATATGAGTGTGCGCGCTGCGTGGAGGCATAAATTATCTTTATTTTGGCCACAGACATGCTGTCGGCAAGTTGCATAATACATCGAATTTAATGTTTTGCAACAATTAGATTTTTTATAAATCGAGGAATCGTGATTTTGAATAGAAATATTACCAAACGCTAGAATTAGACACTTTGATAATAACAGTAGGCCTAAAGAGAAAAGAACAATCCAACGCATGTTGATGCACATGATTAATCGCTCACATGTGATGCTCTCTAGGTGCCATTCACACAGAATGTGCTTTTGTGTTGATGCGGGCAGTGGAATAGGAAAAATACAAGAAGATGTGAGTTAAACATCTTTTAATAACTAGAGTGCCGCGTTTTTAGAAAGCCGTTTCATGCACGAGACTCTGCAAGAGACGCGAGCGCAACCGTCAAACGCGTCCATGTTTATGTAACACCCCCTTCCGGGTCCGCACAGTCCAAACTCGTATCTAGTGCCGAGCGGGTCACGAACCCGGGATTCCCACATAGGAGGCGGGCGCTCTAACAAGTAACGCCAAAGGCTACAGCCTCTAGCGTCAGTTGCTAGAGCGCCTCTATTTGAGGTCAGGGGAGTGAGGTTTACATTGAAACCACGGGCATACACATCTGTTACATTTACATAGAAAAAACAACGGAACAGCAGCGTAATCAAATTCAAAACCTGTGAAGAAACTTACTGTACATGTACTGTATATCTGATCTTTCAGGTTTGCATCAGGGTGACAGGCTGAGAACTGCTGTTCATTGTTTTACAGAGCCTTTATAGTTAATAATAGCACTCTGTGTTATACCTTCAGTCATTTTGAATTGGAATTACTTGAGTTTTTTGGAGCATTTGTCTTGTATTATTTCAGAACATATAGCCTAATATGCATAATATAAGTTTGTACAAGATGTAGTTGTAGTTCATCTTTTCTGCAAAGATATTTAGTGATTTGTTTCACATTTACATCATGAAGACAACGTCATGTGTGGTACACTTAGAATATACTATTCGTTAACTAGAGGGTTAATAAAGAGAAAGTTTCTTGAATCATGTTGTAGTTACATTTTCAAGTTGACTAGATAAAATCTTACAAAATCGAGAATTGGTCAAATATAAGTGAAATTGCTAAACCTAAAATATCCTCCTGAGACGCACCCCCCCCCCCAAAAAAAGTTTTCATGTCATTACATTGTTTAGACCATAAGAATTTTTTTTTTTTTTTGAAAAACTATTTTATTCATATTTGATTATATGTCCTCTGTAGAGGATAAAAAGGACTAAAATTAAATGGCATGAATAGAAAACGGCAAAATAAATAGGAGTTTTTTTAAATCACCAAATACATTTTTAGGTTTCAGGATTTTTTTATACTAAACTTTGTTTAAGGATGATTCTCAACTATGTTTTAAAATGTATAACAAAATTATTTGATATACTATTTTGTTTTATGCAATATGTGTGTGTAAAAAATTCCATAAACTGGTTTCCCATTAAACACAGTGTACCTATACACTGTATCTAATTTGCATATTAATGTGTTGCTGTTGGGACAGAATGTTGAAAAAAAAATCATAATGGGAGTAATACATGGCCAGATTTTCATAATAATATATGATATTTCATAAGCAAACTGATATATAATTTATTTCCCTATTCAATTGTTGTCTCCCAAAATGCATAATAAACATGCTTTTAGTCCTGGTGTCCTCTACATTGAACATGTATGAAATGATGTCCTGTTTCATAACAGGAAGTTATATTTAAATTTGAAAACCCATAACATTTTCCTGAGATGTTGCTTTATGACAAACAATCTGAAAATGATTCAGATTTAAAAGACATTACAGAATATAATCATATTTCCATAAGGATGTACAATTTTTCACTAAATTAAATATTGCCATCTTTAAAGGCATAGGAGAGGGTTTAAAAAACCTTTAGTATCTCTATAAAGCCCTGAATGAGCTCTGTACAGGACATCCAGGCTTATAACTGTGACATGTGAGGTCTCGGAGAAATTCACTAAAATAGAATGTCCACTACAGAGGCACAAACTCCATAGCTGGGTCTCAGGAGGAGAAATAAAATAGCCTAATTTGATCCTACAGTGTTGCTGCACATGCTTTAGATCATTACAAACAATAATGCAAAATTATTATATTAGAATAGAAGATATGCCGTCTCTCGTATCACATCAATTATCAATAATTAAGTATGTGGTTTTGAAGAAGATTTTTTTCTTTCTCTGTTTTGACCGTCTCATTTGGACTTGGACTTGGACTTGGACTCGAACCTCTTTGGACTCGGACTTGACTCGGACTCGAACCTCTTTGGACTTGGACTTGACTCGGACTCGAACCTCTTTGGACTTGGACTTGTCTTGGACTCTACAAAGGTGGACTTGACTACAGCCCTACATATAGCTATCCTCACAAGAGTTAGAACACCTGACACTAAGTTAAGGTGCATGGCCCCCTAGCTGCACATGACATCCTAGCTCAACAGTAGTTGTAAATCATGCTAGGAAAACCCACAGCAGCTTTGTTTTGTTTTGTTCTTCTTTTACCTATCCTTTTCCTTCCCCTCTTTCTTTAGTAGATGAAACACCTAAACACCCTGCAAGGGTCAAAGGTCTGATATTAGGATTGACTCGTCACACCTAATATCCGGAAGCCACTCTAGACTGAAGGAAAGCCAGAGAGCTCCATGCACGATAGGTCGATTCATTTTACCACAAATGATTTCACTAGAAACTAAATGTGAACATTCTTAAGTTAAGACAACTTAGAAGAAACAAACATATCTAATCGCAAAATTTGATTGAAGAATCAACGTACTAAACAAAATTAGAATAATTTCCAAAATTGAACTAAAACTAATCAGTTTACCAAACTAGATTGACTAATTGAATATAACCGCCTGTAACCGAATAACCTAATGCCCTGCACCAGTACAGTAACTGTCATGGAGGTATGGTCTTGTTGTTTGCTGTGTTTTGTCAGCTTCTTCTGCCTTTGTTTTTCCAAGCGCTCGACGATGTCTTTAGCTAAACACCTCGCCGATCGAGGGGGGGGGGGGGTGTAGTATATCAAGGACAGAACCAGACAAATCAAGATTCGATCAAAGCATGGTTGAAACATGAGGAGCCGAATTCCACAAAAGGGAGAACAAGACAACAGCAGGAAGTCGTAAATCAGATCCCTAGCTCCAGCCCGTCTGAATACAGCCTAACAAGCAAGCCTTTTTCACAGAACGGCTGGCAGCATTAAGACAAAATAATACTTATTGATAAGTCCAATGCAGGAAGGAGACTATCAAATTTGGGGCGAGTAATAAATATTAATGGTCAAAGAGATGCAACATGTGACCATTACATATAAATCTGTGATAGAAATCACAGCTACAGACTTTCTTAGATTGACTTCCCCCGACCACACTTAGAGGACAAAAGGATCCGGCTGAATTTCTTTGGTTCACAAAGACTGTAAAATCATCTTAAAATACTTTCATTCTCATTGTTAATGAAACTAATAATTTCTATGCATAACTGCATATTATGTATGTGACCCACAAATTTGACTATCCTTGTTTTAATCACTCATTGTGTATGTCTTGCTTTTAATTAGTATTGAATAGCTTAAGCCTTAAGGGTTAATGTCCTGTTTGGTATGTATGAGTTTGATAATTCTAGCTTGAAACGTTTCTTTTGATTGATTTTCTGTCAAATGTATCATATTCTGGTTATAGAAATCACATCCAAAAGGATACTTCACAAGAGTATGTAAGATTCGGACAATGTGACTGACCATGACATGTTGATTTATTGATTGGGCGGAGCAACACAGCAGCACCCAGAGCCAGCATAGGATCTAATTGGTCAAGACAACCATTGGGGAGGTGTCTGAAAGCCGAGTTTAAATGCTAGGACACCCTCTTGAAAGCTCTCTCTCTTGATAATGCCATCTACAAGCTCTCTTAAAATCTCTCTCTCTAACTCTCTCTTTAGCCATGCTTTTTGTCATCACCTTTGGGCTCTTTCAGCGCCATGTGCTCTGGCCCACAAGCCAGCTGCTACCATGATGAGAGAAAAGCCACCTTGTCTCTTTACATCCTTTTATTCTTTTACTTTAGTTTATTTTCTTTCCGTTGAGTTCGTGTGCTAAGTTAAGTTTGCCAATGTCAACCAGCCCAGAACTCTGCAAAACCAGCCAAGAACCAACTTCAACGACTCCTGAACTCTAAGCCAATCAGCGACTTCGGAGAAACCCCTTTCTGCAAAGAAGGACGACAAAAGGGAACCCCTAAACACAAAAGCAACGCAAGTACAAACCCCAGATTCTTGCTGAGCTGGTGTGATTTTAATATAGATTTTAGCCTCATTGAAAACTCAATGCGAGTGTTAAATAAGTGATTGATGGTTGTTCAGGTTTATGCAATTGCACATATTGCTGTAAACGTGGGATATCACATCCTCATTCTCTTAAACTAATCCTTTCCTCACTTTCTCTCTTTCTGCAACGTGTGAATGTGTGAATGCTTGTGTAGATTAGTTTACATGTCTTAGAGTTATATAAATAAAGTCTTGTTTATTTTGAAAAGAGAAATATATTGTGTTTTGTGCTCACAAGTTAATGTCTTAATCTGTCGATTTTGTTACTGTGCTATTTAATAGTGTTTTCACTATATTTTGGGATTTTAATATCCAGTGCAGATTTTGATATACGGCTTGTTCAGTGAATCACCGTGAAACAGTGAGTCTGTTCAAATTCCCTATAAAATCATTAATGATTCCCTTTGAGCTAAATTGACCTGTTTCCCTTATAAATATATATATATATATTATATGTTATCCTTACACCTGTGTACCTAACTAATCTTCTATCACGCTACAATCCAACCCGCTCCCTAAGGTCGCACAACTCTGGACTCTTGGTAGTACCTAGGATAGCAATGTCCACTAAAGGAGGTAGAACTTTTTCATATTTGGCTCCCAAACTCTGGAATAGCCTTCCTGATAACGTTAGAGGTTCAGACACACTCTCTCTATTTAAATCTTCATTTAATCTTTAATTGCATATTTATTCTCTAACTGCTGGCTTTTCTTGTAAAACTAACACTAAGTTTAATTTTTCTATATTTTAAATATTAGTTTTCTGAAAAAAACAAAAAATCCTTCCTACGCGTACTGCGTTAGGCTAACCAGGACTTGTAATGGCACTTGCATGTTATTGCTCTTTTGTTGGTTTTGATTGCTTCTATAATGTCCTCATTTGTAAGTCGCTTTAGATAAAAGCGTCTACTAAATGACTAAATAAATAAAATCTAGATTAAAGACACATCTATTTAGCCAAGCATTCATATAATGCATCTCGCAATCTTGTACTGCCAGTATATCTGATCAAACACACATTATTATGCTTTAGCTTGGGTTGAACCGATAATTTCATCCAGGGTTGTTCTTGTATAGAACAACTGCTACGCTAATTGTCTTTATTTGTTTATCTGTTTCTGCCACGGGATTAACATCCCGTGATAACTAGGAATTACACAAGCTTCAGTCTGGGTCCAACCCTTAAATGATCTGAGATGACCGAACACCTGAGAAGAGATGATGAAATCCCCTCGGAGGACCTCAGAGGAAGCCAACCATCAGTGATTATACTGAATTAACCAAAATTTGCCATAAGTTAATTATATTGAGTTTCTACAATATAAATCTATTTTAGAAACGTAATTTCCTGTGAAGTTGCTTTGCAACGATTGTATCGTAAAAAGCGCTATACAAATAATCTTGAATTTAATTGAATTGTACCTTTGCTGCTTGGCTGATAACATTTCCTCCGCTTTCTTTTATCGGAAAGCACATGGGCTAATCTTAGCTCAGCTATACAACAAGCCGCTACTGACACAATTGGATTCACTTCCAAACGTCACCAGGACTGGTTTAACGACAGTTCCCCCAAAATACTCAACCTCCTGGAGGAGAAGCGTAAAGCCTTCAGTGCTCACCTCTCCAATCCACATTATCCCTCTCTGTGCTCACACTAGAGTAATATCCATGTTGAGGTGCAATGGCGGCTTCGCATAATGGAGAATGACTGGTGGCTTAGGAAAGCCTATGAAATGGGCTTTCTACGATGCAATAAAATTACTATATTTAAAAAACCAAAAACGCAGAATCACCCCTATCAGATCTACAGACGGTACAATACAGCACAAGGACAAACAAGGAATACTTGAGTGTTGGGCTGAACATTTTAACACCGTTCTCAATCAAAATAACCCAACTGACCAACTGTCCTGCAGCGCCTCCCAAAGCTCCCATCTGTGCACGAGCTTGATGACCCACCCAGGTTCTCAGAAGTCATCGCAGCTGTATGAAGCCTCAAGGACAATAAGTCTGCTGGTCCTGATGGAATCCCTGCAGAGGCTCTAAAGAATGGCAGGTACCTGCTCACCAAAAACCTCCACCAACTCATCCAGATAATATGGGCACAAAAAACTGTTCCACAAGACTGGAAAGACTCACACATTGTTACCATTCATTAGAAAAAGGGTGACAAGTCCATCTGTGGAAACAGTAGTGGCATATCCCTACTCTCGGTTGCAGGGGAAGTATTAGTGAGGGTCATGCTGGTCCGTCTAACCAAGAACAGCACAGAAAGGATCCTTCCTGAGTCATATCCATACACTGGATGTTGTATGTGCAGTCTACTAAGCTTGTGGCCTACAAGTTAACATCCAAAAGACAGAGAACACTGCACAGACCACGGTCCCCACCCCCACACCCCATGAATTCTACATCCATGGCACACCAGTAAAGGTTGTTCAGCACTTCTGCTACCTTGGAAGTATGCTAACTCCCACCTGCCTCATAGACAACGAGATCCAGGCACGCATAAATCTCACCTCCTCTACCTTCGGTAGACTTCAATCTCGAGTCTTTGTTAATAAAGATCTCCGTACCTTCACCAAAGCGGCCTTCTACCAGGCAGTCTGTGTTTCTACCCTGCTGTTTGGTGTAGAAGCTTGGACTCCCTACCGCAGGCATATTCGGTTTCTCAAGGGCATTCACATCAGATGCCTCCAGCGCATACTAGGTGTCACATGGATAGACAAAATTAGGGGTCGACCGATTATCGGCCTGGCCGATATTAAGCATTTTTACGATTATCGATATCGGCTATTTTCAAAACAGATTTGCCGATATATATATTTTTTTATTTGTTTAATTTTTTGATTATTATGCAAACAAACATACTATTTACAGGTGACATTATTTATTGGTGAATAAATAATACAGGTGAAATTATTTAATTTTTAAATGCGCTATTTGGCTCCGATGCAGCCTGTCTGAGCTCAACACTCTGTGGCCTAGAGCAATCTCCGCCCACCGCTCATCTGATATGTAGGGAGTCACGAGTCCGACCAATCAACGTGGAAAACTGAAGGCAGTCTCACACCGAAAGCACTTGCTAACTGGAGCTGCGTCAGTGATCACGCATCAGTTGTCGCTCAAAGGTAAGGCAGCAGCAGACGTTGCCGAAGTTGCAATAAATCACAATCCACTACACTGAAGTTGCAAAACACCTCAATATAACCTATGATGTCCGCGATGCGGAAAATGTGGGCGGAATCGCGGAATGCAGTCATATAATGGAATTTACCGTATAACGCGGAATGTCATGGAATTTGTCGAAGTTTGGATGAATTAATCAAAAGTAGGTCAGTACACTTAAATCGACTCGCGCTATGGACTAGTATCTATAAATATTAAGCCACAAAAACACTATTTAAATATGAATCCTGCATGTTCTGCATCTCTGTTAATGAATGACACAGACGTGCGGTTTCATTTACTGCACACATACATACTGAAGAGCAAGGGCGTAACCATGGTATAGATATTGGGGGGGTCCAAATGTGAGCCCTCCCCCAGATATTTTTTTTAAGTTCAGTCGCGGATCAAATCGTAAAAACAAACAGGCCAGGCCATCAACGAATGAATAGAGGCTTATCAATGGAGTGGAAAGTGCGGGAACTCCTTGGTCTGTGACTCCAGCAGTTCATTATTCAGCCTAATTTCAGGGTATCATGCTAGCTACCTAGCTATAATACTGAGCCATTTAAACGTGATATTTTTTCACATTTATTCAAAAATTGCCACGGTATTTTTGACCATGGCACTACTTTTTAGGTGTCTACTTGCTTACCGTCTGAAAATAAAAGGCGAATGTCCGCCTGTTCGTCCTGCTTCTTTATTTTAGCTCCTACCTTCATTTCATTTAAGCACCAGTGACAGTCGGATTGAGCGTTTTTTTCAAACGATGCCGCAAGCCGGCGTTTACGGGCTCAACCAAGTGTACAATCGAGGGGGGGTGGTCACACAGTTTTGTTTCCCTTGTTTTTCCTAAATTGAAAGTAAATCGGAAATAACAACAGATCCACTAGGCTACAACCAGGGTTCATAAAAGGAGGGCATATCATATGTCACATATTACAATATAATAGGCCTATTATTGGGGGGGACAGATTGGTATTTTTCCAATATTGGGGGGGGCACGTCCCCCCCAAAGTATATGGTGGTTACGCCCATGCTGAAGAGCGTCTGATGCTCGCGGTGTTTTCAGCATCTGCCATCTCACTAAATGAGGACATAAATACATGAACAACATCCCCAGAACTGCTCAGAGAGTCACTTCATGAGCATTTGACCGTTTCATTTGAGTATAACGATCGTCATATCATATATACATAGGCTACAGAAACTTAAAAGGTCCTCATGGCAACCTGTCGAAATATAAGTTCGGTTTAGCTGAATATATTACTGTGGTGCAGTGGAATATACCTAATACAACTACAACAATTATTACAACTTTTGTTGAGAATAATCACACAATACACTAAATACGTTTACTTTAAGTTTTACAAATGTTTACAGAATGCTTCTGGGTGATCCCTGCACTTATGTTATTATTAATATTACTGTTTATTTGATGTTGTTGTTATTAACAGTTTTCAGAATTAAAGACATGTTTAAAAGCATTTAAAGAACATTTTTTGTCAGAGCTCTTGTTATTATTAATTTTGGCATTAATTTTCATTTTTACACGAGACACGTATATCGGTTCAAAATATCGGTTATCGGTCTACTTGATCTGTAATAATCGGTATCGGCATCGGCCCTGAAAAACACATATCGGTCGACCCCTAGACAAAATCCCCCACACGGACATCATACAGCGCACAACTCCAGCAGCATGGAGACAACCCTTGCTAGGTGGCAACTGGGAGGGGTCGGACATGTTATCCGGCCCTTCCATCACCTACCCTGGCAGGTTCTCTATGGACAGATATATGCAGCCAACAGGAGACCGGGGGGTCCGAAGTGTCGCTACAAGGACCATCTTAAGGGGACCCTGAAAAGCTGCGGCATCAACCCTGGAGTCCTGGAAACAACAGCTGCCAACCGGCAGGCATGGAGTTCTGCATGCGATCTTGGGTTCCAACAGATCGAATTAAAGCACGCCCAACACAGAACGGTGCTACATCAGCGCAGACACCAATGCGCACAGCCACAACCACATCCATCCCCAGACTCAGCACTCACATGTCCCGACTGTGGCAGGACATGTGGCTCCCAGATTGGGCTTTACAGCCACCTTCAATGGCACTGCCGACAGCAGCGCCTGTCTCAACATTCCAACAACGCATCCTGGGAGTGACGTCATCTTCGAAATCAATGGACTGCATAAGAAGAAAGACATACAATTAAGTAAAATAATCATAAAAAATATTATCCCAACAATAAAACCAGAAATTGTAAAACTTTTAAAGTGATATAAAAATTTATTTAAAATACATTTAGCAGACTGATAGGTGCAGTGACCGGTATGCAACACTAGAGGTAGGTGTACAGCTTAAGGACAAAATGTATATGGAAATCACCAGAGGTGGAAAGTAACGAATTACATTTACTCGCGTTACTGTAATTGAGTAGCTTTTTTGTGTACTTGTACTTTAAGTAATTTTTTTTAATCTGTAATTTTACTTTCACTTAAGTATATTTTGTGTGAAGTATTGTACTTCACTACATTTTAAAACACATTAATTACGGAGTAAAAAAAAATCGCTCCGTGGAAACAACTGCAGTAAATAATGGGCAGAAGAAGAAACTGGCGCTAAAATCACAAGAAAGATGCAGACGGACAAGACAGGCGTTAATGGTGCAGACCCAACTGAAAACCAAACCCCGTCGTACTCTGCTGAAGTTGAACTCAAAGGAATGAAGTGAACCCCTGGCCATATATTCATGCTCTATTATGCAGTGTAAGCTGTGTTTGCCTCGGGAGACCGAACTAGCAGCTTATAACATCTCGACAACAACCCTTCGCAAGCATGTAGATGTAACGTAAAGGCCCGTACACACCGGGACGAATATCGGCGCGCGTTATTCGCCAGCATTTTTCAACGCGTTTATTGTGTTCACACCCAAGCGATTTTCGCTGACGATGAGCCGAGTGAACATGCAAATTCATTCCCTGACATTAGATGGCGCTTAATGTAAAACAGAAATACCCCGGTACACAAGGTGGCGTTGCGCAACTTTACGCTTCTGACACTCGCTTGTCACTCAGAAGAAGAGAGCAAGTATTTACGCGCTTGTCAAAATCATACAAATTTGTCATAAAGTTATTTGTGTTCAGACACCAACGAGACCAGCAGCTCTACATTCATCTTGCCTTGCATCTTCTTTGTCTTCTTATTTCTTCCCGGCAGTGTAGACGCTACTTGGCGTATATCTTCTTCGTCGTTACGTATGTGTGCTTGGTAGGCTTGCCGCGTTACGTCACTTGCTCACCGTGGCACCGTCTCTCACCGTCGTTTAGATTTTTTTTATAGTAATACAAATAATTTAGTTCAGTTAGAGGACACTGCAATTAAAACTGAACGCTGCTGCTCAATGCAGTGCCCTGAACGAAAGAGAGCCGTGCGTCACAGTATTGATTTTTACCTGTATTTTAAATCAAACATTGTGTTTGGGGTTATAATTGATAACCAGATTTCGCTGCGGGATTAATTTCCTGAATATAACGTGGTAACGGTCGGTAACTCTGGTGCAATTTGAACGGGAGCGGGCGGTCTAACAATATCCCGTTCCCATACGTCCTTTCAGAACAGTATATCTGCGCTTTATTCTTATCGAGCTCCAGTACAGCCTGCACTCGGACCGTTATGCGTGCCCTGCGAACCAGTGCTTCGTTTTATTTGCGGGGTCTGAGCAAAGCATGTGCAACGATGCAGATATAATATACAGCTCTCAAACAGAATAGGCAGGTTGTGATGAGTGACAGATCAGAATAAAGATGGAGTGTGAATGCGATGTCATTGAAGGACGTTCAACTGGTCTTTCCTTTTTTACTGGCACATGCTTTTTTGTATTATGCTTATTCTATCATTTTAAATGACAGACTGTGTCGAATTTATTTATTTTTCTCTGCTGCACTTTTCACTGTGTTAACAGCAAGATGTTAAATGAATTTAGTGTTTTGACAAGACAATATATATTAGGCTAAACCCAATTTTTTTCCTATTGTGTTGTAGGCTGAATGTTAGCATAAACGAATTATATCCTAACAAAACGAATAAAAATAAGGATTACAATTTTTATGTAACGTTTTTTCTCTCTCTGACACTTTATTCCGTGTTGGCAGCAAAATGTTATTGACATTTCTGTGCTGCTCCGAAACACAGAATACGTAGAGAGTGGTACTGTTATTTATGTATAGGCTATATATTTTTTTACATGACTTATCATGCAAGTCATACTATTAGTGAATGTATTGTATAGTTTTATCTCTCGCCCCCCTGGTTGAGAAACACTGACCTAAAGCACGATCTTCCAACATTGTCTTCATGATCGATCTATTAGGCATCCTGAGCTAAGTGATGTTTAAAAAAAAACATTCGTTTCTCATTTTTTTAGAATTTATCTGCTGATTTTTATTTTATTTAAACAGTGCTTGACGCAGAATTGCCGGTTGATATTAAAGTCAAAGTAAAACACACACGGCGCTTACAGGGTATTGTAATGTAACTTTTTCGCATCGGTGTGCACACTCACATTGGCGCCCTTTGTTTAGTCATGAGGCGTTAAACGTCGGCGAATATCGCTCGCGAAATTCGTCCCGGTGTGTACGGGCCTTTAGGTAAATACTTGCATCGTTGCATTGGTGGTTAAAATGAAGTGTGATGGAATTTTTCCTTATGGGTATTAATCTTTAGTGAAACTTAGATTCAAGATGTATGCATTATATGTTTTCTCACTCGTAGTTAGATAAGCATTCCTTGTGTGATGATTTACTATGATTGGGAAGTGATAGAGGTAAGGAAACGCAGATGGTCAGGGGGTCAAGGGGGCATTTGCCTCCCTTTTCTGTACTACCATTAATCGGTAAACAGACTGGTATCTCTTCCTGTAGGGGAGGGGAGAAAGAAGGCCTTGAAGCAAAGGACTATAAAAAACAGGCTGGCACTGTGACTCCTTATCTCTCTCGCTCCTGACTGACTCACAGCTATGTGTGTTAGTGACGATGATCTTCTCTTGCAAGGGAATAAATACTTTATTACTATAATTTGGACTCAGAGTTGTCTCTTACTCAGTGATGATGTTTGTTAGAAAGAAATTGCCACAACAATTTGGTGTCAGAAAGTGGGATTCCTTGGACGTGACTTCTGGACCTGACAGCGGACGGAGGCTGATCACCTTGGAGCTGAAAGTTCCAACCCTACCTTGCAAAAAACATTCAGAGACGAGGGACCGTTTCCGCTGTTGGGACCGGAGGGATTGACCACTGGAATCAAAAAGAACCCAGGTGGCACAAAACGACATCTCTGGTAAGAGTCAATTAAATTCAATTTAATTAGGGGGGAAAGAGTGAAATTGAACCATATTGGCTGAAAACGGTTTCTGTGGTAGAGTAATCTGGGCACCAACGTCCAGATAGGTAACCTGAGATTAATTTGAGATCTGTACGGATCAAGAGGGTTTCAAACAGGTACCGAGGTTAATTGGGGTTAGAAAAAAATCGAAAGATTTTGGTAAATCACAATTAAGAGGGCACTGATAGTGCAATCCGATCCGATTGCGGGATAAGAGAAAATCGGATCTGCTGGAGACGTCTAGCAGATTAAAGAGATGCGCGCGAGCAAATCCACAGAAAGCAGAAAACAGCCAGTATGGGGAAGTCTCAGAGCAAGCTTGTGAAATATGATACACCGGTGTACTACCAAATTAAAAAAACGTTATGGTCAGAAATGTATGCAAGATATTGAAAAATCCCTATTGAAAAATCCCTCAGATATTGAAAAATTAATCAAGCATCATGATTTTCCCAAAGAGGGAACATTGAGCCTCACAAGACTGAAAGTGGTGAGGGACTCAGTTGAAAAAAGTAGCGACAAACAACCAGGTTGTTGTTGCAAATGTGTTAAAAATGTATGTAAAAAATGTGAACAAACAGTAGATTGTTGGCTCAAGGAAGTAGATTGTTGGCTCAAGGAAGTAGATAAAAGAGGAAGGAAAAATGAAAAGTGCAGAAAGAGTTAGCAGGAAGGAAAAATGAAAAGTGTGAAAGTGGATCTGTATGCGTGTCTGCACCACCAGAACCGACTAACCCACAGTATGTTTCTGTTTCCCACATGAAAATGCGGTGAGTCCGGCACCGCCAGAATACAAAACACACATCTACCCAATGGCTCAGCTGGATGCATTGAAATTCGACCCCGACCTCGACTGTTCTCCGTCCAAGACAACCGCAGCAGGACGCACAAGCAGCGCAGGCAGCGCCGCGAAAGCAAAGGGGGAGAGAGATGCAGCTGGTTGTTGTACAGATTAAAGCAGCACGAGCAGCGCAGGCAGCGCAAGAAATGTGGACTGTGTGTAAAGTAATGAACATGACTTTTCTAGCTGCACGAAGTGCAGGTTGTGCAAGAACCATGGACACTGGGCACAGGATTGTCCAGAGGTGCGTAAGGCGGATTGAAACGAGAGGAACGGAGAACAGGAGAGGAGAGGGCGGGTGACAGGCATTCAGCCAGCTACGAAAAAGGGAAGTAAAAATTTATTGACACACACACACAACACGCTCACATAAACTGATTCAAATACCGCTCTTTGCAATGAAGAAATGCTTGCAAACCCTTTATGTGTGATTGTTGAAGTTTTGAATAAGGCTATCTGCAATGAAGAAATGCTTGCAAACCCTTTATGTGTGATTGTTGAAGGTTTGAATAAGGCTATTTGCAATGAAGAAATGCTTGCAACCCTTATGTGTGACTGCTGAAGTTTTGAATAATGCTGTTACCGATGAATGTCTGAGAATGTACAAAAGTTTAGGGTTTTAAGGCTACCGAGATATCCCATGTTAGTTGACGGGACAATGATAGACTTTATGGTTGATTCGAGGGGAGCTCGATCCACCATAAGACCATGTGACTTGCCATGTGAACCAAGAATGACGGATTTAGTGTTTGAAAGCACTTTGGTGTCGGGGCATATAATTTCAGAAAACTATACTGTGCCGTTGAAATATGAGACGGAGGGGGGCAGGGCATTGAAACATGCGTTTTTGTGCTCTGAAACCTGTCCGGTTCCGTTAATGGCCAGGGATCTAATGTGTAAATTAAATCTGAAACTCACTGCTGGCCCGTTTGGGATTTATTGAAGAGGAACAGCAGATGAGTTGTGCAAAATTTGAGCCACAGTGGGCATACGAGTGGCAGATAAGTGATTCTGATTGGGCACAAATGATTTTGAAATTGGCAAAGATCGAACAGTATCAGCTAACACAGAAAGTATGTTGCCTGACAGATTGCATTGCACGTCACATGTTGTAATTGAGCGTGAATCACAATATGAGGAAGAGTGGTTTAACGGGGCAGAAAATGTTTTTGACAAGGTTTGATAAGATTTTCTGGAATGAAAATGTGTGTGTGCTTTCAGCTTGCCTGTCAGCAAAACAAATGCAGCTGTTTTTGATAACGGGGAAGTCTGCGCCACGCTTATCAGTAACCAAGGCCACCGAGCAGAAATGGGCCGCTTTAGGCCTGTTTGTGAGAAAATGCATGAGAGCCACAGAAGGGCTGAAAAGGGAAGAGGGGAGAAACACATTGAAGTATGTAGATGATTTATTGATTTGTGCACGAGATGAGGTTACGTGCGTGGCTGACACTGTAACTCTCTTGAACCACCTGGTGAGAGAGGGTCACAAGGTCAGTCTGACAAAGCTACAGTTTGTGAAGCAGGAAATAACTTTTTTGGGTCATACTATAACACCAAACAGTAAAGCTATCTCTGAGAAACGAGAAAAGCTATCAAAAATGTACCAAGACCAATAACAAAGAGACAATTGTTATCATTCTTGGGAATGTGTGCATATTGTCGAACGTTTATTCCAAATTATACATTTCTTGAAAAGCCCTTGAGAGCCCTGACAACAGTGAAAGGGCTGAGGTCATGTGACAAGATTGAAAGGCCTTTTACACAGATGGTAGACGCAGTCTCCATGATTTTGCAAGAACAGAGAACGTCACATTTATCAACAGCCCGATGGCTGAGGTATCACACGATTTTGCTTGACATGCCAAATGTAACAGTGAAAAGATGTACAACTTTGAATCCTGCCACACTTCTCCCTACAGAGGAGGATGGGGAGGAACACCATTGCTGTCTATCAGTGTTGGAACAGGTGTGTACACCACGTCCAGACCTGTTGGACACACCTTTAGAGAACTGTGACAATGTCCTCTTTGTGGATGGGTCGGCGTCCAAAGATCCACAAACAGGCCTGAATAAGGTTGGTTTCGCGGTGAGCACTGAATTTGAAGTCGTAAAGTCTGGCAAATTGCCATCAAATTATTCGGCTCAGGGAGCTGAATTGGTTGCTCTGACAGAAGCGTGTAAACTTATGGCAGACAAATGTGTGACAAGTTACACAGACTCGCGTTATGCTTTTGGGGTCACGCATAGATTTTGGGGCACTTTGGAAGCACAGACGGACATCCGATATTAAACGCATCTCTTGTGACTGAGCTTTTGGAGGCCATTCTTTTACCAGACAAGGTCGCGATCTGTAAATGAGCAGCGCACACTAACGATAAAGGCTTTATCTCCACAGGAAACGGCAGAGCAGACCGGCAGCGAAGGCCGCGGCAGCACAGGAGACAAAAGAAACGACTTGTGCTTTAGTATCTGTGACTAACCCTAATATTTCCCCTTGTTTACAAAGTATGCAGACTTTTTCCACAGGAGCAGAAAAACAAAAATGGAGGTCGTCTGGCTGCAGCCTCGAGGGGGGTGTATGGATGAGTGTTGATGACATTCTTTGTTTGCCCAAACACTTCTTTCAGCATTATGCTAAGTTGACACATGGGTTGGATCATGTGTCGAAAGGGAGTATGATAATGCAGATGAAGGAATTATGGTTTACAAAGGGATTTACAGTGTTTGCTGAAAATGTTTGCAAAAGATGTGTCACTTGTAAACACACACAATGTGGCTAGAGGGATAAAAACACCCTTGGCATCTCAACCAGCACCGGCAGGCCCATTTGAATATCTAATGATGGATTTCATCGAATTAACCCCTTGTGGGAAACAGAAACACTGTCTGGTGATGGTTGACATGTGGTCAAAATGGGTTGAGGCCTTCCCAACCTCGAAACAAGATTCGGCAGCAGTGGCAAAGGCCCTGTTAACCGAGATTGTTCCGAGATGGGGAATTCCAAGAAAAATCAGTTCTGACAATGGCAGACACTTTGTCAAGGATGCAATAAAGCAGGTGGGTCAGTTCTTGGGAATTGACATGAGAACACACTGCAGCTACGCGCCCTCATCAGGAGGGGCAGTAGAGAGACAGAACCAGACAATTAAGAACAAATTAGCGAAATGCTGTGAAGAGACGGGTCTGACTTGGCTTAAAGCCCTCCCAATTGTACTGATGTACATGAGAATGAGAAAAAGAGTGAAAACAAATCTGAGCCCATTTGAAATTTTGTTTGGTAGGCCACCATTCATGGGCATAGAAGGGGGTAAACAAGGGCTGCCATCAACGGATGTGTGTGAGAATGACATGTTGAATTACTGCAAGGAAATGTCTTGTCTGTTACCAAATATTTCTGTGCAGGTAAAAGCTGAAGGTTGCTGAGACATTCCTGCACGAGGTCAGACCTGGCGATTTCGTGGTGATTCGTGATCACAGGAGAAAGAGCTGGAAATCGAAAAGGTGGCTAGGGCCTTTCCAGGTGCTTCTGGTGACGCACACGGCGGTGAAGGTCGCAGAGAGGGCTACGTGGGTTCACGTAAACCATTGCAGGAGGGTGCCGCCCATTGCGGAGGCGGAGCAATCGCTGGAGGAGGTTCAACGCGAGTGTTAATAAATGCTAAGATCCAGTTTGAAAAACCCTTGCATTGCAGCTGTGTGTTTAGGCGGAACCAGATATCAGCAGCAAGGAGGGGACTGGAGGGACGAGGCAACTTTGATTGCGCAACCGGCATACGGGTGGACACTGTAATCAACAGAACAGATAAGACTCTTAGTGCTACGAAAACAGCACTTTCTCACATTCTCTGGTCACAACAGCACCTTTGATACAGAGTAACTGAGAGAATGGAGCGTCCAAGACCGTGGCACCCATTCAGAGTGCCAGGAATGTATGGCCTGTGTTACGTTATGATGTTTGTTTCTTGTGTTTTTCATATTATTTGTATTCTGTTGGATGTTTTCTTTGAGTTTCAGATCACCGCTGATTTGTTATGTCTTGCTGCTTATTAGCAGTAATTGAGTGATCAGCTGACGGTTCTCTATAAAATGGATCCTCCGTTCTTCAGAAGGGGGCGGGTGTGACTTCGGGCCGGTCGCACTACTCCAGACTTCCCGTTGGCTGCCAGACCAAACTGTCTTTAGTGCTTTTGAATGTATCTCGTTTGATTAATGGTTTTGTTTGGAGTGTGGTAGAAATGTAGGAGAGACCTGCTTTCTTTTGTTTAAACCCTCATTTGTATGATGTTTATGTTAAGAGTAGTTAGGTTAGATTGATTGTATTTATTTTCCTTTCCTTTCTTTGTGGTAGGTTAGTTATATTGCTGATTTATTTTTAGATTGGTTTTGTTTGTTATTTTGGCCTTGGGTCTCTCTGACGAAAGATGCCACTAGATTAAGCTAGTTAATTTTGCTCTTTATATTACTTTGCCAACAAATTTGTATTGCTTTAATATTATTTTTGGTTGGACCGTGGGTCCCTTAAGGAGATCTGCTAATGATTGGTGGTTTTCCCTAATTTATTTACAATAAATGTACTTTATAAGTGAACGTGATTTTGTTTGGGTCCTTTTTGGTCTGACTGCCTGCTGGAAGTCTTGTCCTTTTAATTTATTGCGTCTTACCCCTAGCGGACGTAATACCTGTGTAAGACCACATGCATAATAACTTTGTTGTCAGTAACAATTTGCTTGGTAATACTACACTTCACAACAGGTCTGAAGGTGTTACCAACAGGAGATCAGACCAAAAAAATATGATGACACAAGTAGCGGAAGTTACAGTGAAATGTGTTATTTGAGTTATGATGTTTCTATTTTTCTTCCTAAGAATGATTGATATGTAAGGAAGGTTAGAAGCAGCAGTTATCCGTGTTACGAGATGACGTACAAGGAGAGGGGGTGAAACTGAGGGATTTTTTACATACTTTTAATATTTACATTTTATATTACAGAAGTAACTCAACAGTGATAAACTGATATGTTTATTTCCTACTATGAACTATACTATTTCTTGTTTATACTATGGTGACTGAGGGTTCGGTTTAGGCCGAGGGTGCAACAGCAGTGCCTGTCCATTCAGCCCGGCTATAGAATAAAGTCTTTACTATGCTTGCAAATATTAGGGTCTGACCCAACAAAAAAAACAGCCTAAGCATTTTTCAAATTTTCTAAAACTTACTTCACAGGTTCAAGGAGAGTGATCATTTATGTGAAAATCAGAGATGAAGAGTATAAGTGTGATTTAATGGCTTGAACTTGTATTTATTATTATTTTTACTATTATTATTACAATGTTTGATTAATCAGTTATCAGAGAATGATAAAAAGAGAGGAATTGTGATGGAATTTTTCCTTATGGGTATTAATCTTTAGTGAAACTTAGATTCAAGATGTATGCATTATATGTTTTCTCACTCGTAGTTAGATAAGCATTCCTTGTGTGATGATTTACTATGATTGGGAAGTGATAGAGGTAAGGAAACGCAGATGGTCAGGGGGTCAAGGGGGCATTTGCCTCCCTTTTCTGTACTACCATTAATCGGTAAACAGACTGGTATCTCTTCCTGTAGGGGAGGGGAAAAAGAAGGCCTTGAAGCAAAGGACTATAAAAAACAGGCTGGCACTGTGACTCCTTATCTCTCTCGCTCCTGACTGACTCACAGCTATGTGTGTTAGTGACGAGGATCTTCTCTTGCAAGGGAATAAATACTTTATTACTATAATTTGGACTCAGAGTTGTCTCTTACTCAGTGATGATGTTTGTTAGAAAGAAATTGCCACAACAGAAGCTTTAACAGTTTAACAAAAGGTTTTGCACAAATGAGCCAAAAAGACAGTGGTGCAGGGGGTGCAATATCATCTGCGATAATATAGTAATTGTTGTTTTAACGATGTGCGATTTGACATTATCAGTATTTTGTCAAAAACCAAACAAATCACTCTAAACAGTGTGCCGTGAAATCTAGTAATGTAGATTAGACTAGTCCGCGTGCATTTGGAGTGCTTTCTTTCACTGCGTGATTCAGTCTGTTAAAATGCGTTTAGAATGATCACAAAATTGAAGATATAGAAGCAGAAAATGTATATATTTATATAATTTAATATAGTAAGTCGTGAAGAATGCCGTTTTTCTCAAAAAATCACCATGATTACATAGGCCTTCTTTTTACAACAGTTCAAAAAACAAGAAGTTAATTAAGAGACTTACGTTTTAGACACCATATTGCCAGTATTTCGACAACAAAAATAATTCCAAACACAGCCACCATACACAGTTTTGCGTCTCTGACTCTGAGCAATGACGGTGTTTTGTTCCTGAATGAATTAACCATTTAAAAGATTCTGTTCAATCGCAATGACTCACTTATCAGTGACTTGCTGACACCAACTGGTGGTTCTAATTTAACATTTAAATATCTTTTGATTTATTTATTTTTTTATTTCAAATGACTATTTAACATTTGTGACCCTAGCATGGAGCACAAAACCAGTCTTAAGTCGCTGGGGTATATTTGTAGCAATAGCCAACAATACATTGTATGGGTTAAAATTATACATTTTTCTTTTATGCCAAAAGTCATTAGCATATTAAGTAAAGATCATGTTCCATTAATATATTTTGTAAATGTCCTACTGTAAATATATAAAAACTAAGAGCTTAATTTGAACAACTTTAAAGGAAATTTTTTGCACCATCAGATTCCAGATTTTCAAATATTGTCCTATCATAACAAACCATACATCAATGGAAATATGATTTATTCAGCTTTCAGATGATGTATAAATCACAATTTAGGAAAATGAACCCTTATGGTTTTGTGGTTCAGGGTCACATTTTATGTCATATTTATCAAAACATGAGTTCTGTATTAGTAACTGCAGGCTAAATGCATTCATGTCAGTGTGTAAATACATCTATGCCACTTCAGATGAAGCTTCTGCGTTTCCTCTGCATTGCAAAGATGAATTTTGTTGAGACTGATTTAATTTGCCTGGTAACAGCCCAAATGTCTTATTATTCCAATTAACCGATTACTTTAATTAAAAACACCTAGTTTGAGATGTATAGGCCTATCCCAGGTGTGTCAAACTCAGTTCCTGGAGGGCCACAGCCCTAAAGAATTTACTTCTAACCCTGCTCCAACACACATACCATGTAGTTTGCAAATAAGCCTAAATGATTAGTTTAGCTGTATCAGATGTGTTTAATTAGGGTAATATCTACACTGTGTAGGGTTGTGGCCCTCCAGGAACTGAGTTTGACACCTTTGGTCTATCCCATTTTGCCTCCTTCCCGCTGTTAAAATGTAACTAAGTAATTTTTACTCTGAGTAAATTTTAAATGAGCTACTTTTTACTTTTACTTGAATATATTTTTAGACTGGTACTTTTACTTGTACTTAAGTAAAATGTCAGTAATGTAATGGTACTTTTACCATTACATAGAATATTAGGAGTAGAATATTTTGGAACTCTTTCCACCTCTGGAAATCACAATCTCAATCAATTTTACATATATTCAAATCAATTTGAAAAGACAATTAAGATAAAATTAAGATGGCTTTAACGCCCAACCCCTAATTGTGGATTGAACTATACAAAATAAAAAAAAGAATAATAATATTCATAAGTTCATAACAAACATGAACAGGATCAGTAATAGCAATATATGTATTATACACCATATCATTATTGCTTATAAAATAACAATTCAAATGCCTTTAACTTCATTAGATGCCTCATAAAAGTTCATACTTTATGGTCTAAAGTAACAACTATTCAAGACATTAGACTCTAATGTCTTGAATAGTTGTTACTTTTTTTTTAAGTGGAATGTGAAGTTTCCATCAGCAAGAAAAGTTTATGGACAGGGCTCAATAATTTAGTTTTGACAAGAGCTTTTCGTACTAGCCCTTGACTGTCTGGAAAAGTTGGACAATTCTTCAATTCACTGGAAACTAAGTTTGTGAGTAATTCCCTTTAAAGACTTGACTTGATGAAGAACATGATTGAACTGTGCAAAAGGAGCATTGTTTGGCTACAGCAGCAAGAATTTGTGAATGGTTGGATCTGAATTGATTTGAAATCATGGAGGAGGAAGAGGAAGAGGAAGATTCTTTGACACGGTTAGTTGGAAGTCGTAGAGGCAAGCTGGGTGCATGCGCATGGAAAATGAATGAGATAAAGGAACTGTTTAAAACAAATGGAAGTCCAGACAATGTGAAAACACTTACAGAGAAATTTTAAGTTGCTCTGCAGGACTTAAATGATGTTCACAGTCAAGTGCAAGCAATGGAGGAAATGGATACATTTTTTCTGATTTTTTATCAGAGACTGAAATGTGGTTAAATTATTATTAAACCTTTATTTAACCAGGAATTAAAAACTCTTGAAATTTAGAATCTCATTTACAAGAGGGTCCTGGCCAAGATAGGTAGCACATTTAGTAACACATACAACAAAATACATTAGTTTACATACACAGAAATATACACAATTTACTCAAAACATTTACAATCAGGTGACTCTACAACTAGATCCTTTAAAATACATCTAAAATCATTTAGTGATACCAACTCTTTTAAGCATAACTTATCTTGTAATTGATTACAATCAATTGGAGCGGCATAACTGAATGCCCGTTTACCCTTATTGGTACGAACTTTAGGGATGCTTAAGTGATAATAGTCCTGTGAGTGAAGCCCATAATTCTTTACACCTTTTTGAAAGATATTCTTCTGTAAATATGAGGGAAGTAAACCTAAAATGACTTTATATATAAATAAATACCAATGCTTAAGTCTACGGGATGACAACGCCGGCCATCCAAGCTGAGAGTACAATAAACAATGATGTATAGCCATAAACAATGGCTTTTGAATTTGTGATGAACCTTAATGCTCCATGATAAACTGAATCCAAAGCCTGTAAACAATGCTTAGGTGCCTGCATATATTTGATATCACAGTAATCCAACACTGACAAAAATGTAGCTGCTACCAATCTCTTCCTTGCTGCAAGAGAAAGACAATGCTTGACTCTAAAAAAAGGCCCTGTTTTGACTTAAATTTTCTCACAAGGTACTGAATATGAGGCCCAAAAGAAAGAGAATCATCAATTAAAACCCCCAGATATTTATACTTAGATACTAATTCAATCTCCAAACCCCGAAGAGTAGTAATTGAGCAACTCAACTGAGAGTTGAATGTGCAGACTTTCTTTTTGTAAATATCATAAGTTTTGATTTCTCCACATTTAGAACAAGTTTTAAATCGCTCAGTGTATGCTGAACTGCATCAAAATCCGATTGAAGATGACTCACAGCCTGATCCAATGTTGGTGCAGAAGAGTAAATCACCATATCATCAGCGTATAGGTGAAAACTTGAATGTGCAAGGTTATTCCCAATGTTATTAATATATAAAATTAATAATTATGGCCCAAGGACCGATCCCTGTGGTACGCCGAGTACTAGAAGTAAGTCCCTCTATATTTATACATTGAGATCTATCTGATAAGTAATTGACAAACCATCCAACAGTATTTACTGATAAACCTACAATAAGTAGCCTCTGCTTCAAAATGTCATCATCTATGAGATCAAAAGCCTTAGATAAATCAATAAAAAGAGCAGCACTATGGTTTTTGTTATCCAATGAAACCATTAGATAATTTAATACTTTTATAATTGCTGTGGATGTACTGTGTTTTTTCCTAAAACCGGATTGGAACTCTGATAAGGCATTTTTAGAAGATAGAGACTATTTGAATTGTTCATTCACAAGCGATTCCAAAACCTTTGATAAAATAGACAATTTCGAAATAGGCATATAATTATTCAATACAGTTGGATCACCCCCTTTATATAATGGCCGAACATAAGCAGTTTTCCAGATAGAAGGAATTTCATTTGTAGATAAAGAAAGATTAAAAAGACAGGTTAGTGGTGGCGCAATAAAATCAGCTACCAGCTTTAAGAAATGTGGATCCAACTTATCTGGACCAGCTTTTTTCCTACTATCTAAAGATTTAAGTGCCTTATTAACCTCTGAAACTGTTACTGGGTTAAAATTATCAAGTGGATCAAAACCCAGTTCAAAGGGACATTGGGACACAACTTGAAAGTACTGTTGCACCTGAATTTGCACCTGCATTTGTTCTTCTTCTCAAAGAACAAATCTAAATCAAACACCTCACAAGTTTCAAGTCACACTAGCCGTTCAAGTCGAACATCAAGATCCTCTGTGTCCTCTACTGCATCCTCTGCACGTATGAAAGCTGAGGCAAAGAAAGCAGCGTTGATGACAGGTGCTGCTTCCTTGGAAAAAAAACATGCTTTAGAGTTAGAGGAAGCTAAAATAAGAGTAATGAAAGAGAAATTGAAAGTTTAAACTGATTTAGCTGCTTCAGAGGCTGAAATTAATGTGTTCAAGAATTATGAAAGATTTCCTCAAGATAGTCAAGATAATCCAGTTGATGGAATGAATAAGATGAAAACTCAACTTGAAGAGCATATCCATTACTACTGAGCATGAACAATCTCTTGCAAATTATGCACCTATAAATGTTGTTCCAAAAACTCTGCTTCAAAGAACCATGCAAAGTAAACAATTATTGCAACCAATGAGCACAATATCTAGATCAACTCAAGATCAAGTTGCAACCATAAATCAACCAATGAATGACAATTCAGTAAATGGAAATATTATTCACACCATACTGAAACAACAGACAGATCTGACTGAAATGCCAACAAGAGAAATGTCTGTTTATAATGGAGATCCTATACGTTTTATTACTTTCATGCAAGCTTTTGAGTACAACATTGAGAATAAAACAAAAAATAACAAGGAACGTCTTGACTCTTTACTATCTTGAGCAGTTCACATTTGGACAAGCAACAACAGTATCACCTGTAGCCATTCAAACTCTGTTTACAGGCAACACAGAGGATACTAGAAGGACAGCAACTTCAAATATCCTGAGTACATCATGTCCATATTGTATAGGGGATCATGAACTAACCAGTTGTCAACACTTCAATTTACAGCAGCATGAGAAGAAGGTGGAATTTCTGAAAAAAAATAGATTTTGTTTTGGATGTCTTGTAATGGGGCATTTAAGTACAAGTTGCAAAAAAAGGATGACATGTGAAATTTGCCACCGCAAACACCCTACGCTTCTGCACATATCTATGGACAACAAAGAGAAAAGCAGTTCTCACCATCCTACGAATCTCCAAGATGGATTTAAAAAAGGTGTCAAGGTATCTTCAGGAGATAAGCATGTAAATAGTGCATGTTTATGAGTGAAACAAGTGCTCTTGTTTCACTCAAATCTGGTGAAGATACTGGGGTCGGTAAAGATTGCTCACTAGCAATAGTTCCAGTGCAGATTAAAGTGTCAAATGGAAACAAATCGATATCCACATATGCCTTCTTAGATCCAGGTAGCTCTGCTACATTTTGCACAAAGAATTTGATGAGATAATTGAACGCAGTAGGAAGAAGAACATAAATCCTACTTAGAACAATGTCTCAAGAAGAGCCCGTTTCCACCTATGAGATTAACAATCTGGAGGTTGGGAATATAAATGGTAATAATTTAATTCCCTTACCAAAGGTTTACACCCAGGATGCAATACCAGTTTCAAAAGAAAACATTGTTTCAGCTGATGATGTTAAGAAATGGCCTTATCTAAAGGACGTGGAGATCATGGAAATTGATGCAGATATAGAACTCTTGATTGGAGTCAATATTCCAAAGGCGATGGAACCTTGGCATTTTATTAATAGTGAAGGTAATGGCCTATATGCAGCGCGTACCTTACTTGGGTGGGTTGTTAATGGTCCTATGAATCTAGCTGAAGATGAAGAACCAAGCCAAACAAAAGCAACTGTAAATAGAATTTCGGCAGCGAAGATTGAAGAACTTTTCCTCAAACAGTATAATCAAGAGTTTCCTGAAACGCATTATGAGGAAAAAAAGAAAATGTCTCAGGATGACAAAAAAATAGTCTCCGATCAAGTTGTAAAAATAGACGGTCACTATTCCTTACCTCTTCCATTTCGAAATGATGATGTAAAAATGCCAAACAATAGAGAGATGGCATTCCAACGAGCTAAAGGTCTTGTAAAAAGAATTAAACATGATGAAAATTATCATAGAGAGTACACAGAATTCATAGAGAAATTGCTGCAGAACGATTATGCTGAGAAGGTACCAGCGGAGCAAGTGCATATTGAGGAGTGAAAGGTCTGGTACATACCACACCATGGTGTTTACCATAAGCGCAACAAAACTTTACATGTCGTATTTGATTGTTCATTGCCATTCAAAAATATATCCTTGATTGGAGAATTACTCCAAGGGCCAGATTTAACAAATAATCTCCTAGGAGTACTCATCAGATTTGTAAAGAGAGCATTGCTCTTATGGCAGATGTATGAGCAATGTTCCACCAGGTGAGAGTTTATGAGGAACATACAAATTTCCTCAGATTCTTATGAAATATTCTTATGCCAAATGGAAATCTTGATTCAAACCTTGAAGAATATAGTATGAAGGTGCACATCTTTGGTGCATATTCATCACCAAGTTGTGCGAATTTTGCACTGCAAAAAACAGCCTAAGACAATCAACACAATTACATTAAAGAGGCTGTAGATACCCTCCAGCACAATTTCTACGTAGACGATTGTTTGAAATCTGTGTCCTCAGAAAGCCAAGCCATCAGTTTATTCAAAGAACTCCGTGAGATCTGTTCGAAGGGTGGATTCAAGCTTAGCAAATGGACAAGCAGCAGCAAAAGGCTACTCCTGTCAATACCAGTAGATGACTGAGGAGAGCTTGTAAAAGATTTAGATCTGGACAAAAAAGGCCCACAAATTGAAAGTGTATTGGGTATCTGATGGAATATAGAGAATTACACATTTAATTTCAAAATTGCTGTGAACAATAAGCCGGTGACAAGACAAGGAATTCTCTCCATGCTACGTTCTGTTCATGATCCACTAGCATTACTTGTTCCATTGACCTTAAAGGGCAAACACATATTACAAACAATCTGCAAACTTAAGTATGGTTGGGATCAAATCCTTCCTGAGACAATTTTGCAGTCTTGGAAACAGTGGCTTGTAGAGCTTGACAAACTTTCCATTTTACAGATTCAAAGATGTACTAAACCTTTTCATTTTGATCCAATCAAGTTTCTCCAGCTTCACCACTTTTTGTGATGCCAGTGAAGTAGGATAGGACAGAAATTAAATTCATGTCTCCTTTATCATGGGAAAAGCCAGAGTAGCCCCATTAAAGCAAATAACCATTCCAAGGTTAGAAATACAAGCTGCAACATTGGCTTCGAAGATGAATGAAATGTTGAGAAGAGAATTCCAACTGCAACTGGAACCATCAGTATTGTGGACTGACAGCTAGTTTGTGTTGAAATATATAAATAATGATCAGACAAGATTCTGTACCTTTGTGGCCAACCTACTTTCTGTTAACAGAGATTTAACAACTAAAGATCAATGGAAGTACGTAAGTACAGGGAACAATCCAGCTGATAAAGCATCAAGAGGCATGCATGCAGATGCATTCTTGAGATCAAAATTGTGGTTTAATGGTCCAGATTTTCTTTGTACAGATGAAAGCCAGGGGCCACAAGTTACCAAAGAATGTCTCCTCTTAGATCCGAATGGCCTGGAAGTCAAAAGAGTTACACAAGCAAATGCGGTAACAATAATGGATAATCCCATAAACAAATTAATTGAACACTTCTCACAGTGGAATGACTTGAAAAGGGGAGTGGCATGGCTATTCAAATTGAAAGATGTCCTAAAAACAAAACTGAAGAGAAAAGATGTGGATAAAATGGTGGCTGAATGTCATGTGAAAACCAACCATCTTTCTGTAGAAGATTTTGCCAGAGCAGAACAAGCAATTGTATCTCATGTACAACAGCAAATTTTTTAAACTGACATCGAATCCTTACAAGAAAAGGGGTCAGTTAAGACTTCAAGTAGAATTTCTAACTTGGATCCATTTCTCGATGTTGATGGAATATTGAAGGTTGGAGGTCGTCTCAGTAAATTGGCTATGTCAGTTACACAACAACACCCAACTATCTTATCTAAAGATTCTCATGTCGCAAAGCTTATCATGAGACATATTCATACAAATACAGGTCACTGCGGAAGAAATTACATGGTATCGAAACTTCGACAGCGATTTTGGGTACCTTGTGCCAACGCCTTGGCCCGAAAGACCATTAATAATTCTGTCTTCTGCAGACGTCATCAAGTAAGAACAGGAGAACAAAAAATTGCTTTATTGCCAGTTGAACGTATCACTCCAGATTTACCTCCATTCACTTATGCAGGCATTGATTATTTTGGACCCATAGAGGTCAAAAGAGGTCGTTTTCTGGTAAAGCGATATGGAGTGATTTTTACTTGTTTAACATCTCGTGCCATTCATCTTGAAGTCTCCAGTTCTTTAGACACAGACTCGTACATCAACGCCATACGAAGGTTCATATGCAGAAGAGGCCCAGTAAATAGTATAAAATCAGAACAAGGAACGAACTTCATTAGTAGTCAAAGAGAACTGTCAGAAAGCCTCAAAAGTCTAAATTATGACAAAATTCATGACATGTTAGCGATGGAAGCAGTGAAAGGGGAATTCAATCCAACCTCCGCTCCACATTATGGAGGAGTTTGGGAAAGACTCATTAAATCACTTAAAAAGGTTTTGCAATCACTTTTCCATGAGCAAACCCTGGATGATGAAGGACTATCCACAGTGTGCTGCGAAGTCGAAGCAATCATGAACGTCAGACCGTTAACTATGGTTTCAAACGACCCAAATTATTTGGAACCTCTAACGCCTAACCACCTACTACACATGAAAGCACAACCTGTGATGCCAACTGGCATTTTTGAGAACAAAATGACTTGTATATGAGAAGAAGATGGAAACAGGTGCAGTATATTTCAGACTTGTTTTGGAAAGGGTGGATTAGGGAATATCGTCCTAGCCTACAAATGAGAACAAAATGGACCTCAACAAAAAGAAACTTCCAACTTAATGATCTGGTAATAATTGCTGATGAGAAAGCACCACGGAATTCCTGGCTGTTAGGAAGAATTGTTAAGACTTTTCCAGACAGTCAAGGGCTAGTATGAAAGGCTCTTTTCAAAACTAAATCAAGTACATTATTGAGGCATATCCATAAACTTTGCTTGCTGATGGAAGCTTCGCATTCCCCTTAGGAAAAGTAACAACTATTCAAGACATTAGACCATAAAGTATGAACTTTTATGAGACATCTAATGAAGTTAAAGGCATTTGAATTGTTATTTTATAAGCAATAATGATATGGTGTATAATACATATATTGCTATTACTGATCCTGTTCATGTTTGTTATGAACTTATTAATATTATTATATTTTTTATTTATTTTGTATTGTTCAATCCACAATTAGGGGTTGGGTGTTAAAGCCATCTTAATTTTGCCTTAATTGTCTTTTCAATTTGATTTGAATATATGTAAAATTGATTGAGATTGTGATTTCCATATACATTTTGTCCTTAGGCTGTACACCTACCTCTAGTGTTGCATATCGGTCACTGCACCTAAATAACACCTCTAGTGTCCTGCTTAAAAGGATGCAGTAGTCAGCCTAAAAGGCCTGTCAGTAAATACAAACAATTGTCCAACCGCAATGTCGGTAGGTTGCTGTGTGAAAGACGAAACAACAAATGGAAATAAGTGGATTAAGAAATTATTATACATAAAATACAGTGCAGTCAGTTAGGAGATAGCACAGTGCTCATTCAACAAATGCACAGCTAAACAGGGGTGCGTTTCCCGAAAGCATCATTAGCTAACTTTGGTCATTAGTACCATTGAACTCTTTTGGTAACGACGGAACTTGCGACCATAGTTGTTTTTTGGGAAATGCACCCCAGATGAATTTTGAGTCTGGATTTATATGTGAATAATGTTTTAGCACATCTGAACTCTTCTGGAAGCTGGTTCCAACTGCGGGCGGCATAATAGCTAAAAGCAGACTTCCCTTGTTTTGTGTGAACCCTTGGTATTTCTAACTGACTCCATTCTACAGATCTGAGTGGTATGTTAGGTTTATATTCAGTGAGCATGACTGCAATGTATTTAGGTCCTAGGCCATTGTGTGATTTATAAACGAGTAAAATCAATCCTAAATGTAACTGGAAGCCAGTGTAAGGACCTGAGGACTGGTGTGATATGCTCAGATTTTCTGGTACTAGTCAGAATCCTGGCAGCAGCGTTCTGGATGAGCTGCAGCTGTCTAATGGCTTTCTTTGGAAGGCCAGTGAGGAGACCATTACAATAATCCACCCTGCTTGTGATACGTTTCTCCAAATCTTGACTGGAAACAAAACATCTAATTCTTGCAATGTTTTTGAGATGATAGTATGCTGATTTAGACTACTGAGGATTTATATTCTATATAAGACATAGATAATGGAGACAGACATAAGGTCTGTGCATTCACCTTGAGAACTTCATGTTTGTATCCAAATGCAATGACTTCAGATTTCTCCTTGTTTGACTGAAGAACGTTCTGGCACATCCAACTATTAATTTCATCAATGCATTGGCAGAGGGAGTCAATGGGGCTATAGTCAATTGGAGATAAGGCTAGGTCAATCTGGGTATCGTCAGCATAGCTGTGATAGGCAATTTGGTTCTTTCTCATTATTTGACTTAGTGGGAGCATATACAGCCTAAATAAGAGTGGTGCAAGAATTGAGCCTTGTGGGACTCCACATGTCATGGACGTCCACTTAGACTTATGCTCTCCTATACTCACATAATAACCTCTCCCTTCTAAGTATGACCTGAACTATTTGAGTACCATCCCAGAAAGCCTGACCCAGTTTTCCAGTCTCTGTAGAAGTATGTCATGATCGACAGTGTCAAATGCAGCACTAAGATCTTGTAGTACCAGCACTGATATTTTGCCAGAATCAGAATTAAAGCGAATATCATTTATTATCTAAATGAGTGCTGTCTGTGTGCTGTGATGCGCTTGGTAACCAGATAAAAAATTGTCCAGGTATCCATTTGAGTTTAAGTAGTTGTTCAGCTGATTAAAACTACCTTTTCAATAATCTTACCCATGAAAGGAAAAGGTGTCACATTGATAATTTTTGATATTCTAGTTTTCAATCTAGAAGCCAGAGTCTTAGTAAACACTTTGTAATCTCTATTTAGAAGTGTTATGGAATGTCAACTAAAGTTACACTGGTCTTTGGCATTTGAAAATCATCTTCATTTTGCATCCACCAGAGGGCTGTCAAGTCAGTCACCTACACTTTCAGATTGACCTAGGGTGCGTTTCCCAAAATCATCATTAGTTAATTATGGTAGTTAGTTCCATTGAACTCTATTGGTAACGACAGAACTTGCGACCATAGTTGTTTTTGGGAAACACACCCCTGCATGGGACAAAAACCTTACATCAGATGTAACTATAAAATAAGTTACAACGCTAAAATAAAGCTGACTGCCATTTTCTCCGAAATATTTCCAATATAGGTAGGAATGTTTAGTTAAATACAGCTGATCTTTTTTTTTATCCTGATTAATACGATCATACATTATCTATATGTCTGCTCATCTGAAACCAGCGCTCTGACTCTTCATCCATATTCCATATAGCATATTCCCATATTGATCTCTAAAGAAAATGAAACAATTAATTCCACTGTTATTTGACTTTTGGTTATTTGACTATTTGAATATATACCTACCTACAGATTGAATGTAACCCTTTGTAACATGACCTGCCATTGGTTTTCTTGCTGATTTTTCGAAATGTTCTAGAATAATTGAAGCAGCATCTCTTTATCGTCATGCAATGAAATTTGCATTAATTCACTCAGCAGAAACATTCATCCAAAGTGACTTACAAGAGAGTTGTAGTACAGTACAAGTGCTTCATCGTTGATGAAAAATTTAATCAGATTGTGCAGTTTATTTTCATAATAAAAATACTCTGGTGTTAATGGAATATTGCATCACAATCCCAGTCTTGTCTAGGCCGATGGTTGGTGCTTTAGAGAATTTAAATTTTTGTAATACTGCACAGGACACTTGCAGTATGTTTCAGAGAAACACAGTGCCGAGCTGTCTAATGTGCTGATACTGTAAACCACTCTAGTTCTGTTTTGTCTCTAATATTACCATGCAGTAGCTAATACTTAGTTTTATAACCTAGTAACTAATAGCTAATAACCTAGTTTTGCTACAGATTTGTAATAGGTGAGAAATACGTGAAAGGCAAAAGAAACTGTTGAACTGTATTGCTCCAGTGCTCCAGTTTCTGATGGAGACTCATCCTTCTCTGTCATGACTCACAGCTAGACAAGTTCACTGAAATCAGATCATAGATGTGACTGGCCGTTCCACTGTTTCACACTTGCTTTCCGAGTATTGATTATCCACTGATTCTCTGAGGTCTTGGAGAAAGAACTGAACTGACATCTTTCCCTTTGGGATATGACCCTGACTCTCATCAGGGTGGCCCAAGCTTTCCATGCATATAATTGCAAATGCAGCTCATTAGACAAATTAACAGTTTTCTTCTTTTTTTTTTTTTGCATGTAATATAATTTCTAAAATATTTAAAAAATGTCATTATACTGAAAAGAATTAGGGCTTCATCTATTTTTGCAAAAACATTGTTGAAGGTCTTTAAAAGAATAATTCAACCAAAAAAGAAAATTTGATGAAAATGCAGCCAGCTGCTTTATCATCTGTATACATGCTGTTTCTATGTTGCCTTTATAAAAATCATGACTACTTTGACTACATATGATGGTAACACTTTATAATAACTGCACACTATGAATCATTAGTAAATAGTAAATTCATCCTTTATAAAACATTTTTCCAACATCAACAGTCATTAGTAAGCAGTTTATAAAAACAGCTATAAATGCCTTGTTCTTGAGCATATCTATAATGTTTAATAATTGTATTTTCATACTTTATTAAGGATCAATTATTAATTTCTAAATAATTACATTATTTACAAACCAGTTATTTAGTTATTTATTACTGAGTTGTCAGTGGTTCACAAGATCATTTAGAATGTGTAAGTAAATGATTAACAAACTATTAAAATGTACATTTATAAATCATATTATTTATCCACATCATACAAATTGTTCAGTGTGTTAATAAATGCTGTATTAACACATATTCCTGCTTTAATTAATGATGAAGTCAGGTAGTTATAAAACTTTAGTTGCCAGCCATCTATTTTTTGTGAGCTTATCTAAAGTGAGGAATATTTATACTTTATAAAGCATTACAAAGCAGATTTAAAAGCTCATTTATCTCCCAAACAGAAAAGTTAAATAAACACAACACATACAGAACACAGAAATATTTTTCAAGATGTAAAAAAAAACTTTAAATATCCTTTGTAATAGATATGCTTATAAATCAAGAACAAGGCATTTATAGCTGTATTTATTAAATGCTTACTAATGACTATTAATGTTGGGACAACACTTTATAAAGGATGAATTGACCATTTACTAATGCTTACCTAATGATTCATAGTGTGCAGTTATTATAAAATGTCACCCATATGATAAATCTCAAAACTAATATTAGTAGAAAAACCACATAAGAATTAGCAAATTGGGTGGTGGTAATATGGGTATTTTTAAATAGGGAGAGCAGGGTGATTTGTGACAATTCGTCAGCTTTTGCCTTCTTGGAACCAGATCTGTACGTGACTGTGAATTGGAAACGAGTAAAGAACAGGGCCCATCTTGCTTGTCGTGGATTTAATCGTTTGGCTGAAAGTATGTATTCTAGATTCTTATGGTCTGTGAGGATAATAAAAGGATACAGCTCCCCCTCAAGCCAGTGGCGCCACTCCTCTATTGCCGCCTTCATAGCTAACAGTTCACGGTTCCCCACATCATAGTTTCGTTCTGAGAATGTCAGTTTCCTAAGTGAAGTATGCACAAGGAAACATTTTAGCTGGGGACCCCTGGCGCTGAGAGAGGATGGCCCCGATTCCTGTGCTTGAAGCATTTACTCGACGATGAACGGGAGAGTGGGATCGGGATGGTAGAGAATAGGTGCTGTTGTGAAGCGAGTCTTGAGATCATGAAAAGCCTGCAATGCTGCAGGCGACCAGGTGAGGTGGGAAGTCCTTAGTTTTGTCATGGCAGTTAAGGGTATGGCGATGGAGCTGAAGTCCTTGATAAATCGCTGATAGAAGTTAGTGAATCCGAGAAAGCGTTGTAACTCCTTTACTGTATGAGGTTGCGGC
Organism: Schizopygopsis pylzovi; assembly: GCA_027422435.1. Classification (NCBI taxonomy): domain Eukaryota; kingdom Metazoa; phylum Chordata; class Actinopteri; order Cypriniformes; family Cyprinidae; genus Schizopygopsis; species Schizopygopsis pylzovi. The sequence continues at coordinate 31,538,426 of CM049818.1, read as the reverse complement.
CACTTAACTACTGCCCTGACCTTGTTGTCATCCATAGCAACTCCCTCCTGGCTGATGACGTATCCTAGAAACGTGGTACTTGTCTGGTGGAATTCAAATTTTTCTATTTTGGCAAATAGTTGGTATTGAATTGACTTGTAGGACTGCTCGGACATGTTGAATGTGCTCGCCAAGGAAATTTGTATAAATCTGAATATTATCCATGAAAACGATGATCCAACGCTCTAACATATCCTGGAAGACATCATTAATGAAGGCTTGAAAGACAGACGGACTATTGGCAATGCCAAACGGCATAACAGAATATTCATAGTGCCCAGCAGATGTGGAGAATGCAGTTTTCCACTCGTCACCCTCTCGGATACGAATCAGATTGTAAGCTGAACAGGTCAAGCTTGGTGAAATACTTGGCTTGGCGGAGTTGTTCCAGAGCTGCAGGGACTAGTGGCAACGGGTATCTGAACTTGGTAGTAATGTCATTGAGACCTCGGTAATCGATGCATGGTCGAAGACCTCCGTCCTTTTTCTCCACAAAGAATCCAGCTGAGACAGGTGAGGTGGACGGTCGAATGAACCCCTTAGCCAACTCTTCCTCAATATACTTTTTCATGGCCTCAGACTCGGGTTGTGACAATGGGAAGATTCTGCCCTTAGGGAGACATGTATCTGGCATTAGATCGATTGCACAGTCGTTGGTATGATGTGGTGGTAGTTGAGATGCTTTAAGTTTACTGAGTTTTTAGTTTACTTTAAGTTTACTAAGTTTACTGAAGGATCCCAGTGAATGATTTGTCCCTCCTTCCAGGAGATGTGCGGGTTGTGTCTGCGCAGCCAGTGTAATCCTAGAATGACGGGGTTCTCTGGGGAATTGATGACATAGAATCGAAGGGTTTCTTTATGAAATGCTCCTGTCTGCATTCGAACTTCGTTGGTGATATAGGTAATTCTTGTATTCTTGAATATAGGAACTCACTGTTCTGGAACGTGATGAGCTGGGTCGAATGGGACATGCGGACTTAAGATGACCGGTTTGTCCACAGTACATGCACAGGTGGAGTTGTACTCGACATTCGCTCTCTTCTGGAGATAGGCGAGTTTAACCAAGCTGCATGGGTCCAAGGGTGGTTGCGGAAATTTGCGTGGTGAACTGTGGGGTATGAGTAGGTCGACGTGAGCGAACAAGGTTGTCAATCTGAATGGTTAGTTAAATTAATTCATTGAGTGTTCGTCCCTCATCGCGACAGGCTAGTTATAGGCATATTCGGCTGCAGTGTCTCTCCCCTGACCTAGAGCGAGAAGTTGTTCACCTGCAGTTCTTCCTCCAGCAGGGTGTTCAAAAACATTGCAGAAATCGTTCAAAGGAGGGAAATACAGATACATCTGTTCTCCATAGTGCGGTTGCCCACTCTAAAGCCCTTCCAGTTAGCAAAGAGCAGACAAAGGATATATATATATATATTTTATTTGTAGGGTATAGAGCAGGTTGTTGATCGACGAAGATGGAGCATTGTAGTGGAAATCCCTTACATCTTGCAGGCTCTCCATTGAACTTATCCGGAAAAGCTAAGCGAGGGCTTACCATGGATGGTGGGTTAGTAGTGACACTTATGGGAATGGGGATAGGAGCAACCGTTGCCTCAGGAGGCGTTAAGTGGAGACCTTGCAGTGTCTTTACTAGTTCCTCTGTTAGAGATGTCAAGTGAGTAAGTTGATGCTGGTGAATGGCTATTTGATTGGCTTGGGCAGATAATTCCGAAGAGAGTTGTATAATGGCTGTTGGATCACTGTTCGGCGAAGTCTTCTGTAACGCAGAGTCAGAGTGATATTTATCATTCACAATGATATGGTACAGAAGCAACAGTGTAGAAGAGGCAGATAATTCACAGTCCATATAACAGGCGAGAGATCAGGGCAGGCAGATAAACATACACTAACCAGAGAACAGGCGTGAGGTCGGGGCAGGCAGATAACAATCACAGTCCAGGTAACAAGCAAGAGATCAAACACGAGAATTCAGTCCAGGGTAATACACAGAGAAGTTAATGCACAAAATAATGCTCAGAAATGACCACCATAGCAAATCAAGACTTCGCAGTGAGAGTGTGAGTGAGTAGTGCTTAAATACATGTATACGTATTTAATTGAATGCAGTGATTGAATGCAGGTGTGGTGCAATCAGTCCTAGGCATGAAGGCTGATGGAATTGAAGTCTGAATGGAAACAGTCAATACTCAGGTAAAGGTTCCTTCTGGTGGTGCAAGAGAGGTAATACGGGAACCTCACCTGTAAAACATATAAAATGGCTTTCAAAAATTGTTAAAATGAATTGAAACTGTTTTAAACTCATTAGGCATTATATTACGGCAGCTCCATGTTCCTGCATACAATGATTTTTTTTCTGTGTCTCATATTGTATTACAGCTTGGTCTCAAACTAGTGATTCTTTAATTAGAAAAATTGAGATGCTGTATTATCAGGCTGTAAAAATAATGGACAAAAAAAATAAATGGCATCATTGTCATATTTTAAAGAAATGGCATATGCTTAATTTTTTTAATTGTTCAATGTTAGCGTAATAAGGTACCTTCTGTTTTATGCAATTGTAACCAAACTGTAAGATTGGGTTTTCCAGAACATCACAAGGGCAAAGAGCTTTCTCTGTAAAGTGTTCCCAAGTCTGCAATATGTTGCCAAATTAATTTAAAGTGATACATGATATAAAGTCTTTTACATTGAAGGTTAAGCATTGGTTCAAATTAAACCAGACTTGTACGCATATAAAAAAAAAAAATTGGTTCTGTACTAGTTAATTATTAAGATGGGAAGAGTCTATAAAATGAGGTGCGTGTTTGTTTTGTAATTGTATATGGAGAGTTTGTTACAAAAGGATTTTTATTTAATTTTTTTAGAAAAGCCTTTTATATTTGCTAATATGCAAATTAGCACCTGCCATAATCTCTATGTGCAGTGTATTTTTCCAATTTGTATTGTACTGTCCCTATCTAAATAAACAAAAATAAATATATAAAGTTGGGCCAGTGGCTCACCCGTTCTTATGATTATAAAGTGTTATTTTACTGAAAGTCTACATTATATTTCATTAATTTTAGAAGAAGCATTTTATTTTTATTTTTTATATTTTTTACTTGATTTTGTTCTAAAAGTTTTAAATAGGCCGTGTTTATAAAAAAATATCTGTTGAGGTTTTTATGACATTGTATTTCCCTGCAACATTTATAAGAGGAATGTTAGACCAGTTCTATATAAGATCAGTTGCAGTGTGTTTTATTTCAGTTTGAACATGGTTTTTCTTTTGAATTATTTAAAAAGCCTTCAAAGTTATGAACTATATGCTATCTTTTAATAAAACGTTTTTGAGCCACAGTTGGAGAAAAACCCTGGATGAATGGCCAGTCCGTCACAAGGATCACACATAGTTTTTATAGAAATTATCTTCCTTTGATATAGTTTGGGGGAGAAAATGTTCTACTTTAGCAAATGTTTTACATATATGCATATAATCAGTGGTACAGCTTAACTCCATTTGGCTTACTTGGCCTAACTGGGGGTAAGTTGAGCCAAGAGAGCACATATTTTTTTGAAAGCTATTTAAACCATTACTGTCATGTGCTCAGTTTAAGAACCCCGGCTCAACTCCCCCAGTCTCCCCTACATTTAAATACACATTATATATATTATAATCATAAATATTTTAATGAAAAAAAAGAAAATGATATTTTATCATACAAAATCCTGACATTCTCATACTTATTTTAGGATTTCACTATATTTATTTTATAGGCAGGCCTAATGCTTACAGCAGGCATTATGCTACATTGTGGGTTTATTCATTCTTTATTCAGTGTTTAGTTATCATCCCAGAACATTTTGAATGGAACTTTAAGTACATCCTATTCAAGATTTCAAGATTCAAGATATTTATTTGTCACATACACAATTATACAGAAAATAACCAGCAGTGAAATGTAAGTCAGGTCCACTCCATGGACAGTGCAATTATATGGAATACAAACACAAGAGAATATACATAAATATAGGTATGGAAAAAAATAAAGTACAAAAATAAGAATAAAAAAGAAAAAAGATTAAAATATAAAATATAAAATAATATGTGCATTTTGCAGGTCCATACTGGAAGGGAAATCACTGGAAAATCATGTTCAGCGTATTGCATTGTGGGATACAATATAATTGGTAATCAAAAAAGTTGCTAATATTATCTAAAGAATTAAGTATTTATTATACTATGCAACCTTCCAAGAAAAAAGGTACACAATCTGTCATTGGGGTGGGACAAGTTAGACACATATATGTAAAATTAACTTTTTGGGGGTAAAAAAGGTACAAAAGTGTACCTTTTGAAAGGGTACTGTCCTATAGTGAAAGCTTGTGTACATTTTTTTTCTGAGAGTGGAGGAGTACTCAAATTATCTAATACATTTGCTAAAACAACAGAAGCACACTGAAATATGGAGCACAGAAGCACACTGGAGACCGACGTATTATACTGACAAAAAATGTATAGCCTGAATAGCACTGTAAGTCGCTTTGGATAAAAGCGTCTGCTAAATGTAAATGTAAATACTCCATCAAATAGGCTAATTCAGTTTTTGTGAACAAATAACAGATTTGTTTGTTTTCTTTTTCTTTTCGTTTTTTTTTTCAATTTTTTGTCTATTTCTAAGTTAATGCAGTGTAGTATATCAAGGACCGAATCAGACAAATCAAGATTCGATCGAAGCATGGTTGAAACATGAGGAGCCGAATTCCACAAGACAACAGCAGGAAGACATAAATCAGACCCCCAGCCCGTCTGAATACAGCCTGCAACAGGACAGAGAATCCGGCTGAAATTCCTGGGTTCACAAAGACCTGAGAATCATCTTAAAATACTTTCATTCTCATGGTTAATGAAACTAATCATTTCTATGCATAACTGCATATTATGTATGTGACCCACAAAATTTGAATATCCTTGTTTTAATCATTGTTTGTCGTGCTTTTAATTAGTATTGAATAGCGTACACCTTAAGGGTTAATGTCATGTTTAGTATGTATGAGCGTGATAATTCCAGCTTTGAACATTTCTTCAAATTGATTCTCTGTCAAATGTATCATATTCTGGTTATAGAAATCACATTCAAAAGGATACTTTGCAAGAGAATGTAAAATTCGGGCAATGTGACTGACCATGACATTGATTGATTGGTTGGGTGGAGCAACAAAGCGACACCCAGAGCCAGCATAGGACCTAATTGGTCAAGACAACCATTGGGAGGTCCCTCTAAGAGCCGAGTTTAAATACCCAGGACACACTTCTCTCTCTCTCTTAACTTCTCTTGAATCCGCTCTCTAACTGCTCTTTTAAGAATTCCTCTCTCTTGAATTCACCTTCTCTCTCTCTCCGGAAAATGAACTCTCTCTTCAGCCATGTGCTCTGGACCAACCCAGCCAGTTGCTACCATGATGAGAAGAAAAGCCACCTAGTCTCTTTACATCCTTTTGTTCTTTGACTTTAGTTTATTTTCTTTCCGTGAGTTCGTGTGCTAAGTTGCGTTTGCCAAAGACGACGAGCCCAAGACTCTGCAAAACCAGCCAACGCCCACTTCAATGACTCCTGAACTCTAAGCCAATCAGCGACTTCGGAGAAACCCTTTCCCGCAAAGACGGAGGACAAAGGGAAATCTTTAAACACAAAAGCTGCAAGTACAAACCCCAGACTTTGCTGAGCTGGTGTCAATTTAATATAGATTTTAGCCTCATTGAAAAAGTCAATGCGAGTGTTAAATATGTGATTGATGATTGTTCAGGTTTATGCAATTGCACATATTGCTGTCAACGTGGGATATCAAATTCTCATTCTCTTAATCTAATCCTTTCCTCACTTTCTCTCTTTCTGCAACGCGTGAATGTGTGAATGCTTGTGTTCATGTGTAGATTAGTTTACATGTCTTAGAGTTATATAAATAAAGTCTTGTTTATATTGAAAAGAGAAATATCTTGTGTTTTGTGCTCATAAGTTAATGCCTTAATCTGTCGATTTTGTTACTGTGCTATTTAATAGTGTTTTCACTATATTTTGGGATTTTAATATCCAGTGCAGAGTTTGTTATACGGCTTGTTCGGTGAATCGCCGTGAAACAGTGAGTCTGTTCAAATTCCCTATAAAATCATTAATGATTCCCTTTGAGCTAAATTGACCTGTTTCCCTTATAACAATATATATATTATATGTTATCATTACAAATTGGTGGAGGATGCGGGCAGATTAATCTAAATTATGAGCATAAACCAAGTTATTTAATCTTTTATATTCTTACGGATGAGATCTGAGATCGAGACTGGTGTGTGTGCGTATGTGTGAGTGACGTCAGCAGCGCGCGCCTCCGTGAATGAATGAGCACAGAGAAGGCTGTAACTCGAGTCAGCCTCTCCTTTGTTCAACTGCAGTAAGTGAACTCAAAGTTAACAGTTGAGATCGGAGAATAAGGTCGGATTTGAGCGTTTTCCTCTCTTCTTGTAATGCCTTGTTTTATAGCTGAATTAATGTCCTGCGTGTTCCAGGTCATCTAATAGCTATAATTTAATCCCAAATCTCAGTAACTGTTAGCCGCACGAAGCTAAACTGCAGTAATTAAAAGGGAAATAAATCAGTGGATAAAGAATAGTTTTGAGCGTGTTCCTCAATTCTATTTATCAAAGCCTTATTATTCATAGTTTGATCGTCAGTGCGTGTTCCATTGTCAGATCATATATGCTATGACTCCCCGGGTTAAACATTAGAGAATAATGCTTGCCTGTTTGTGTACACTGCTCACAAAGTGAATTAAATCTCGCGAAACACTGCGCGTGTCCGAGAGTGATTTGAATGGGAGTTTTAAAAGCTTTATCAAGTAAAGTTTACCTTTGAACCAACAGCGAAGAAACCCTGTTGTGTTTATGTCCATATAAACGGACACGGGCTTGCGATACACTGATCACTGTTTCCTCAACCGCAGCACGAAGCTATTATTTGAATAAGGTTTAAGTTTAACTCTGAACGAACTGAAAGTTTAAGCGCCACATCGCAGAACAAGCGGTGTTGTTATTTGTACAGTGTTGAGATGCACCAACATTTAATGTAACATGCTTAACTGTATTTGTAATGCAACAATTAATGTGCTAGCCACTAGTTTGTTTTGGTTGCCACAGATACGATTGTGACACGAAAGTCTTAACATACTTCCAGAGCAACTTTGAACTGCGCACGCGCAGTACATCGATGCTTTTGTAAACAAACTCCATGCTGTTGCTGACGGCACGGTTGTGTTTACATTGAAGTCTATGCTAAAGCCATTAGCCTCAAAGGTTAGAAGATAGCATTAAACATCCAATGGTTGAATAAAGTGTGTGTTTGGAAAAGCTAAAGTGGTTTAACCCTTTAAACATTTAAACTAATATACTTGTTGGTCTCTTCCTTATTTCTCCCTTTTTACCACTTATTTGTAGTTCTACTAGAAAGGAAAATACTAGTTCACAATTATTAATTGTGCCAAATTCAAATTTAATTAAAACATTAAATTTATTTGGAATCGTTCTAATTTCCCCCCCCATATTGTTTAATATGATCCTTCCTTCTAGTATTCCCTTTTGGGCATAATCATTTTAGGTACAAATAAGTATTGAACTTTGAAAGTTTAAGTAAACTTATTCTACCTAATTGATTTATTACCCATATAAGTAGATTCTATTCAGACTTATACTCACTCATTACTTTATTGCGTTTTACCCCTAATTCTTCCTGTTTTGGTTATAAACATAACCACTATTTTATTTACTTATCTCCTCATTTACTTAATTTCATATTTGCTTATTTTGCCTGTTTATTACTTTACAATTTTACTTTGTCTTACCATTTCCTTTCCTCTGTGTATCCTAGATTGGGAACGACCCACCTGAGCCTTAATAGGACGCAGTGTTATCCCTCACTACGATTTCAAATAAATTAGAGAGACAAATCTCTTTTACCCAAAATTTATTTTTGTTGATAGTTGTGTAGCAACTGAAAACAACACTATACGCGTAGTCGGGCATAACTGCTTGCTAGTGGACCGATCCACTCAACTTACTGTCTCTTTCTCTTCCCTCCTATTCTATCCTCCTTTCTTTCCTCTTCACTTTTCACATTTGTAGGGACCTGTAAGAACCATCAATCAATTCTAAGTGTATGAGATACACAATCCTGTCAAAAGGTGAATCATCCTTACGAATTTGATTGCAATCAAACCTTCTTTTGTTCTTCCTAACCTCCCTATATTTAAAACGCAATCCAAATTTTAACACCTCATGCAACGCTGAGATCAATTTTAATAGAGATAAGTGTTGAGCAACTGTCGCCTTCGCAGCCTCCCTGTGAGCGGTCCAACTGTAAGGTGTTGCGTTGTCAATTCTGTCAGACTAAGAAAAGAGATATCAGAATTATTATTATATTCGTTTGTCTAAGACAAAGATTTAATAATATTGTTTGCCTCCTTGATAACAACATTTAATAAAAAAAAAAGGAATTCTCCTCATTTTGAAAAAAATAGAAAAGGAATTGTTTATTTTAATTAAATTTGTTTTTCACCTTTTTTTGTCTCTTTTCCCTCTTCCTCATTAGAGTGACGAAGTCTTCACATCGCTAGTCTACCTAGATACTCTGAGACCAACACAGTGATCACCACACTTCACCAGTGGTTCAAACCACTGACATAACACTTAGTTGTCGCACCACACATAAGCTTCCACTCCACACAGATCTGTGTCAGCCTCTCTTCTCCCCAGCGTGCCAACATGCCGCAGACTGCAGACCCCCTTTGCCCAAGGGGAAGATGTGAACACTTGGCTGAGAGGCACGACAGACAGCCTCACCCCCAAGACGTTTGAACTGTTATTATTTTTAATAATAATCCTAGTCCTGAGAAGATTCCTGACACAAGATTCAAGCCAGAATAACAACCATGAAGAGCTAGTCAAAATCACCAGCTCCCTAAGCTATGCCTTCACGACCCAGCTGAAACTGAGCGACAAGCACATCACCCACCTTCAAGAGGAACTGACATGTGCTCAACGTCGCATAGACAAGCTGGAAGTGAAAGTTCAAGATCAACTCAAAGCACCCAACGAGAGCGAGCAGGAAACAACGGAACAAGTTAAGGAGCTCCAAGCAGCCCTGACAGCAGCTCAACTTGATCAACAACATGCAAAGGCTGCCCAGGAAGACCTGGTAAACAGACTTCAGTATGCCAACCAGCTACTAGAGAAAGCCAAGCATGACATCAGCAACAAGAATGCTGAAATAAGTGCCCTGAAAGACCACCTTGAAAGGTACAGAATTAAAATGGACAATCTGACCCAACAACTAGACGATACCAACGATCAGCTCTACATGGTCAGAAGAGGACTCAAACATGCTTATGAGCAGAAGCAAGAGCCAAAGCAAGAGAAACAACACTCAGCCTCACCACTGCTGAGCAGAGCAGAGTCCCATGTCCAAGAACTCGTATACAGCGAAAGAAGCGAAGGGCCACAACCCAAAACCTCACCTGCCTTCGCCACAGAACTCTTTCCTGTCAACGAAAGAAAACCTCCCATCCAAGCAGACCTTGGAGCTGCACCTGGGATGACCATCAAAGACCTCGACAAGCTGTCTAAAAGGATCAGCAAGTTCAACCCGAACTCCACAGGGGGCCACACCATCCAGGCCCACCTTCAAGATATCGACTTCTATCTAGAAATGAGACCTCATGTGACTGACAGAGACAGGTTATACCTCCTTAGAGCCACGTCCAGTTCCGAGGTACGAAACTTCCTAGATCGACAGCCCAGTCGAACGAAGTCAGACTACCAGCTACTTCGTGAGGTCCTGATTAAAGAGTTTACCGACCCTGACTCCGAACATGGACTGTTAACTGCCTTAGAAACCAAACAAGGTCGACAAGAGGCTCCACAAGCTTACTACAACCGACTCCGACAAGCCTACTTTGGTGCACACAACGAACCTGACCTTGAAGAGGATGTGAACTTCAAAAGCCTCTTCCTAAGAAATCTGCACCCTGGAGTCAGCCACCATCTAGGCGTCATGGCCTGTCCACGCTCCATGACCATCCAACAGTTGCGTGACCTAACACAGAAGGCCTACAACAAGCAGAAGATGGCCTCAAAGAAAGGTAACAAAACATCCACGCTCTTGAACTCTGTCAATAAAGACTCAAGCCTTGCACTGGACGACACCCAGATGCATCACAATACCAGAGTCCTCCATGAAGAGCACAGAGAACGTGATCACCATGTCCACGAAAGCTATCAGCCCAACTTCTGGAAAAATCCATGGGACCAGCCACGCTTCTCAAGAAACGCAAAAGATAGCAACAACTGGAAACCTAACCAGACATCCAAAGGTAATCGCCTGACTCATCCAAGAGCATCTCGTAGGGTTAAGCGACAACGAAACCCACCTCAGCATTACTCAGACATGCACAGTGCTGAGTATGCTCCAGAACCATACAGCTTACCGTCAGAAGACATGGAACAAGTCATGAGCCAACTGAACGAGTTCCTTCAAGATAAGCTGAACACGGATGACTACGAAGTTGAGTCATGCTCGCTGTGACCAGCGACAGAGCGGAAGGCCGACGATCGCATGGTACACCACCATATCCGAGATGACAAGCACCTGTTCAACAACCACACAGGACAAGCAGGTCTCTCACGGCCAACCGTTGATGAAAACTGAGGTACCAGAGAACATCACCTCACTCACCCATCACTCACTAGCAAACTGCTAAATGAACTCCAACTCCTAGAACCACATTCCCGTCTGTGCAACAGCAACCACCAAAGCACAGAAGGTCAGAAAGTCTGCCACATCCAGAAGGTAGCACAAGAGAAATGCAACAAAGGAGACAAAGTTTGCATCCCAGCTTCACACAGCCATGCCAAACTACCTCCGACTGTCTGCTAAAGAACTTCCTGCCTTTCTGGACTGACCCCCATTAGATCATGGACATGCCCACATCCAAGCCAAGGATGAAGAGAGTCAGTCTTCATTAACATACCTGAAAAGGGGGGAGACGACACAGACTGGAACAGATCTGACCACACATACACTACACCATTAACACACACATTACCTGCACCCAGAGGTAACCACATCTACTGATAACACATTCAACAAACAGATTCTTCCCACAAGTAGAATATCCAAATTTAGCGCAACACAGTTACATACACCACCATGAAGAAACATATAGCTATCCTCACAAGAGTTAGAACACCTGACACGAAGTTAAGGTGCATGGCCCCCTAGCTGCACATGACATCCTAGCTCAACAGTAGTTGCAAATCATGCTAGGAAAACCCACAGCAGCTTAGTTTTGTTTTGTTCTTCTTTTACCTATCCTTTTCCTTCCCCTCTTTCTTTAGCAGGTGAAACACCTAGACACCCTGCAAGGGTCAAAGGTCTGATATTAGGATTGACTCGCTACACCTAATATCCGCAAGCCACTCTAGACTGAAGGAAAGCCAGAGAGCTCCATGCACGATAGGTTGATTCATTTTACCACAAATTAGTTCACTAGAAACTAAATGTGAACATTCTTAAGTTAAGACAACTTAGAAGAAACACACAAATCTAGTCGCAAAATTTGATCGAAGAATTAAAACAATAATTTCCAAAATTGAATAACCTAATGCCCGGCACCAGTACAGTAACTGTCATGGAGGTGTTGTCTTGTTGTTTGCTGTGTTTTGTCTGCTTCTTCTGCCTTTGTTTTTCCAGCGCTCGACGATGTCTTCATCTAAACACCTCGCCGAACGTAGGGGGGTGTGTAGTATATCAAGGACCGAATCAGACAAATCAAGATTCGATCGAAGCATGGTTGAAACATGAGGAGCCGAATTCCACAAGACAACAGCAGGAAGACATAAATCAGACCCCCAGCCCGTCTGAATACAGCCTGCAACAGGACAGAGAATCCGGCTGAAATTCCTGGGTTCACAAAGACCTGAGAATCATCTTAAAATACTTTCATTCTCATGGTTAATGAAACTAATAATTTCTATGCATAACTGCATATTATGTATGTGACCCACAAAATTTGAATATCCTTGTTTTAATCATTGTTTGTCGTGCTTTTAATTAGTATTGAATAGCATACGCCTTAAGGGTTAATGTCATGTTTAGTATGTATGAGCGTGATAATTCCAGCTTTGAACATTTCTTCAAATTGATTCTCTGTCAAATGTATCATATTCTGGTTATAGAAATCACATTCAAAAGGATACTTTGCAAGAGAATGTAAAATTCGGGCAATGTGACTGACCATGACATTGATTGATTGGTTGGGTGGAGCAACAAAGCGACACCCAGAGCCAGCATAGGACCTAATTGGTCAAGACAACCATTGGGAGGTCCCTCTAAGAGCCGAGTTTAAATACCCAGGACACACTTCTCTCTCTCTCTTAACTTCTCTTGAATCCGCTCTCTAACTGCTCTTTTAAGAATTCCTCTCTCTTGAATTCACCTTCTCTCTCTCTCCGGAAAATGAACTCTCTCTTCAGCCATGTGCTCTGGACCAACCCAGCCAGTTGCTACCATGATGAGAAGAAAAGCCACCTAGTCTCTTTACATCCTTTTGTTCTTTGACTTTAGTTTATTTTCTTTCCGTGAGTTCGTGTGCTAAGTTGCGTTTGCCAAAGACGACGAGCCCAAGACTCCGCAAAACCAGCCAACGCCCACTTCAACGACTCCTGAACTCTAAGCCAATCAGCGACTTCGGAGAAACCCTTTCCCGCAAAGACGGAGGACAAAGGGAAATCTTTAAACACAAAAGCTGCAAGTACAAACCCCAGACTTTGCTGAGCTGGTGTCAATTTAATATAGATTTTAGCCTCATTGAAAAAGTCAATGCGAGTGTTAAATATGTGATTGATGATTGTTCAGGTTTATGCAATTGCACATATTGCTGTCAACGTGGGATATCAAATTCTCATTCTCTTAATCTAATCCTTTCCTCACTTTCTCTCTTTCTGCAACGCGTGAATGTGTGAATGCTTGTGTTCATGTGTAGATTAGTTTACATGTCTTAGAGTTATATAAATAAAGTCTTGTTTATATTGAAAAGAGAAATATCTTGTGTTTTGTGCTCATAAGTTAATGCCTTAATCTGTCGATTTTGTTACTGTGCTATTTAATAGTGTTTTCACTATATTTTGGGATTTTAATATCCAGTGCAGAGTTTGTTATACGGCTTGTTCGGTGAATCGCCGTGAAACAGTGAGTCTGTTCAAATTCCCTATAAAATCATTAATGATTCCCTTTGAGCTAAATTGACCTGTTTCCCTTATAACAATATATATATTATATGTTATCATTACAGCAGTTTACACAATACATTATTAAATAGGAAAAAAAAGATAACCAGACACCATTTGCAGAATATATGTGAATGTCATGTGTCAATACTCTTTGATATGTTTACAGCAAATATTTCACAAAAATTGTTTTTGCTGTCTTTTTGTTTTATTTTTTATTTTTAAATAATGCTAGGTTATTAGGTTAGGTTATTATAGGTCAGTAGGTTATTATTCTCCATATAGAGCCAGAGCTCCAGCTGCACTGTTGATTGGCGTTTAACGAGCGCGTTATGTGACCCACAGAAGCACATGCCCAATTATCACATGAAGAGAGTTCTGCTTCTGTTCGATGCATTTAATTAGACGAAGCTTTATGACTAACACGACTAACAGGTGCTGTACTGTTTCATCTGACATGAGTCAGCAACCTGTGCTCTTGTTGAGAGTGCGTTTGGAAAGCGGCATCCAAGAATCCTGCTTGAATATTTAATAGGAAAGTGGATGCGGCTTTTATTGTGTTTGTGGGTGACGGGCCGCATGACAATCCAAACACAGTCACCAGAGCAGAACCACAGCAGGAGCCCCGACTGACTCTCTGCTCCTCATTCATTCACTCACGCTATAAAATGCCTTTGAGGAGAGGAATAGTTGTACTGACACTTTTGGGTTCTCGCAAGTCTGGAGAGCAGTCATCCTTAGTTGATTAGAGAAAATCTAATATTTTAAGAAGTATTTCAGATCGTCAAGATGCCCCCGATGAATCCGCATCTGAATTGCACAGGTGAGAACTTCACAATATCAGCCATATAGAGCTAGCGTTATAAAATGACGAATAAACTAAATGTAGGCAATCTAGATATATTTTAATCTATGCAATTATTTAATAAAATAAATATGTAAATATAATGTAAATATATCATTTTTTATTTTAATTTTTATTTTTTTTTACTGTTTTTAAATACATTTCCCTCCATGCTTCAATACGTTTTGCAGATTCATGTCATTATAAATTGGTGAGTGTGAATGGTGTTTGAGGCAATTCACATTCATTATGTGCTGGCATCAGAGATCAATTAAAGAACATTTACACGGCTCAGTGTCTCATTGTTCTCTTGGTCTCTGCTTGAGGTGTGAGAACAATGAGATACTGCGGATATGTGCGCTCCATGAAGCCCTAACCAGAACTGCTGTCATCTTTGAACATTGTCAATATCATTAGCTACAGAGACATATTAACTCATAAGTTTATTTATTTTTTGGCATAGGCTAAAACAAAATTGATTTAAAGTTCGTACAAATACGTCCCTGCATGGAACTAAAATTTCAGTCAGTGAGTCTTCGCTTAAGGTGAATCTGCTTTGGGTAGCGCACAAATATCTGATGATATTTTGAAAATTAGTAGGCCTACACATTATTTATGGTGTTTTAGGAATATTTTAATAAAATAACATTTTGATGAAGTGTCTTAAATCTTATAACCACTTTCAGATTGTTCCCCACACGTTTTCATTCTTTACAGTAGGCTACTTTATATATTATATTGTTTTGTACAGAGAACTGTTTCATGAATAAACATAGACATGCTAAATTTTAAAATAACACAGTATTAAAAGAGTTATTAATAATGTTATGTTTTCTAACACCTGAGAAGAGATGATGCCAACCCCTTGGAGGACCTCAGAGGAAGCCAACCATCAGCGATTATACTGAATTAACCCAATTTTGCCATAAGGTAATTATATTGAGTTTCTACAATATAAATATATTTTAGAAATGTAATTTCCTGTGAAGTTGCTTTGCAACGATTGTATCGTAGAAAGCGCTATACAAATAATCTTGAATTGAATGTTTTCAAATAAATAAATGTTTTAATGTTTAAATGTTTTAGGTGGAATGTGAAGAATGGATAAACCAACGCCTTGGATACATTCAATCAATGTTTTGTTGTGAAGAAAGTGGTCAGGATTTTATTGCTCTTCAATGCCCATCCACTATATGTGTGTGTATGTGTGTGTGCGTGTGTGTCAGCGTGCTGAGGGTTTAAGAGGGGAGGGCACTTCCTATTCCCCAAGCTTACATGTTCTCCATCTGCGATTGGCCCAATTGGCGAATTTGGACCGACTTGACCTCAAGCTGAGGGAGGTAAAACAGGAGATGCTACAGTGACCCGAGTCTTATATGATTCAATCAGAAATTTACACTGACCACTGTTTTATGCTGTTTGGGGGCCCCAATCAACTATCATTCTTTGCGGTGTGAAAATCAGCAGCAAGAAGCAAGAAGGGGTTGAAGACATCCTGGAGACATGGCTGAAGGTGAGGTCGTGGGTGATCTTCCAGTGGGGGGTCAGTGAAGAGTGAGAGGAATAAAGAAGTGGGGGTGGGACGGATCTCCTGCATTGTCTTTCAGATTTGGGGATCTTTACAAAGGGCTCTTCCCCGAAGCCCAGGAATTGTCGCGTCGTTACCACTAAAATGTACCGCATATCTTTTGTTGGTTCGTTTCTTCTGGCCTCGGTAATGTAGTTTGTATTTGTTTGTTTTGGATGTAGTTTTGAAATGTGGAGGATAGTCTGAAGCTTTTTCAAAACTTGGGATTTATTTGGAGGTTGATGGGCGAGATGGGTGAAATGGGCTCAGTTTATGAGCAATATTACACAGGTGAGCACGTGCACATTTGTGCGTAGCATATACCGTTAATTACAGAGAGTAGGCACAGTCAACTTTCAGTTATTTTAATTTAGTGTAATTTAATGCTAAAATATAAACGAAATTACATTGATTTAAAAGAAAATATCCAACAGGATATGGCTAAATTTGATCACTGGTGAGTCACATAATGGGGAAGAATGGCTGGTTTCTGATGGTTTGACTGCGATATTCTATATTTTGTCATTTACATTTCTGAGATTTATATCTGATTTTAATTTAAAACAATTCAAATGTATTTCTTGAATACATTTAAATTGATTGTTGCGTTTTTACTTTCGTTACTGTCTACAAAATCTGAAAATTAATGAACCGAGTACATTGTCGAAGTTAGGCTTCCTGTTGAAGAATTGATTCTTTACAACCAGATTGTGCAATTATTTGCTGTATTTATATAAACACACATTTTCATCTTAGTTTATATAAGTACACATTTGGAAAGTGCAAAATAAGTGCTGAACAAAAAGATTAAATCCATATCGCGTTTCATTCACTCGTGTCTTGCATTCACTACACGTCGAAACAGCGTAAGAGCCCACATGTTTATTTTTTTTCGTCCACATTCGATAGCATGATATTTTTGTTTGTAAAGTTAGTTGTGACTGATATTCTTGTTTTTGTGCTTTTTTTCAAGGGGGCTGTGCAAAGACAGAGGAGGAGGAAGCCGCGAGCTCTGAGGAAGACTCGAGCTCGTTTCGTGGAAGTGGGGTCTGTAAATGGTTTAATGTGCGGATGGGCTTCGGCTTTCTGTCCATGGCCCATCGGGAGGGCATCTGTCTGGACTTACCCGTGGATGTGTTCGTCCACCAGGTGAGAGAAAGCAAATTAATGCCATCGGTTTCAATGCGGGACCGGACCTGTGTAAGGCCTTCCTCTGTCTCTGTCATCTCATTGTTTTATTTTTTCATGGCTCAAACGACATAAGCATGGGTTACTATGCTAAATTGAATATTTACATTATCACTACGCCACATTTATAATTATTGCCTACCACTCATAAAGCTATTATTTTGTGTTCGGTGCTGATGAACGAACATTAACGCCTAAATAGCAGGTAGGCTAAATCAATCTTGCAGATAAAGGGGTTTCAGTCGTAAAGAGACATTTTTACTTATTTATGTATTTATTATATATATATATATATATATATATATATAGTTATTTTTTAGTTTTTTTTTTTTTTTTACCAGCAACCATTGTCAGGCTTTATAGGGTTCTAGTGTTGACTGTTTTGTTATTTGTTTTGGTCATGTGTTGGTTTATGGGTTGTACATTTAGATCTTTCCAAGGTCTAGGACAGCTTAAATTTAAAATCTTGTTTTATTTGTAAAGATAAATCGGACCTTCATTTTCAAAACAAAATATATTCTCCAGTGGTTGTATTTTTGAATGATCTCAATATTTAATTTATTTGGTTCCATGGAAAATTCCACATTTCTGGTGGAGTTTGTAGATATCGAATGCATGTGTTGGACTGAATTGTTTTGAAGAGGCCAGAAAGATGAGATTCTTGTTTTTATTTAATTTATATGTGTGGCGAGGGGGGCGTGGTTCAGCGAAGTCTGCAGCGGGAGAAAGACTCAGGAGACAGCGGTAAGTAAGTGGGTCAAGTGCAAAATGAGGATCACCTGTGTCTGATTGCAGTAATTGGCGTGGAGACCGGATAAAAGCCGCCGTGGAACGGCAGTTCAGGAAGAGAGACAGAGTGAAGACTCGGGCGCACGAGCTGTCAGAGAGAAACAGTCGGAACGAATGCAGAGAGTGATCGCGGAGACGAACGAGAGAGTTGATGTTTCCGGGTGACGCAGAGTGCGCACCTGTGTGAGTTTATCTGCCTTAAATAAAAATACCTGAGTCTTCACGAGCCAACCCTGTCCGCTTCCTTCCTTCCTACGAACTTTGCTACACTGGTTGCCGAAACCCGGGGAAGGAAGCCGGAACGCCGCTGCCATCATGTCCTCACCATCGGGATCGCCATTTGCGGATGTCATCCAGTCGCTCGCGGGACTCCACCAAGAACATCACAAAGCGCTGATGGACATGAGGGCAGACCAGGAGAGGAGATTCTGTGCCCTCGTCCAGAACCAGCGGGAGGACCGCGAGCTGTTCCGGAGCTGGATGGACCGGGAGGTTCGGGCCGGTGAGAATCCAACGGTCCCGGCCCCGCCCACCCACATGCCGGTACAGAAGATGGGGCCGCAGGATGACCCGGAGGCGTTCCTCGACCTGTTTGAAAAGACCGCGGCGGCATGTGGGTGGCCACAAACGGACTGGCCAGTGCGCCTCATCCCCCTGCTAACCGGGGAGGCGCAGTTGGCGGCGCAGCAGCTGCCAGTCCAGAACCTCCTGGTCTACGACGACCTGAAACGAGCCATCCTCCAGCGGGTCGGCCGGAGCCCCGAGCAGCACCGCCAGCGCTTTCGTTCACTGGAGCTGGGGGAGAACGGCCGGCCCTTCGTGATGGCTCACCAGCTCCGGGACGCCTGCCGCAGATGGCTGTTGGCCGGGGAAGGCGGCGTCGACCATGTCATCGACCAGGTGGTGCTGGAGCAGTTTATTGCGTGGCTCCCTAAGGCGACCGCGCAGTGGGTCCAGTGCCACCGCCCGGCGTCGCTGGATCTGGCCATCCAACTCGCCGAGGACCAGATGGTGGCGTGCCATGGGGTTGGCGAAACCCTACCATCCGTCTCTCTCTCTCTCTCTTCCCCTTCTGTGTCTCCCCCTTTTTTCCTTCCCAGGTCCCGTGCCGGCGTGGTTCCTCGAGCCCAGCCTCGATGGAGAGGAGGACCGGCACCGGAGTCGGCGGCCGGGAGAGCCCACGCCAGGGAGGCGGGGTCAGCCAGCCCGAGCTCCGCGCTCATTCCCGTTCCTCCGGGGTCTCCACGCCAATTCCTTGTCCCACTTCCCACCACTAGGGTGGCGGGGAAGCCTGGGCCGGCCTGTTGGCGTTGCAGGGACCCGGGCCACTTCATCGATCGGTGTCCAGTGATGGAGGTGGGGACACTGGTCCGGGTTCCGGACGCCCCACAGGCTGCCCCCGATCAAGCTGGCGGGTACCAAATACCTGTGAGTATTAGGGGGGGTACTTATTGGGCTTTGGTGGATTCAGGATGTAACCAGACCTCGATCCATCAAAGCCTAATTCAGCCCGAGGCATTGGATAAGAGCTGCATGGTTCGGGTGAGGTGTGTACATGGGGATGTGGTGACATACCCAGTAGTGCTGTTAACCATCCAATTTCGGGGACAAAAGCATAAGGTGGAGGTGGCAGTTAACCCCCGCCTCCGGCATCCGCTGATTTTGGGAACCAATTGGCCAGCGTTTAAAATTTTATTGGGAGTTTTATGTGTGGATGCCTCCTGCGGAAAAGAGAAGCCGGAGGGGGAGGCGGCCGTGCGAACGGGAGAGGCTGAGCCAGGACCCGCGGAGGCGGCACCAGGGGAACGGAGCGCGGTCGAGAGGCTAATCCTCACGGAGCGTGATGATTTTCCCCTGGAGCAGTCCCAGGACGAGTCGCTGAAAAACGCGTTCGACCAGGTCCGTTCCATTGACGGCCGGCCTCTCCAGTCCGCACGGCCCCCTTCCTATCCCTATTTTGCTATATTAAAAGATAGGTTGTATCGAGTGACGCAGGACGCTCAGTCAAAACAAGATACAACCCAGTTGTTGGTACCAAAAAGCCGTCGGGAAATGCTTTTCCAGGCGGCTCACTGTAATCCTATGGCAGGGCATCTGGGTCAAGCAGCAACACTGAACTGTTTAATGGCCCGGTTTTTTTTGGCCGGGCATTCACGAGAATGTACGCCGGTGGTGTGCGGCTTGTCGTGAATGTCAGTTAGTGAATCCCCCGGCCTCCCCAAAAGCGCCTTTGCGCCCCCTTCCGCTAATGCAGGTCCCCTTCGAAAGAATTGGTATGGACCTCATCGGGCCATTGGAACGGTCAGCACGAGGGCATCGGTTTGCATTGGTTCTAGTGGATTATGCAACCCGATACCCAGAGGCAGTAGCGCTCCGCAACATTTCCGCAAAGAGTGTAGCGGAGGCTCTGTTTAGTATGATCTCCCGGGTGGGAATCCCGAAAGAGATTCTCACCGATCAGGGCACGGCGTTTATGTCACGAACCATTCGCGAACTTTATGAGTTATTGGGAATTAAATCGATTCGCACCAGCGTCTATCACCCACAAACGGACGGCCTGGTGGAACGGTTTAATCGTACGTTGAAAACCATGATTCGAAAGTTCGTTCACGAAGACGCCAAAAATTGGGACAAATGGCTGGAACCCCTTTTGTTCGCTGTGCGCGAGGTCCCGCAAGCCTCCACGGGGTTTTCCCCCTTCGAGCTCCTGTACGGCCGCCAGCCCCGCGGGGTTTTGGACGTCCTGAGGGAGACTTGGGAGGAGGGACCTTCGGAGAGTAAAAATGAAATTCAGCATGTGCTGGACCTGAGAACAAAACTCCACACGTTGGGGCAGCTCTCCATGGAGAATTTGTTACAGGCCCAGGACAAGCAAAGCCGGCTATACAATCGGGGGGCCAGATTACGCAATTTCACGCCGGGAGATAAAGTACTTGTGTTACTCCCTACCTCTAGCTCCAAATTACTCGCCAAGTGGCAAGGACCGTTTGAGGTCACACGGCAGGTAGGGGATCTCAATTATGAGGTGGTTCGAACGGATCGGAGCGGGGCACGTCAGATTTATCACCTCAACCTCCTTAAAAAATGGAACGAGGTCGAGCCGGTGATGCTGGCGACGGTAGTAGGTAACGAGGAAGATCTCGGGCCAGAGGCGAGCCTGAAAGTTCCATCACTCACTCTGGCCCCGGGGGGGGATCACCTCTCACCCTCCCAGCTCACCGATGTAGCCCGGTTGCAGAGAGAATTTGCGGACGTGTTCTCGCCCCGGCCCGGTCGAACCAACCTTATTCAACACCATATTGAGACCGAGCCAGGCGTGGTAGTGCGCAGTCGGCCGTATCGTTTACCGGAGCACAAGAAAAAGGTGGTCCAGTCAGAATTAGAGGCGATGCTAGAGATGGGAGTAATAGATGAGTCCCGCAGTGACTGGGCGAGCCCGATCGTTTTGGTACCGAAAACAGACGGCTCGGTCCGATTCTGCGTGGATTATCGCAAGGTGAATGCGGTGTCGAAATTCGACGCCTATCCAATGCCGCGGGTTGACGAGTTGCTTGATCGGCTGGGTACCGCTCGTTTTTATTCGACGCTGGACTTAACGAAAGGATATTGGCAGATCCCCTTATCACCATTATCCAAAGAAAAGTCAGCCTTCACAACGCCGTTTGGATTGCACCAATTTGTCACGCTTCCGTTTGGGTTGTTCGGGGCACCCGCTACCTTTCAGCGCCTCATGGACAAAATCCTCCGACCGCACACCGCATACGCCGCTGCCTACCTGGATGACATCATCATCTACAGTCAGGACTGGCAGCGGCACATGGTGCACCTGCGGGAGGTGCTGAGAGCGCTGAGGGGAGCGGGACTAACGGCCAACCCAAAGAAGTGTGCGATTGGGCGGGTGGAGGTGCGTTATCTGGGTTTCCACTTGGGTCACGGACAGGTGCGTCCCCAAATTGATAAGACGGCAGCTATTGCGGCCTGCCCGAGACCTAAGACCAAAAAGGAGGTGAGGCAGTTCCTGGGGCTGGCGGGGTATTACAGGAGGTTTGTTCCTGACTATTCGGAGCTCACCAGCCCGCTGACTGACCTCACTAAAAAGGAGGTCCCAGATACGGTCCCGTGGACGGAGCGGTGCCAGCAGGTTTTCACCCAGGTAAAGGCTGCTCTGTGTGGCGGGCCGCTATTACACTCTCCTGACTTTTCTCTCCCCTTCTTGCTGCAGACGGACGCGTCGGACCGGGGGCTGGGAGCTGTCCTGACCCAGGAGATAGGGGGTGAGGAGCGCCCGGTGCTGTACATCAGTCGGAAGCTCTCTAAGAGAGAGACGATGTACAGCACCATTGAGAAGGAGTGTTTGGCGATCCGGTGGGCGGTCCTCACCCTCCGCTATTATCTCCTGGGACGGGAATTCACCCTCTGTTCGGACCACGCCCCCTTGCAGTGGCTCCACCGCATGAAGGATACCAACGCGCGGATCACCCGTTGGTATCTGGCATTACAGCCCTTCAAATTCAAGGTGATCCACAGGCCGGGGACGCAGATGACTGTAGCCGACTTCCTCTCCAGAAATGGGGGGGGGGGGGCTGCAGGCCGGAGGGCTTCCCGGCCTGAGTCGGGCGGTGGGGGTATGTGGCGAGGGGGGCGTGGTTCAGCGAAGTCTGCAGCGGGAGAAAGACTCAGGAGACAGCGGTAAGTAAGTGGGTCAAGTGCAAAATGAGGATCACCTGTGTCTGATTGCAGTAATTGGCGTGGAGACCGGATAAAAGCCGCCGTGGAACGGCAGTTCAGGAAGAGAGACAGAGTGAAGACTCGGGCGCACGAGCTGTCAGAGAGAAACAGTCGGAACGAATGCAGAGAGTGATCGCGGAGACGAACGAGAGAGTTGATGTTTCCGGGTGACGCAGAGTGCGCACCTGTGTGAGTTTATCTGCCTTAAATAAAAATACCTGAGTCTTCACGAGCCAACCCTGTCCGCTTCCTTCCTTCCTACGAACTTTGCTACAATATGCAAACAAACAAATAACTATTTTTAACATTATGGGATGTCAATTCATGGGTTTTTAATTGTGAAGTTAGAATAGGGTGAATACGGGTATATATTTGAAATATATTTTAAAATTGATGCCAAATTAGCTTAGTCATTGTTTTTAAATGGCTAAACATCTCTACACTGTTTATAAGGTAGATTAAAATATTAAATTAAACACTTTTTTAATGCAACAGTGTAATATTTTAACAGTGATTCCATTTTACCTTTATTTACTTTGATTTGATCTGGATGTATCCTTGATTTTTATCTAGGTCTGTCCTTTCACATTCCTTGCAAAGATTGGCCTGAAATAGTTGGCAGATCAAAAGAAAGTCCCAAAGAAAATGTTATTTCTTGTCATTCACGTATGAAGCGTCTCTCTGTTGGGTATGCTCACAGGTTCAAGTACAGTCTCAACATGTCTTTGTTCCTTAGACTCTTTAATTCTGACTTTGCTTTCTATGCCATACTACTTATCATTTGAAGACTAAAGGCCAGAAAGTAAAACCACATTGAACATTACATTTGAAATAATTTTGCTCTGCAATGAATGATACAAGTGCTATATTTAAAAAATCCCATTGGGTATACTGTCTCCAGTCATGAACACCAACCTTCTCAATCAGCAATAATTCAACAAGCTTTTGCCCCAGAACAACCAGCAAGTCGGCAAACAGCCGATCACCTATCACCCTGAGCCAAATGAGCTGCTGCCTTGACTTGAGGTCATTGTTTAAAATTACCCAGAGATTAGAGCATCTTGTGGGCAGCCCTACATATGGTGTCAAGTGATCTCTCTGTCTCTCTAACTAAGTAAGAGGTCTTTGGTTTCCTCCAGAGTGGCTGTCTGGAAGGATGAATGGAGGGTGTTAGGGCTTAGCACACATTGTCTTTAAGTCTCATTGACTGCACATAGGACATAAAACTGACATGGGAACATCAGCAGAGCATGGCGTGTTTAATCTTCTTCATCAACACCCTGAACTGATGACTGTGGTAAAGGGATAGTTGACAATAGCAGACATTAGCATACTTAATGTTATGTCTACTCCTTAAAGGGACAGTTCACCCAATTAAACATGGGTGTACCATTTACACCATGAATTTATTTATCCAGCTGAAACACAAGAAGATATTTTGAAGAATTTTTTTAATCAAACAGTTGTTGGTCCCCATTGACTTCAATAGTTACGGAAAACAATAGAAGTCAATGGGGACCAACAGCTGTAGTTACCCACATTTTTCAAAATATCTTAATTTGTGTTCAGCTGAAGAAAGAAATTCATACCGGCTTGGAACAACTAGTGGGTGAGTAAATGCTGACAGTTTTCATTTTCAAAAGGATTTTAAAGTGTCCCTTTAAGTAACAAAATAAAAACATTATTGTACCTTCCTCAGACTAAACAAAAGCTCCACTCTTCACCACAAATGAACATGATGTAATTAAAATAAATCCCAACATAACTGAACATTAAACACTACAATGTCTCCCCCTTTTCTCAACAAAAACACAAAAAAATTACTTAATTTCAATATATATATGTATATATATTTTTACTGTCCACATTAAGTAACATACATAGCCTTCTGAAAACTTTGGTTTAGGTCAACATCAAAAATCATTTTCGAGTACTAGATTACTTCACATTCACCATACACAAGTTAATCTAGTAGATTGTACATTTTATAGAATTACATTAATTTAAAGCAAATAAATAATTATGATGTGTACATCACAAATGAGACTAGTAAATCCTTTTTTTATTTTCTTCTTTTTTCTCTCTCTTTGGTCTAGTTCCTCGACTGGTTGTGTTTATATAAATCTCACATCAAGGTTTATATGAATCATTCATAAATCAGCCAAATTGGCATGGTTAACGCTTATTGCTGATTTTAAAATGGCCAGATATCAGCAAGTTAATTGGTTTGCCAGTAGTAGAAATCAATTCATGCATTCAGCACAACTCCTTAATGCTATAATTGCAACGACAAGAGGATGAGTACATTAAGGAATTTTAATTTTGGGGTCAATTATCCCTTTAAGATCTTTTCAATATTAAATGTACCCAATTTGTAGTGCTACACTGTGTTAATTTGACCTTGGCTTGTTAGGAGGCAGATTTCTGGATATTCTCAAGTAGTTTGGTTTTGATAAGCAGGAGATAAGCAGCGCTCAAACCTACCTGAGCCTCTTTCTCGGGATGTATTGATAATTGTGAGACCGACCAGGTTAAAAAGAACATGGCTGTCACTGTCGAACACAAATGAGGAAATCCTGTCTTCCTTAGACTAGAAAATCACAAACTGAATGGTGTTTGTGTGCGCAGTGATGACCAAAAAGATGGGCTGATGGAGAGAGATTGCATAATTAACAGAGAAAAATTGTTGAAAGGCATGTTGAGAGAGAATGTTGGCAATGGAGACCAATAGATTGGAGAAAGGGGGCAGGGAGGAAGAGAGGAAGCATTTGGGGGAGGGGGTTGTTACCGAACTCATTCATAAAAACAGCTCTCTAGAGGAGGGTCAGTGGTAGAGAAGGTTGGAGCTGCGGATGGTTTCAGGAAGCTTTGGCAGAGGTTGGGAGGCACTTTTGCATGATTCCATTAACGGTGACCCAACCCCCTCTGAGAGATGGGTGTCAGTTAAACCTAACATTGTGTAAGAGCCGAAGTGTGGACAGCTGCTGGACTTCTCACCTGGTGTAGCTAGCAATATTGGGAAAGCTACTTTTGAAATGATCAGCCTCTTAACAAATAACAGATTAAAGGCAGTCAAGCTTTTTCAATATGGGCTCATTGGAAAAATGTGCCTCTAACTATATTTTTTTTGCAAAACTCCAAATATATACCTGCACAATTCACTGCAAATTAATTATATTGGAAATAAAACACCAAAACCGCTATTCCTTATTTATACACATTATAATTATGAGGCAGATTATTGATTAGTAAAGACTTTTTTAGTTCCTTGAGCGATACTATGTTATGACCTTGTAAAGGAATTTTCCTTTATGGACAGTAATCAAACAGTGAGACATAGATTCAGATGTATGTATTATATGTTTTCTTCTCGTAGTTAGATAAGCATTCTTTGTGTGATGATTTACTATGATTGAGAAGTGATAGAGGTAAGGAAACGCAGATGGTCAAGGGGGCATTTGCCTCCCTTTTCTGTATAACCATTAATCGGTAAACAAACTGGTATCTTTCCCTCTAGAGGAGGGAAGGAGGAGGCCTTGGAAGGAAAGGACTATAAAACAGACCAAAACTGCTTTCCCTGAGCGCTCTTGCTCTCTTGCTCTCTTGCTCGCTTGCTACTTCTTATCTCTGGCTCTCTGTCTCTCTGGCTCTCTTCTTATCTCGAGCTCTCTCTCTCTCTCTCTATCTATCTATCTCTCTCTCTCTCTCTCACTCTCCCGCTCCTGACTGACTCACAGCTATGTGTGTTAGAACTGAGGGATCTTCTCTTGCAAGAGAATAAACACTTTATTATTATAATTTGGATTCAGAGTGTCTCTTACTCAGTGATGATGTTTGTTAGAAAGAAAATTGCCACAACAGTTTGGTGTCAGATAGTGGGATTCCTTGGACGTGACTTCTGGACCTGACAGCGGACGGAGGCTGATCACCTTGGAGCTGAAAAGTTCCAACCCTACCTCGCAAAAAAGATTTAGAGACGAGGGACCGTTCCGCTGTTGGGACCGGAGGGATCGACCACTGGAATCAAAAAGAACCCAGGTGGCACAAAACGACATCTCTGGTAAGAAACAATTAAATTCAATTTAATTAGGGTGAAATTCAGTTTAAAGAGTGAAATTGAACCATATTGGCTGAGATTTGTTTCTGTGGTAGAGTAATCTGAGCAACATTCAGATTAGGTAACCTGAGATTAATTTGAGATCTGTACGGATCAAGAGGGTTTCAAACAGGTACCGAGGTTAATTGGGGTTAGGAAAAATCGAAAGATTTTGATAAATCACAATTAAGAGGGCACTAATAGTGCAACCCGACCCGATTGCGGGATAAGAGAAAATCGGATCTGCTGGAGACGTCTAGCAGATTAAATAAGCGTGCGCGAGCAAATCCACGGGAAAGCAGAAGACAGCCAGTATGGGGATGTCTCAGAGCAAGCTTGTGAAATATGAAAATACGGTGTACTACCAAATTAAAAAAATGTATTATGGTCAGAAATGTATGCAAGATATTGAAAAAATTAATCAAGCATCATGATTTTCCCGAAGAGGGAACATTGAGTCTCACAAAACTGAAAGTGGTTTCAACAACCAGGTTGTTGTTGCAAATGTGTTAAACATGTATGTTAGAAATGTGAACAAACAGTAGATTGTTGGCTCAAGGAAGTAGATAGGAAAAAAGAAAAAAGCAAGTGCAGAAAGTAAGCAGGAAGAAAAAAAAAAGCAAGTGCAGAAAGTTAGCAGGAAGGAAAAATGAAAAGTGTGAAAGTCTATTTGTATGTGTCTGCACGACCAGAACCGAATGACCCACAGTATGTTTGTGTTTCCCACATGAAAATACGGTGAGGCCGGCACCGCCAAAACACCCATCTACCCAATAGCCCAGCTGGATGCATTGAAATTCGCCCCGACCTCGACTGTTTCTCCGTCCAAGACAACCGCAGCGCGAGACGCTGAATGAACAAGCACGAGCAAGCGCGAGTGACAGAGGGGGAGAGAGAGACGCAGCTGGCTGTTGTGGGGCAGCACGAGCAGCGCACAAATGTGGACTGTGTGCGACGAATGAACATGACTTTTTCTGGCTGCACGAAGTGCAGGTTGTCCAAGAACCATGGACACTGGGCACAGGATTGTCCAGAGGCGCGTAAGGCGGATTGAAACGAGAGGAACGGAGAACAGGAGAGGAGAGGGCGGGTGACAGGCATTCAGCCAGCTACGAAAAAGGGAAGTAAAAATTTATTGACACACACACAACACGCTCACATACACTGATTCAAATAACGCTCTGTGCAATGAAGACATGCTTGCAAACCTTTATGTGTGAGTGTGTGGAAGATTTGAATAAGGCTATCTGCAATGAAGACATGCTTGCAAACCGTTAATGTGTAAAAGCTGTAGTTTTGAATAAGACCATGTGACGGATGAATGTCTGAGAATGTACAAAAGTTTAGGGTTTTAAGGCTACAGAGATATCCCATGTTAGTTAACGGGACAATGATAGACTTTATGGTTGATTGTGAACCAAGAATGACGGATTTAGTGTTTGAAAGCACTTGAAGTCAGGGCATAGAATATCAGAAAACTGGGCTGTGCCGTTGAAATGTGAGACGGAGGGGGGGCAGGGCATTGAAACATGCATTGTTGTACTCTGAAACCTGTCCAGTTCCGTTAATGGCCAGGGATCTAATGTGTAAATTAAAATCTGAAACTCACTGCTGGTTTGGGAGTTATTGAAGAGTAACAGCAGATTAGTTGTGCAAAATTTGAGCCACAGTGGGCATACGAGTGGCAGATAACGGATTCTGATTGGGCACAAATGATTTTGAAATTGAGCGTGAACCAGAATATGAAGTAGAGTGGTTTAGCGGGGCAGAAAATGTTTTTGACAAGGTTTAATAAGATTTTCTGGAGTGAAAATGAGTGTGCGCTTTCGGCATGCCTGTCAGAAAAACAAATGCAGTTGTTTTTGATAACAGAGGACGCTGCGCTCCACTTATCACTAACGAAGGCCACTGAGCAGAAATGTTTGTGAGAAAAGGCATGAGAGCCACAGAAGGGCTGAAAAGGGAAGAGGGGAGAAACACATTGAAGTATATAGATGATTTATTGATTTGTGCACGAGATGAGGTTACGTGCGTGGCTGACACTGTAACTCTCTTGAACCATCTGGCGAGAGAGGGTCACAAGGTCAGTCTGACAAAGCTACAGTCTGTGAAGCAGGAAATTATTTGTTTTGGGTCACACTAACACCAAACAATAAAGGTATCTCTGAGAAACGCATAAAAGCCATCAAAGATGTACCAAGACCTTTAACAAAGACAATTGTTATCATTCTTGGGAATATGTGCATATTGTCGAACGTATATTCCAAATTATGCACTTCTTGAAAAGCCCTTGAGAGCCCTGACAACAGGGAAAGGGCTGAGGTCATGTGACAAGATTGAAAGGCCTTTTGTTACACAGATGGTAGACGCAGTCTCCATGATTTTGCAAGAGCAAAGAACATCACATTTATCAACAGCCCGATGGCTGAGGTATCACACGATTTTACTTGACATGCCAAATGTAACAGTGAAAAGATGCACAACTTTGAATCCTGCCACACTCCTCCCGACGGAGGAGGATGGACAGGAACACCATTGTTGTCTATCAGTGCTGGAACAGGTGTGTACACCACGTCCAGACCTGTTGGACACACCTTTAGAGAACTGTGACAATGTCCTCTTTGTGGATGGATCGGCGTCCAAAGATCCACAAACAGGCTTGAATAAGGTTGGTTTCGCGGTGACCACTGAATTTGAAGTCGTAAAGTCTGGCAAATTGCCATCAAATTATTCGGCTCAGGCAGCCGAATTGGTTGCTCTGACAGAGGCGTGTACTCTTATGGCAGACAAGTGTGTGACAATTTACACAGACTCGCGTTATGCTTTTGGGGTCACTCACGACTTTGGGGCGCTTTGGAAGCACCGAAATTTTTTGAAGTCGGATGGACATCCGATATTAAACGCAGCTCTGGTGGCTAAGCTTTTGGAGGCCATTCTTTTACCAGACAAGGTCGCGATCTGTAAATGCGCAGCGCACACTAACGATAAAAGTTTTATCTCCACAGGAAACGCGAGAGCAGACGCGGCAGCGAAGGCCGCGGCAGCACAGGAGACAAAAGAAACAACGTGTGCTTTGGTATCTGTGACTAACCCTGATATTTCCCCTTGTTTACAGAGTATGCAGTCTTTTTCCACAGGAGCGGAAAAACAACGATGGAGGTCGTCTGGCTGCAGTCTCCAGGGGGGTGTATGGATGAGTGTTGATGACATTCCTTGTTTGCCCAAACACTTCTTTCAGCATTATGCTAAGTTGACACATGGGTTGGATCATGTGTCAAAAGCGGGTATGATAATGCAGATGAGGAAATTATGGTTTACAAAGGGGTTACAGTGTTTGCTGAAAATTTTTGCAAAAGATGTGTCACTTGTAAACACACAAAATGAGGCTAGGGGAATAAAAACACCCTTGGCATCTCAACCAGCACCGGCAGGCCACCATTCATGGGCATAGAAGGGGGTAAACAAAGGCTGCCATCAAAGGATGTGTGTGAGAATGACATGTTGAATTACTGCAGGGAGGTGTCTTGTCTGTTGTCAAATATTTCTGTGCAGGTAAAAGCTGCCCAGGGGAAGGTTGCTGAGAGATTCCTGCACGAGGTCAGACCTGGTGATTTCGTGGTGATTCGTGATCACAGGAGAAAGAGCTGGAAATCGAAAAGGTGGCTAGAGCCTTTCCAGGTGCTTCTGGTGACGCACACGGCAGTGAAGGTCGCAGAGAGGGCTACGTGGGTTCACGTTAACCATGAAGGAGGGTGCCGCCCATTGCGGAGGCGGAGCAATTGCTGGAGGAGGTTCAACGCGAATGTCAATAAATGCTAAGATCCAGTTTGAAAAACCCTTGCATTGCAGCTGTGTGTTTAGGCGGAACCAGATATCAGCAGCAAGGAGGAGACAACTTTGATTGCGCAACCGGCATACGGGTGGACACTGTAATCAACAGAACAGATAAGACTCTTAGTGTTTCAAAAACAGTGCTTTCTCACATTCTTTGGTCATAACAGCATCTTTTGATAAAGAGTAACTGAGAGAACGGAGCGTCCAAGACCGTGGCACCCATTCAGAGTGCCAGGAATGTGTGGCCTGTTTTAAGACCACATGTATAATGACTTTGTTGTCAGTAACAATTTGCTTGGTAATGCTACACTTCACAACAGGTCTGAAGGTGTTGCCAATTATAGTTATAGTAGTACTAATTTTGTTATGAATACCATGTATTATGCAATGTGTGTCCAGCTTAGTACAGAGACTGGTTAAGGTCGGAATGTCTGTTCAATTGGTGAAAATGACAGTCTATCCGGATGATGATGTTAATGTTGATGACCAACAATATGATGACGCAAGTAGCGGAAGTTACAGTGAAAGGGGTAATTGAGTTATGTTTTTAATTTTTATTTTATTTTTCTTCCTGAGGATGATTGATATGTAAAGAAGGTTAAAAGCAGCAGTTATCCGTGTTACAGATGACGTACAAGGAGAGGGGTGAAACTGAGGGATTTTTACATACTTTTAATATTTACATTTTATATTACAGGAGTAACTCAACAGTGATAAATTGATATGTCTATTTCCTACTTGAACTATACTATTTCTTGTTTATACTATTGTGACTGAGGGTTCGGTTTAACCGAGAGTGCGACAGCAATGCCTGTCCATTTAGCCCGGCGATAGAATGAAATCTTTACTGTGCTTGCTAAACATTTACAGCCTAAGCATTTTTCCAATTTTCAAAAACTTACTTCACAGGTTCAAGAAGAGTGATCATTTATGTGAAAATCAGAGATGAAGAGTATAAGTGTGATGTAATGGCTTGAACTTGTATTTATTATTATTTGTACTATTATTATTACAATGTTTGATTAATCAGTTATCAGAGAATGATAAACGGAGAGGAATTGTAAAGGAATTTTCCTTTATGGACAGTAATCAAACAGTGAGACATAGATTCAGATGTATGTATTATATGTTTTCTTCTCGTAGTTAGATAAGCATTCTTTGTGTGATGATTTACTATGATTGAGAAGTGATAGAGGTAAGGAAACGCAGATGGTCAAGGGGCATTTGCCTCCCTTTTCTGTATAACCATTAATCGGTAAACAAACTGGTATCTTTCCCTCTAGAGGAGGGAAGGAGGAGGCCTTGGAAGGAAAGGACTATAAAACAGACCAAAACTGCTTTCCCTGAGCGCTCTTGCTCTCTTGCTCTCTTGCTCGCTTGCTACTTCTTATCTCTGGCTCTCTGTCTCTCTGGCTCTCTTCTTATCTCGAGCTCTCTCTCTCTCTCTCTATCTATCTCTCTCTCTCTCTCTCTCTCTCTCTCCCGCTCCTGACTGACTCACAGCTATGTGTGTTAGAACTGAGGGATCTTCTCTTGCAAGAGAATAAACACTTTATTATTATAATTTGGATTCAGAGTGTCTCTTACTCAGTGATGATGTTTGTTAGAAAGAAAATTGCCACAACAACCTCTAAACACTTACCATAGTACATGATTTATAAACTAATAGATTTTGAGGTTTGCATGGCATAATTGGCTCTTTATGGGTTTTCTGACATGGTAAACCTGCTCGGTAGCACACCCGGTATATCATTTAACTTGTGATATAGATGCCGTGCACATAGTGAGAATCATGTGAAACACGCAACGTCACAATGAAAGAGTTAAAAAACTTGTTGAAACGAGCTAAAATAGCATAGTTGCTTTAGCAAATGCATTTTAATCTCATGATGTGTGGAATTTATTACAGACCATTAAGTTTAATGTGTAAAAGACTAAAAACATTTGCCCAAGGAATTTCCTGGTGAGAAGATAAGAAATCTTATTACAAGGGCTGATTTTAAGGTAGCAGACCAACACCACCACCAAAGCATAATGTTCTCTGAATACCATGGCTGGAATTAATCTGGTACGTGATCTCACAAATACACCAACTAGCTCCATTTTTTGTCTCCAAGTGGTTGTTTGTTAGGAGTATAAGCAAAAGGTAGATCTTTTCTTAAGCCCATTTCCATGCGCCAGAGCAAGTATCTCAGGAATGTCAGCTTCCCCCACCTTTTTCCACTGAAGACCCTCAGCACTGATGGCCGGGTGATATTTAACCAGATGGCGTTATCTTGGGAAAGCTCATCTGCCATCCCATTCATGTCAATAGCCGCACTTTCAAAGCATTTTTTTTTCTCTTGTTTTCATTTTTTAAGAAACAGTGCAAGTACAAATGTCATGAGATCCGGATTTACTTCTTATTGTGACAGCATAGATGTGTATCCTTCACTGCGTGTGATATCTTGCAATCTTTTCCCAGTAGACTGCTTGAGCTTTCAGTTTCAGATGCAGCCATTGATGGATACAAATCTTCAAAGTTAATTGGTAGAGAGCCCAGATGAGAGAGCCATTTCGATCTAAATGAAAAGTGAAGAGGCGGTTGTGAAGGCGATGTAGCAACAGAGCTGGGGGCAGGGAAGTTACCATTTTACCCGTTCTTTCAGAATTGAATCTCAGAGATTACTCTTAATTAAATGCATTTTTGTGGAGAAGGCATGCACAAAGTGAGGATTTGGCTAAAATATGCAGTATATTTATTTATTTAGTCATTTAGCAGACGCTTTTATCCAAATAATAGATGCAAACAAAACCAACAAAAGAGCAACAACATGCAAGTTTCTTTTTTCTATATTCTATATACTCGTTTTCTTAAAAAAAAAAGTCCTGGTTAGCCTAACATGTAGGAAGGTTTTTTTTTTTTTTGAAAACGAGTATTTAGAATATAGAAAAAAGAAACTTAGTGCTAGTTTTACAAGAAAAGCTAGCAGTTAGAGAATAAATATGCTATTGATAGAGGGTAAAATGTGTCTGTGCTTTTTTTATAAAAAATAAGACAGATTAGATAAAATAAAATTAGAATAGAGAGTGCTAGAGTTAGAGGGTCAAATAAAGATGGAAGATATGTGTTTTTAGCCATTTCTTGAAGATGGGTAAGGATTCAGCTGCTCGGATTGAGTTAGGCAGTTAATGAAAAAGTCAGTGAAAGTGATTTTGTGCCTCTTTGGGATGGTACAGTAATGCGTCCTTCAATTGCAGAACGCAAGCTTCTGTTCAGTATATAACAGAGCACATTGCACTATACTCTATCTCACAATGCATCAAGCTAAGACTTCATCAACAGTGTGACGAATCTGAGGTAATTACTGTAGTGATTTTTTTAAAATTATTATTTGACTAAACTGACAAAAAGTTTAAAGACTTTTTTAAAAAACATAATGAAATATATATAAAAATGCAAAATAACATAAAAAATGTATTATTACCATTATTATTTATTTGTTTGCTTCATTTTATTGAGATGGCACTCAAATACAACATGTGACCACAATTCAAGTACTGTTTTAGATTGTTGTAGAAGCATAAGTAGATGTGTATATATATTACAATTGTATATACAAATTAATTCTAATCATTAACATAATGATTGTAGAGCAGCTTTGAAACAATGTGTTTGTGAAAAAGCCCTATTCAAAAATGTGATGAATATATTGTTAGCATATATAATGTATATTTAAAAAATTGTATTACATATTTATTTACAATATATTTGTCAGATTTTGTATTGATCTTCACAAAACCAATTGTTTCAAACCTGCTTTAGAAAATTCACGATGTTAATGTTTATAATACAATGGTACAAGATATATAATACAAAAACATTACACACACAACTAAAAAAGACATTTACCAACTGCCTATTTGCATGACTATAAATATCCATATAAATATTAAAAACTATGCATTTCTAATGGCAAGAGAAATGGCTGATAGTCATGAAAACATTTATATTCATGCAAGTGTTTGTTTATGCATCACAGCATAAATATGATCTAAATGTCTAAAGCACACCATTTGTACCCTATATCTCTGCAGAGCAAACTTCATATGGAGGGCTTCCGCAGTCTGAAAGAAGGAGAAGCTGTGGAGTTCACCTTCAAAAGGTCATCTAAGGGTCTGGAGTCCCTACGGGTGACGGGGCCAGGCGGGGTGCCATGCATAGGTAGCGAGAAGAAACCCAAGGGTGCCCAAAAACGCCATTCAAAAGGAGATCGGTGAGTGCTGTTCAGAACTACAAAATTCTGTGCTGTTACTCTATTGATGAATGCTACACGAAGTTTAGAGTTCATAATCTGATTAACTTGGCCTGCATCCCAGTTTTCATAATATCCATCCTAAATAGTATGTGAGATTAGAATAGTGTATCTCAAAGCATATTATGTTGAAAAGAGTTTGCCAAAAATTCTCAGATTATCTACTATTTCAGGTTGATTTTCGAAGTGTGGATCTGTGAACACTGTACACTCGAATGGCTAATATTGCCCACAATCCAAAATCTGCTTTGCCATTAACTTTAAAATGCATCATTATGCAAAAAATAAGGGCTTGAGCCCTCTGTGGTTCGAAGGTAAAGTGCCCTTATGGTCCAGTGCCCCCAGTCTGTGATTTCTGCCAAGGGTAGGGGTGTTCGAAATTACGGTTTTTAATCGTGGACGATAAAATGTCTCCATGATCTGCTTTTGAAGAAATATATTAGTATCATGCTATACAAATTCTATCAGCTGCAGTTCTGGTGCTGCCATATCAATATATTGTACAACATCACATACTACATTCACATCAGTGTTAACTCAGCGGAAGAGTTACTCTCACGGGACACTGCACTTATTCGCAGTCACAAAAGTACACTATTTGCATGTGCTTTAAAGCCTTATTGATTAAACCTATAATTCACGCGCTGGTCTGTCGTGCGCTTTTTCTGAATACACCCGAAGCGTGCGCACTAAAAAGCCTGTCAAACAGCACCTGATTACTGAACTAAGTTATGTTTTGTGCTAATACTGTCAAAACACACAAGGTTTACAAATAGAGTCAATTGGTTATGTCTAAAATGAAAGCAAACAGATGAGAGAAATGGATGTGTGCCTGTATATTAGATGCGTTCAGGTCTTAATGGGAAAGTACTAAACATGCAGTCGGCTGTCATTAAAGGGATAGTTCACCCTAAAAATGTATTTCTGTCATTATTTACTCACTCTCATGTTGTACCAAACCTGTATTAACGTCTTTCTTGTGCTGAACACAAAAGAAGGCATTTTGAAGAATCTGGGTAATCAAACATTTTCTGGTCCACATTGAATTTGATAGTAGGACAAAATCCTTTGTAAGTCGCTGTGGACCAGCAACTGTTTGGTTTTCCACCTTCTTCAAAATAGCATTTATGTTTAGCAGAAAAAGGAAACTCTTTCAGGTTTAAAATAACTTTTGAGTAAGTAAATGATGATATAAAATGTTTTATTCTTGGGTGAATTATACCTTTAATGTTAATAAAACAACAAACACAAAGAGAACAAACGCTCACTACTCTTGACTGGAAAACTTTAATTTTATCTTTAATACAGTTGCTTTAATAGGAATCTATCAGCCGCGATTTCTTTAAGACTGCAAGGGAAGCTCAGCTTCCCCTATAATTGTCAAAAAATGAATGGTCAAATATATGTACTATTATGTTAACATTTTATTGACTAAAAATGCGTTAAACACGTTCATCTCGAACGAAAACAATTTCGTTCAGAATCAGCTACTTAGGTCGGCTGACTCGATTTCCTTCTCATTCATTCCCGTAGCGTACAGTGCATTACTCTGTTGAAGCCCAGCGTCCATTGACTTCAATGGGGCTGCTTTAAACAGTTTTTTTCAGTGCTTAGAAACAAGACGGTCATTGGATAATGCTGCGATTATGTCCCGCCCACGGACGCTCAGCGTCTCTGGGATGAATGGAGGAGTGGGCTGGCCCGGACTCCGAGCGTCTGCGTGATGATTGGAGGGTCTGTCATCTCTTTTTAATCCACTTTTATGTCCTAAAACGTTCGTTTTTTGGGGTCGACAGCTTATAAAAACGTATTTATTGGTTTTTTTTAGCTTGTTCGCTATACACATTGTCACATATCAGCTTTTAGACATTTTTTTTTTTTTTTTTTTGTTATAAATAAATGACAAGGAGGCGGCAGCTTCTCGCAATGCAAAGAGACGGTTGGTGTGGGCGTGGTCTTCAGATTATGACGCGTATCACTCTGTGTCTCCATTTCCAACTCAGTCCCATCGCGGATTTTGCATGTGTAGTCGAAAGACAAACTGCTGCAACCTTCATCGTATATTTCACACAATTTCACACCACATTCATTGTTTCAGTTTAACATAATTCCCACATTTCCTCCCGTTGAGTTAAATATATATATATATATTAGATCGTTTTTTCATTAATTCATATAGTCTGAACTAGCCAGCTAGCAAACTGCACAGCAGGTGTAGAAAGGAGCTTCTCCTGTTGAAAGCGGCTCAAGTCCTACACCCGTAACACAATGGGCCAAGGCCGTTTAAGCAGCCTAGCTCTGCTGGCCATTGAGAGGACACTGGTCAAGTCACTGGAAAAGACGCCTAGTTGGTACGACAGGGTTACAGAGCATTTTCTTGAAAAGGAACGTAGGGCAGAATTTACATATAAATAAATGGAAAATTTTTATGATTTAGGCCGAAAATGAGCTTCCCCTCTTTAAAAGATCAGCAGCCGCCACTGGAATCTATATAGTGTTTTATTTTTATATTTATATTTGTTCATTCAATTTCTTGAATGCTCCTGCTAAACACAACTATTGCAGCCTACCTGACAATGAAACAATGTTTATTTATTTATATATTATGTGTATTTGTAATGTGCATTTTTGTTCTATTTTTTTATAACAAATATAAAATAATAACAAATATTTTGATCTTCACCCACTTTGGCGTAAATATCCGCAACACTTTTTTATATTTTGTTACCTTGAAAGACTTGCAAAATAGAAAAAAAACAACATGACAAATAATTGTGATAAAATTGAGAATTGTTATATATATATATATATATATATATATATATATATATATTGAAATGATATTTTGCCATATCAAGGGGTACGAATCCCATCACC
Organism: Schizopygopsis pylzovi; assembly: GCA_027422435.1. NCBI lineage: Eukaryota > Metazoa > Chordata > Actinopteri > Cypriniformes > Cyprinidae > Schizopygopsis > Schizopygopsis pylzovi. The sequence goes on along the minus strand of CM049818.1, from coordinate 31,500,855 downwards.
CAGCCCAATCCACACCCCTACCCTCCCCACTGTGGACTGTGCCCCTGTAACACCATTTAGCCCTTCCCCCACCCTGTGCATTGACCTGCTGGATTAATAGGTTGTTTAGAATCTCATAGCTCAGAATTTAGGCTCACAGAGTGTCACCCGCCCCCAACAGAACAGCCGCAGGTTATCGATAAGCACCGTCCTCCCACAATCCTCAGCTGCATCTAATCACGCTGGTTGGGTGATTGTGTATCTGGATTCAAGCGAGCGCAGCTTTCACAACTGTGCATGAATGACAGTGATGGTTTTTTGATGCATTTTTGTAATAAAATTCTGTGAGAGACAACAAATTCAACATGTGCTTGCAACAAATAAAATAACATGTACTTTCTCCTGCTGTTTATCAATGATATGCCATCTCTCTGGCTCCTGATGGAGGATCAGATCCTGTCCATTTAATTAATAGCAGATGTAGGTGTCTGAGAAAGGTCAGAGGTGAACGCTGCCATTGCAACCCTAAGGTGTGATGTATTGGCGCTTTTCCACTGCATGGTACGGTACGGTTCGGCACGGCTCGGTACGGTACGGTACGGCTCAGTTCGGGTCGGTTGCATTTCCACCGCAGTTTAGTACCGCTATAGAGTGGGCGGGATTATTCACGCGTCGTTATAATTGCGCCGCCTCTACTGCCGTGACATCATCGTAAACGCGCCACAAACAAACTCACAACAAAGAAAGGAGACGGAATAATGTTCTTCATTCTCGGCATGTGGATGTTTTTAACAACAATGGAGAGGTCTATGAGAATGCTTGTGATTTACCCCCAGCAGCAGAGACTGTGGCAGTGACACGGGCTGTAGAGGAGGAGAGCAGAGATGTTCGTGCAGGTGTGCTGCGTTACTTGATTAGTTAACTATTCATGCAGCGTGTTCTGTAAAGTGAATTATCAATAAACTTTTGAATATTTCAAAATGTACAATGTATCCCTTGTTTTTTTATTTATGTGATGGTTTTTATAATCGCGGCATTAATCATTTGTCTTTTTCAAGAGGTTCGTTACGTGCTCATACAATGATACATATTTAATATAGTCTGGAGGTACACTTATTCGATCAGATTGTTTTTAATTGAAGCAAAACACAGATACAGAGGTAAAAATATAAACAGAAAACATACTCTGTAAATATAGCAAGTTCAAAAGTAACGTTATACATAAGGCTTTTTCCTTCGGCGTCGCACCACCAAGCTCTCACTGGATCCGCTCCTCGGCTATCAACGAGAGGAACGTCTGTACTTCCTCAACAGACAACGACTGCTATTTTGTGGTTGATGCAAAAATGTGCGTTTGTTTAAACAGAGGTTGCGTCCGATCCGTCGCTGGCTGTGCTGATTTAAATCTAGCGGGTAGGACTATAGAGGAGGGTCTCGTGTCGCAAGTTCAGTGACGCAGTAATGACGATTTTCTCAGGCCAATCAGTGATCAGCAGAGTTTACACGTCACGTTTTGGTAACGGTACGGCTTGCATGGAACCTCGACCGAAGTGGTACTAAAAAAGTATCAGGTACCATGTACAGTACCCAGTGGAAAACCCCCCAAAAGTGAACCGTACCGTACCGTACCGTGCCGTACCATGCAGTGGAAAAGCGCCATATGTCAGCAGGGTGGGGGTGGTAGGAGAGAGCAGGGATCAAAGTGCAAAGGTCAGGCTGCATATTGAAACAAAGAGCCACAGAGATGCCACACCTCCTTCCTCTGGCCGATCAATAACTCCACTCACAAGAGAGCTGATGGGCTTAAATACACAGGAAGCTTTCATTTAAATAAATCGCTAACCCAAAATGGTATTTTGTTTTATATTTTTAAGTCACACTGAAGCATTATTCTAAACTCCTCTTAGTACATGGTGCATATGAAGTAGACTCTAATATAATATTTTTATAATTAAATTTGTGATAAGTGATAAGTGATAGTGCCACTAATAATATATCATTTATTAATTAATAATACTATCACGTTGTGACTAATAATGCCCCTTAGCTGTTATAAATTCACTGTAAACCAAAGCTTCTTGGAGCTTTTTGCTAAAATGATGATGATGGGGATGCATTTAGTAGGAAAAGTAGTATTAATAATAATAATAATATTTCTACATACAGGTTCTGAATGCTATTATTAATGTATTTAAGTAAATTGTAAATAAGGTGTAAATGTTATACTAAACTCAAATTTCTATTTCATAACACCAATATATATATATAAATGCCGGTAGTAGTAGTTATAACAGAAACAACAACATACAACCACCCCTATATTAAATATTATTATTATTATTATTGTTGTTATTATTATTATATTTTACAGCTTCAGAATACTTGGAAATTTGCACAAATTGTGCAAATAATGTAATATTATTTTCATTATTTAAGTGATTTGTAAATCAATTGTGAATGGTATCATACTAAACTGGTTTTAAGAAATTGAGAAATTGGTTTACTTAATTAATTATAATTTGTTTCTACTTGTAAACAATTTGTTAATAACTTATCAGCTCAATCACATTCATCTCCATTAATCAGTGTTCAATCACCTTTTTTTTGTAAATTCGTAGTATCATAAGAGTGAATAAAAAAAATATATATATATATTAGTTTATTTTGGAAATGTGTCCTGGATTATATAGTGCTGTAGATGTACATAAAACTGTCATTCATTATATAAACAAATCAGGATAATAACAATTGCATGTAAAATCATATCTCTGTGACCCTTACTATCTGGATTGTGCACCCTCTAGCGGTCTTTCCTGTTAATTTATGCTTTTTTTTGCACTATTTACAGATGCTTCAACTGTGGAGGGCTGAATCATCATGCCAAAGAATGCCAACTGCCACCTCAGCCAAAAAAGTGCCATTTTTGCCAAAGCATCGCACACATGGTGGCCAACTGTCCAATCAAAGCACAGCAGTTGTCAACGGGATCTCAGGGAAAATCAACAGCCTCCACCATAGGAGAAGAGGAGGACATGAGTCACACCCCTTTCCCTCCAGACAGCTCTGATTAGTTGGGGAAGGTTGTCAGGGAAACATTAGCACCAATCAAAACGTTACAATGGAAAGCTGCCTTTGGAACTAACTCAGGTTTTTATTTTTCAAAAAGCAGAAATGAATGTCGTCACTCACTTTTGTACTTTAGTCAGGAAATGTGAACCAGATTAAACAAACGTTGAAATTTATACTTAGAAAAATATGATCACTATCATATCCATCTTTATTTTTCACAGTAATATTGGTAAAATGTCTTTACCTCAGCTTTGCAATCTGTGTATTCACACAAATGATTTGGGATGAACTAGATCTCACAAAAGCAAGTCAAAAGTTCAGTAATAATATTTTGCTGAAAAAAAGCCTATTTTAGGACTATTAAGGTTTTATTATTTTTCATGACAATTAAGCACATTTTCTTCCCGGAATCTCAGTGATTTTTTTTTTTTAATGTCACAATGCACATATAGCTTGAATCATAATCCTTTGTATATTTTTTATTTTGGGGTAAAATATTGTAGTGCATAATTGTGCTTGGCAGGTTTTGTGAGATCTGCCCCGTGTGAAGTCAGTGTGTGAGAAAGACTTCTATATTCTGCCTTAGCTTGCAAATTGTCCAAGATTTGTACTAGAACAATCAAAATGCATCATGTTTACATGTTGCAATAAGCCTGGATATTGGTGATACTGGTGTAATGCATCTCTAATGCAAAATCAGAGCTGTCATTCACCTGTACACTGGAGAAATCATACCGACTTAACTTTTTATTTTCTTGCTGATGTTGTCGGAGACTTCTTCTGATTGTGGTTTACACGGGCCAAGTGAATGTTAAAATGTGTTTGTGCATATTTTACCTCAGCCTCTCTATATCATCAGTGGAAATATTTTGACTGCACTGTCATTAGTTAGTGAAATAAGAAAGACACAGTGGCTTTCTTAGATTATTTAATGCTGTGCAATTGTAAGGGTTGCTCTCATTTAATGATCTGGGAAATTCTAGGCAAAGTCAAGAAATCCACCATATTCCCAACTGGTACAAACTGGAGCCAAGACAATAGCACATGTTTTTATGATAATATTTTATATCTTTCCTTATGTAAACGTCATATGAGACATCAATGAGGTATCAGGTTTGTTGAAGCTTATTCCAAGAGGAGATCCTGACTAACTTGATCTCACTTTATTGTAAATAACAATTGTAAACTTTTTTTGACCACTGTTATTTATTTGTAGCCACACAAACTGACCTCAAACTCTGTGATGTTGCAATGGACCCAGTTTGCTCTCAGTCACAACAAGAGCTGAATCCTTTGATAATTAGTTTATCGGTTAATAATATTTTTTTATCTGTAGTAGGGAATTGATTGACAGCTGCTGACTAGGATTCACAGTGCATTTAAACTATACAGAAAAGTATTTTGATGCACAATTTTTATTTATTTATGGCATATTTATGGCCTAAAACAGTAATATCAAAGTATGTGTTGTATGATTTATCCCCATGACTGCATGAAGTTCAGGTTTGTTCTTGTTTTGATGGGGAGCAACTGCGCTTTCAGGCTTCACTGCATTTGAGGAAAGCGTCTAGTCTTTGCCAAATGAAAGCATAATGAGTCGTTTCTTTAGCCTTTTTGTATATTTAACATAGTCCTCAAACTTTCAGAAACTTAGTGGAGAAAAAATACACATTTGTACCATTTCTTGCAGCAAAGTACAAACCGGTTTGGTTTCAAGTACTGCATGTGTTTGATCACAGGTTGAATGTTACAATGGTTGGTTAGTAAGCTCAAAACTAATGGCACTTCACTGCTCAACAAGAGTGTTTTGCTATGTAGAGGCTAATTTGTCCCTCAGAATAACCTGAAATGGTTTTAGTATGTTATTGCATGGAAGTAGGTTAGAGTAGTTGGATAGGTGGATGGGTCTCACCTCAAACAACCTTGTGAAAAGTTTTCAGTTTAAAGGATGTGAAGGTTTCTTTCTCATTGTTAAGATTGTATTCTATATTAGTTCATGCCATTAGTGTGTTCCTTTATCATTTCAATATTTTAATGTATTGTTTCTTTTTAATCGTTATTTAAAGTGAGAACAAGATACATAACTTGTTTTGAATCTATACAAATCTACCTCAGGGTGTGTTGAAATGTATTAAATGAACATTGTTACCACTGTCCATTTAAGAGAGAGTGTGTGTGTGTGTGTGTGTGTGTGAGAGAGAGATACTTGAGTGTGTGCTTTAGTTTTATTTTTCTAGGTTTAATGTATTTAATTTGGTACCAATGTAGATGCACTGTTTACGTAAAATGTGTGTGAATTTGTGGTTTACATCTCGCAAGATAAGAGCAAATGTAATATTGCTCCAGTATGCATTTTAAAGTTGTTGTTTTTTACTGTAATGTACTCTGAGATTCCTAACTCAGGAATATGCTAATTATTTCTTGCTTGGTTTTAATTAATGAAGACGATAATCAATGTTGGTGATCTTGTTTGGTTGATTGTTTTATTGTTATAATTATTATCATTTTGTTGTTGCTCACTGATGCTCAGAGCTCCAGATGGTACACAAATATGAATTCCTGCTCATGTTCAGTTACTGTGTCTCCTTCAGTCATCTTATGTTGTCATTTAGGTGTGGTTAGGACTATTTGTCCCACATGTGTTTGATAAAGGCAAATACGTTTAGTGTTCCCATAACCAAAGAATGTAGCCACATTGAATAAGGCAAAAAAATAGCGTGGAGCTCAGTTTATGGAGTTTCCTCTACTGTGATCCATGTTGATTGTTGAAAAAAGTTTACATACATGTCGCAGAATCTATACAAATAAAATTACTTTACCAAAATAAAAGAGATCATACAAAATGCATGTAGTTTTTTATTATTCAAATTATTATCATTAACATTAATGCATGTTTTTTTACATTATAATCGTTTACATTATAATTAGTCTTTTCTGGTTTATATGACAAATACTAAGTAACTTAACTAATTTAGAATAAGTGTAATGACGTTCTTAGATTGGGGAGAAGGAGGCGGGAACCGGCGAACATTTAAACACTTTAATAATAAAATAAACAAACACAAAATAAAAGCGGCAGCCCCTCACGGACGACTGCCGCACACATACTAACATCCAGGCCTGGTCCTCTCTCGTCGTTCACTGTCGTCACTCCTCCTTTTATCCTCCCGAAGCTCCTCCGTGGGACTCGAGACCGGTGAGTGGCGCAGGTGTCGTTCATTATCATTTACTCCACCAGCCTCGCTCCGTTCCCACGGCTCTCGGCCCCGCCCCACTCGTCACAATAAGTTTTACACATTTATTTTAGAGGGACAGTTTAATATCACTAATGTTGAATATAATATCAGTCCATATGACAATGCTCTGCTTAAAAGACATGGAATGTAGTGCAGAACGTGAACATTTTTTTTTATGGTGCCTTCTATTGGTCCTTTATAAATCATTCTAATATGCTGATTTTCTGCTCAAGAAACATTTCTGATTATTATCAATGTCGAAAACAGTTGTGCTGCTTCACATTTTTATAGAACATTTGAAAAATTGCTATTTAGTCAGGGTAATGTATTTAAAAAAAATGTTTTATACTTTTATTCAACAAGGTTCCATTAAATTGATTTAAGTGACAGTAAAGTTATTTATACTTATAAAAAATTGATTATATTTCAAATAAATGATGTTCTTTAACTTTGTATTCATCAAATAATCATGAACATTTTGAAGTATCACAGTTTCCACAAAATTATTCAGTGAAAACAGTTTTCAGTGTTGATAATAATGAAAACCATTAGTAATAGGCTAATTGATCATAAATAATTACTGATAACAATTAAGCAGCAAATCAGCATATTAGAATGATTTCTGAAGGAACATGTGACACTGAAGACTGGAGTATTGTGCTGAAAATTCAGCTTTGATCACAGGAATAAATAACATTTTAAAATATCTTTAATGGAAAACCAATATTTTAAGTGTAATATTTTACATTATTACATGTTTGATCAAATAATTGCATCCTTCTTTCAAAAACGAAATAAATAAAAAGTCTTAATTATAACATTTGATCGCCAGCATGTATATAAAATAATGCATGTGAACTTGCAAATTATATTTTTATGAATATATATCACTAATCATGGCACTTGAAAGCGAAAGTGTTCAGATACAATGTTTTAAAATAAGTTTGAGAATAGTATTTTACGTTTTTTTATTTTATTCTTAGACATGTGAAATTACAGAAGAACGCTTCGATAGAAATGCACAAACATTCACTCTTATCTTATATTGTGAAGAATAACGTAAATTGCATTCGAAATGTCCAGTAGTGGTTTTTGCACCCCTGAAAATTAATTTCTGTCGTTTAGGATTTTTCATCGTAAACAGTTGGCAAATATTGCTGAATTGTTTCGTCGTGTTTAGCTGCTTACATCTTACCTGATAAAAATAAATGAATTAGAATTTTTTACTCAAATGGGCCGTGCGGGCTATTTGTCTGGTCCGAGGAAGGAATATAGTCTATGTATTCTTACTATGATTCATTCTTCAAATATGGACCGGCGGCCCACATTGTACAGCGGCCCACCGGGAAAACTCCCAGTGCTCCAGATGGCCGTCACCGCATTCTACTATCTATAAGTAAATATGCAACTACTCACTAAAAATAGTTGGGTTAAAATGACCCAATAGATAGCCCAATGGTGGGTTACTATATAGCACCTACCTAATATTGGGTTATTTTAACCCAATGGATTGGGTAATAAGTTTCACCCAATGCATTGGGTTATAAAATAACTAATTTGTTGGGTTATTTGGCCAAAATGTTTTAAAATGCTTTAACCATGCTTTTATTATTATTATTATTATTATTATCATGAGCATCATCCTGATCATCATCATTATATTATTATTGCTATATAAATAAATAATAATGTACAGCATACAGATATATAGAAAATGCTTTATTTCCATTACATTTAAAGTTGCAAATACTTCTGTTAAATTAAATGACTGGTTGAAATTGTGTTATTAGTAGGGGTGGGCATAGATTAATTTTTTTAATCTAGATTAATCTAGATTAATTTTGGAATTAATCTAGATTAATCTAGATTAAAATGGCTCATTTGAATTCTGCCGAAGGCATTCAGAATATGTGTGCTACCCAAATAATGACTAAAAGTAAGTCTTTGAGAACGGGTTTCTCAAGCCAGGTGGCGCATTAGACCAGGGGCTCATCTCCTGTTTCCAAAATGCATCACAAACTGCTTGAGAAAGCTGTTCTACTATGATAATTGGCGATGAAAATAAACTATGTTCAATAAGATGTACTTGTGTTTACTAACTGTTTATTCAGTTAAACATGAATTTTGAACTGTAGGCCTACATAAGAGGTCGTGATGAACTGTTTACAGTTTCCATTGGGAAGCTTCTTAAAAATAAATGTTCCCTGAAGCAAACCCGGCGGCTTCATAGCTGCATCCATGTTAGCACGTCACGTCTGATGTGGTAATTTCACAGTAACGTTAGGCATACACACAGGTTCGAAGCAGAGGGTGACACAGGAGTGAATTCTCAAGTTCACATGAGACCTAAAGCGCATCCTGTTTGCTTAAAAGCGCAACGTTTCGTTGTTATTCTGAGTGCACACAAATAAACGTAGAGTCTTTACAGATTCGAAAGATGTATTAGGCTACTTTTATCTGTATGACGAAGAATGACGGAGATTTTAAGAGCAAGTGAGCGCACCGGAGCCTGTCCTGCGCAAACGCGCTTCCACACAAACACTTCAATAGCGCACATTTCTCTAGGTTAACATCATATTGAGTGGCCATGTAAAGTTGCTACTACATACATCTTTCAGATGAAAAGCCATATTTGAGGTTGATGAATGATAGATGAGCGTTTGGATGTCCTGCCCGATTGTATTACCACATAGACCAGCCGTTAACAATCTGTCCATCACGGACTGCGAGCCTCTAGTTCGAAGACTCGTTCTCGCCCCCTACAGTGCAATTCGGCTAGGTATACATCCGCGCTAAAATATCAGGGTGAAAGTCATCATAGCTTGCGTAGTACAGACCCAGCTCCCAACCCAACTTTGAGAATAGATTAACGGCGATATTTTTTTTATCGCCGATAAGAGTCTCGCGTTAACGCAGCACGTTAACGCCGATAACGGCCCACCACTAGTTATTAGTTATTTATTTATCACATTAGGTTATATGCAATTGTTTCAGTTTACAAGATAAATATAAATTCACAAACAAACAAACAAACAAACAAAACAAAGCAAGTAGAGAATGCAATTAGAGCTGCAAGAGGTTTGGGTTACTCAATGTTCAAAATGTAAAATAATTTAAAGCATGTATCAACTCAAAAAGATGGTCTTGCTTCAGTGCCATTTCTCCAACAACAATGAAGACTTTATTTAATCCCAGAACTGCACGAAATGAGGGAATTGCCTTGGTTGCTCCTCCTCCTCCTCCTCCAAATACAGAATGAAATTTTTTCCAACCTTTAAACAGCAATTTAAAATGGTAAATATGTACACGTACATCGGATCAAGTAATAACCAAAAATGTATTAATGTAATAACCATAAATTATGTACTTTGTATGGCAATGAAGGAGGATATCTAGCAGGGTTTACTGCAACTTTAATGCAATCTCCAAGACCAACTTTAATAGAAAAAAACAATGGATTAATCTCAAAACAAGAATGCGGGGGAGGGGGGCTTTTCTAAGCCATGGTAGCAGTTTTTCATTTGACTTCTTACTGTTGTAATAATGGATTAATGTCTGTTATATATCAATTTGATTAGCCGAGTGTTACAAGAGTTGTGTTTGTTTCATTGAAGAATGAAAAAAAGAAAGTGATGTGACATACAGTCAAGTATGGTAACCAATACTCGGAATTCGTGTTCTGCATTTACCCATCCAAGTGAACACGCACGCACACACACACACACACACACACACACACACACACACACACACACACACACACACACACACACACACACACACACACACACACACACACACACACACACACACACACACACACACACACACAACCACACACACACACACACACACACACACACACACACACACACACACACACACACACACAGTGAACACACACACTGTGAACACACACACACACACACACACACACACACACACACACACACACACACACACACACACACACACACACACACTGTGAACACACACACACACACACACACACACACACACACACACACACACACACACACACACTGTGAACACACACCTGGAACAGTTGGCAGCTATTTATGCTGCGGCACCCGGGGAGCAGTTGAGGGTTCGGTGCCTTTCTCAAGCGCACCTCAGTCGTGGTATTGAAAGTGGAGAGAGCGCTGTACATTCACTCCCCCCATCGACAATCCCTGCCAGACCGACTCGCAACCTTTCGTTGAGTACGACTCTGCTGTTAGGCCACGACTTCCCCACGACTTCATTGTAGACAGGTGTGGGAATTTGTCCTTGTGGGAACTCTTTCTGTATGTTACATTGTTATGCTAGTGGGTGGTAATGTGAGTGTATCAATGACATACTGAATGAAATTTAAGTTATGTAAAAGCTATCACACTTGTAATGGTGCTGTTAGACTCATCAGCTATAGACCATATCAGTAGGCTGTGGTTATCTGTGGCCTCATACATGATCTAGAGTCTAATGCCAAATTCACACTACAAAGATGGCACAAAAGCACTTCTGAAAGTGGCATTTATGTGTCTTTACACTACTGTTTAATGCCTCTCAGAAGGGCATAAAGGCATTTACAGAACAATTACAAGTGCATACTCAGATTCTGAAACGGGTAAAAGCTGGAATTCGGTTTACCTTTTATGCTGCATTGCATCTATACAGATAATTTTGAGCTGGCACAAACAGCCTTAAAGGAGAAGTCCACTTCCAGAATACAAATTTCCTGATAATTTACTCACCGCCATGTCATCCAAGATGTTCATATCTTTCTTTCTTCAGTCGCAAAGAAGTTAAGTTTATTGAGGAAAACAATCCAGGATTTTTCTCCATATAGTGGACTTCTATGGTGGCCAACAGCACCCATAGAACCCAGCACCCAACGCCACACCGCGGCGAGCCTGCAGAATTCTCCGGCGAACTCCACAAAGGGGAGATTCCGCCGGCTAAGGGCGAAGGCACAGGCTGCGAACTCCATCGCCGTGAAGGAGAATCCGTTCATCTTTTAGGGTGGAATATTCTGTCACGGTGCTGCACGGGGGAGCCAGGAACGAGGAGACGAGGATGTAACAAACAGGGTATTTAATGGATGACGAACGGAGGAGACACAGGAACACGGGGAAGAACATCCAAACAAGTTTGACACATGACATTTACAATAATCCACAGGTAACATGGGGCAGAACAGACTATATATAGGGAGACATAACTGGAGACACCTGGGACATAATCAAGACACAGACGGAGACTAATTAACTAATGATGGGGAACAGGAAGGACCATATAAGGGTGAGGAAACAAAGGCAGAGGAAGACAAAGTCTGACAACTTGTCAGTACATAATGTAAAATTTTACAATTTGGCATGAAATACAAAGCAGGGTTTTCTCACCAGAAGAAATATCCGAAAGATACAACCAAGGCTCTCTTCATCTCTCCATGCCCTTTAGAGCTCAACGTCTATCTATCCCTGACATGTGGGTATAATTTACCTTAGTCCAGCATAATCTAAAATTAACAAAGAAAAGGAACAGTTAAAATCAAACATTAACATAAGAAGACTACATTACCTACTTCAGTGTTCAAAATATAATTAAAATCTCACTTGTTATTGTCTATAATTGAAAAACAGAGAAATGCATTTTTTATGGTTTTGTGGGTTCCATATATTATTCTAATTAACTAACTGGTTTTAATACAGTACACCAAAAATTACACTATGAAAAATATTAAATATAAATCATTCCAAATAGCAAACAGATTAAAACAGCACTACATTATTACAAGGTTTTTTACTTCACACAAACACATTACAAAAATAAAACATGAGAACATGATAAATAAAACAAATATAAACTACTTAACAAATATTTTAAACAAGTTCTAGTGTGCTTTTATCCAAAATATACAATTGGGGAATACATGAAGCTACTCATCTTAAAGAGGCAAAAAGACATAGGAAGTGCTCGTAATACCAAGTCTCAGGCATTGTTCCAATAAGTACAAGCTAGCAAGAGAAGGAATAAAAAAGGGGAAAGACAGTTTTTTTTTTTTAGGATGAAGTCAAGAACTGTTGAAAGAGATTAGTTTTCAGTTGTTGCTTGAAGGTTGACAGTGATCCAGCATTCCGGATGGGGGTAGGAAGGTCATTCCACCAGCCAGGAGTGGTGAATGAGAATGTTCTGGAAAGTAATTTTGAGCCTCTCTGTGATGGTACCATGAGACGTCGCTCACTAGCGGATATCAGACTTCTGGAGGGGATGTAGATTGTCATCAGTGAGTGGAAGTAGGCGGGTGCTGAGCCTGTGGCTGTTCTATATGCAAGCATCAATGTTTTGAACTTGATGCGAGCTGCAACTGGTAGCCAGTGCAAGGAGATAAAGAGAGGTGTAATATGTTTTTTTTTGGCTTGTTGAAGACCAGTCGTGCCGCTGCATTCGGAATCATTTGTAGCAGTTTGATTATGCTTGATGGAAGTCCAGCCAGAAGAGCATTGCAGTAGTCCAGCCTAGAAATGGCAAGGGCCTGGACAAGAAGTTGTGCAGCATGCTCTGTTAGAAAGGGCCTGATATTTCTGATGTTGTGTAATGCAAACCTTCAAGATCGAACAGTCTTTGAAATGTGGTCTTTGAAGGTCAGCTGTTCATCAAAGATTACACCAAGATTTCTGACTGAGCTTGATAGGGTAGTTGAAGAAGAACCATATCTGGAATGGTTGAAATCATGCTGTAGAGTCGGAGTGGCAGGGAAGACAAGAAGCTCCGTCCTTGCAGCCTTGTTATTTTACATTTAAGCCTCTTTTTGAGCATAATATGTAATTACATTCTAAAAAAGGAAATAGTTGCATGTCCAATTATTTAGTTATATTTTCATTTATCCACATCAGGGTGTAACGTTAATTTAATCCAAGTAGGGTTTAGACAGTGGACATTTCAGTAAAGTTTAAAATTGTGTAAAATCCAGCATCCTGTTCAGACCCTAATATAGTACATAATCAGTATTAATTTAATTTAACATGAACAGTTTGTATGTGACTATACCTTGAACCCAATAACGGTGTCTTTTGATAATTTATGATAACAATTCACCACTCTCTTCCATGTTCAGTTCTTTGTGGCTGAAGAAGTGACGCGTGTAATCAGTGTACTAGCTCGCAGTGGTGAAAATAACCACTACATGATTGCTCTGGTAACCAGCAACTTAGAGATAATAAATGCTTAATTTCTGCGTGTTTCAATTTTACACTTTAGTTTCCTGGGGAAAGGACATGAAATTTTTATAAAAAGGCTACATACCTTCACTCAGATTGGACGCGACACCACGACAGATGGTCTTCAAGGTGAGCGCTTCTGCCTAATATCTGAAATGTATGTAAAACAAAAATATTTATATAGTTTATACTATAAATAGTTATGTTTAAAGTTTATGGCCCGCAGAACAAAAATGTTGGGTATCAAAATGATCTACTTCCTAGCAAGGGAAGCTAGCTTATCACTAGCACTGGACATTGGAGCTATCCAGTCAGGCTTGATCATTTTTTTGTTTTATTTTAGTCAAATTTTGGTTTTATCAACTAGATAGTCAGTTGTATTTATTCAACTTTAAACATTAGTGCTTGCTATGGCTGTGATATGGCAATACAGCTATATGTTGGTGAATATATAAAGTGTGAACGACTGAACATTTTCTATATTGTTTATGTAGCTGGTGTGATTATAATTAGTTTTTATTATTTCACTCAAAATCCTTATGTTTTACTGTTGGTAACTAATGTGTATATATTTGTGAGAAAAGGAAAAATGTATTTTATTTATAAGTTCCGTGCGCGCGTCACCATTGTGACGTCACTAGCGCTGCGCGCTCTTGCTTCAGTCCGCGGGAGGTCTGAGCAGAGCGAGGTATGCATTTTGTTCTATCCTGATCAAAAACGTCTAATTGATTGATCTGTGTTTGTTTACCATGTGAAAATGAGTTACATGTATGCATTGCCTTTTCTTAGGACCGAGTTTAATGTCGTTTTACCTGCAAAAGTGTAGTTTTAATCAAGGGAATGCAGTGTGTCGTTGTCAGCGTGAATGTTGGCCTGTGAAGCGTGACTGCTGATGTCTCTTTGTGTGAATATTTAGCAGGAGCAGGCAAGATTGTACAACGAATAATTAACTGCATGTTCTCTACTTATTCAGGTACAGTTTTTATGTGTTTTCATGATTTCTTTCAGTGTGTTCAAACTTAAATTGGTTTTATGTGTATGCAAAATGCTGAAATGTTGAATACATTAAGTGAAGTCTTTGAATTGGTTTTATGTGTATGCAAAATGCTGGAAATGTTGAATACATTAAGTGAAGTCTTTTATATAAGACATCTTCTGTATATGTAGTTATGTTGTATTTGAAGTGATCATTAGTTACTGCTATTTTCTTTATATTCCTTTATCTTGTGAAATTGGAAATTCTCTGTATTGTGAACGCTTGCTTCAGTCCGCGGGAGGTCTGAGCAGAGCGAGCAGGAGCAGGCAAGATTGTACAACGAATAATTAACTGCATGTTCTCTACTTATTCAGATAAAAGAAAGACCATTGAACCAGCAGACTGACTCCAGTGTTTATTTCACACTACACAAAACAACACAACGCAGAGGCGTAGTCGGGCCGGCTACATTTACATATTGTAGCATGCAAATATATCAATGCAGGTGTTTAAATAATTAAAATCAAACAATGTTATATATTCAAAATGTTATATTTAAAACATTAATCTCACAACATAGTTATGAATTTAAAACATCCATGCCACCTTCGGGCCTTTGTAAAAGTCTGTAAATGCCACTTTTGTGTTCTTCTGTGCCACCTTTGTTGTGGAAACTAATTGTGTTAATATAGATTTATTTTGATTGGTAACTTTTTATTCTTATCCTACCTGTTCTTATTCTATTTTTTTAAATGAGCAATTTGACATAATTTTATTAAAATTACAAAAATACACACACAAAAAAAACTTCCCCTGTAAATACCTTTTAATGGGAAGGCTAATTGTTGTTATTGATCAGAAGGTGCTCCTGAATTTTTGACAGTGCTCTTAAATGTTTGAGATTGGGGGGCCTCAAATGTGGTAACCCTAGGGCACTACACTGTGTTAATCCGGGCCTGCTAAAATTAATTACGAAAGAGAGAGGGCGGTGTTTCTCACTTTAGGCAACGCGGACGCGACGTTGAGCGCGAGTGCGCGCACGGGCACGCGCTCACGGGTACGCACTTACAGCTGCCTGAATGATAGAAAAAGAGAAAGCGAGAGAGGCGAGGAGCATCACGTTTATAATGGCTGCTGAGAAAAGCCGAGCAGAGGGACATCAGCTACATTGGGAATAACGTCGTTTACAGGTAAATTATGCTCTCGTGCGTAGCATGACTCATTGTTTGAGCATGTTTGTGTAACGTAAAGTGCTGCTGCCGCTGGAAGCGTTTTTCACGAAACACACCTTTAACTGTGACTGTCACAGCAACATATGAGCATCGAGCATATCTGCTCTCGTGTGATGGGCTGCTGCAGTGTGTAAAATGAAATCATGCGTCTAACAGTTATACAGCTGGAGAGGAGTAAACAGCGGCGCTGTGGCAGAAAGAGACAAAACCGACAGGCCTAACGTTAGTTATTTTACACAGCACATGACTGCATATTACAAACACAAAACGCGATTGTTTTCTAGCGATTTCTGCTTCACTGTCCCCAGTCAGAGAGTGTGTAATGCTAGCTTTGCCCTTTGATCGCTGTTTTCTCGTGTCAAGCTTCTTACACACACACACCCACATTATAATGTTCTTTCCACTAACTTGTAATACGATTAAATCTAAGTAACGTTAGCAAGTCATTGTTAACTAAGGCTATTGGCTAGTTTAAAAGGGGCGTGGTCTGTCTATACCTCCCGGCCTACTGTCTTGTTTCAGTACGAAACCGGTCAACACTTCCATAATAGGTACAAGTAGTAACCAAATGATGTCAAATAATTGAATTAGTTAAATTTAAAAATAAAATAGTCGCCCGCCCTATGACCAAACAATTGTAACTCTGCCTTTTTTAAGGTCAGATGAGTCAAATCCCAAACTTAAAGCCACAATATATAAGATTATTTTGGACTAAAATATAATGGCATAAAGTTGGCTTGACGTTGGACGTTTGATATTCGCATATTTAGGGACCGTCTCTAAAGTTACATGCGATATTGGTATACACTTTTCTAACTTCAATAGCATTTGAGCAGAATGACTTGCAGTCATAAAAACAACTGTAAACTGTTCATCTAGGTGGCAACTATAATGCACACCTTTTACATTTTTGATATTTATTCAAATGTACTGTAAATCATATGTAAAAAATAATTCTATTTTTCACTACCGAATGGGCTCAAACGTAAATTTAAAGCTCAATAGCATTTGAGGAGAATGACTTACAGTCATAAAAACAACTGTAAACTGTTCATCAAGCTGTGAACTATAATGCACACATTTTACATTTTTGATATTTATTAAAGTCTACTGTAATTGTTAAAAATGGCTATTTTTCACTACATAATGGGCTCAAACGCAACTTTAAAGCTCAATAGCATTTGAGGAGAATGACTTACAGTCATACAAACAACTGTAAACTGTTCATCTAGGTGTAAACTATAATGTACCCCTTTTACATTTTTTATATTTATTAAAATCTACTGTAAATCATATGTAAAAAAAATCTATTTTTCACTACAAAATGGGCTCAAACGCAAATTTAAAGCTCAATAACATCTGAGGAGAATGAATTACAGTCATAAAAACAACTGTAAACTGTTCATCTACGTGTCAACTATAATGCACACCTTTTACATTTTTTGATATTTATTAAAATCTACTGTAAATCATTTGTACAAATTGCTATTTTCAGATAAAAATGGGCTCAACTGCAAATTTAAAGCTCAATAGCATTTGAGGAGAATTAATTGCAGTCATAAAAACAACAATGCTATTGAGCTTTAAATTATGGCATATTTTGCATTTGAGCCCATTCGATAGTTAAAAATAGATTTTTTTTTGTACATATGATTTACAGTAGATTTTAATAAATATAACAAATATAAAAGGTGTTAATTATAGTTTAAAGCTAGATGAAAAGTTTACAGTTGTTTTTTAAAAATTTTTTTTTTTTAAAAAAAAAAAGGGGTTTTAAAATTTTCCCCAAAAAAAAAAAACCAAAAACAATTTTGGTTTTTTTTTTTTTTTGGGGAAATTTTTAAAAAAAAAAAAAGGGGGAAAGGGGTTGGTAACTCCCAAACCAAAAAAAAAATTTTTTTTTAAAAAAAAAATTTTTTTCCCGGGCCCCCACCGGGGGGAAAAATTGGGTTTCCCTTTTTTGGGGGAACCGGGGGAAAAAAAGGGCCCCCCCAAAATGCCCCCCCCCCCCTTTTTTTTTTTTTTTTTCCCCGGGCCGGGGGGGGAAAAAAAAAAAAAAAAAAGGGTTTTAAATTTTGTTAAAAATTTTTTTTTTAATGGGGAAAAAAAAATTTTAAAAAATTTAATTTTTTTAAAAAAGGGGGGGAAAAAATTAATTTTTTTGGGAAAAGGGGGTTTTTTTTTTAAAAAAAAAATTTTTAAAAAAAAAAAAAACCCCTTTTTAAAAAAAAAAAAAAAATTTTAAAAAAAATTTTTTTTTGGGGGGGTTTTTTTTCCAAAGGGTTTTTTAAAAAATTAAAAAAATTTTTTTAAATTTAAAAACCCCGGGGAAAAAAAAATTTTTTTTTTTTTTGGGGGGGAAAAAATTTTTTAAAAGGTGGAAAAAAAAATTTTTAAAAAAAGGGTTTTAAAAAAAAACTTATTTTAAAATTGGAAAATTTTTTAATTTAAAAAAATTTTTTTTTTTCCCAAATTTTTTTTGGGGGGGAAAAAATTTTTTTTTTTAAAAACCCCCCGGCCCCCCCAAAAAATTTTTTTTAAAAACCCCCCCCAAAAAAATAAAAAAAAAGGAAAAACCCCAAAAAAATTTTTCCAAAAAAAAATTTTGGAAAAAAAAAAAAGGGGGAAAAAAGGGTTTAAAAAAAAAATTCCAAAAGGGCCAATTTCCCCCCCCCCTTTAAATTGGAAAAAAATTTTTTTTTTTTATTTTTTTTTTCCCCCCTTACCCCCGGGGGGGGCCCCCCCAAAAAAAAAAAAAAATTTTTTGGGGGGGGGGGTTTTTTTTTTTTAAAAATGAAAAAAACCCCCGGGTTTAAAAAAAAAAAAAATTTTTTAAAAATGGGGGGGAAAAAAAAAAAAAAACAAAAAATTTTTTTTTTGAAATTAAAATTTTTTAAAAAAAATTTTCCCCCTTTTAAAAAAAAAAAAAATTTAAAATTTAAAGGGAAACCCTTTTTTTAAAAAAATTTTTTTTTTGTAACTTTTTTTAAAAAAAAAACCCCCCCCCCCCTTTTTTTAAAACTTTTTTTTTTAATTTGGGCCCCAAATTTCCCAAAAAAATTTTTTTTTTGGGTTTGGTTTTTTCCCCCTTTTTAAAAATTTTAAAAAAAAAAAAATTTTGGGGTTTCCCTGGTTTTTTTTAAAAAAAAAAAAAAGGGTTGGGTTTTTTTTTTTTTCCTTTTAAAACCCAAAACCCCTTTTTGGGGTTTTCCCGGGTTTAAATTGAAAAATTTTTTTTTTTTAAAAAAAAAAAAACCCCAAATTTAAATTTTTTTTAAAAAATTTTTTTTTTTTTTTTTAAAAAAAAAACGTTAAATTTTTTAAAAAAGGTTTAAAAAATTTTAAAAAAAATTTTTAAAAGTTTTTTTTTTTAAAAATTTTTGGGGGGAAAAAAAAAAAAAAAAATTTTTTTTTTAAAATTTTTAAAAAAAAATTTTTCCTTTTTTTGGAAAAAAAACACCTTTTTTTTTTTAAAAACCTTTTTAAAAATTTTAATGGGGTCCGGGGGGTTTTTTTTTTTTTAAAAATTTTTGGGAAAAAGGGAAAAGGGGGGAAAAGGCCCGGGGGTTTTCCCCCTTCCCCCCCTTTTTTAAAAAGGGTTTTTTTTTTTTTTTTTTGGGGTTTTTAAGGGAAAAATTAGGGGGTTTTTTTTGAAAAATTTTTAAAAAAAAATTTTTTTTGGTTTAAAAAAAAAAAATTTTTTTTCCTTTTTAAAAAAAAATTTTTTTTTTTTTAAAAAAAAACGAAAATTTTTAAAAATTAAAAAATTTTTTAAAAAATTTCCCAAAAAAATTTTCCAAAAATTTAAAAAAATTTTTTTTAAAAATTTTAAAAAATTAAAAAAACCAAAAATTTTTAAAAAAAAAAAACCCAAAATTTAAATTTTTTGGGTTTTTTAAAAAATTTTGGGAAATTTTTTTTCCCCCCTGGAAAAAAAAATTTTGGGTGGGGGAAATTCCCCCAAAGGGTTTGGGGGGCCCCCCCCCAAAAAAAAAAAATTTTTAAAAAAAATTTTTTAATTTTTTTTTCCCTTTAAAAACCCCTTAATTTTTTTTTGGTTTAAAAAAAATTTTTTTTTAAAAAAAAATTTTTGGGGGTTTTTTTTAAAAAATTTTAACGGGGTTTTGGTTCCACCCTTTTTTTTTTTGGTTTTCCCGGGGCCCCAGGGGGCCCCCAAAGGTTTTTTCCCTTAAATTTTTTAAGGGTTTTTCCCCAAAAAGGGGAAAGGCCCAAAATTTTCCCGGGCAAAAAAAAAAAAAAATTTTTGTTCCCCCCCGGGGGTTTTT
This sequence comes from Schizopygopsis pylzovi, assembly GCA_027422435.1. Taxonomy (NCBI): domain Eukaryota; kingdom Metazoa; phylum Chordata; class Actinopteri; order Cypriniformes; family Cyprinidae; genus Schizopygopsis; species Schizopygopsis pylzovi. Next base: position 31,480,857 of record CM049818.1, on the reverse strand, counting down.
AAAAAAACCCCCCTTTTTGGAAAAATTTTTTTTTTTTGGGGGGTTTTGGGGCCCTTTTTTTCTTTTTTGGGGGGGAAAAAATTTTAAAAAAAGGGGGTCCCCCCAATTTTTTAAATTTGGGGGGAAAATTGAAAAATTTTTTAATTTTCCTTTTTTTTGGGCCCAAAAAGTTTTTTTTAAAAAACCCTTAAAGGGCGAATTTCCCCAAAAATTTTTTTTTTAAAAAAAAGGGGTTTTTTTTTTTTTGGGCCAAAAAAAAAAACCCAAGGGGGAAAAAAAAAATTTTTTTTGCCCCCTTTTTTTTTGGGGTTTGGCCCCAAAAAAAAATTTTTTTTTTTTAAAAAAGGGGGGAAAAAAATTTTTTAAAAAATTTTTTTTTAAAAAAAAAAAAAATTTTGACCGGGAAGGCCTTTTCCCAAAAAAAAAAAAAATTTAAAAAATTTTTTTTTATTTTTTTTTTTGGGGGGGTTTGTTTTTTAAAAAATTAAAAAAAAAAAAATTTTTTAAAAACCTTAAAAAATTTTTTTTATTTCCCAATTTCCCCCAATTTGGTAAACCTTTTTTTTAAAACCCCAAAATTTTTTCCTTTTTGGGGCCTTTTTTTTTTTTAAAAAAAAACCAAAGGGGGGGGAAAAAAAAAAAAACCCCAAAAACCAAAAAAAGGGAAAAAAGTTTTTTAAAAAAAAAATTTTTTAAAAAAAAGGGGGCCTTTAATAACCAAAGAAATTTTTTAAAATTTTAAAAGGGGGTTTTTTGGGGGGGAAAAAGGAAAAAAAAAAAAATTTAAATTTTTGGGAAAAGGAAAAAAAAAATTTTTAAAAAAACAAAAATTTTTTCCCTTTTTTTTAAAAAACCCCTTTTTCCCCCAAAAAAAGCCCCAAAAACCTTTTTTTGCCCCCCCCCAAAAAAAAAAAAAAAACCCTTTTTTTGGGGCCAGGGTTAAAAAAAAATTTGGGGGCCCAAAAAAAAAAGGGGGTTTACGGGGGAAAAATTTTTTAAACCGGGGGTTTTTAAAAAACCCCCCGGCGGTTTTTTTTTTAAAATTTAAAATTTTAAATGGGTTTTTTTAAAAAAAAAAAAGGGGGGGGGGTTTTTTTTTTTTTCCGGGGAAAAATTTTTTTCCCCCCAAATAAATTTTTTAAAAAAAGGGCCAAAAAGGTTTTAAATAAAAATTTTTTTTTTTTTAAAAAAAAAAATTTTTTCCAAAAAAGGAAAAAATTTTTTAAAAAAAATTAATTAAAAAAACCCTTAATTTTTTTTGGGGAAAACCTTTAGGCCCCCCCCAAAAAAAATAAAAAAAAAAAAATTTTTTTTAATTGTAAAAAATTATTTTTAAAAAACCCCCCCAAATTTCTTTTGGGAAATTTTTAAAAAAAAAAAAATTTTTTTTCCAAAAAAAAAAAAAAAAAAAAAAAGGGGAAAAAAAAAAAAAAATTGGGGGAAAATTTGGGCCAGGTTTTCTTCCCGGGGAAAAGGAAAAAAAATTAAATTTTTTTTAAAAATTTTTTGGTTAAAAATTTTTTATAAAAAAAAAAGGGGGGGAAAAAAATTTGTTTTCCCCCAATTTTCTTCAAAGGGGAAAAAAAGGGCCCAAAAAATTTTTTTTTTTTTTAAAAAAAAAAAAACCCTCCCCCCAAAAAAAAAAAAAAAAAAAATTGTAACCCAAATTTTTTGGGGGAATTTTTTAAAAAAACAATAAAAAAAATTTTTAAATTTTTTTAAAAAAAATTTTTCTTTGGGGGGTTTTTTTTTAAAAAAGGGGGGGGGTTTTTTTTTTTAAAAAATGTTTTTTAAAAACCATTGGGGGGGAAAAAAAAAACCAAATTTTTTCCCCGGGGGGAAAAAATTTTTTAAAAAAAAAATTTTGGCCAAAAAAAAAAAAAAAAATTTAAATTTAAAAATTTTTTTTTATTTTTTTGGGGAAAAAAAATTTTTTTTAAAACCCAAAGGAAAAAAAATTTTTAAAATTTAATTTAAATTTTAATTTTTTTTAAAAAAATTCCCTTTTAAAAAATTTTTTTAAAAAAAAAAAAAAATTAATTTAAAAAAATTTTTTTTAAAAAAAAGGGTTTTTTTGGGGTTTTTTTAAAAAATTTGGAAGGCCTTTTAAATTTAAAAAATTTAAAAAAAAAATTTTTTAAAAGGGGGGGGGAAAAAATTTTTCCCCCAATTTTTTGGAAAAAAAAAAAAAAAAAAATTTAAATTTTTCTTTTAAATTTTTAAAGGGGTTTTTTTTTTTAAAAAAAAATTTGGGAAAAAATTTTAAAAAAAATTTTTTTTTGGGAAATAAAATTTTTTTTAAAAAAAAAAAGGAAAAAATTTTTTTTCCTTAAAAAAAAAAAAAATTTTTAAAAAATTTTTCTTTTTAAAAAAAAAAATAAAAAAATTTTTAAAAACCTTAAAAACCCCTTTTTAAAAATTTTAAAAAAAATAAAAAAACCAAAAAAATTTTAAAACCCCCGGGGGGTTTTTTTTAAAAAAAGGGGGGGTTTAATTTTTTTAAAAAAAAAAATTTAAAAAAAGGGGGGTTTTTTTTTAAAAAAATATGGAAAAATTCTTAAAGGGTTTAAAAAGGTTTTCCAAAGGGGGGTTTAAAAAAATTTTAAAAAAAATTTTTCCAAAAAAAAATTTTTTGGGCCTATAAAAAATAAAAAAATTTTAAATTTTTTTGGGGAAAATTTTTTTTTGGGGTTTTCCCGCCTTTTTTTTTAAAAAAAATTTTTTTTGGGGGGGAATTTGTTTTTAAAAAAACCAAACTTTTCCCCGGGGCCCTTTTTTTTAAAAAATTTTGGGGCAAAAAAAAAATTTTTTCCCCGGGTTTTAAATTTTTTTTTTTTTAAAAAAAAAAAATTTTTGGTCCCAAAAAAGGGAAAAGGAAAAAAAAAATTTTAAAAAATTTAATTTTTTTTTTTTTTTTTGGGAAAAAAAATTTTTAAAAAAAAGGGAAAAAAAAAAAATTTTAAAAAAATTTTTGGGTTTTCCTTTATTAAATTTTAAAAAAAAAAAATTTTTAAAAAATTTTTTTAAAAAAAAAATAAAATTTTAAAAAAAAAAAAAAACCAGGAAAAAAAAACCCCCCCTTTGTGCAGTGGTCAGCCAATGCAAGTTGAATTGGCAGCTCTTGCCAATTTAGAGTAGTGTACATATCGGACCTGATTCAACCGTTTCAGGGCTCTAGAGTGCGAACTAATTTCTCAATGGTGCGACTAAAACAAATCAGAGGTCACACCAGCCAGCCGTTCGAGAAAAAAAAAAAAAGTATCCGTGACTCTGAAAGTCTCCCTGTGGTTCAACAACAGACACACATTAGGCTCATATCGTGGTCTAAACCAATCAGATAGTGAAGGGTGGACCCCCCCCTGATTGGCCATGGTCCAGATATTCCTGTACATCGCGTGTGTGTACGTCTGAAAATGCGTGTGCTGCTGCAGTCAGACAGAGAGAGAGGTGAGTAGTAGAGATGCGCGCAGTGTTGCCAACTTAGCAACTTTGTATTTTCAGACTCCCCTAGCAACTTTTTTTCCAAAAAGCGACTAGTGACAAATCTTGCGACTTCTTGGACAAACTTTAGCAAGTCTCTGTGATCGTTTTTACTGCCGCAACAGCGCGAGATCAGCACGCACACAGCTCTTTCTCTGCATCTGCTCTGTTCAGTGAGCGTCTGAGAGGAGCAGCCCAGCCCGTTCAGTTAAAAGAGATATTATTGCTTCTCTAAGTTTACATGCAAATATAGCCGAAATCACAGCACAGGAATTGTCTTTGTCTTATCGTATCTTGTGTGTATTATTGGATTTAATCAGACAATGGCTCAATAAAATTATAAATTAGGATTTTTGTGCTGACTAGCTTCTTGGAAGGGAGAGCTGGTTATGTATTCTTAAAGGGCTGTGTTTCAATCACTATGTCATATTTATCCCATTGACTGACAAAAGAAACAGTAAAATATATAAAGTAAAACTGTTTTATTGAGAATTTGGCTGCATTAAAATACAGCATGAGCACAGAGAGACAATTAGACAAAACAGGTTTTTTTTCATAATGTTTAGTGGAATTATTTGGAAGTCTGAGGTGGGATGGGGGCGTTGGATTTTTTTATAGGTTTAAGGGGGGGGGGGGTTGAGAACCACTGCACTAGAGCATCCCTTCATTCAGACACAGTGGAAGATCTGATAAGAATCAGTGTAGAGGGGCCAAGTCTGGAAGATTTTGCTATAGCCAAGGCCAAAGATCAAGAAGGCCAAACTACAGGAGTTGGCCATCCGAGGTGCATGTGACTGCAATGGAGGATAGTCCATAAGACATTGAGCCATGAGATGTTCAGTTTGAAGCCCTTAAAACTAAATCTCAGAATAAATAAAATCTAAATTAAGTGTTTTAAGTTTAAATCTCAGCTCAGTGAAGCACTTTAAGCACCAATATTTTTCAGTAAGTTACCTTTCTTGTAGAATTGTGCTTCAAATAAAGAACTTTATGTTGACTAGATTGTTAGTTAATCGTTTACTAGTCAATATTGCCTATATGAAAATTTGGGTGCACCTAAGTTAGGCGCACCAGTGCAAAAAGTTAGTCTAGAGCCCTGAGCTTGCTGCTTTAATGGGCCATATCAGGTTTATTTTTTCTGCTGTACAGTTGAAATCAACATTGCAGATGATATTGATAATATATTAGTGTAATGCCAGATGGATCCATAGGAGAGCTTTGTGAGCTGCTTAATTATCTGATTTCATTTTCATCCCTGCTTTGGAATAAAAGTGGAGTGATATAAAATTCTGGCTGATACAAAAATGGCAATAATTTTCACATAATGACCATTATACACTGAACAAAATTATAAACGCAATACTTTTGTTTTTGCCCCCATTTTTCATGAGCTGAACTCAAAGATCTAAGACTCTTTCTATATACACAAAAAGCCTATTTCTCTCAAATATTGAGTGTGTTTACATGCACCCTCTTAATGCGATTTATAATTAGGTTTTGACACTTGCGATTAATCTTTACCTCATGTAAATGCAATACTTCGATTTAAATTGCTGCGATTATTAGCTTAATCGCATTATCATAATTGTATTAACATAGTACTAACATAATTATAGTATTACATTGTACACCGATTTTCATCGAAAAGGGCTGCAACAACTAATCGATAAAATCGATTATTGTCGCTTATGAAAATCATCGACAACATTTCTCATTATCGATTAGTCGGGTCTGCCCACAGTCCAACTTCAGCCGGTTGCGTCAAATTACAGCACTGAATAACGCACTTCTATGGACAAAATGCATCTAAAAATAGTGGAGAAAACAGAATGAGATGCTGCGGGAGAAGTACGTGATCCAAGCTGCCCAAAACATGATCATTCTTTATTTTGAGCTTTAAGTTAATGCATTAGTGTAATGGCTTGCCCTGTCAGGCGCTGTGACCCCCATGCGTGTGCGTCCTCAGCGCAAAAAACGTTCCGTTAAAATTTATTATCCTTATATAAATGTGACAGATTCACGCGAGCATTTACATTTTTGCATGAGCACCGGCGCGGCGGGCGCGTGACCGCGCGTTAGACAGACGGAACACAGAGAGCGGGGTTAAGTTGGTTTTGTTTTCGATATTCATGACACATTTAGCGATAAACGGCAATAACTCCAAATAGACTTGCCCCTAAAAAATCTAAACCATGTGACCACCAAAAGGGCAAAGCTGATCATGTTTCACAGCCTTCTTTTTCATAGTTTTCCCTCTATGTAATAGGCACTAGCCCACACAAGCCTCTTTGCGGAGCTTTCAGTAAGGGACCGTGGGGAAAGTGCAAGTTTTCTTTGTTTTTTGCTATAGCTCACTGGGTAGTTTTTTCCAACTGCAGCAAAGTCAGAGTGTAAGTGGTCCACTGGTTCCAGTGGTCTTTCCCCAATGGATGTCTAGTTACGAAGTTCTCACTGGAGATCTGTCTCTGGGGCTCATCTATGTGTAATAGACTCCGCTGATGGTCAGGGCTGTAGAGTTTGTCTCCAGGTGCTGATCCTCCATTTATGGCAAACTTTGGTTAAGTCAGTATTAGGGGTTCGAACGATATGTGTTTTTCAGGGCCGATACCGATTATTACAGATTAAGTAGACCGATAACCGATATTTTGAACCGATATACGTGTCTGGTGTAAAAATGAAAATGAATGCAAAAATTAATAATAACAAGAGCTCTGACAAAAAACGTTCTTTAAATGCTTTTAAACATGTCTTTAATTCTGAAAACTGTTAATAACAACAACATTAAATAAACAGTAATATTAATAATAACATAAGTGCAGGGATCACCCAGAAGCATTCTGTAAACATTTTGTAAAACTTAAAGTAAACGTATTTAGCATATTGTGTGATTATTCTCAACAAAAGTTGTAATAATTGTTGTAGTTGTATTACGTATACAGTAATATATTCGGCTAAACCGAACTTATATTTTGACAGGTTGCCATGAGGACCTTTTAAGTTTCTGTAGCCTATGTATATATGATATGACGATCGATTTACTTAAATGAAACGGTCAAATGCTCATGAAGTGACTCTCCGAGCAGTTTTGGGGATGTTGTTCATGTATTTATGTCCTCATTTGGTGAGACGGCAGATGCTGAAAACACCACGAGCATCACACGCTCGAGTATGTATGTGTGCAGTAAATGAAACCGCACGTCTGTGTCATTCATTAACAGAGATGCAGAACATGCAGGATTCATATTTAAAGTGTTTTTTGCGGCTTAATATTTATAGATACTAGTCCATAGCGCAAGTTGATTTAAGTGTACTGACCTACTTTTGATTAATTCATCCAAACTTCAACACATTCCGTGACATTCCGCGTTATACGGTAAATTCCATTATATGACTGCATTCCGCGATTCCGCCCGCATTTTCCGCATCGCGGACGTCATAGTGGATTGTGATTTTATTGCAACGTCTGCTGCTGCCTTACCTTTGAGAGACAACTGATGCGTGATCACTGACGCAGCTCCAGTTAGCAAAGTGCTTTCGGTGTGAGACTGCCTTCAGTTTTCCACGTTGATTGGTCGGACTCATGACTATGGAAGCAAATAAGTGCCATAACTATTTGAAATTTAACAGCCACTGAATACTTAGTTTTGAAATATTTTATTTCGAAAAACATTTATCTGAATTTATTTGCTCTGAATTCACCCCTTTGAAATTATTTTACTTTGGAAACCATGTATCTGAATTTATTTGTTTCGAATTTACCTCTCAAAACCTGAATTTCGATGAATATTTTTCAATGCTCACAAATTCAGATAAAAAAAAAAAAATCAACTTACAGAATTTCAGATAAAAAAGATTCAGGTTGATCAAATTTGATTGCTCAGATTCAGATCTCAAATTTCAAGTTAATATTTTTCAAAGAAAACATCAGTCTAATTCGACTGCTCAAATTCAGATCGAAAAATTCAAGTTAAAAATTCACATGGTAACATCCGGGCTACCCAGGATAGGAAAAACAGTTGAGCGCCGAGCACGACGATCATGTGCGCAAGGTATACAGGTAGGTGGCGGTAATACTCCTAAGGAGTGGGCCATGAAACGGAAAGAAGAAGAAGAAGAAGAAGAGCACGACGACCTGTCTCATGATCCAAGAAGTAAAGATGTAAAGATGACTTCCAGGGAAAACGAAGGCGCCCCGGTAAGTTTGCTGTTTATGTACAATCGGACTCAGGGCTCGACAGAACAGAAGTATGTTGTTGCTAATTATGTTTGGAACACATATGCTATATAGCTATGGTTTGTGTGACTCGTCTCCCTATGTAAGTTAGGTAAGTTAAGTCAGCTAAACAACACGTTATAGCTAGCAAGATAACTTTAGAGCTCAACGGTGGCCGCCCACTTATTGGCTGAAAGCTACATTAACGTTTATAAAAAGGTTTAAGCCTGGAACCAAGCCAACAGCTCCGAGATGAATCTTGACAATAAAACATTTGATTTGGCGCCACTTTTTTTTTTTTTAAACGGCAAAAAAAAGATTTCAATGGTAGAAGCTCACAGATAGACTGGGAGCCATCAATGTAGATGGATACGGTTAAAAGAGTCAACACATAAAGTATAACGTAACGTTACAGCGGGGTATTTGTGTGATATAAACAGCTGTTTATGCAGATTACCTATACTGGCCATACATGTAGGCTGGTCAATGATATCCCACATAAAACGCTTTTCAGAGTAGGATAAAGTTACATCACGCCAGACTTGGAGTGAATATTAGCTTTAGGGAATCAGTTGGATAAGTCATGGTAATGAATAAGCTAAAGTTGGGGATTCATCCGTTGTGTGTGTGTTTTCAGTGATTTACTACGAGCCTACTACTAAGTTACTAATACACTCTTATCATAGTTCTAAGTTAATAACCATTGTTAAACATATTGCTGAATATTGAGCCCTGAAACTGCATTTAAATTATTGGGAGAATGTTAGGGTTTGAAATGTAATTACTGTATGTTCATTAATGCAGCTGATTTTTCTGACTTCCATTTTTTTGTTTCTAAGGAACGGCTGCTTGACCACATTTTGGAACGACTCCGCTCTCGTTTAGAGCATATTCTTGGACAATTGCCTCTGGATTTGGACTACTTAGAGTTCATTAGCACACAATAATTTGTGTTTTTTAAATGCCATATCCAGTCATATAGCTGTTTCACAGCCTATTTTAGATGCCTTGACAGAGCTACATAGCCTTGTAAATTGTAGAAAAAGAAAAAAGTAAGCAACACTATAAAACTGTGCAATTTGAGCAAGGACCAGTTGGACGACCGAGAATGGTCCTGTCTTTGGAGTACATTTCCAGCCTGTTGGACCTTAATCTGTCCATCCCATGCATAGCTGCGCTTTTGGGTGTGTCGAGACGAACAGTCCATCGTCGCATGACTGAATCTGATCTCTCAGTTAGAGCACTGTACAGCACTCTGACAGATGAAGAATTGGACCAGTGTGTGATATTAAATACAGGCAGCCTCATTCTGGATATCGAATGGTGAAAGGACTTCTTCAAGCTCAAGGACTGCGGGTGCAGTATGAACAGGTCAGAGCATTGTTCGAAGAACCTACTCCGTTCCTAGCCCTCAGTCCTTGATGCACATTGATACAAATCATAAACTAATCCGGTAAGTTTTTAAAGTCCTTTTATTGACAAAGGACAGATTAATTAAAAACAGTAAGATAATATTGTAATGAAATAATTATACTTTTGTATAGGCCTATTCATCATACCATCTTTATTTAATAGTGCTGCTTTCATGCTACTGCACGCATATTCTCCATCAAACATGATAACTGTGTTGTTCACATTCACTTTTGACATACTAAATTACTTTTTGATTGCTTCTAAAAATGACAGTAATAATCCAGGGTTTTAGAAATTGCTGTATTTTATTTTGCAATTGTTAAACACATTTTTTAACTTGTTCACAAGTATAAGTTCACAACTCAGATGCCTTTTTAAAAGCTTACCTGTGAAAAGCAAACAACTAACATTTTCTCTAAGTTATATTTATCTTTTTTGTATGTGTGTTTTCCTACAGCTACAACATTGTCATCTTTGGTGGCATAGATGGCTTTCCACGGAAGGTAAGCACAGTATTCAGTGATAAACACAGTACACGTTTGTCATTCTTATATACATTTGTGTTTCATCAAAGTAGTAAAACTGCATTGTACTGCAGATTATGTATCTTGGTGCAGCTTCCAACAACCTTGCCGCAACATCCCTGGCATTCTTCCAAGAATCTGTGGAGAAGTTTGGTTTCCCTCTTAGGTAAGTATTTTACTTAGGAATGTTTAAGTTTTACAGTCATGCTTGAATGGTTTTAAACCTCTTTGAAATAACCAAAAGTACACTTTTGTGTGGTATTTGCCTAAAACACTGTTTCTATATTTGTATGAATTGGATAAAGATCATGCTGTATTTCAGGAGCCATTTATACAGGTTCTCTTACGAGAGTACTCGTGTTGCGTAAGCTAGCTTACGCTAACGGGAAAACCTCCTTTTCTTGAAAATACTGAAGCCAAAAATTATCCATAATTTTGCATTTCTTGTCAACGCATTGCAGCAGCAAGCAGACCTAGGCGAGCAAGGTCGCGCGCCCATTGGCTGCTCTGCGGCAACTGCAGCAGCCTATCGACGAGCCGCCAGTGACGTCAGTGCCAATGAAGGCGCTCGCGCCTTAGCACATCATGTCCCGCCGAAATAGGCGTGGCTTATGGCTATAAATACCGGGCTCGGATAAGCTAGCTTACGCAACACTCGTTCCCTCTTCTAGAGAGAACCTTTGTTACGTTAGTAACCGAGACGATTTCAGTTATTTTTGCATGACTGTATAGATCTGTTTTTGTTAAAGCAAAGTCTATATAGATATAATGGGGTACCCTTTATAACTAAGTTAAAAGCATGCATCATGTTCCATATTAATGTTTTGTTGAGATATATATAAAAAAATAACTCTTATAAATGTTACTCTGTTTTAAGGGTACGGGCTGATCAGGGCGTGGAAAATGTAGACATTGCACGCCTCATGTTTACAGTCCATGGCACTGGAAGGGGCAGCTTCATATCCGGCAAGAGTGTTCACAATCAACGGTCAGTCCAAAACTTCAGATAATGCTAGCTGAAAGATACCACCTCACTGCTGCCATACAAGAACATTATTATTTGCTATAAATACAGTATATCAGCTTGCAGCAGTACTACTATTTGAGAAATGTGTGAGCTGAAAGTTCTATCTCCAGTGGAAGCTGCTGTCAGTTAAAGGGTACTGAATTGCAACCTCCTTATAGCATGCAAATTCAACAGCCTTTTCCTTGCTGCAAAAAAATAAGTTAGTTTTTTTGCTGTGCAATGGGTCTGGAATTACATCTGTTAGTCACTTCTGTTTTGATAGTATGCAGTGACATTATATTCCATTAAACATTGTTTCTAAACAAATAAAGTAGATAAAGAAAAACACAACTATGCATTGAACAATCTGATGAATTTTCCCTGTACATTAAGTTTAAAGGTTCCTATTGAACTTCACTATTTTCCAGAATCGAGAGGCTTTGGAGATATCTGTGGGTAGCTGTCACAAACATCTACTATGATGTTCTCCACTACCTTGAAGAAGAGGGCTTCCTCAACATCGCCAATGCTACACACCTCTTTTGCCATTATGTGTTCCTGCCACAGCTGCAAGATTCCCTGGACACTTTCCGCAGTGGCTGGGACAATCATCCAATAAGAACAGAAGGCCATATGACCCCTAATCAGCTGTGGGAGCTTGGCCGAATCCATCACCCAATTCAAGGCCCAGAAAATATGGAGGTATGTACCAAATGTACAACTTGAATGCTTTCAATAGTGTAAATCCCTACATTTGTGCTTGCAAACATTAGTTATGAAGAAATTGCACTTATGTCAATACTCCCTTACCAAAGGCTGGCCTTAAAGGAATACTTTACTGATCAGCATTAAGCTTTGTATCCGTAGTATCCCAGTAGTATTTTCGAACGAAAGTGCATCGGTCCCTCATATCCCACTGCTCTGTTTTGTGTGTGGGAAAAATGCCTCCCTCCGATGATGCGAAAAAAAGAAAAAATGTTCTCGTCGCAGAGGGATGTGAGGGAACGACGCACGTTTGTTTGAAAATATTACAGAGATACTACGAATACAAAGCCTAACGCTAAACGGTGAAGTATTCCTTTAAGTTAATAAATATTTAGCAAAGCTGTTTACAAAAGTGTAGGTTACAGTAAGTGCCATAAAGCCATTAGGGTAAATAATACTGCAAACAAGTAAGGTTTTTCTATTTTGCTTTGATAGGGTATGGATATTCCTCACATTGAGTGGGAAAACAGTGGACTTACTGCTGATGGCTACTCCAGTGTCATCGTCCCAGACACAGAAAGCCCACTGACTGATGAACAAATGGCAGCTTTAAGAGAGGTTGTTGACCCAAGAGCTGCATCCCAGTCCTTTGGCTGTGATATCGATGTTGCTGCTGTTCAATTTTGTGAGCATGTTCTATCTGAAACCTGAAAGACACACACATGCCGCCCCCCCCCCCCCCTTGTTTCTGTTGTTTGAAACTCTTTTTTCCATAGTGTGTCAGATCAGGGCAAGCTAACTACCAACATTTACAAGACATAAATGCATTTTAGGCATTTCTTGTAATTGTTTTGAGTTTTATGAACGGGCCTTTATACTGTACAGATGTGAACAACTTAATTGAACTGGCAATAAAAACCCTTTGTAAGACTGGCAGCAGCTGCTAATGTGTCTATTTGAGCAAACGCCCCACAAATTAATCAGTATATGAGTTGTAGTGACCTACCGTATATGACTCTTATTCAATAGACAAGTCATCACTTTGACAGAGATCCATTGCAAAATGTGCTATTACCACTGAAGATCAAACTGACCCTGCATCACAATATACACATTTTCCTTGAATAACCAGAGGATTAAACATGCACTATTTTCATATTTAGGATGTTATGAAGTTAATCAGACTGAAAACTGTTGCTAAATTGCAGTCAAACTACCCTTAAAAGCACAGATGGGTGTTAAGATGATCAGTGTCATGTCTTTATAGAAGTTATTTGGTACCAAAGATTGGAAAAGCATGTTTGCAAAAGCAACAAAGGTTATAGTGGATTTGTTCTAGGCATTGAACATTCACTCTGGAGACAGATGCATTTCTGCATAAGATGTTAAGCACAGTGAAATAAAACAGGCATCATATGAGTTAATCTATGAGTTTCCATCATTCTAATCTGAAACAAATGTCAATCACTGATGATTTTTTTGTAATGAAAACACTGACGGATCTGTCATGAACACAATGATACATTTATTATAAGAACCTCACAGACAAATACTGATGAAGCAATCTGAGAAAAGCAGCGGCAGCAAAATATACTGTTCAAAATAGACTGTTCGTCTCGACACCCCCAAAAGCGCAGCTATGCATGGGATGGACAGATTAAGGTCCAACAGGCTGGAAATGTACTCCAAAGACAGGACCATTCTCGGTCCTCCAACTGGTCCTTGCTCAAATTGCACAGTTTTATAGTGTTGCTTACTTTTTTCTTTTTCTACATTTACAAGGCTATGTAGCTCTGTCAAGGCATCTAAAATAGGCTGTGAAACAGCTATATGACTGGATATGGCATTTAAAAACAAATTATTGTGTGCTAATGAACTCTAAGTAGTCCAAATCCAGAGGCAATTGTCCAAGAATATGCTCTAAACGAGAGCGGAGTCGTTCCAAAATGTGGTCAAGCAGCCGTTCCTTAGAAACAAAAAAATGGAAGTCAGAAAAATCAGCTGCATTAATGAACATACAGTAATTACATTTCAAACCCTAACATTCTCCCAATAATTTAAATGCAGTTTCAGGGCTCAATATTCAGCAATATGTTAAACAATGGTTATTAACTTAGAACTATGATAAGAGTGTATTAGTAACTTAGTAGTAGGCTCGTAGTAAATCACTGAAAACACACACACAACGGATGAATCCCCAACTTTAGCTTATTCATTACCATGACTTATCCAACTGATTCCCTAAAGCTAATATTCACTCCAAGTCTGGCGTGATGTAACTTTATCCTACTCTGAAAAGCATTTTATGTGGGATATCATTGACCAGCCTACAGGTATGGCCAGTATAGGTAATCTGCATAAACAGCTGTTTATATCACACAAATACCCCGCTGTAACGTTACGTTATACTTTATGTGTTGACTCTTTTAACCGTATCCATCTACATTGATGGCTCCCAGTCTATCTGTGAGCTTCTACCATTGAAATCTTTTTTTTGCCGTTTAAAAAAAATAAAAATGTGGCGCCAAATCAAATGTTTTATTGTCAAGATTCATCTCGGAGCTGTTGGCTTGGTTCCAGGCTTAAACCTTTTTATAAACGTTAATGTAGCTTTCAGCCAAAAAGTGGGCGGCCACCGTTGAGCTCTAAAGTTATCTTGCTAGCTATAACGTGTTGTTTAGCTGACTTAACTTACCTAACTTACATAGGGAGACGAGTCACACAAACCATAGCTATATAGCATATGTGTTCCAAACATAATTAGCAACAACATACTTCTGTTCTGTCGAGCCCTGAGTCCGATTGTACATAAACAGCAAACTTACCGGGGCGCCTTCGTTTTCCCTGGAAGTCATCTTTACATCTTTACTTCTTGGATCATGAGACAGGTCGTCGTGCTCTTCTTCTTCTTCTTTTTCCGTTTCATGGCCCACTCCTTAGGAGTATTACCGCCACCTACCTGTATACCTTGCGCACATGATCGTCGTGCTCGGCGCTTAACTGTTTTTCCTATCCTGGGTAGCCCGGATGTTACCATGTGAATTTTTAACTTGAATTTTTCGATCTGAATTTGAGCAGTCGAATTAGACTGATGTTTTCTTTGAAAAATATTAACTTGAAATTTGAGATCTGAATCTGAGCAATCAAATTTGATCAACCTGAATCTTTTTTATCTGAAATTCTGTAAGTTGATTTTTTTTTTTTTTATCTGAATTTGTGAGCATTGAAAAATATTCATCGAAATTCAGGTTTTGAGAGGTAAATTCGAAACAAATAAATTCAGATACATGGTTTCCAAAGTAAAATAATTTCAAAGGGGTGAATTCAGAGCAAATAAATTCAGATAAATGTTTTTCGAAATAAAATATTTCAAAACTAAGTATTCAGTGGCTGTTAAATTTCAAATAGTTATGGCACTTATTTGCTTCCATACATGACTCCCTACATATCAGATGAGCGGTGGGCGGAGATTGCTCTAGGCCACAGAGTGTTGAGCTCAGACAGGCTGCATCGAGCCAAAACATTAAATGTTCAGCATTTAAACATTAAATAATTTCACCTGTATTATTTATTCACCAATAAATAATGTGACCTGTGAATAGTATGTTTGTTTGCATAATCTAAAGAAAAACATTATCGGCAAATCTGTTTTGAAAATGGACGATATCGATAATCGTAAAAATGCTTGATATCGGCGCCGATATTCGGTCGACCCCTAGTCAGTATAATCGCTGATGGTTGGCTTCCTCTGAGGTCCTCCGAGGGGTTGTCATCGTCTCTTCTCAGGTGTTGGGTCATCTCAGATCGTTTAAGGGTTGGATCCAGACTGAAGCTTGTGTAATTCCTAGCTACCACGTGATGTTAATCCCGTGGCAGAAACAATAAGACAATTAGCGTAGCAGTTGTTCCATCCAGGAATAACCCTGGATGAAATTATCAGTATAACCCAAGCTAAAGCATAATAATGTGCATTTGTTTAGATAGACTGGCAGTACAAGATTGTGAGATGCATTATATGAATGCTTGGCTAAAGAGATGTGTCTTTAATCTAGATTTAAACAGAGAGAGTGTGTCTGAACCCCGAACGTTATCAGGAAGGCTATTCCAGAGTTTAGGAGCCAGATATGAAAAAGTTCTACCTCCTTTAGTGGACTTTGCTATCCTAGGTACTACCAAGAGTCCAGAGTTTTGCGACCTTAAGGCCCGTACACACCGGGACGAATTTCGCGCGCGTTATTCGCCGATGTTTAACGCCTCATGACTAAACAAAGGGCGCCAATGTGAGTGTGCACACCGACACAAAAAACGCCACGCGTAAAAGCGTCATTTTTTTTTAAACGCCTCCGGTTCGTTTTTTTGGTTTGACGCACCGCGTCAAAAGCTATCCGACCAATGAGATTGGCGCTTTTGCTCACTTGTCTGGAGCAGCTGAAGTTACAGTAAAACACAACTTGGGGGCTCTCAAACACAAAACAGTCTTGCTGAGCACTAGGGTTGTGACGGTGAGGACATTTTCCCATTACACACGATGGGGAGTTACATTACAATACTCTGTAAGCGCCCCGTGCGTGTTTTACTTTGACTTTAATATCAGCGGCAATTCTGCGTCAAGGACTGTTTAAATAAAATAAAAATCAGCAAATAAATTCTCATTACAATAGCCTGTAAGCGCCGTGCGTGTTTTATTTTGACTTTAATATCAGCGCAATTCTGCGTCAAGGACTGTTTAAATAAAATAAAAATCAGCAAATAAATTCTCATTACAATAGCCTGTAAGCCGTGCGTGTTTTACTTTGACTTTAATATCAGCAGCAATTCTGCGTCAAGGACTGTTTGAATAAAATAAAAATCAGCAAATAAATTCTCAAATAAATGAGAAACGAATGTTTTTTTTAAAACATCACTTAAGAGCAGGGATGCCTAATCGATCACGAAGACAATGCTGGTAGATCACGCTTTAGGTCAGTGTTTCTCAACCAGGGGGCGAGAGATAAAACTACAATATAATATATTCACTAATATTATGACTCGTATGTTAAGTCATGTAAATAAATATATAGCCTATAAATAAATAACAGTAACGTACCACCTCTCTACATATTCTGTGTTTCGGAGCAGCACATATTTCTCATCGTGTGTAATAGCCTACAGACTGAACGGTTGCTCAAAAACGCTGTATATATATCATATGATACGCAAACTACATCTCTCAGTTGGATAAAAGAAGCCAGTGTCACACTAGTACACACAAGTGTTGATGGACGACTATTGTAATCAAGGAAGAGATGATTACAGTGACATACAGGATCGTGCATTAGGCGCGTATAAATGATATACAGGATCGTGCATTAGGCGCGCGTTATGTCCGTTATAAATGATATGCAGGATCGTGCATTAGGTGCGCGTTATGTCCGTTATAAATGATATACAGGATCGTGCATTAGGCGCACGTTATGTCCGTTATGATGCGCAAACGAACTATATGTGCGCTCTCGGCTCACTCATATTTCTGCTTGAACAGATAGTTAGGCTAACAAATAAAAGTGTAGTCTGCATAAAATTGTATTTATTTTATTCGTCTTGTATTTATTGACAGAAAAATGTCAATAACATTTTGCTGCCAACACGAAATAAAGTGTCACAGAGAGAAAAAAGTTATATAAAAATTGTAATCCTTATTTTTATTCGTTTTGTCAGGATATAATTCCTTTATGCTAACATTCAGCCTACAACACAATAGGAAAAAAAATGTAGGTTTAGCCTAATATATATTTTATATAGTATACAAGTATGTTTTACTTTGACTTTAATATCAGCGGCAATTCTGCGTCAAGGACTGTTTGAATAAAATAAAAATCAGCAAATAAATTCTCAAATAAATGAGAAACGAATGTTTTTTTTAAAACATCACTTAAGAGCAGGGATGCCTAATCGATCACGAAGACAATGCTGGTAGATCACGCTTTAGGTCAGTGTTTCTCAACCAGGGGGCGAGAGATAAAACTACAATATAATATATTCACTAATATTATGACTCGTATGTTAAGTCATGTAAATAAATATATAGCCTATAAATAAATAACAGTAACGTACCACCTCTCTACATATTCTGTGTTTCGGGAGCAGCACATATTTCTCATCGTGTGTAATAGCCTACAGACTGAACGGTTGCTCAAAAACGCTGTATATATATCATATGATACGCAAACTACATCTCTCAGTTGGATAAAAGAAGCCAGTGTCACACTAGTACACACAAGTGTTGATGGACGACTATTGTAATCAAGGAAGAGATGATTACAGTGACATACAGGATCGTGCATTAGGCGCGTATAAATGATATACAGGATCGTGCATTAGGCGCGCGTTATGTCCGTTATAAATGATATGCAGGATCGTGCATTAGGTGCGCGTTATGTCCGTTATAAATGATATACAGGATCGTGCATTAGGCGCACGTTATGTCCGTTATGATGCGCAAACGAACTATATGTGCGCTCTCGGCTCACTCATATTTCTGCTTGAACAGATAGTTAGGCTAACAAATAAAAGTGTAGTCTGCATAAAATTGTATTTATTTTATTCGTCTTGTATTTATTGACAGAAAAATGTCAATAACATTTTGCTGCCAACACGAAATAAAGTGTCACAGAGAGAAAAAAGTTATATAAAAATTGTAATCCTTATTTTTATTCGTTTTGTCAGGATATAATTCCTTTATGCTAACATTCAGCCTACAACACAATAGGAAAAAAAATGTAGGTTTAGCCTAATATATATTTTATATAGTATACAAGTATGTTTTACTTTGACTTTAATATCAGCGGCAATTCTGCGTCAAGGACTGTTTAAATAAAATAAAAATCAGCAAATAAATTCTCATTACAATAGCCTGTAAGCGCCGTGCGTGTTTTATTTTGACTTTAATATCAGCGCAATTCTGCGTCAAGGACTGTTTAAATAAAATAAAAATCAGCAAATAAATTCTCATTACAATAGCCTGTAAGCGCCGTGCGTGTTTTACTTTGACTTTAATATCAGCAGCAATTCTGCGTCAAGGACTGTTTGAATAAAATAAAAATCAGCAAATAAATTCTCAAATAAATGAGAAACGAATGTTTTTTTTAAAACATCACTTAAGAGCAGGGATGCCTAATCGATCACGAAGACAATGCTGGTAGATCACGCTTTAGGTCAGTGTTTCTCAACCAGGGGGCGAGAGATAAAACTACAATATAATATATTCACTAATATTATGACTCGTATGTTAAGTCATGTAAATAAATATATAGCCTATAAATAAATAACAGTAACGTACCACCTCTCTACATATTCTGTGTTTCGGAGCAGCACATATTTCTCATCGTGTGTAATAGCCTACAGACTGAACGGTTGCTCAAAAACGCTGTATATATATCATATGATACGCAAACTACATCTCTCAGTTGGATAAAAGAAGCCAGTGTCACACTAGTACACACAAGTGTTGATGGACGACTATTGTAATCAAGGAAGAGATGATTACAGTGACATACAGGATCGTGCATTAGGCGCGTATAAATGATATACAGGATCGTGCATTAGGCGCGCGTTATGTCCGTTATAAATGATATGCAGGATCGTGCATTAGGTGCGCGTTATGTCCGTTATAAATGATATACAGGATCGTGCATTAGGCGCACGTTATGTCCGTTATGATGCGCAAACGAACTATATGTGCGCTCTCGGCTCACTCATATTTCTGCTTGAACAGATAGTTAGGCTAACAAATAAAAGTGTAGTCTGCATAAAATTGTATTTATTTTATTCGTCTTGTATTTATTGACAGAAAAATGTCAATAACATTTTGCTGCCAACACGAAATAAAGTGTCACAGAGAGAAAAAAGTTATATAAAAATTGTAATCCTTATTTTTATTCGTTTTGTCAGGATATAATTCCTTTATGCTAACATTCAGCCTACAACACAATAGGAAAAAAAATGTAGGTTTAGCCTAATATATATTTTATATAGTATACAAGTCCTGTCAAAATACGAAATTAATTTAACATCTTGCTGTTAACACAGTGAAAAGTGCAGCAGAGAAAAATAAATAAATTCGACACCGTCTGTCATTTAAAATGATAGAATAAGCATAATACAAAAAAAGAAAAGACGAGTTGAACGTCCTTCAATGACAGCGCATTCACACTCCATCTTTATTCTGCTCTGTCTCTCATCACAACCTGCCAGTTCTGTTTGAGAGCTGTAAATTATATCTGTTTAGTTGCACATGCTTTGCTGAGAACCCGCAAATAAAACGAAGCACTGCACTGGTTCACGCGTGCAGCGCGCGCATAACGGTCCGAGTGCAAGCTGTACCGGAGCTCGATAAGAATAAAGCGCAGATATGCTGTTCTGAAAGGACGTCGGGAACGGGATATTGTTAGACAGCCCGCTCCCGTTCAAATTGCACCAGAGTTACTGACCGTTACCACGTTATATTCAGGAAATTAATCCTGTGGCGAAATCTGGTTATCCATTATAACCCCAAACACAATGTTTGATTTAAAATACAGGTAAAAATCAATACTGTGATGCATGGCTCTCGTTCGTTCGGTGCACTGCATTGAGCAGCAGCGTTCAGTTTTAATTGCAGTGTCCTCTAACTGAACTAAATTGTTTTTATTACTATAAAAGAAAATCTAAACGACGGTGAGATCTAGACTGCCGGGAAGAAATAAGAAGACAGAGAAGATGCAAGGCAAGATGAATGTAGAGCTGCTGGTCTCGTTGGTGTCTGAACACAAAGAACTTTATGACAAATTTGTATGATTTTGACAAGCGAGTAAATACTTGCTCTCTTCTTCTGAGTGACAAGCGAGTGTCAGAAGCGTAAAGTTGCGCAACGCCACCTTGTGTACCGGGGTATTTCTGTTTTACACTAAGCGCCATCTAATGTCAGGGAATGAATTTGCATGTTCACTGGTCTCATCGTCAGCGCAAATCGCTTGGGTGTGAACACAAAAAACGCGTTGAAAAACACTGGCGAATAACGCGCGCCGATATTCGTCCCGGTGTGTACGGGTAGCGGGTTGGATTGTAGTGTGATAGAAGATTAGTTAGGTACGCAGGAGCTAAATCATTTAGGGCCTTATAGGTAAGTAATAATATTTTGTAACTGATACGAAACTTAATAGGTAGCCAGTGCAGAGACTGTAAAAGGAGTAATATGATCATATTTTCTTGACCTGGTAAGGACTCTAGCCGCAGATTTTGTACTTATCTGTAGCTTGTTTATTGAAGATGCAGAACAACCACCTAGCAGTGCATTACAATAGTCCAGTCTAGAGGTCATGAATGCATGAACTAACTTTTCAGCATCAGAAACACTTAACATGTTCCGTAGCTTGGCAATGTTTCTAAGATGGAAGAATGCTGTTTTTGTAACATTGGAAATAGGATTTTCAAAAGATAGGTTGCTGTCTAATATAACACATTTTAACTGTAGAGGAAGTAACATTACATCCGTCTACTTGCAAATTGTAATCCAAGAGATTCTGTGTACTGTTTTTAGGTCCAATAAGTAATAGGGATGGGCGATATCTTATCGTTTGCGATATAACGTTGAAAATTCTCTTCACGATAAAAAATTGTCTCCTCACGATAATAACGATAAGTCTAGTTGATGACGTAGTTTCATGCGCGACCAATTGACTGTTCACGTGCGGAGTGAAAACAAGCATGGCGGAAGGCGGACGTGAGGTTGAAGAGCTTGTTGTTAAGCGAGGAGCTACCTCCACAATTTGGAACTGGTTTGGTTATAAAAAATCAGATACGGAGCAAACTACCGTAATATGCAAGATTTGCAGAAAAACGGTGGTTACAAAGAGTGGAAACACGTCCAATTTATTCCACCATCTGAAACACAAACCGGAGTACGAAGAATGTTTGAAGATACGCGAGGCAACGGAGGCACCAACTACAAGTGGACCTAAGGGTAAGAAAATTCCAACCCAGACGAAAATTGCCAGCGCATTTTCTAATTGCGTTCCGTATGATAAGAAAAGTAAACGATGGAACGAATTGACAGACGCAGTGGTGTTTTGTTTGGCAAAAGACATGTTGCCATTCCAAACTGTCGAAAAAGAAGGATTCAAGCGAATGATCCATAAACTGGACCCAAGATACAACATGCCTTCAAGGAAGTACTTTTCCAAAACAGCCCTGCCAGCGATGTATGAAGAGTGCCGTGGTAGGGTCCAAACAGCACTGTCTACGGCGGATTTTTATGCTTCAACTGCAGACATGTGGAGTAGCAGAGCGACTGAGCCGTACATCAGCCTTACGGTCCACTACATAACGAGTGACTGGAGTTTGAACAGCTGTTGCATCCAGACAAGTTTTTTCCCAGATGACCACACGGGTGAAAACATTGCGAGTGGCTTGAAGCAGTTTCTTCAAGAATGGAATTTAGATGAGGAGAAACAGGTGTGCCTAACAACGGACAGCAGGGCCAATATAGTAAAAGCAGTCACTATAAACATGTGGACAAGACTGTCTTGCTTTGGCCATTGTTTACACATTGCTATTGGTAAGTTTACTCTATTTCTTAGTGTCAGTACATTTTAATGCATGCACACTGAGCAAACATCAGCTTAATAGGTACTGTATTTGTTTCTGCATTAGTAATGTAACTATATGCAGTATATTGAACAGTAATTCATAACATTAGCTAATATGTATATATTGTGCTTTTAACATTAAATCTTTTGTTTTTGTCTATTTAAATTTGAACAGAACTTTAAATTAAACTTCTTTTTTTTGTGTTCGTTTTTTTTAATGTATTTATTTTATTCTTGTGCAAAAGAAACATAAATAAATACATACAAATAAACAGTTTTGTTGTTGTTTTGCAGAGAGAAGCATGAGGGATACCAGGATTGACAGAGCTGTGGGAGTCTGTAAAAAGATTGTCAGTGTTTTTTCGCACAGCTGGAAAAAGCAGCGAACACTCAAAGATGCTCAAGTAGAACTTGGCCTTCCACCACACAAACTTGTGACTGAATCGGCAACACGATGGGGATCAAGGCAGAAGATGATTCAGCGGACACTTGAGCAAGAGAAGGCCATTACGCAAGTCCTGGCTGCTGATAGGTCAACCAGGCATCTGGTGCCTACTTGGCAAGATATTGATGTCCTAGACTCTGTCAGTAAGGCACTTGGGCCTCTTCTTGATTTTACAGATGCCCTCTCTTCTGAAAACTATGTCACAGTGTCATGCTTGAAGCCTACTATTCACCTATTCAACAGTGAGCTGCTGCAGGGTAAAGCTGAAGACACAGATCTCACCAAGACAATTAAAAGTTCAATACTGGACTACATGAACACCAAATATGGTGACCTAGAGGTTCAGGAACTGATCAACATGGCAACAATTCTTTATCCACGCTTCCGCACTCAGTATATGAGTCAAGAAGATATCCTGGTCATCAAAGCCAGAGTAGTCAGAGAGGTGGAATCCCTTTCTGTCATGTCAAGTGATGCTGGCTCTACTACCCCTGTAACGTCAGCTGAATCAACAAAATAAGCTCAGAGTGCATCTAAAAGGCAGAAGAAGAGTCTTGGAAGTTTTTTCAAGAAACCAGATGCTGAGATGACCAGCCTTTCTGAAACAGAGAAAATTGAAGCTGAATTAAACAACTACCTGCATGGACCACTTGCAGATGGTGAAAGCGATCCCCTTATGTGGTGGAAGGTACACAAGGTGAATTTCCCTAACATCAGTCGTTTGGCTAAAAAGTACTTGTGCATCCCCGCCACAAGTACACCCTCAGAGAGGGTGTTCAGCGCTGCTGGAAATGTAGTGACATGCCAAATATCTCTTCTGAAACCAGCTACAGTGAACATGTTGGTCTTCTTGACCAAAAATCTTAAGGTGTGAGCCCTGCTCTCTTTTTGAAAGCTACTGAATCACACTTGTATGTGTATTACATAACTTGCACTACCAGACAAGTTCATGTCAACCTCATTTCTACATTTTGCTTACAAATTATGAGTGTATCAGTGTTTACAGTTTAATTAAACTTTTTTTATTTATTTAATTTATTGATTTGTTTTTTTAATTTATCATATGTTTTGCACTATTTTGTAAACTATCTGAAGACATAGTTGGGATCATTACTTTTTGATAGTGTTTGCACTATTTTTACAATTTGTTCCATGGGACAAGAGTGTTGAAAATGTAACTACCTAATTGGTGGTAGCATGTTCCACATACATTATATATTTACATGCTGAGAGTGTGTTGTTGACTGTTTCACACTGAACTTCTTTAAAAAAAAATTGTTACTTTATCAGGATTTATTTGCAGTTGTACACTGTTGTTCTTTTGAAACACACCACACACATGGTTGGTTATTGTTACTTTTGCTGTTTGCACCATGAGAGTATAAATAAATACAGAATCTGTTTACATTTTAAACTTGTAATTGATTTGAATTAGTATTGTGATATTTTTCAGTACAGTAACTTAAACATAACATAATTGCTATTTTACAGAAGAAAATAATTAATAATAATTATATATATATATATATATATTATCGTGATTGGTATCGTTATCGCAATAAATACCTGAAATTATCGTGATAATTTTTTTGGGCCATATCGCCCATCCCTAATAAGTAATATCTCTGTCTTATCTGAATTTAATAGGATAAAATTACTGGTCATCCAATCTTGTATATTTTTAACACGCTCTGTTAGCTTAGATAGTTTAGAGGTTTCATCTGGTTTTGTTGAAATATATAGTTGAGTGTCATCAGCATAACAATGGAAACTAATCCCGTATTTTATAATAATATTACCAAGGGGCAAACATATATAATGAAAATAACAGAGGACCTAGGACAGATCCTTGTGGTACTCCATACTTTACTGGTGATAATTGAGATGACTCTCTTTTCAAATAAACAAAGTGGTAGCGATCGGACAGGTAGGATCTAAACCATCTTAGAGCCTGCCCTTGAATACCTGTATAGTTTTGCAATTGATCTATCAGTATGTCATGATCTATAGTGTCGAACGCAGCACTAAGATCAAGTAAAACTAGCAACGAGATGCAGCCTTTGTCTGACGCAAGAAGCAAGTCATTTGTAATTTTAACAAGTGCAGTTTCTGTGCTATGGCGGGGCATGAAACATGACTGAAATTCCTCATAGATATCATTTTTTAGCAAACAGGAGCACAGTTGAGCAGACACTACTTTTTCTAATATTTTCGACATAAACAGAAGATTTGATATGGGCCTGTAATTTGCCAGTTCACAAGGATCTAATTTTGGTTTCTTAATAAGAGGCTTAATAACTGCCAGCTTAAATTATTTTGGGACGTGACCTAAAGATAACGAGGAGTTAATAATATTGAGAAGCGGTTCTACTGCTACAGGTAACAAATCTTTCAATAGTTTAGTGGGTACAGGATCTAATAAACATGTTGTTGGTTTAGATGCAGTGATAAGTTTATTTAGCTCATCCTGTCCTATAGTTGTAAAGCAATTAAGTTTTTCTTAGGGTGTGATGAATGAAGCTGAAGTACTAGACGCTGTAGAATCTACATTTGTTATTGTATTTCTGATATTATCTATTTTATCAGTAAAGAAATTCATAAAGTCATTACTATTAAACTGTGAGGGAATATTTAGATCGGGTGACATCTGTTTATTTGTTAATCTAGCCACTGTGCTAAATAAAAACCTTGGATTGTTTTGGTGATTATCTATGAGTTTGCGGATATACTCGGTTCTTGCAGTTTTTAGAGCCTGTCAATAGCTGGACATACTGTTTTTCCATCCAATTCTAAAGACTTCCACGTTAGTTTTTCTCCATTTGTGCTCGATTACGAGTTTCTTTCTTGAGAGAATGGGTATAACTGCTGTACCATGGCGCAGCACTTTTTTCTCTAACCTTTTTTAATTTGATGGGGGCAACAGTTTCTAACGTATTAGAGAAGATAGTTCCCATGTTGCTAGTAATTGTGTTTAGTTCATCTGTATTTATGGGTACACAGAGCAGTTGAGATAAATCAGGCAGGTTATTTGTGAATCTGTCTTTAGTGGCTGGAATAATAATTCTGCCTGGACGATAACGCAGAGCCATATAGTTAACATCAGTAATATGCAGCCTGCACGATACAAGGAAATGGTCAGTAACATCATCACTTTGAGGTACTATGTCTATATCAGTTAGATCAATTCCATGCGATATTATTAAATCTAGCGTATGATTAAAACAATGTGTCGGCCCGGTGACATTTTGCTTGACACCAAAAGAGTTTATTAGGTCAGTAAACGCAAGTCCTAACGCATAATTTGTATTATCAACGTGAATGTTAAAATCTCCAACAATTAGTGCTTTATCAACATTAACCAATAGGTCTGAGAGGAAATCTGCAAATTCTTTTAGAAAATCTGTATATGGCCCTGGCGGTCTATACCCAGTAGCCAGAGCAAGAGATAGGACAGATTTATTTTGCTTATCTGACAGTTTAACATTGAGCATAAGTATTTCGAATGAGTCAAACCTGTATCCTGTTTTCTGAGTAACATTGAGAATATCACTATATTGTTGCGACATGGCTCGCAACAATATATAGTGATATTCTCAATATCACTATATATTGTATGGCTCATGCTTTTAATAGTAGCTTGGTGGAGTAGATTCATTTAGACCAAAATAATCATTTGTTTTAAGCCAGGTTTCAGTCAGACAGAGTACATCAAAACTATTATCTGTGATTATTTTATTTACAATAACTGCTTTCGGTGTGAGTGACCGGATATTTAGGAGCCCAAGTTTT
This sequence comes from Schizopygopsis pylzovi, assembly GCA_027422435.1. NCBI lineage: Eukaryota > Metazoa > Chordata > Actinopteri > Cypriniformes > Cyprinidae > Schizopygopsis > Schizopygopsis pylzovi. The sequence continues at coordinate 31,454,678 of CM049818.1, read as the reverse complement.
AAAAATTGTTTTTGTTCATTTCTTTTGCATTTTTCTGGTATAATCACGATCAGATTTGTTCTAGATCCTGCATTAAATTTATATTTTGATCTCACTATTCGGGGAACAGACACAGTATGTATAGATTGGACACTGCAAGTACCTTTATCATTTAAGTGGGGAAGAACAAAAGTCATCATAGCTGTTATTGGAGAATTGGCTTACTAGTCAGATAGAGCGTAGCGTTCTGGTGATGTTGTCCGACAGGAGTTCCGCACAGACTCTGCTGGGGTGCAGGCCATCAGCACGAAATAGCCTAGGACGCTCCCAGAAAAGATTCCAATTATTAACAAAGATAATTTTCTGCTCTTTACACCATGAAAACAACCATTAATTTAAAGCAAACAGTCTACTGAACCTTTCGTGTCCTCGTCGATACGTGGGAAGAGGTCCTGACACGATGATCGTCGTCGCAGGCGATGTGCTGCGTACCGTCTCGATCAGGCTCCTGAAGTCCCTCTTCAGTGTCTCCGTCTGCCGCAGCTTGGTGTCGTTAGCCCCCGCGTGAATCACAACAGCTGCAACGCTATCGTCATCCTTCAGGATCGCGGGTATCTGCACAGAAACATCAAGAACACGAGCACCAGGGAGACAATGAGTGTGCACTTTACCTTCAGCTAACATAGCACGGACATGCCGGACGATTGAGTCTCCGATGACCACAGCGTCACGTTCAGTCTCGCAGAGAGGGGTGAAGCGGATCCGGGATGAGATGTCGAAGACCGGAGGGGGGAGAAGTCGTCGACCGGGGCCTGGATTGCGTCTTCCGCTACTGCACCCAGGGTCCGTGGTTTCCCGGCGCCGGAGTGAAGGCCATCTGTGACGATCGCGTCCCGGGTGCACGGGGCCTGTGCAGAGAAACACACGGAGTAGAGGTGGTGGGAGTGTTAGCAGCGCGCTGCATACTTACCCCGGACTTATGAGTGTCAGCCCGAGATGTTTCCAGCGTTGCTTTCCGTTTCCTCAGCTGGGCCTGTTTCCCAAGCAGCTTGTGGATCCGTCTCTCCACGGCCTCCAGGTCCAGCTGCACCGAATGCAACTCGAACGTGTCCTCACCTGCACACAAAGGTAGACACAAATCCGCAAGTAACAGTGAAACAATGTTAAATGTGTGTGTGTGTGTGTGTGTGTGAAAAGGGGTATTAGCTGTGTTAGCGGCACCCGCGCTGGCTTTGCTAACGGGCTATAAGCTAATAGCGGACTCGGGAAATCAAAATAAAACTTGCGATAACAAGCCGCTCTGATTATTCTAGTTGCAGAATGCGATCTGGGATATATTCACACGTTATAGAAACAAAAATTATTGTGTATAAAATCGGAATTTAAGATAGAAAATAGACTATAAATAATTGGCTTGAAGGAGATTCAATTCAGAACATGCGTCAGCGACAAACCGGAACTGCGGCCAGTAAACACACCTGCTAAATAGTCCATAATTTGTGCTGTGCAATGTGGTATGTGAATAATGATGTTCCTGTGGCTCAGTGGTAGAGCATTGCGTTAGCAGCGCAAAAGGTTGTGGGTTTGATTCCCAGGGAACAAATATACTGATAAAATACAAATGTATAGCCTGAATGCATTGTAAGTTGCTTCGGGTAAAAGAATCTGCTAAATGCATAAATTAAAATGTAATGGCAGTAAAATTATTTGCCACAATTCTTAGCTAATAATACAAATAATGGGAATTGCATGTAATAGGGAGTAAGAGCTTTGCTCTTGACATGTAAACATCATAATGCGATTAAGTCCTTTCTCTGATTATTGGAAATAATCGCATCAATCGTGCGCATGTAAAAGTAATCCTTGTTCACAAATCTGTCTAAATTGGTGTTAGTGAGCACTTCTCCTTTCCCGAGATAATCCATCCACCTCACAGGTGTGCATATCAAGATGCTGATTAGACAGCATGATTATTGCACAGGTGTGCCTTAGGCTGGCCAAAATAAAAGGCCACGCTAAAATGTGCAGTTTTACTGTATTGGGGGGGTCCGAAAACAAGTCAGTATCTGCTGTGACCACCATTTGCCTCATGCAGTGCAACAGCTCTCCTTCGCATAGAGTTGATCAGGTTGTGGAATGTTGGTCCACTCCTCTTCAATGGCTGTGCGAAGTTGCTGGATATTGTCAGGAACTGGAACATGCTGTCGTATATGCTGATCCAGAGCATCCCAAACATGCTCAATGGGTGACATGTAGTGATCGACCGATATTGATTTTTTATAACCGATACCGAATCCAATTATTTGCTTATGTAGCTACCCGATAACCGATATGCAGAACCAATATTTATTTACTGTTATAAATTAAATAAATAACTGAGTGAAGTCAATTCTTCACTTTGGTTTTTCCTCCTTTCAGTCATCTTAACAACAACAAAAAAACTGTTGAAAAATTAACATTCTTTCATGTGAAATTTAATCTTTAAATTACAACAATAAAAACATTTTTATTTATAAAAAGCATAATCAGAAACACTGATCTTAACAATAAGCAAAATAATGTCTAATGTTTTCAAATGGAGAAAATAAAGGACAGGAGGCATATCAACTTCATTTTAAACTACAGTTTTAGGTTTATAAGCTGTTTAATAGGCTGAAGAGTGAAGAATAATTCACTGGATAATGTTCTAGTAATATTCTCTGGAATATTGAAATAAGCTATAACAAACAAAACATAATGTTATTGCATTTCTCAACTGGCATGTTATATTAGAATTATTAAAATGTTTGTCATTCTAAATTATGAAATGCCTGCTGACAGCGGGGGTTATCTATGCATTTACACAGAACTATAGGGAGAGTGGGCACAGTTGCAACACTTTTTGCATTTCCTTTAGTTTTTCAGAGACTATTTGCTAGGGATGCACCGAATGTTCGGCAACCGAAATTGCTCGGCTGAAAATAGGAAAAAGACTGAATAATTTGTACCGAACAATGACGTTACGCTATCAAATAGAGGCGAGCACTAATGCAGCAAACACGTCTGCTGCGTGGAAGCATTTAAAACTGTTAGAGAGCGACGCAGACATCATTACAAGCACAAAACGCAGACAGCGAGAGACTGCTTAGCGCTGCTTCTCATGTCTCCGATGAGAAGAGAAAGGGGTGGTTGTTGCTGGTTACTGTGATGATTAAAATCGCGAAATGGATTAGCAAATAAACTACAGAATGTTATGTTTTCTAAAACACGCACGAATGGCATGTATTCAAGCAGCGAGCGCTGCACAAGCTCGCGACACCAGGGTTCAAAGTCCAAATCGCGAGGAAATTCTGTGCTGAAGCACTTGCTCATCATTTGCTAATTTTTATAAATAAAATTTAAAGGTGTGTGACAATGTGATACATGTGACAAACATCTTCCCAAATTCGTAATGAGATATATCTGCATGCTGTGGTCAATGAACATAAGCACTGAGGTCTTCCTGGTTCCTGCATATTTCCGCCAAAATAAAAGCTCCATCAACATTCATAAATGTTAGTATTGTAATTTTACTCTTGTTCTGTAAAATAAAATAAAAAGTAAGACAATAATAATGATATAAATAACTACCCTAAAACAGCTGTATTAATACATTTACTATAACATTCACCAATAGTGTTCAAATTGGGATCTGTAATATTTTCTAATGTTTTAAAAGAAGTCTCTTCTGCTCAGCAAGGCTGCATTTATTTGTACAGAAAAAAATACAAGCCTGATACAAGAAGGGGTGTCTCAAAAATGGCCAAAAATATTAATTTAACTTATTAATTTTAAGTTAAATTGTGCTTTGTTGGTATTAATGTCTGATAGGATATATAAAAATGTTCAGTGTTAATAAAACAATTTAAAAAAAAAATTGTAAAGCAGGACAAAAGAGTAAAAAGCTGATTTTGGCTATTTAATTTATGCAATAGTGAAACAAATAGCAAAATAGGCCTACATGTGGGAGAACATTTTTGAAAAAACATGTTCGGTCTTCGGCAGAGGTGGAAAGAGTACAAAAATATTCTACTCAAGTAAAAGTACCATTACATTACTGAAATTTTACTTAAGTACAAGTAAAAGTACCAGTCTAAAAATATACTCAAGTAAAAGTAAAAAGTAGCTCATTTAAAATTTACTCAGAGTAAAAATTACTTAGTTACATTTTAACAATGGGAGGGAGGAAAAAATGGGATAGACCAAAGGTGTCAAACTCAGTACCTGGAGGTCCACAGGTAACATTAAACACATCTGATACAGCTAAACTAATCATTTAGGCTTATTTGAAAACTACATGGTGTGTGTGTTGGAGCAGGGTTGGAACTAAACTCTGCAGGGCTGTGGCCCTCCAGTAACACCCTCCAGAGTTTGACACACCTGGGATATGGGCCAATAAATCTCAAACTAGGTGTTTTTAATTAAAGGAATCAGTTATTTAGAATAATAAGACATTTAGGCTGTTACCAGGCAAATTAAATCAGTATCAACAAAATTCATCTTTGCAATGCAGAGGAAACGCAGAAGCTTCATCTGAAGTGGCATAGATGTATTTACACACTGACATGAATGCATTTAGCCTGCAGTTACAAATGCAGAAATGCAGAAATAATGTTTTGATAAATAAGACATAAAATGTGACCCTGAACCACAAAACCATAAGGGTCCATTTTCCTAAATTGCGATTTATACATCATCTGAAAGCTGAATAAATCATATTTCCATTGATGTATGGTTTGTTATGATAGGACAATATTTGAAAATCTGGAATCTGAGGGTGCAAAAAATCCAAATATTGAGAAAATCTCCTTTAAAGTTGTTCAAATTAAGCTCTTAGTTTTGATATATTTACAGTAGGAAATTTACAAAATATATTAATGGAACATGATCTTTACTTAATATGCTAATGATTTTTTGGCATAAAAGAAAAATGTTTAATTTTGACCCATACAATGTATTGTTGGCTATTGCTACAAATATACCCCAGCGACTTAAGACTGCTTTTGTGCTCCAGGCCAGGGTCACAAATGTTAAATAGTCATTTGAAATACAAAAATAAAAAGATACTTTAAATGTTAAATTAGAACCACCAGTAGGTGTCAGCAAGTCACTCATAAGAGAGTCATTGCGATTGAACAGATCATTTAAACGGTTAATTCAAGGAATGAAACACGTCATTGCTCAGAGTCAGAGACGCAAAACTGTGTGTGGTGGCTGTGTTTGGAATTATTTTTGTTGTTGAAATAGAGCAAAAACAGGCAATATGGTGTCTAAAACGCAAGTCTCTTGATTAACTTCTTGTTTTTTTTAACTGTTGTAAAAAGAAAAACTACAGGCCTATGTAATCATGGTGATTTTTTTGAGAAAAACGGCATTCTTCATGTGATATTGACTTACTATATTAAATTATATAAATATATACATTTTCTGCTTCTATATCTTCAATTTTGTGATCATTCTAAACGCATTTTAACAGACTGAATCACGCAGTGAAAGAAAGCACTCCATATGCACGCGGATTTATGAGGCGCCGCCTAGGATTTCACGTGCATATACACCTATAAACACTCGCACATACATATAAACTTCCATGCATATACACCTATAAACACTCGCACATTATTAATGTATGTAATGTATTAATGCGAGTGTTTATAGGTGTATATGCACGTGTTTTTTGTGTGTTGATAAGCGAAGTTTGATTTAAATCCTAGGCGGCGCCTCATACGGATTAGTCTAATCTAACGTTACTAACGTTAGATTTCACGGCACACTGTTTAGAGTGATTTGTTTGGTTTTTGGCAAAATACTGATAATGTCAAATCGCACATCGTTAAAACAACAATTACTATATTATCTCAGATGATATCGCACACCCTGCACCACTGTCTTTTTGGCTCATTTGTGCAAAACCTTTTGCTAAACCGTCAAAGCTTCATTTTAACCACCAATGCAACGATGTAAGTATTTACCTTACGTTACCTCTACATGCTTGCGAAGGGCGATGTCGAGATGTTATAAGCTGCTAGTTCGGTCTCCTGAGGCAAACACAGCTTACACTGCATAATAGAGCATGAATATATGGCCAGGGGTTCACTTCATTTCCTTCGAGTTCAACTTCAGCAGAATACGACGGGGTCTGGTTTTCAGCTGGGTCTGCACCATTAACGCCTGTCTTGTCCGTCTGCATCTTTCTTGTGATTTTTAGCGCCAGTTTCTTCTTCTGCCCATTATTTGCTGCAGTTGTTTCCACGGAGCGATTTTTTTTTTACTCAGTAACGAATGTGTTTTAAAATGTAGCGAAGTACAATACTTCACACAAAATATACTTAAGTAAAAGTAAAATTACAGATTAAAAATATTACTTAAAAAAGTACAAGTACACAAAAAAGCTACTCAATTACAGTAATGCGAGTAAATGTAATTCGTTACTTTCCACCTCTGGTCTTCGGCCTTCATTCAGCGTTTCATTTTGTTCGGCTTCGGCCAAGAATGTTCATTTTGGTGCATCCCTACTATTTGCATTAGAAAGCCAGAATTTTAATACTATAAAGCCACGTCAGTCGGCTACTCACCCACACGTGCGCATATGATTATATATACACAATTTATACTTGAATAGACAAAATCAAATGTTGCAACTGACCCCACAAATGGGAACCGTTGCAACATTCATTAAAATGTCATTAAAACCATTCTTAAATATCATTTAGCAGTTTCTTTATTTTATTTATGCTTAGACATGGTCTTTAATAAGTGAAATAGGATAACAGCAAAGAACAGTAAATGGGGGAAAAAAATCAAGTAACAAGTAACAACCTTGTCTTGGTTAATTATTTCAATACATTTGAACAAAATATAAATTTAATCAGAATCAAGACACAAAAATTTGATAATAGCCTACTTCTGTTAGCATTTGTGAAAGGTAACTGAACTAAGGCCAGTTGCATGAATTTAGTCACTGTCTTAAGAACTAGTTTGACCAACTAGCAGTTAACCAAGTCTATCATTGTTGTGATAAGGGACAGCATGTTGGGACGGTTGCAGCAATATGTTGCAACTGTCCCTACCTTGAGAGCCGTGATAAAACTTGGTATAATGGCTTGACACAATATTTTGACACATGTAAGCTATGCCTATTAGAAGCTAAGAAAAAACAGATATAAATCATATGTTTTTACGATGCTTCACGCAAACAACTTGGACAGTATTTCATCCAGGAAGGACAGGGGGCTGATTTAGCATGTGCAGTAGGAATATCATCGCTGTATCTAATTTCGGATTGAAGAAATAAGCCATGTTGCAACTGTCCCCCTTTGAAACCGAACACACCCTCCTACTCAAACTGCGATCGATTGCGGAGATAATAAATAATTTTGATAGAGATGTATTCATTTCGATGTTCATTGTCGAAATAATGGTTATATGGTAAATCTTAATAAAGTTTAGTGTGTTTCAAACAAGTGAATCTTGTTAAAAGTTTGCAGTGGCTGTGCTGGAGCATTTCCTGAGGATCAACCGCTGAGTGAACCGCAATATGAAAGTAGCTTCACGAGACTAAGATGAGCATATACAACAGAGAGATAATTCAATTCAGTGCTTTTATTTCCAACATGCCCTCATTCATGGCTGTATGTTTTAATTCAGGCAAAGTTACATCTTTATTGGGAGAGGACTTGACGGATTATTTTACGTGACTCCGTCTTCACGAGACTAACGATGAGCATAGACAACAAAGAGAGACTTAAATTCAGCACTTTTATTTCCAACATGCGCTCATTCATGGCTGCATATGATTTAATTCAGGCAAAATTACGTCTTTATTGGGAAAGAGTGACATATTATTTTACGTGACTCCATGAGTTCATCTCTATTTCTTAGAGCCAAGCTGCATAAACTGCATATCAGGCATTTATTTAATACATCCAATTTGTGCATTCATGGCTGTTATGTTCAATAAAGTTTACTAAATACAGCAAATCAAGTACCTGTGCACACTACCGTTGTTGTGGTCTCGTCTCCCCTCAGATGCGCTGCAATGGCAATCCTGCGCGCAATTCTCAAAACAACCACAAGATGGCGGTATTTATCAGTGAATCCGATATTACAAAACCGATATCTGATTATGGTAAAATGCTTACATATCAGGACAAATATCGGGAAAACGATATATCGGTCGATCTCTAGTGACATGTCCGGTGAGTATGCTGGCCATGCAAGAACTGGGATGTTTTCAGCTTCCAGGAATTGTGTACAGATCCTTGCAACATGGGGCTGTGCATTATCATGCTGCAAAATAAGGTGATGGTCGTGGAAGAATGGCACAGCAATGGACCTCAGGATCTCATCATGGTATCTCTGTGCATTTAAAATGCCATCAATAAAATGCACCTGTGTTCGTTGTCCATAACATACGCCTGCCCATACTACAACTGCTCCCCGGGCGCTGCAGCGTCGGCTGCCCACTGCGCCAAGTGTGTGTGCACTTGGGATGCACACACACTTGGCGTGTGGATGGGTTAAATGCAGAGAACACATTTTAGGCAGTCGTTGGCCTAATGGATAGAGCGTTGTACTTGAAACCCGAGGTAACCCAAGGTTGTGGGTTCGAATCCCGGCTCCGACAGGAAGTCCACGACTGCTCCCCGGGCGCTGCACAGTCGGCTGCCCACTGCTCCAAGTGTGTACACTTGGATGGGTTAAATGCAGAGAACACATTTCACTCCTCATTATACTCTGTATAATTGTGTATGTGACAAATAAAGCTCATCCGAGCTTAATTTGTTGTTGTAACCCCACCGCCACCATGGGCTACTCGATCCACAACGTTGACATCAGCAAAACCGCTCACCCACACGATGCCATACTGGCATGCTGTCTGCCATCTGCCCTGTACAGTGAAAACCAGGATTCATCCGTGAAGAGAACACCTCTCCAAAGTGCCAGACGCCATCGAATGTGAGCATCTGCCCACTCAAGTCGGTTACGACGACGAATTGCAGTCGGGTCGAGACCCCCGATGAGGACGACGAGCATGCAGATGAGCTTCCCTGAGACGGTTTCTGACAGTTTGTGCAGAAATTCTTTGGTTATGCAAACAGATTGTTGCAGCAGCTGTCCGGGTTGCTGGTCTCAGACGATCTTGGAGGTGAAGATGCTGGATGTGGAGGTCCTGGGCTGGTGTGGTTACACGTGGACTGCGGTTGTGAGGCCGGTTGGATGTACCACCAAATTCTCTGAAACGCCTTTGGAGACCACGTATGGTATAGAAATTAACATTCAATTCACAGGCAACATCTCTGGTGGACATTCCTGCAGTCAGCATGCCAATTGCACACTCCCTCAAAACCTGCAACCGCTGTGCTGTGTGATAAAACTGCACATTTTAGAGTGACCTTTTATTGTGGCCAGCCTAAGGCACACCTGTGCAATAATCATGCAGTCTAATCAGCATCTTGATATGCCACACCTGTGGATGGATTATCTCTGAAAATAAATGCTCACTAACACAGATTTTAGACATACAGATTTGTGAACTATATTTGAGAGAAATATGCCTTGTGTACATAGAAAAAGTCTATGTATATGTTTATACGTTAACGTTTATAATTTGTCCGTATATGAACAAAGTTGCCAAAAATTCTGTACTATTTTGTACTAGAAATTTAAAAAAAAAAAAAAAAAAAAAAAAAGGGTTAACGTCCTTCAAGACAGCCTTCCCCCCTTTTTTTTTTCTTCCCCAAACCCCCTTTTTGGGTTTGGGTTTAAATTTTTAATTTTTTGTTGGAAACCCCAAAAAACCCGGCAAAAAGGCCCCCCGGGGAAACCCTTGGGGGGTTTGGGAGCCGGAAAAAAAAAATTTTTTCCCCGGGAAAGGGGGGGGTTTTTTTTCCCCCCCCCCAAAAAAAAGGGGGGAAAAAAAAAAATTTTAAAATTTTTTTAAAAAAAATTTTTTTTTCCCCAAAAAATTTTTTTAAAACAGGGAAAAAAAATTTTTTTTTTTTGGGGTTTTGGGGCCAAAATTTTGGGGGGGGAAAAAAAAAATTTTTTTTTTCTTAAAAAAAAAAAAAAGGGGCAAGGAAAACCCCCCAAAAAAAGGGGGAAATTTGGGGGTTGTTGGGGGTTTTTTTTTTCCCAAACCAAAATTTTAAAAAAACAAGGGTTAAATTTCCCCCCCGGGGGGGGAAAAAAAAATTAAAAAGGGAAAACCCCCTTTACCGGGTTTTTTTTAAAGGGGGGGGGGAATTTTTTAAAAAATTTTCCCTTTTTAAAAAAGGGTTTAAAAAAAAATTAAAAAACCGGCAAAACCCGGGGAAAATTTTTTTTTTGGGGGGGGTTTTGGGAAAAATTTTTTTTTTAAAAAAAAAAAAAAAAATTTTTTAAAAAAAAAAATTTAAAAAGGGGGAAAAAATTTAAAATTTCCCCTTTTTTTTTGGGGAAAAGGTTTTTTAAAAAATTTTTAAAAATTTTGGAAATTTTTTTAAAAGGGAAAAAACCCCCCCAAAAAATTTTCCCTTTCTTTTTTTTCCTTTTTAAAAAAAAATTTTTTTTTTTTGGATTAAAGGTTTTTTTTCAAAAAAAATTTTTAAAAAAAAGGGGTTAAAAAATTTTAACCTTTTTTTAAAAAACCGGGGAAAAGGGCCGGGGTTTTTTTTGGGGGCCCCCAAATTTTTTGGGGGGGGGAAAAAAAAAATTTTTTGGCAAATTTAAAAAGGGGAAAAAAAAGAAAAAAACCCCCCAAAAAAACCCTTTTTGGAACCCGGGGGGCCCCCAAAAAAGGGTTTTAAAAAAAAAAAAAAATTTTTTGGGTTTTAAAAAATTTTTGGGGGAAACCCCCTTTGGTTTTTGGGGAAAAAAAAAACGGGAAAAAAAAAAAAATTTAAAAAAAAATTTCCCCTTTTTTTAAAACCCCCCCAAAAAAAAGGGGGGGAAAAAAGGGGTTTTTAAAAGGGAAAAAAACCCCCCCAAAAAGGGCCCAAAAAAAATTTTTGGGGGGCCCCAAAATTTTTTTTTCCAAAAAAAAAACGAAACCCCTTTTTTTTGGTTTTGGGGAAAAAATTTCCAAACCAAAAAAAAAAATTAAAAAAGGGAAAAACCCCCTTTTAAAATTCAAATTTTTCCCTTTTTATTTTTTAAAAAAAACCCCCCTTTTGTATTTTTTAAAATTCCGGGGGGAAAAAACCAAATTTAATTTTAATTTTTTGGAAAAAAAATTTAAAAAACCCTTTTTAAACCTTTTTTTTTTTTTAAAGTTTTTTTTCCCAAAAAAAAAAAAAATTTTTTTTTGGGGGTTTTAAAAAAAGGGGGGGTTTGAAATTTTTAAAAAAATTTTTTTTGGGGGAAAAAAGGGTTTTAAAACCCCCCAAAATTTAAAAAAAAAAAAAAAGGTTTCCGGGGGGGCCCCCAATTTTTTTTTTTTTGGCAAATTTTTTAAAAAACCTGGAAAAAACCCTTTTCTTTTTTTTTAAGGGCCCCTTTTAAAAAAAAAAAAAAATTTTAAAGGGGTTTTAAAAAATTTTTTTTTTAAAAAAAAATTTAAAAAAATTTTAAATTAAAAAATTTTTTTTGGGGGGTTTTTTTTTTTTTTTAAATTTTATTTTTTTAAAAAAACAAAAAAAAACCAAAAAAGGGTTTTTTTTTTGGGAAAAAAAATTTTTTAAACCCCTTTTAAAAAAAAAAATTTTTTTTCCCGGAAAAAGGCCCCTTTTTTAAAAAAGGGTTTTTCCCCCAAAAAAAAAAAACTTTGGGAAAAGGGGGAAAACCCCTTTGGGGAAAACCGGGCCCAACCGGGGTTTTAAAAAGGGCCCCCAAAAACCCCAAAGGGGTGGGCCCCGGGAAATTGGTTTAACTTTCCCCCCTTCAAATTTTTTTTCCCCCCCAAAAAAAATTTCTTTTTTGGGGAAAAATTTTTAAAATTTCCCCAGGGAAAAAAACCCCCTTTTCCCCTTTTTAAAATTAATTGGGTTTTGGAACAAAATTTTTTTATTTTTTTTTTTTTAAAAAAATTTTCCAATTTTTTAAACCTTTAAAAAAAGGGGAAAATTTTTTTTTTCCCCAAAAGTTCCAAAGGGGGAAAATTTTTTTTTGGAAGGATTTCCCAAAAATTTTTTTGGAAGGGGTTTTAACTTTAAAATTCTTTAAAAAAAAAAAAGGGTTTTTGGAAGGAAAAAATTTTTTTGAAAACCCCCCCAAAAAAATTTTTTAAAGGAAAAAAAAACAAACCCAAAAAAATTTTTTTTAAAGGGTTTTTTCCCCTTAATTTAAAAAAAAAAAAAAATTTTAAAATTTTTTAAAAATTAAATTTTTAATTTTAAAAACCCCAAAAAAAACCCAAATTTTTTTTCCCCCCAAAAAAAATTTTTTTTTAAATTTAAATTTTTTTTAAAACCCTTTTTTTTCCCCCCTTTTTTTTAAAAAGGGTTTTGGGAAAATTTTTGGGTTTCCAAAAATTTAAACCCCTTTTTTAAATAATTTTAAAAGGGCAAACAAATTAAAAAAAAGGGTTTAAAATTTTTTTTTATTTTTTAAATTTAATTTTTTTTTTTTTTTTTTTAAAAAAAATTTTTGGGGTTTTTTTGGGTTTTAATTTTTATTGGTTTCCTTTTTTAAAGGGGCCCAAAAGAAAAAAATTTAAAAAATTTTGGGTTTCCAAAAAATTTTTTTAATTTTAAAAGGGGTTTTTTGTTTTGGGGTTTTTAAAAAAAAATTTTAAAATTTTTTTGGAAAAATTTGGGTTTACCTTTTTTTTTAAACCCCAAAAAAAAAAATTTTTTTTTTCCTTTTTTTTTTTAAAAAAGGGAAAATTTAAAATTTTTAAAAAGTTTAACTTTTAAAAAAGGGTTTTTTGGGAAAAATTTTAATATTTTTAGGGGGTTTAAAAAAAATTTTTTTTTTTTTTTTTTTTTTTTTTTTTATTAAAAATTTAAAAAGGTTTTAAATTTTTTAAATTTCCCTTTTTTTTATTTTTTTAAAAACCCCTTTTAAAAAATTTAATTCCAATCTGTTTTTTTAAAAAAGGGAAAAAATTTTTTTTTTGGGTTTTTTGGATTTGGGGTTTTTCCTTTTTTTTTTTAAATTGGGTTTTTTAAAAAAAAAACTTAACCCGGTTTTTTTAAAATTTTCCGGGGAAAATTTTTTTTTTAAAAAGGGGCCCCAAAATTTTTTTGGGGGGGTTTTGGAAATTTTTTTTTTTTAAAAAATTTTTTTGGGGGGGGAAAAAAAAGGAAAAATTTTTTTTTTGGGGAAAAATTTTTTTTGGGAAAAACCCCAAAAAATTTTTTTTAAGGGGAAAAAAAAAGGAAATAAAAAGGAGGAAATTTTTTTTAAAAAAAAATTTTTTTTAAAATTTTAAAACAAGGGGGGTAAGGGGCTTAAAAAAATTTTAAAAAAAAAAATTTTTTAAAACGGGAAAATTAAAATTATTTTTTAAAATTTTCCAAAACGAAAAATTTAAAAAACCTTTTTTTTCCCCCCCAAAAAATTTTTTTTTTTCCTTAATTTTGGAAAATTATTTTTAAAAAAAAAAAAAATAAATTTTGGGGGGGGAAAAAAAAATTTTCAAAATTTTTTTTGGGGGAAAAATTTTTTGGGGTTTAGGCCCAAAAAAAATTTTTTTTTTCCGTTTTTAAAAAAAACTTTTTGGTTTTTTTTTAAAAAAGGCCAAAGGAAAAAATTTTTTTTAAATTTCTTTAATTTTTTTATTTTTTTTTTTTTTATTAAATTTAAAAATTTTATTAAAAAAAAATTTTAAAGGGAAAAAATTTTTAATTTTTTTTTAAAAAAAAGGGGAAAATTTAAAATTTAAATTTTTTGGGTTTTTGGGGTTTGGGTTTCCGGGGGGCCAAAAAACCCCCCCAAAAAAGGGCCAATTTTTTTTTTTCCCCCTTTTCCCCCCTTAATTTTTTTTTTAATTTTTTCCTTAAAAGGGGGGGAAACCCCTTTTGGGGGGTTTTTTCCCCTTTTTTTTTGGGGGGCCCCTTTTAAATTTGGGGTTTTTTTTGGGGGGAAAAATTTTTTTTTGGGGGGGTTTTTGGGTAAAAAAGCCCGGGGGGGGGTTTTTTTTTTGGGAAAGGGGTTGGGGAAAAACCCCGGGCAAAACCCCCTTTTAAAACCCCCCCGGGGGGGGGGAAAAAACCCCTTTGGGGTTTTCCCTTTTAAAAATTTTTCCCGGGGTTTTTTTTAAAAATTGGGGCCCCGGGGGGTTTTTAAAACAACCAAAAAGGGGGGGGAAAGGGTTTTAAAACCCCTTTTCCCCAAAGGGTTTTTCCCCCCTTTTTTTAAAAACCCCTTTACCCTTTTCCCCCCCCCAAAAAAAGGGGGAAAAACCCCCTTTTTTTAAAAAAAAAACCCCCGGGGAAACCCCAAAAAAATTTTGGGGTTTTTTTTTTGGGGGGTTTTTTTGGGAAAGGTTTTGGGGGGGGGGTTTTTTTTTAAAGGAAAAAGGGAAAACTATTTTAAAGGTTTTAAAAAAAAAAAAAAATTTTATAAAATTGGAAAAAAATTTTTTTGGCTTGGGGAAATTTTTTAAAAAAAACCAAAAAAAATTTTTTTAAAAAATTTTTTGGAAAGGGGAAATTAAAAAATTTTTTTTTTTTTTTCCCGGGGGGGGAAAAAAATTTTTTTTTTAAAAAATTTTTTTTTAAATTTTTTTTTTTTTCCAAAAAAAAAAAAAAGGGGGGGGTTTGCCCAAAATTTAAAAATTTTTGGAATTTGGGGGGGGAAAAAATTTTTAAATTTAATTTTTAAAAAACCAAAAATTTTAAAAATTTTTTTTTTTAAAAAAAAGGGGGGGTCCCAAAAAGGGTTTGGGGGGGAAAAAAAAAAACCCCCAAAAAATTTTTTTTAAAAGGGGGTTTTTTTTCCCTTGAAAAACCTTTTTTTTTAAAAAAAAAAAATTTTTTTGGGGGGGGGTTTTTTTTTGGGTGGGTTTCCCAATTTTGGGGGGGGTTTTTTTTTCCCCTTTGCCCCTTTGGGGGGTTTTGGGGAACCAAACCAAAATTTTTTTTCCCCCGGGCCCTTTTAAAACTTTAAAAAAAAAAAAGGAAAATTTTCACTTTTTTCCTTCCCCTTTAAAAAAAAAACCCAAAAACCTTTTTTTTTTAAAAAAAAAAAAAATTTTTTTTTTTCCCAAGGCTAGTATGGCAACTTCACTTCATAGAGCATTCTATTATTATAGGACCGTCAGAACCACATATATAGCCGAACGGACGTCTTTACATTGTCAGGATTCACATCCGCATCGAGCTGCCTGTATAATCATGACTGGTTTTATGCACTCACAGAGATGGGAAAGGAGAAATGATTCGTGTTCATCTTAAACTGGAGTTGCCGTCAGCGATCGATAGAGCTCTCAGCGCACCAAACGCTCTCTCTGCACTCGCCAACTAAGCATTTAAAGTCATTGTTAGTTGTTTAACTGCGTAATGGATAGGACAAGCCTCGACTGGGCTTATTTATTTAAAAATGGCTGTCAGCTGTGATAAAACTTCCCGGTGTTATGATGCCATTTTTGATTCTATCGCGCTCGTGTCCTGAATGTGGTTGTGACTTCAGCTGTTCATTCATATACAGATACAGTGGGTACGGAAAGTATTCAGACCCCCTTAAATTTTTCACTCTTTGTTATATTGCAGCCATTTGCTAAAATCATTTGTTCATTTTTTTTCCTCAATGTACACACAGCACCCCATATTGACAGAAAAACACAGAATTGTTGACATTTTTGCAGATTTATTAAAAAAGAAAAACTGAAATATCACATGGTCCTAAGTATTCAGACCCTTTGCTCAGTATTTAGTAGAAGCACCCTTTTGATTTAATACAGCCATGAGTCTTTTTGGGAAAGATGCAACAAGTTTTTCACACCTGGATTTGGGGATCCTCTGCCATTCCTCCTTGCAGATCCTCTCCAGTTCTGTCAGGTTGGATGGTAAACGTTGGTGGACAGCCATTTTTAGGTCTCTCCAGAGATGCTCAATTGGGTTTAAGTCAGGGCTCTGGCTGGGCCATTCAAGAACAGTCACGGAGTTGTTGTGAAGCCACTCCTTCGTTATTTTAGCTGTGTGCTTAGGGTCATTGTCTTGTTGGAAGACAATGCAGCTGACAGTTTTATTCAATAACCTATTTGTTCAATCTATCAGTCTTCACAAACAGTGTAGACTTGACTGTTCTGACGGTCTAAAAATGACTGTTAGCAAGGTGAAGTACAGCATAGTAAAAACGTTGTCACATGCATCATGCAAAAAAAAAAAAAACAAGGGTTGGGAAATTTTGCTTTTCGACTATATTGCTTTTGGCTGGCTATTCTGATGATCACAATGTGCTTAAACATAGGTTAGTATCTTTTTAACATCACCACTTTCAACCATTGGTAAAGCAACATTTCACACATAATTTAGTTGATCACCGTTTTTAAACTTTAAAGCCAGTTTAACCCTGTTTTTCCGTAGCCATTGTTGCTTGAATATTACAATTGTTTAGCAACACAACCAGTCAAAAACTAAATATTTGTCCTTAAAGGTTCAGTTCACCTAAAAATAACAATTAGAATGTTTTACTCACCCTCGAGGCATCCTAGGTGTATACGACTTCCTTCAGATGAATCCAATTGGAGTCTTTGTCCTAGCTATTCCGAGCGTTACCATTGCAGTCAGTGGGTGTTTCTGTTCCACAGTCCAAAACACATTAAATAAAGCGTGCCTCACACAGCTCCAGGGGTTGAATAAAGGCCTCCTGTAGAGAATCCCTGCGTTTTTGTAAGAAAATATCCATATTTCAGATGTAATAAACCCTTTTCCTTCACTTCCGCTATCTGTCATATGCGAAAGCCATTTCAGCGGATAATGTAGGACGTTTGCGTCGTGCCTCTGAGGTATGCTAGTCTCACTAGGGAACTCGATTGGGATACGTGAAAGGACAGCATCTTGGAGATGGGGTAAACTTCTAGCACAATGGGCTTGGAGCTTGCAGTGAGAACATATTGTTTGGCCTTCGTCTTTTGTGATTGTCTGTGAAATCCATAAGACCGTAGGAGAGAGATCTCGAACCCTGCTTCTGGAGAGATACCATCCTGCAGACTTCAGCTCCAACCCTGCTCCCACACACCTACCTTTAATTTTGAAGTAACCCTGAAAACTTTGAATAGCTGGTTCTGGTATGTTTGATTAGGGTTGAAGCTCTGCAGGATGGTAGCTCTGGGGTTGGACAATACCTGCTGTAAGGTTTCCCATTTGGGAGTCTTTTTTAGGGAAATCCGTTTAGGCTCCATTTGCTGACCCCACAATTACCTGTGCTGCAAAGTATAGACTTTGTTGAGGAATACGGCATAGGCTGATGGTGCCGTTTGGGACAAGGCCTTTGGAGTGGGTTTTTAGTGGGCGATTGCACTGGTTCTTTTTTTTTTTTTATAGTCTTATTATTTAGTACAACCAATTCATTGATTTATTAAACTGCCTTTAAGATGTTAAATGCTTATTACTGTCTCACCTGTTAACAACCACATTGGGACTTTTATCAGCAGAGTCCAGATGGGCTTCGGGGGATTTCATTGATGGAAAAAACATCAGAATCCATTTTCCATTGACTATAAACAACATTGACCCAGATAAACACAGATCCACAGAATTGCCAGAACATTCCAGCACTAAGACATCGGATAGCATGTAGATTAGTGCTGGGCTAAAATATTTTGGCTTCATGACAAATTCAATATTTTTACTTTGGTGTCTGATTTACTTTCTTTACTCATGAATTGAAAGAAGGCATGCAAAAGTGATCTACTGGCATGATTTTAACGGCTAGAGAAATGGCGTTAGAATCAGAGTCGATTTTCATCATGTTTTGTCACTAACAACATAATGAATATATTGTATATATTCAAGTTAATGCCCCAGCCCTGATGTAGTTTTAATACAGCACAGCGAAAAGACTCATGGCTTCCACCTTTCTTGGGAACTCTTTAGTTGTCTATGAGAGTTACTCACCACACTAAATTGCTAATTCAACTTGAAATGCAAAGTGGAAAACATTCAGCAAATAACTGCTTTAAAAAAAAAAAAAAATTGTTAGTCACTTTTTTATTTTGTTTTAATTTAGGAGCATTTTACAACATGATTATCTATTTTTCTGTGCTTCACACACACACAAGGGCTTTAGGGAGTTGCATTTCTATCACTCAATTTAAACATATTTTCTACAAAAACCAACAAGGCAATAGTTTATATTTTGACAAGATATTCAGTAAATTATTCTGTAAAATGTGTCATCCTGCTGAACAGGTGACATTTTAATAATCAGTGAATAGTATGCATTTTAATAAAGAAACATGAGTGCATTGAATATTAAGTTTCAAGGCACTTCAGACAGTATCTGATAAACTGACACATAAACAGACATATTCTGTCTTTACCTCTTGCTGGACACTGGTTTTGCCGCTAAAGGCAGTTGTGTGTATGTGTGAACTATGTGTGTCCATTTTGGCGCGCCAGGTGTAAAGCGATTCGACATAAACTAAAGCCTTGATTTGGGGAGCTCAGTTTTCTTCTCTGGATTGTGGCTTAATTAAATCCTATCAGATTCAAAAAGAGGCAAGCTGTCACTTTCAACAGAGTATACAATTGGAATGAACAGTTACGTTCATGCCAGACAGAGTAAACCTGGATCAAAAGTTTTGAATGATTAAATGAATGCAGTACACGCTGTGATTAGAAAATTGAATGGAATTTACTTTCTGCCATGCTGGCAAACTTTACATTCCTTTGATGAATTTTGAAAGAGAAAATATTTTGATGAATGTGGGTATTCAAATTATTCCTGCTCCCTGTTGACTTGCATAGTATTTTTTCCTTATGAATGTCAATGGGGACCAACAGCTGTTTGGTTACAAACTTTCTCCAAATCTCTTTTCAGCAGAAGAAATAAATTAAGTGAGGTTTGGAACTACATGTGAGGGAGTACATGTTGGAATATTTTTTTTTGGGGTGAATCGTCCATTTAAGAGAATGTTGGTAATTTTAATCCTATGTCTATTGTTTTAAACAAAGTAACATAATTTGTACGTTCTGCTCTTTCAGACAACACAATGTCTCCATCTTATTTATCTGTATAAGTTTAGCTGACTGATCAAAGAATTCACTTAAACATTGACTTGAAATTCATATGTAAGACTGTGGCATTGTGCTGGAAGTGAGTTTACTAGAGATACTTTACACCTAATGATCCTCATATGAATACTCAGAACAACCAGCCTCGATTAAACACTCGAAACCTCATGCACTGAGTTCACTGTTACTTGCGCACTATAACAAACACGAGTGTACTAATGCACGCAGCACCTCTCACCTTCAGGGAAAAGCATACAGGGAGTGTGAACAGATAAAAACGTGGGTGCTAACACACACACACACACACAACCGTGAGCTTCTGTGAGTCTGGGATCTCACGTCTTTGACACACTATACAAGCAAGCCGAATTTAATCTCCACTTCACGGTGTCATTTTTGCCTGAAATCCCAGAGTGCCGAATCTTACCGGTAATCCCTTCCGCCACGCTCTCGACAGACTAACGCTAAGCCTGTTACGTTCCTGAGGAATTAGGCAGAGTGCGCATCCTCTAGGACAGAAACTGCCATTCAGGTCAACGTTTTGTATGATTTTACAGGCACTTCAGACACGAGCCCTCGTGGCAGCAGTACATCGGTCCATTTAAACACCGGACACGTCTTTCTCCCAAGTGACAAAGCGAAGGCATTAATATTCAATGTTGTGTATACATACTTTTTTCACCTTGTCAAGTAATGTAAATGCCTGAACCAGCTAAATTAATTTGTCTCAAATATGATTTTTTTCCCCTTTTGTGGAAGCTTTCTCTTCCAACTGTGGTTTTATGCAATAATCCATAATATCGCAGTAAAATATGATAACAGGATTATTTTTAAACAGTCACTACTTCCTAATCACCCAAAATATTTTTTATTCTTCCTTTCCCTTTAGATTAACAATTTATGCATCGTTTTTAAATCCTATTTCCCTTATGAGCTCTTGATTAGGCCTTGTGTTTCCTGGAGTTCTCAAAGGATGGCTACATTTGCCTGACAAGCACTTAGTTGTGATGGTTAGAGATGCTTCTTTTTCAAGTATTGCTGTTTGTCAGTATTAATAAGAGAACTTCATGGATCTGTGTGTCCTCCTAGCGATGTGTTGTCAACTTAAGTGTTGAACTGCGCAGCCGTGAAGCCGTCATGCAGATAAATGTCATTGGAATGTTAGACCCGATGAAAACATTGTGGGGAGAAAAGCTACGTTCACGTCGCAGTTGCACTTGTCCCAAACCTGATTTGAGACCGATTCTGTTTTTGAATGAGTGTGAACCACAAAAAATCTCATTGAGTCTGACTAATACATAAGACCAAAAATATTTGGACACAAGTCAGTTAATGTATTTATATTACTGTATTAGAGGAAAAAGGCAAGTTTGTATATGCATATATATGTAAAATACATACATTTAGAATTGTTTTTTTTAAATGAGACTTAGGTGTCCACATACCTTTGGATGCTGTGACTTGCATTGAACAGTCATATAACAGAAGGTTTGAAAAGGTGTAGATTTATGATTGGAAGTGCAACATTTCATATTTATTTCCGTTCCAAAGTTTGGGGTCAGAAAGTAAAAAATACTGTACAAAGTATTGTGAAACATATTGTGAAATTATTGAAATGTAATATATTTGAGAGCTGTTATTAAATTTATTTTGAAATGTAATGCATTTCTGTGATCAAAGCTGAATTTTCAGGATCGTTACTCCAGTCTTCAGTGTCACATTATCCTTCAGAAATCAATCTAATTTGCTGCTCAAGAAACATTTGCTGAAACAAAATGTACTGGCCCCACACTTTTAAACTGTTGTGTAATTTCCTAAATTAATTTAATATGATGATGATGATATCACAAGAAAACGTTAAGTTAGTATCTGGTATGAACCAGAATTTATTAAAACAATATGGCAACAACCTGATTTGAGTAGAAATTGCGTTTGGGCGCTTTATTTTGCAATGTGAACGTACTTAAACCAAATAACTCAAATCTGTGTTATAGCTGTACCTACTTGAAATTGACTTGAGTTTTCTCTTCCTCACTAATAAAAGATGACCCTAAATAATGTTTTAACTCAGCAAGTGTCTATGCTCTTCTGTACATACTGTACATGAGTCACTTCTAATGGTTTGGATGATGGCTGTTTTTGTGTTGTGTGCTGGGCTGATGTTGTAAATAGCGTGCTGACATGATTACAGCCGTTCTGTGTTTGTGCTGTTTCAGTGTGTCCTCATACGATGATCTGATATACTGATATGAAAGGTGAACATTGTGTGTGTTAAAACTGGGAGCACAACTGTATTTGAATTTTGTAACGAAGAAAATCTGGTTTCAAAGAAGCACAAG
The DNA here is from genome assembly GCA_027422435.1 of Schizopygopsis pylzovi. NCBI lineage: Eukaryota > Metazoa > Chordata > Actinopteri > Cypriniformes > Cyprinidae > Schizopygopsis > Schizopygopsis pylzovi. The sequence continues at coordinate 31,433,242 of CM049818.1, read as the reverse complement.
GAAATATTTCCCACAGTGCCATGCTCACAGATTTATCTCGACAGCCTGACCTGATTTACGATCAACTACTTGGAAATTGGTGGTGATGCACTGTGAAGAAATTGCATGTATTTTTTTACAGACATTTTGTGTTCTTGTAAAATACTTAGAGATACATTTCATGAGAGGGGATCTTCTAAGTGAATGTGTAATTTATTGTTTGGGTTGGCTTTATTAATACAACTTTTTCTTGAATCATGTGTTATTGATTTATTGAGAAATGCAGGGCAAGTCTCTGTGCTGGCCAACTGGGTTTTATTTCACCGCATACCAAGTGTTTATCAAGTGGAAGGAATGTTGTTAGCTTTTTGCAATTGAGAACAGAAATTATAGTCTCTTTATAGAGCCAGAAATACAGTTAAGGGACTGTGTTTTGCTGTGCATTACCCAATATTGTATTTAAAATACAGTATCACAGATAAAACATGGCTGTTCAATTGTAAATCGTATTAATTCTTTTATTTATAAAATGGAATCTATTTGGCTTAAATTTTGCCATATGGTAACGATGACGCAGCAATAAAACTGAATATTAAAGTGTTTTGATCAATTCTCTATTTGTGTAATGCATTCTACCACATGCAATTGTGTTATGAGTAATTACCATTGTTATTAAACCTTTCTAAACAAATTCTAACTTCTGTAATCTGTTAAGAATAATCAATTATTTTTTAATTGATTATTTAATTAAGAATTTAATTAAGAATTATTTAATTAAGAATTCACTATCAATTAAGAATAAACATAATAGCAATTATATTTGTGTGAAGTGCCAATAGTTTTCCCTTTATTGTTTGCTATACAATATATTTAACTTCAATTATATAGAGATATTAAACATCTTAAAGGGATAGTTCACCCAGAAATAAAAATGAATCATGTTCCAAAACTATAAACTATATTTTATAAACTTAAGAAAATATTTTAAGATATTAGACTCTAGTGACAGAATGTTCATTTTTTGTGAACTATTTATTTAATGCTTAGAAATGTGTTGAATAGCACAATCTGAATGCAGTTCTTTAGAGGAGGGGGGAATCAAATGATATGTGACTTGCAGCGTTATTACTGGTTTTCAATTGCCTTTTCAATAATAATAATGCAATACAGGTTTTTGAATAATTAAAGATACTCGAGTAATTAATGGTAAAGCTTCCAAGGCAACACCTGAGAGAGTCAATGACAAATGTTTTGATGACAAACCTGAATATATTCACTCATAGTTCACTTAAGTAATGATGCCATGGATTTAATGATAATTTGTATTGTGGTAAGCCTGCTCTATTGCAGGTTCAGTAACAAACCAAGTAAAAAAAAAAAAAAACAACGGGAGCAGCAGGATCTTTAACCTTACTAGACTTTTGGAAATTTTCTGTTCTAAATTTAGTAATAATTGTTTGTTTTTGTGAACAAAGCAAATTTAAATGTGATGCTAAGCCCCGAAAAGCTGTGTCATTTTTTGGAGGTGTACAATATTTGGAGTGTTTTGAAAAGTAGGCCTTACAGTCTTTTAATGGGACCCCAAATAACCTTGGTAGGATGCCTAAAATAATAATACAAATCAGAGGAATGATAAGGCCAATTATTTCACTGCAAGATGCCATGTCAGTCTCAGTGGAATGGAAAGTATGCTCTACACAACTGAATAGACTGGCTGCAGATAAAGCAGTAACTTAGCAGAGGTTGTTTAGGGTTGAGACAACAAAGTAAAAAGACGTTTGACTGTGAAACACATTTGACCTAAATTGATTTACCTTGTGAAAATTCATCTCAGTTAGAATTCAGCTGTCCGACAAATTCCAAATCTTGTTATTGGAAGTATTAATATCGTGGTTATTAAGTGTTATAACTCACAAATTAGAACATGTCTTACACAAGATGTCAGCTGTTACCCAAAAGCATCCATAAAGTGGAAACAATTCTTCATACCTTCCACTGAGAAAATAACGGTCGGCAACTAATACATGTTTACTGCCAAATAAGGCAAAGGAAATACATTTTAATATTGGATAGATGCTATCCCTGTAACACATTTATTAACAAGTTTACAAAAGATGTCGCACCAAAATGTAGATTCTCTATGGGGTTCAGGTTTGTTGAGTTTGCTGGCCAGTCAAGCACACCAACACCATGGTCATTTAACCGACTTTTGGTGCTTTTGGCAATGTGGGCAGGTGCCAAATCCTGCTGGAAAATTAAACCAGCATCTTTAAAAAGCTAGTCAGCAGAAGGAAGCATGAAGTGCTCCAAAATGTATTGGTAAACGGGTACATTGACGTTGGTTTTCAAAAAAAACAAAACGGACCAACACCAGCAGATGACATTGCATCCCAAATCATCACAGACTGTGGAAACTTAACACTGGACTTCAAGTAACTTGGGCTATGAACTTCTCCACTCTTCCTCCAGACTCTAGGACCTTGGTTTCCAAATTAAATACAAAACTTGCTCTCATCTGAAAAGTGGACTTTGGACTGGGCAACAGTCCAGTTCTTCTCCTTAGTCCAGGTAAGATGCCTCTGACGACAACTGTAGCCAAATTCCTTGACACGTCTGTGTGTGGTGGCTCTTGATGCCTTGACCCCAGCCTCAGTCCATTCCTTGTGAAGTTCACCCAAATTCTTGAATCGATTTTGCTTGACAATCCTCGTAAGACTGCGGTTCTCTCGGTTGGTTGTGCATCTTTTTCTTCCACATTTTTTCCTTCCGCTCAACTTTCTGTTAACATGCTTGCATACAGCACTGTGAACAGCCAGCTTCTTTGGCAATGAATGCTTGTGGCTTGCCCTCCTTGTGAAGGGTTTCAATGATTGTCTTCTAGACAACTTTCAGATCAGGAGTCTTCCCCATGATTGTGTATCCTAGTAAACCAAACTCAGAGACCATTTTGAAGGCTCAGGAAACCTTTGCAGGTGTTTTGAGCTGATTGGCATGTCACCATATTCTAATTTGTTGAGATAGTGAATTGGTGTTTTTTTGTTAAATGTGAGCCAAAATCATCACAATTAAAAGAACCAAAGACTTAAACTACTTCAGTCTGTGTGCATTGAATTTATTTAATACACGAGTTTCACAATTTGAGTTGAATTACTGAAACAAATGAACTTTTCCACGACATTCTAATTTATGGAGATGCACCTGTATTTTAAGACTCATTGATTTTAATTACTAGAAATAAGATATTTCTAAAAACGTCTCTCATATAAAAAGATGTATTTGAAAATGTAATATTTTATCCTCCATGATGTATTTTTGTAATATGTATACCCCACTTTTGTTGACGTTAAGTATCACTGTATATTTGTTGTTGAAAGAGAGAAAAAAAAAACACTCACTGCATAGATCAAATTATCATCTTGGAGTATAGGAAATAATTTTTTTAATGAATTAATAAATTTTTTAAAAACATAGCTGCATGAGGTGTCAAACGAGCGAACTACAAATCCCACAATCCTCAACGAGATCTGGTAATATTTACCCAGTATTCCCCGCGACTATGCAAAATGGCGGCAAATGCGAGCACAGACACAGCTGTCTTTGACTGCCCGTCATGGTAAGATGAGAAATTAAGTGCATCATTATTGCAATTAAAAATAAAAGCCCTGCATAAATGTGTTTGGAGCGGATGCTTGGATTATGACTGCCATGAATAAAAACAGTGCAACTCAGTCCTGTATGAGGCGCGGACAGTAACTCATTACTCGTTACACAGCAGCAGATCAATCCACGCTGCATGCCTGCATTAAAAATCTGACTTTATTATTATTCCCTTGGAATATGTATATATATTATAGCCCTGTATAAATTTTGGGTTGTGATAAAGCGATTCCTGTGTTTAGTGTTGAATGAAGTTTTAGGTTTCATATAAACATACAGACTAATCAGCTTTTATTCCACTTAAATATTATTGTTTGTTATGATCTATATACAGTTCTAGTCAATCTTTTAAATAAATGCACACCTGCATTTGTGCATAGATTGTGTAAAAGAATTACACTGTAAATATGAAAGGTTTAGGTGAATGAATTAATTTAGTCACATTGATTGTTAATTTAATCTCAGGGCAGGGAAACCTCCACCTGGACGTGGTTAAAGGAGACAAATTAATAGAGGTACGACTGCGTTCTAGATATGAGCAGTAATGGAAATATAATGATGATTCGTGAACTTTGACCTGGTGGATGACACAGAACAGCCGGTTCCCCGATCCACCCAATCACAGCGCACCAGTTCACCAGAATTCTGATCACCACTACCTGCAAGTCATTCCAGCAATCAGCACCAAGCACTCTTAAGCACCAGCACCAGCTCACTTCAGTCTCCAGTCTCGTTCAGACACCATTGGACTCACTTCCTGCTTCCCTCCATTATTGTTGTGTTTGAGTGCTTATACTAACCTTCTGTGTCATCCCCAGCGTGTTGTCCTCGTCCTCAGTCCTCCTCTTCGCCTGTCCATCCTCCATATCCCATCCAGGATTCCCCACAGTAGTTCTATCCACGATCTCCTGGAAGCGTAGGACAACACCGATCTGAATTGCTCATCACCAGTAGAAGTCTCTGCATACCCATTACTCACCTGCTTCCTGCTGTCGCTCATAGACTCTCAATAAATACCTGTGTTCAACTCTCTCTCCGTCTCTGTGGGTCAATCCGTAACAATGGACTTGTTCCCCTTTATATAAATATAAATTCTGAGACTATAAGAGTTGGATAGTTAACAAGGTTCCATCCATAATCATTCATTAAGGCCTTTCGCAGTGCAAGCGCCGATCTAAACGGTGTCTAACATGCCGTCTTTCTGTGCAAAAGCAGATGTAAGCTTGGCATTACAGGGTCATGCCCTCTATCAGTGCAGACTGCCAAGCTGCCCGGTCTTCCGCAAGATGATGCCATCGATCAGGGTTGATATTAAAGACATTCATGTCCCGCTTGACGACATCCTTAAAGCGGAGCTTGGGCTGGCCACGAGGGCGGTGTCCAACAGCTAACTCCCCATGGAAGATGGACTTTGGGAGACGTTCATCCGGCATACGGTGCACATGGCCAATCCATCTGAGACGTCTCCTCCGGATCGCGGTGTACATGTCACTGCTGTTAGTGAGCTTCAGCACGGTGGTGTTCGGGACCCGATCCTGCCATGACAGGCCAAGGATATGGCATAGACAACGGAAGTGAAAAACATTAAGCTTGTGCTCCTCCCGTCGGTATGTAGGCCACTATAGCAGAACGGAGAGCACACAGGATTCATATATGCGCACCTTTACTTTGAGAGAAAGTTGGCTGTTATTCCAAACACAAGACTGAAGGTGCCCAAAAGTTGTTGAGGCATGACCGATCCTGGTATTCAGTTCAGCATCAAGGCTGTTGTTTGCTGTCAGGGTTGAGCCAAGATAGAGAAATTTCTCAACAACCGACAGCACTGTGCCATTGATGGTGACGTGAGGGGGAGCAGGAACATTCTGAGCCATCACCACTGTCTTACTGAGGCTTATGGTGAGTCCGAACTCTGTGCAGGCAGCGGCAAAAGAATTGTACATCTCCTGAATTTCTTGTTCATTGTGAGCCACGAAGGCAGCATCGTCTGCGTAGAGCAACTCGAGCACAAGGACGCGCTTCACCCTGGTTCTGGCCCTCAGACAAGCCAGGCTGAAGAAGTTGCCATCACACCTAGTGTGCAGCAGAACCCCACCCGGATCCGGAAACGCCCGTCGCAGCACAGCCGAGAAATATATGCCAAATAAGGTGGGAGCATAAAATTGGATGATGGTCGTCTGGATAACCACACCAGAAAATGGTGTAGTTCCTCTCGTGCACCGAACCACTACCCAACAGCCAAGTAATAGCCTTATAACCTTATAGCAGCAATATCTACTCTGAGACGAGCTAGTTCGCAGTCAATGACGGCTAATTTCCGAGGAGCACTGTTGAATTGCACAGTGCAATTGCGGAGTGCACTGCCGAGCAACGACAGCCCTTGAGTGCAAGGGCTCCTGATTTGCCAGTCGCTGAATATGTATATGACTTTCCATGCATGCTATAGCACCGAGTGCCAGGGCAGAGTGCAGAAGATGGCTGTTTGCCCAGGATAGCCGCCTTCCTTTGGGTCCTTCACCACTAAATCCGACGGAGTGCAAAGCACGACGGTCAAGAGCAATGCAGGATTGTTCATTGTTTAAAATATGTGGAACATGGGTTAAATGTCTTCTTAAGGGGATCTATTACCCAAAATTAAAATGTCATTCAACAACAGTAAAAGTGACTTTTTTCTGTGAACCATAAAATATATTTATATATATATTGTCAGCAAGGGCCGGGAGCAGAGTAGCAGAGTTTGCAAGGAACCAATCCGGCTGTTTCCTTCTACAAAGGCCGAAGACCTCAGATGCAGGCTCCGTCATGGAACCTCTCAGCTTGGCCCAGGTGTTTTCAGGAGTGTCGTCAACTCTGAAGTGAAGGCCTTCCATACGCGCACAGAATCTTGCCACGTATTCATGTTTCCACATCAGCTCAGTGTTTAGCTTTGGAGTGGGCTTTGAAGTGGCACTGTGAATCTTCTTTGAGGTGAGTTTTAGAGTGCAGCGGACAAGGGCGTGGTCGGTGTCACAGTCTGCAGAGTGTATGCTCTGCATATATATATATATATATATATATATATATATATATATCCCTAACAGCACACATACCTCGGGCCGACATCGATGTAGAAAATTCCATCGGCGCGATGTCACTCAGGGAGCATTTGCTAATCGGGAATACGTTGCTGCGACGTAAGCCTTTGATCAGAAATGCCCTCCGGCCGATGTTGGGACAATGCAGCTGTAAATCCTGGCCGCTCTGCGTGGACACGGTTCACCAGCGTTTTGCTCATCATTACGGACCACCCGCGGCTGCCGTCGCTGGTTTATAATAAAACAATACGAACCACTCTCAAGAACAGTTGCAACTTTATCCCCGGTTTCACAGACAAGGCTTAAGCCTAGTCCTAGACTAAAATGTAAGTCTGAGCTGTTTGAACTGAAATAAACTTGCACTGACTGATCTTAAAATATATCAGTGCCTTTGTTTTGTCTCAAAATGCACACAAGCAATGTTTTTCCTAACCATGTTTATAAAGATTACTTAAATGTCCTATTTGAACTATGGCCTAATCCTGGCTTAGTCCAAGCCCTGTCTGTGAAACCGGGCCTATGAATATTTTAATTTAACACATTACAAAAACAAATACATTTACCAGATGCTTTGATCAAATGTGGATAATTCATGATTATTTGTACTCTTGAAAATTAACCATGATTTTACTAAAGCATTTGCAGTAAAACCATAGTAAAAACTAAATCAACCATTTACTGCAATCACCATGGTTTAACTGTGACTGTTGCAGTAAAACCATAGTAACTACAAAAATTACCTTTACTACAGCATTTGCAGTAAAACCAGTTACAACATTTACCATGATTTCAAAAACTATGTTTACTAAGTCATGGTTGCCACAGCTTTACTTAAGTATTACTACAAAATAATACGCCATCAAAACCATGGTATGGAAAAAAAAAAAACATGGTTGCTACAATCATGCGTGCTACAGTTTTACTATAGTAAAACCATGGTTAAATGTTGTATAAATATAAGCACTTTTCACAATACTTATTTAAAATGAGGTTAACAGAAAATGCATGTTTCAAGGTTACAGTTTAAAAACATAATTTCATCAGCCAGAGGTGACTGAGACTCACTGGGGAAGACCCTCTTCTGGCAACAAAATAATGTTCATATAACAGCAGTTTATAATACAAGTCATGTGTTCCTGTCAGAATCGAAGGCTATCTTCATGGCAAAAACTGAGTTACAATAATACACTAGTGACTAAAACACAAAATAAAAACCAGGCAAACAATAATTAAGCAGTTAAAATGTTTAAAATTGCATGATAAAAATTATAAAATATTTTCTGATAAAATCTTACTAAACAAGTCTCTAGTTTTGTGTTCAGTTAAACACTATACTTCAACATTATTAAAGAAGTGTAAGTTAAACCATTTTCAATCCATTTTGTATTGTTACAATCTTGGTAATATGTAAAAGAAAAATGTCTATTCTTGGTCTGAGATAACCAGTTTATTTGTCTGCAAAACTGATGCAAAATGCATTTGCAGATATTAGAGACCAGTGTTGGGGGTAATGCATTACAAGTAACATGAATTACTTAATAATATTACTTTTTTCAAGTAACTAGTAAAGTAACACATTACTTTTTAATTTACTAGAAAATATAACTAGAGTTACTTTTTTCCATTTATTGACTGCGCTGTGTGAACATGATCTTACTGTAGTTCTAATTTAGAATAAATGTGAATGTGCATTAATTCATCTCACGCGCAAAAAACAGATTCAGTATTCTTCAAAATGAATTAAAACAGTGAAAGGCAAAATCAGAATCTGACGCAAACCCACAATAATTAAATATGTTAAACAACACAAATATATCTCATCTCATTTTACTAACCAATGTGTTTGCTGCTGACCTTTGATGATCCAGTTTAACCATACTAATAAGCAAAAATTACTTTAGATAAACTAACAATTGTGCTTCGTTGTTTTTTTATTGCTGAAGTGTGTTGAACTTCTTTTTCTGCGTTCTACTGTACAGACGTGAATTTATTTTCCTTCAGTCTGAGGTTTATTCATTACACTTTTTGGTGTGAAAGTGCTTTTACATTTGTTATAAATAGAACTTCTTGTATTAAAAACAAACAATCAAGCCCTGCTCATATTTAAAAAGTAACTAAGTAATGTAATTAGTTACTTTTTTAGGGAGTAACACAATATTGTAATGTATTACTATTAAAAGTAACTTTCTCCAACACTGTTAGAGATGTTGCAATAATACAAAGCAGGTTGAAAATCGTTAAACTTAAACTTATAGACAATATAAGGATAATATTAGTTTTTTGTGTCCAATTTTTTGTGTGTCCAAGGTTCAAGGTTCAAGGTTCAAGGTTCTTTATTATTCGTCACATACACAATCATACAAGTATAATCAGTAGTGAAATGCAAGTAGAATTGAAGAAAAATACAGCATTTACATGAGGAAAGTGAGGAGAAAAAAAATAACTCCCAGACTATGCTCCTTGGGGAGTACAGTGTGAGAACAGGAAAAACACCTCAGCAACACAAAAGCACATACACGACATAGCCACAGGGGAAGTGAATCCGGCCCAGCAAGCAGCCATCTGATCCCGCAGCCACTGATCCGGCGCTGGTCAGACCCGCTTGACCAGGCCAGCGGATCGAAGCGAACAGAGGCGAATGGTTGGGGGGGGGGGGGGGGGGGGGGGGCAATGTCTGTAATGTCTGTAGGGTGGGGGAGGAACGCAAGAGCGTCTAACTGCATTGCACACCCGGGGTAGATTGCAGCAACAGCCTTGCCAAGGCCACTGTAGGGGAGCCAGAAAAAGATAAGATTGTTTTGTCTTTGGGGCGAGTAAACATTTCAATTTTTGCAGGCTACTCTCTGTCCGTTTTGGTCCATTTTGGTCTCATTTTAATCAATTTCCCTTTGTAAAGCCGTGAACTTCTCCTTGGTAGAATCCATATTGCGATTATAGTCTCAGTCTCAATGCTGACCGCTCTTCCCACAGCTTCAATCATACGGGCAGCCTTTTGGGGCTTTGGACAGCTGTTCCCGTTTTCTGAATTCTTCGATAACCCAGGGTAAAGCCTAATCCAATCAGCAAAATACCTGTTATCATGGTTCCGAAAAGGTAGATATCAATGTCCTCCACGGAAAGAGCCGCAAGACACACGATTCGCCACCTCTCCCATGCGCCATCGTATAGCCGGCTGCGAACGTTCCGTCAGGGCAGTCAGGTTCCCCGAAACCCAAGTTTCGATAGTGTCAATTGCATTAAGAGACCGGTTAATCCATAATATTTTAGTTTGGAGAGCAGTGCAGAGAGAGTCTCTCACGAGACAAGGGAGCAAAGCAGGGAAGATAAGGGTGAGGACGAGGAGAGAAAGCGACCACCTCCGTTGAGAGCCAAAGAGAAATGTACAGTTTTCGTCATCTGAAGTCTGTACAAGTGAGGCTGGATCCAAACTGGAGCTTGCGTAATCTCTAGTAACATTGGGATGGGCATCCTGAGAAAGAAACAGGAAAACAAAAGAAAGTTTAGCATAGCTGCTGTTCATATTTCAGACAAAAGATTGTCATTGTAACTGGAGTGCAAGGTTATCAGATGTGTTGTTTGAATACTTGGCTAAAACATGTATTTTAATCTATTTTAAACTAAAAGATTGTGTCTGAGCCCCAAGTAATATCAGGAAAGCTATTTCAAAGTAAAATAACAAAAAGCTCAACTTCCTTTAGTGGACTTTGATAAATCCTTGGTCTTACAATTGTTTGACCTCACTATATCTTTCTCTATATATATGGTTTAATCACAATCACATGAAACACTTCACCTACAAGTAATATCCTAGAACACTCTCTAACACTTGATGGCTGCTCTCTCAATTTTTCATCATCAGTCAGGAACCTAGGTGTGCTATTTGATAGCAATCTCTCCTTTGACAGCCACGTTTCTAGCATTTGTAAAACTGCATTTTTTTCATCTTAAAAATATATCTAAATTGAGACCTATGCTCTCAATGTCAAATGCTGAAATGTTAATTCAAGCGTTTATGACCTCAAGGTTAGATTATTGTAATGCTTTGTTAGGTGGTTGTTCTGCATGCTTAATAAACAAACTACAGATGGTCCAAAATGCAGCAGCTAGAGTTCTTACTAGAACCAGGAAGTATGACCACATTAGTCCGGTTATGTCAACACTGCACTGGCTCCCTATTAAACATCGTATAGATTTGAAAATCTTGTTAATTACTTATAAAGCCCTGAATGGCATAGCTCCTCAGTACTTGAGCGAACTTTTATCGCATTATAGTCCTCCACGTCCGCTACGATCTCAAAACTCTGGCCATTCGATAATACCTAGAATATTAAAATCAACTGCTGGCGGCAGATCCTTTTTCTATTTAGCGCACAAACTCTGGAACAATCTACCTAACACAGTTCGGGAGGCAGACACACTCTGTCAGTTTAAATCTAGATTAAAGACCCATCTCTTTAACCTGGTGTACACTTAACACAATAATACGCTTCTAATATTCAAATCAGTTAAAGGATTGTTAGCGTGCATTAATTAGGTCAACGGGAACCGGGAACACTTCCCATAAAACACAAGGTTCAAGGGTTCAAGGTTTGTTTATTCGTCACATACTAAATTATACAGGGTATAATCAGAAGTGAAATGTAAATCAAGTCAGGTCCGCTCAGTGGACAGTGCAAAAAAAATAAAAGTAACACAACACAAGAGCATATATATAAATATAGGTGAAAAAAAGAAGAGAACTCAAGAGTAAAATGTGCAATAGAACAAAAAGTGCAAAACAAATAAGATGTGCAAAACAGTATACTGGGACTTAATAAATTGCAATTTGAACAGGGATGTGCAAGAGGGATGTGCAAACGGGTTGTACCGGGTATGTACACATAGCAGCAATACGGATGATGAGAATATGAATGTTTTGCAGTTAATAAATTGAGTCTTGTAAATGTTTATGAAACTGAGTTTGTGTTAAGGAGCCTGATGGCCTGAGGGAAGAAGCTCCTCCTCAGTCTCTCAGTTTTTGCCATCATGCTCCTGAAGCGCTTGCCAGATGGCAGTAAACAGAAAAGATGGTTACCGGGGTGATTTGAGTCTTTGAGGATTTTAGCAGCTCTGCTTTTGCAGTGTTTGAGGTAGATGTCCTGCAGAGAGGGGAGAGCAGACCCTGAGATGCGCTCAGCTAAGCGCACGACTCTCTGTAGAGCTTTGCAGTCCTGATTTGTGGCGTTACTATACCACACTGAGATGCACTGAGTCAGTACACTTTCTATGGCCCCTGAATAGAAAGTTTTCAGGATTGCTGGTGAGACCCTGAATTTCCTCAGCTGTCGCAGATGGTACAGTCTATGCCTGGCTTTCTTAACCTGAGTATGAATGTGTGTAGTCCATGTCAGGTCCTCGGAGATGTTTACACCGAGGTACTTGAAGCTGCTCACCCTCTGTACACACGATGTACTTGTTACATCGTAAGAAGAATGACATCTATGCTAATATAAGTATTTTGCTTTCTTATTCCGAGGTCACCGTAGCCACCTACGGTGGATCCATCCAGCCCAGATGATCACTGCAGTCAACAGATCCAGTCCGTATCCAGATCAGATGGTGGATCATCACCTAGAGATGACCTCTACCGCTCTGAATGTCAGTGGAGACCAGGGCACCTAGATGAGCCCCAGAGACAGATCTCCAGTGAGGACCTCGTCACCTAGACAGCCATCGGGAAAAGACCACTGGAACCAGTGGAGCCCTTACACTCTGCTTTGCTGCAGTTGGAACAAACTACTGGTTCGTCTTGCCAGCGGGGAACTGCCCCCCCCCCCCCCCCCGACTGAGCCTGGTTTCTCCCAAGGTTTTTTGCTCCGTTCTGTCACCGATGGAGTTTTGGTTCCTTGCCGTTGTCGCCTCTTGTTTGCTTAGTTGGGGAGACTTCATTTCCAGCGATATCACCGACTTGATTGCACAAATACTATTTAAACTGAACTGAGCTGGACAATGACATCACTGAATTCAATAATGAAATGCCTTTAACTCAAAAATTTTCCTATTTTGATATTGTGCAGTTGCTTTGACACAAGTTGTATTGTTAAAAGCGCTATATAAATAAAGGTGACTTGACTTGACCTATGAATAAACAAAAATCGGCACACTGCCACTAATGCTCTCAAAAAAACTTGATAGTGAAACTTGAAACTTTATTGATAGTGTTTCATGAGATTCCTTAGTAAATGTATTATTTGTCCTCATTATTTGGGGAACAGGCAGTCTCTTTAGAATGGACTACACATGCCACAGTATCATTTAAGTGGGTGGAATATCATATTTGTAATTTATACTACCTTTCAGAAGTTTGGGGTCAGTAAGATTTGAAAGAAGTCTCTTCTGCTCACCAAGGCTGCATTTATTTGATAAAAATGAAATAAAAACAGTAATATTGTGAAATATTATTACAGTTTTCTATGTGAATATATTGTGCAATTAAATGTATTTCTGTGATCTAAGCAGAACATGTATTATTCCAGTCTTCATTGTCACATGACCCTTCAGACATAGTCTGATATGCTGCTCAAGAAATATTTCTGATTATTATCAATGTCTTATTATCAATTATAAAAAGTTAGAGCAAACATTTCTGTTTCAAATAAAGGCTGCACTGTTTTAAAACTTTATTCATTAAAGAATCCTGAAAAATGAACCGGCACAGCTGTTTTCAACACTGATAATAATCAGAAAGGTATCTTCAGAAGCAAATTTGAATTCTGAATCATCACAGGAATAAATTACTTCCATAAATATATTCAAATAGAAAACAGTTATTTTAAATTGTATTAATTTCAAACATTAAACTGTGGTGGGCATAAGAGACTTTTAAAACCATTAAAAAAAAAGAAATCATACCAAACCCACACTTATGATATGGTTGTGTATGTTTGAGATTTTACTTACAAGTCCTGCGGTTTATAGCATCTTGGAGATGTTGTCTGACAGAAGGTTCACTCTACTGGGGTGCAGTAAGCCATCATCATATTTACATTTATGCATTTAGCAGACAAATGCTTTTATCCAAAGCGAATTACAGTGCATTCAGGCAATACATTTTTATCAATATGTGAGTTCCTTGGGAATTGAACCTACAACCTTTTGTGCTGCTAACGTAATGCTCTACCACTGAGCCACATGAACACATCACTGAAGGATCTATGAACAAAACAAGCAATTTGACACAGCGCAAACAATATTTAGAATGCAGTTCCAGGTTTATTAGAAGGAAACGAGCTAGAATAGAGGTAAAAAGCAGATAAAAGAAATAATAATATAATAACATAAACATAATATACAACTACTACTACTAATAATAATATGATCTTAAGATAACAGAATCTATGTTTTTAGTTATAGGTCGAGTGTCACTTAGGTTTTGACGTCAAGGCCTTAAAATTGGTGAAATATATTCTGAAAAATGCCTATTAATGCATTTCATGAGCTTCTTCAGTTCACCTGTATTTATAAGTCAGTAGCTCCCTTCAGAAATTTAGAAATCTTGGAGCATCCCTTCAGCTCTGTAGAGTTTCTTTCTGTTCTTCTCAAATCACAGAACTATTTTTAAAAACACGGCAAAAAAGCAGTTAGGACTTCTCTTTAATAATCCGCTTTAACATTTCCCCTTAGAGAATTTGCTGGAAACGCATTAAGGCATTAACATTCATTTAAAAAATTGCTACCGTGACCGTAAGCTAAACAAGTTAGTAGGAAATTAGCCACAGTCTCTTCACCTGTGCTGTAGCACACAGAGTGCCTTTAAAGTGTCACAGAATTAACAACGCAGTATTTTTCTAATTTAGCTGAAGTGAAATCTTACCTGATAGCCACAGATGTTGCTGTAGTCTCTTCTCTCTCTGAGTTGCTAATAACTGGGCTTGCGCAAACAGGTAATCGCGGCATCGGACTGCGGTTGTGAAACCGACTCAGGCCGACGATTGATGAGCTGCAAAACAGAGCACTGACCGAATTATATCGGCCTACGTCTGGCCGATGCTTTTTAGATGTTTCAGGTAATGAACATAACATCAGGTAACGTTTCGATATTGGGCCGATGTCGGCCAGACTTACGTGCGCATACGTACGTTACGTATATATATATATATATATATATATATATATATATGTGTATGTATGTTTGTATGTATATATGTATGTATGTATTAGGGTGTGCATGAATAGTCGAATATTTGGTCTGTAATTATTATTCGAACAATAAAAAGAGAAGAGAGTTTATCTGATAGTGAATTTATCTTCAGACATATATCAATTTTCCTCGAGGGAGAGTGGTTTAACACAAGCCCTAAGAAACTGTTATCACACGTATCTTTGTCAGCGTGTTCTTATTGTTATCAGACTGAGGAACAAACTTTCACCCGAGCATGTGGATATAATTGTTTCTCTCAGAATTAATACGTGAAACAATTTAAACACAATAAATATAGGCCGACTCGAGTATATCTAGCCTACATTCTGTACTGTAATTGACACAGTCTGTTTGATTTTTTCCGTTTGTTCTGCTTGATCTTGAATAAATTTTTTTATACACTTTTTCAACTAAATTAAAAATTTTGCAATATAATGTAACGTTGTTGTAGAACATTGTTGTGAAACAATCATAAGCTTGTTCAGTAATTACGATGACAACTTTATAATTAAAAATAACATCTTTCTCATTAAACCTTATTTAAATAAACGAATAAACGAATATTTATTTTTATGAGCCTGAATATTCGAATGCAACATTTTTGGGAAATGCCCATCCCTAGTATATATATACAGTGCTCAGCGTGAATGAGTACACCCCCTTTGAAAAGTAAAGTTTAATATAACATCTGTTTAACTTATAACATGAAAGTAAGGTTAATAATATAACTTCGATTACACATTTTTCAGTTTTACTCAAATTAGGGTGATGCAAAAATGAGTACACCCCACACAAACAACTACTAAATCTAGTACTTTGTGTGGCCTCCATGATTTTTTATGACAGCACCAAGTCTTCTAGGCATGGAATGAACAAGTTGGCGACATTTTGCCAGATCTATCTTTTTCCATTCTTCAAGAATGACCTCTTTTAGAGATTGGATGCTGGATGCAGAGTGATGCTCAACTTGTCTCTTCAGAATTCCCCATAGGTGTTTGATTGGGTTCAGATCAGGAGACATACTTGGCCACTGAATCACTTTCACCCTGTTCTTCAGAAATCCAACAGTGGTCTTAGATGTGTGTTTAGGATCATTGTCATGTTGGAAAAGTGCACGACGACCAATGGCACGGAGTGATGGTAGCATCTTCTCTTTCAGTATAGAGCAGTACATTTGTGAATTCATGATGCCATCAATGAAATGCAGCTCCCCGACACCAGCAGCACTCATGCAGCCCCACATAAGGACACTGCCACCACCATGTTTCACTGTAGGCACCATGCATTTTTCTTTGTATTCCTCACCTTTGCGACACCATACAGTTTTGAAGCCATCAGTTCCAAAAACATTTATCTTGGTCTCATCACTCCAGAGTATCTTTATCTTTGTCAGCATTGGCCCTGGCAAACTCTAGGCGGGCTTTTTTGTGCCTGGGCTTTAGGAGAGGCTTCTTTCGTGGACGGCACCCATGCATGCCATTCCTCTGCAGTGTACGCCGTATTGTGTCATGGGAAATAGTCACCCCAGTTTGGCTTTCTACTTCTTTAGATAACTGCAGTGAACTTGCATGTCGATTTTCTTCAACCCTTCTCATCAGAAGATGCTCCTGACGAGGTGTTAACTTCCGTGGACGACCTGGACGTCTCTGTGAGATGGTTGCAGTTCCATCTTTTTTAAATGTGTGTACCACTTTTGCTACAGTATTCTGACTGATAATAAAGCTTTGCTGATCTTCTTGTAGCCTTCACCTTTCTTGTGTAAATAAATTATTTTCTTTCTCAGATCTTGTGACATTTCTCTTCCATGTGGTCCCATTGTTGACAGCATGAAATGGGAAGGGGTTTTCTTTAAGTAACACCCTTTTATAGTCAACTGTCACCTGTCTAATGAATAATTAGACTCACCTGTGGTTGAATTCTTGTTAAATTAGACATTTGTAGTCTAAAATTTAGCTTTGCTCCAGAGAATTTCACTCATTTTTTGCATCACCCTAATTTGAGTAAAACTAAAATGTTTGTTCTCTAAGTTATATTATTAACCTTACTTTCATGTTATAAGTTAAACAGATGTTATATAAAACTTATTGTTTAAAATGTTACTTTTCAAAGGGGGTGTACTCATTCACGCTGAGCACTGTATATATATATATATGCCAGTGCCGCCTGTTTGCTTTAATTACTTTACAGAAGCATTTCGTTGTTATTCTGAGTGCAAACAAATAAACGTAGAGTCTTTACAGATTCGAAAGATGTATTAGGCTACTTTTATCTGTATGACCAAAAATTACGGAGATTTTAAGAGCAAGGGAGTGCACCCTGTCCTGCAGGGAGCACACTATTCAGCTTCCACTCTCCACACAAACACTTCAATAGCGCACATTTCTCTTGGTTAACATCATATTGAGCAGCCATGTAAAGTTGCTACTACATACATCTTGGAGATGAAAAGCCATATTTGAGGTTGATGAATGATAGGTGAGTGTTTGGATGTCCTGCTCAGTGTATTACCACATAGACCAGCCGTTTTTTTTCCGGTGGCGCTGCTGAGTTCAGTCGCCTGTGAATTAGCTCCGCTCAAAATTGTGTTTTTATGTGTTTTTATTTTCTATTTTTACCTCTCTTTTTATACGTGTAACTTCAGTAACTTCTGCAATGATTATGTACGACAAGAGAACACCTTTGGACATTGGACAGCGTTACACTAACCTGATCCAGGACACTTTATACACTGATCCAGCGTGGCCATTGGAGATTCTTCGGAGCACCGAAGCTGACAAAGGCCGCCTCAATAATACCAGGAGGCGAAGGAAACACCGCGGGAAACGTGCTGGAATCCGCAACAGACTGAGAAACAGAGCTCACAGTCCCCCTTTACCAAGCATTTTGCTCGCCAATGTCCAATCCTTGGATAATAAGATGGACGATCTCAGAGCCAGGATTAGTTTCCAACGGGACATCAGAGACTGTAACATCATTTGTTTGACTGAAACGTGGCTCACGCCCTCGGTCCCGGACACCGCTGTAACGCCGTCTGATAACTTCTCTGTTCTACGGATGGACAGAACAGCCGAGGCCGGGAAAACTAAAGGTGGTGGAGTGTGTTTCTTCATTAACAAGAAATGGTGTGACCCCAGAAACATCTCCATTCTGTCGCGCTCCTGCTCGCCTCATCTGGAACATCTCTCCATTATCTGCCGCCCATTTTATCTGCCCCGGGAATTCTCATCAATCGTCGTCACTGCCGTTTATATACCACCAAAGGCAGATAGCAGCTTGGCTTTGTCTAAACTACACGATGAACTCAGCGGATATATCAACATACATCCTGACGCTGCATGCATCATCGCTGGAGACTTTAACAAAGCTAACCTCAAAAAGGTCATCCCTAACTTTCATCAGCACATATCCTGTCCAACCAGAGGACTGAATACACTCGATCACTGCTACACCCAATTCAAAAATGCCTACAAAGCCCACTCACTGCCGGCGTTTGGAAAATCAGACCACGCGGCCATCTTCCTCACACCGGATTATAAACAACGGATCCTTCAAGAACCCCCGGTGGAGAGGGAAGTGACGCGCTGGTCCCCCCACTCTGAAGCTACGCTACAGGCGTCTCTTGATGACGTCGACTGGGACATGTTCCGGGCGAGTTCATCTGACGTCAGCGAATTCACGGAGGTAGCATTAAGCTTCGTAAACACACTAACCGAACAGGCAACCGAAACAATAACAATAAAGACTTTCTCAAATCAGAAGCCGTGGGTGGACAGAACAATTCGTGACGCAGTTAACCATCGAACTGCCGCATACAATGCCGGTATTCTGTCAGGGAACATGAGTGAGTACAAGTCATCTTGCTATGCTCTCCGTCGTGCAGTAAGAGCCGCTAAACGCCGGTACAGTGAGAGAATTGAGTCACATTTCCAGCTCAATGACTCTCGACGCATGTGGCAGGGACTAAAGACCATCTGTTCCTCTGGAAACAACAACTCTGTGGAGGTGAGAGCAGACCCGTTGCTAGCCGTAGAGCTAAACAACTTCTACGGCCGCTTTGAATGCAATGGCGGCGCGATTCTGCCGAGCAGCGCGTCAAGAAGCAGCAGACAGAGCAGCAATGATTATGCTATCACCCTTTCAGAGGATGATGTTCGGAGGGAACTAAGGAGAGTGAACGTCAGAAAAGCAGCAGGACCCGATGGGATTACTGGCCGCGTTCTGAGGTCCTGTGCTGATCAGCTTGCTGGTTTGTTTACATCCATATTTAATGAGTCCCTCGCTACCTCTGTGGTCCCCACCCCCTTTAAAAAATCTGTCATTATCCCTGTGCCCAAGAACAGTAAACCCTCTTGCCTGAATGACTATCGTCCAGTTGCCCTTACATCGACAGTCATGAAGGTTTTTGAGAGACTTTTAAAGAAACACATTTGCTCCTCCATCCCTGCTACTTTGGACCCTCTTCAGTTTGCCTACCGGCCAAATAGGTCTACTGATGATGCCATCTCCCAGGTACTGCACTCCTCCCTCACTCACATCGACAGCAAAAATGGCAACTATGTCAGGCTGCTATTCATCGACTATAGCTCAGCTTTCAACACCATAGTCCCCACCAAGCTAGCTGTCAAACTCTCAGACCTCGGCCTTAACACTTCACTTTGTGACTGGATTCAAGATTTCCTCACCGCCAGACCACAAGTGGTGAAAGTCGGCCAGTTCACCTCCAACTCAATCACCCTGAACATAGGAGCCCCACAGGGCTGTGTCCTGAGCCCCCTGCTATACTCTCTCTACACACACGACTGCGTGTCCTCTCACAGCTCCACATCTATCATTAAATTTGCTGATGATACTGTGGTCCTGGGCCTCATTAACAACGATGAAGAGACCGCATACTTGGATGAGGTGGAGAGACTTACATCATGGTGCCAGGACAACTGCCTCTCTCTGAACGTGAGCAAAACCAAAGAGCTGATCGTGGACTTCAGGAAGAGACAGCAGCAGCCCTACACTCCTCTTATGATCAGTGGGACCCCTGTGGAGAGGGTGAGCAGCTTCAAGTACCTCGGTGTAAACATCTCCGAGGACCTGACATGGACTACACACATTCAAACACAGGTTAAGAAAGCCAGGCAAAGACTGTACCATCTGCGACAGCTGAGGAAATTCAGGGTCTCTCCAGCTATCCTGAAAACTTTCTATTCAGGGGCCATAGAAAGTGTTCTGACTCAGTGCATCTCAGTGTGGTATAATAATGCCACAAACCAGGACTGCAAAGCTCTGCAGAGAGTCGTGCGCTTAGCTGAGCGCATCTCAGGATCTACACTCCCCTCTCTGCAGGGCATCTACCTCAAACGCTGCAGAAGCAGAGCTGCTAAAATCACCAAAGACTCAAACCACCCCGGTAACCATCTTTTCCGTTTACTGCCATCTGGCAGGCGCTACAGGAGCTTGATGGCAAAGACAGAGAGACTGAGGAAGAGCTTCTTCCCTCAGGCCATCAGGCTCCTTAACACAAACTCAGTTCCATAAACTTTCACAAGACTCATTATTATCTGTAAAAAAATAACAAAAACATTCATATTCTCATCATCCATATTGCCGCTATGTGTGCATACCCAGTACAACCCGTTGCACATCCCTCTCATCCCTCCTGTTTATACTAATATTTATTAAGTCCCATATAATGTTTTTGCACATCCAATTTGTTTTGCACATCTTACTGTTTTACTGTTTTGCACGTTTCTTTATTCTATTGCACATTTTACTTCTTATTTCTTTTTTTACCTATATATATATATATATATATATACTCTTGTGTGGTGTTACTTTTATATAATTAAATTTTTATTTTATTTTTTATTTTATTTTTATTCTTTGCACTGTCCACTGAGCGGACCTGATTTGACCTACATTTCACCTTTGATTATACCCTGTATAATTTATCATGTGACAAATAAAGAAACCTTGAACCTTGAACCTTGTTAACAATCTGTCAACCACGGACGTCCATCTGAATTATTCACTTAACCAACCACACCAAAGCAAACAGGAGGCGAGCATAAAGAGACAGGGCAACTAGAATTGAGTTCAGAATTAAAATATACAGTTTATAGTTTATTTATATAAAATGTATATTTGTGTATAAAGTTGGGTATCATCACGCTTCCCAGTCCCGCCCAATCCTGCTGTCATTTTTTCCTGTCCCGTCCAAATCACGTGTTTCGTAGTGATTTTGTTTCCCTTCCCGCAGGATTCCCGTTAACGTTAACGTTTTTGGATTCCCAAAAAATTGTCAGCCTCTAGTGTAGGCGTATTCGTATTGAACCGTTCGGTACAAGGCTTTCGGTTCGGTCCGCATTACAAACCGAATGATTAGTTGGACTAATCCTATTATGTTTGGAAAATAAGAGCTTAAAGTGTGTGAAATATCAGTGCCACTGCGCTCAACAATGCAGCCTGCAGCGTTGAAGAGCCTTGGCACATTGTAGCAGGAGTCATTGCACTGATCACGTAAAGAGAGGCACTTTCAGTGCAAGCGGTTCTGGTGTAGAGCCTGTTAATACTCGCCATGTCAGCACTCAGCACGAGCGCGAAGGTACATGTAGCGTGTGGCAAAAATGATGCGGATATTGAGGAAATGATACCGGACGTAAGATTTGGTTTTCACGCTAAATTAAAGCAAAAGTCAGGTTCTTAAAACCAGAGAAGTTGAACATGTTGGTATTCTTGTGGAAAAAATGCAAGCACGGTCACCAACAGCCAGTTTAGTTTTGCTTTTCTTATTTTGTTTTCATTTAAAAAAAAGTTTATCTTTGCTGTTCACCTCACGTTAAGGCTTTCTTTTATTTATTTGAAAAGCATCACCTCACACAATCAACACAATACACAAATTTCAAACCATTTGTGACCTCAACCTGGCAACCTACAACTCTGTTGCGCTGTAGATTTCTGCGCAGGTAGTAGACGC
This sequence comes from Schizopygopsis pylzovi, assembly GCA_027422435.1. Classification (NCBI taxonomy): domain Eukaryota; kingdom Metazoa; phylum Chordata; class Actinopteri; order Cypriniformes; family Cyprinidae; genus Schizopygopsis; species Schizopygopsis pylzovi. The sequence continues at coordinate 31,411,389 of CM049818.1, read as the reverse complement.
CATAAGTTGAATCTAGCATCAGTTGTAGAAATGGAGAAGAGTCAGGTGATGCTCCGGCGAAGAAAACTAAATATTCCTGTAAATTTAACAACAGCTGGATGAGATAATTTAATTTCTTGTCTCGAAGCCATGTAAACAGCACCCACACCTTTTTTCAAAGTGTGTTGCACTAATTTTAATATGAACCATGAGCTGGAGGCCCATTAAAACACTCAGCACATCAGCGCTACTGCAAACAGGAATAAGTATACTAACGACATAGACCTTACTTGTCGGCGCGTTATTTGAGCGGACTCTGCTTTTCTGGTGAGCATGGGCGGTAACTGAGCAGAATGAAAGAGCGGAGCATCACGCAGCGCAGTGATGATGGTGAGGAAGAGGGCAAACCTGAACACTGCTGGGCGGTGCGGCGCGGCATATATTTTCGGCTGCCGAAAATTCAGTGCATCTCTAGTAAATGGACAAAACGATTCTTCGAGGCACATAATTTGCCTCGATGATTTTTTGTATTCGGGTTTCAGCCCTAATAAAAACATAACACACGCAAAGAGTATGGTGAAACCGAGATGAATATCAAACGTCAAACTAAATTTACCGCTGTAGGAGAAAATGCGCGGGCTTTTAATCCCTCCGTCAGCCAACGTTAACCTTAGACGATTTGGTGACTATCAATAACGTGCTCTAACGAAAAACATTTTTGATATATGGAAAGAGTTAACTAAATGGTACGTTAAAAAAAAATCCCGTCTTAGTTCAAATTTCTATCAAGGTAATTTCGACTGTATTTCTTTTATTACACGTACTAAATCCTGCTAACAGCTCTGTAAATGGCGGTATAGTTTTCGAGAAAATTCAATCACACTGTTAAACTACTCATAACCTAATTAAAACAATAGTAACTGCTGTAAAACTAAGCTAATCAACATTGTGATTTAAGTATTTTTCCTACAATCAACAAAATTCATTAAGCTCACCTGAAATCCGCCGTTGCTCTGAATGAGTCGTCCGTTAGTCCCTCTGTATTTGATTGTTACGCACGCACGTACTCTCCAAAACCACGCCCATCCCATCACCTTATAAACGTATATACATTTGAACAGGGTAAGGATGATCAAATAATGATTGCAAGATTTCCTCCTGAGAACTAGGAAAAAAAGTTTTGTGAAAAGTTTATTTATTAAGTTTATTATTTATTGTATTTAAGATATTTTATTCATATGCTTTGTTTTCTATAGTGGATACCAAGGCTCAGTTACAGTTTTTCTCGATTGCTAACACACAATTCATGAAACAATTCACCATTTTCTCACAACTATTAACACAATCTCAAAACTTCACACCAGTTTGTGCAAATTTCAAACTTCAGGTCAAAGTCAAACATTTTAGTCAAAAACATATTATCGTTTGTCAGTATCTAATCTTTGGCCTCAGATGACACACAAACCTGTCAAATACACACACTTTTTTCCTTTCTAGAGAACATAGTGAGATCAATTCCAAACACTGTTACAAAAACCTCCTTTTGGGAAACAGGAGACATCTTGCAAGTCAATGTCTGTTACAGTATGCAGCATAAATAGAGCAGTGTATATACAGTAAAATTCACATATAAACTTTAAGAAAAAATTACTGTCATTACACAAATGTAAAGTGATCCTACAGTAGATGAAAATCACTAGAAGAGAAAAGTACAAAAATCAAACAACTGAATATACAGTAAAAACACACACTGGAATATCCTGTCAGTTTCTGTACAGCAATAAATAAATAAATACAACATCCTCTGCCAAGTTGCATTACAGTATTGGTAATATCCTTATTTGTTATACTATATAACAATTTCATAGTCTTCTGAGAAAATACTTTATCTGCCTCCCCTAGACAGTCGACTCTGCACAATTCTTGCACAAATACAGTTCTGCACAAATACATGTAAAAAGCACTTGTCTACAAATCAATTCAACAGTTAGGAGTTTGAGGGTGTGTGGTACAGTATTTACAGTACAAAGAATAGTGAAAGTTCTCTCATCTGAAGTACTGCTACTATGTACTGCAAGTGTAATGTGTAAGTAGATGAGCCTGCAGGCAGCTTTCCTTATGCTCATTCCATGCACAAGAACATGCTCAACTATGCTTTATATTTAATCAGGAACAAATGACCTTTGACCTCATCCCCTTAATTTTTATTTTATCATCCTATTCCTCTTTGTCTCCCATTATCAGGATTAATTTTCCAAAACACATAACCACATGTGTTCTTGTTCATATCATCCTGAGATTCTGACTGCCATGTCATCAGTTTTGCTGAATGTTCAAAGACGGATAAAAGTTTGCTATTTGTGTACATTTTGTGATTCTTGAGGTAATTATATTGTGTATTTGTGTTTTCTAAATGATAACATTTTTAGAACGTTCCACTAACAATGCAATTATAACGGTTATAATGCTAACGTTTTTAGAACATTAAATTAACAACATAATGATAACATTTTTAATAATAACGTTTTTAGAACGTTCCACTAACAACAAAATTATAACGTTTTTCATGATAACGTTTCTTTACACAGAATCATCATTTGTATTCATTTCCCAACGATTTGCGCGATCTGATGTGATGAGCATTAACTCATAGTACGCGGTCATATCTCTGTATGAATGGAAGACAGAGAGGCGCGTTTTCCTTTAGCACACACACACACACACACACACACAAACACACACACACACACACACACACACACACACACACACACACACACACACACACAGTATGCAGTATCAGTATGCAGAGAGACATTTAAGAAGGTTTATTCTCCAAATAACTTTAAATTCATGTTACTGAGAAATGTGTTAATGTTATGTGTATGAACTCTTGTTTTTGTTCCACATTAGCTTCCTGTTCACTAATGTTTGCCTCTTACAAAATCCCCAATTCTTCTAAGAAGAGAGTAAAGGCTTGTGTCATGCTTGAGCTTTAGTTAGGATCAAAGCTGGAAGTTAACTTGCACAATATTTAGATTTTATTATAATTTTTTAATACTATTATTTAGATCTACACTGCCCTCCATAATTATTGGCACCCCTGGTTAAGATGTGTTAAAAGTAGAGGTGGGCATAGATTAATTTTTTTAATCTAGATTAATTTTGGAATTAATCTAGATTAATCTAGATTAAAATGGCTCATTTGAATTCTGCCGAAGGCATTCAGAATATGTGTGCTACCCAAATAATGACTAAAAGTAAGTCTTTGAGAACGGGTTTCTCAAGCCAGGTGGCGCATTAGACCAGGGGCTCATCTCCTGTTTCCAAAATACATCACAAACTTTAATCTCTTCCCGTCCCAATCCCACGAAAAAAACTGGGAGAAAATCCCGTTCCACTCCCAGAAGAATGACTCCCACTCCCTCCCACTCCCGTGTTGTTGTTTTTTGTTTTTTTTTGCCGATAACTGTCAATTACAGTAAAAATATAGTACAGATCACAGCGTGCCCACCTTATTAGTTGAATAAAAACCCAAAATGTCGTTTCTTGTTATTATATTGAACTGAAAGCCATCTTATTATGCACAGTGTTGCACAGATTAAATTTCATGTAAATCATCCATGGTAACACACACGTCTTCTATTTTTATTTTTTTAGACATTTCACTCTCTATAGATATATTTTTCTATGTACTGTATTTTTAGATATATTCGAGTTTCTGAGTTTCTCGCTCAAGTTCACATGAGACCTAAAGCGCATCCTGTTTGCTTAAAAGCGCAACGTTTCGTTGTTATTCCGAGTGCACACAAATAAACGTAGAGTCTTTACAGATTCGAAAGATGTATTAGGCTACTTTTATCTGTATGACCAAAAATGACGGAGATTTTAAGAGCAAGTGAGCGCACCGGAGCCTGTCTTGCAGCAAACGCGCTTCCACACAAACACTTCAATAGCGCACATTTCTCTAGGTTAACATCATATTGAGCGGCCATGTAAAGTTGCTACTACATACATCTTTCAGATGAAAAGCCATATTTGAGGTTGATGAATGATAGGTGAGCGTTTGGATGTCCTGCCCGATTGTATTACCACATAGACCAGCCGTTAACAATCTGTCCATCACGGACTGCGAGCCTCTAGTTCGAAGACTCGTTCTCGCCCCCTACAGTGCAATTCGGCTAGGTATACATCCGCGCTAAAATATCAGGGTGAAAGTCATCATAGCTTGCGTAGTATAGACCCAGCTCCCAACCCAACTTTGAGAATAGATTAACGGCGATATTTTTTTTATCGCCGATAAGAGTCTCACGTTAACGCAGCACGTTAACGCCGATAACGGCCCACCACTAGTTAAAAGCCTTAAAATACATTTATTTTTTATTGCAGAAGCATACTCTCACACTGAAAATTGTAGAAAAATGTAACCTTCAACTCAAGTGAATTTTAAGGGGGGAAAAAAATCCCTGACTATGAAATAATTATTTTTCATAGAATCACCTGTTCCACAATTATTGGCACCCCTAACAATTCCTAGGAAATAAATGTAATTGAAGTATTTCTGTCATTTCTACAGTAGTTTACAAAGTTGATCAGAGTATCTAGGAACATTTAATTAGTAATTCATCACTTCCTGTTTCCCTGGGGTATAAATATGATGTGATACAGAGGCCATTTTTCTTATCCACTCTTCAACATGGGAAAGACAAAGGAACACACCATTCAAGTAAGGCAGATGTGTGTCGACCTTCACAAGTCAGGCAATGGCTACAAGAAAATAGCCACTCGCCTGCACCTGCCCATATCTACTGTCAGAGGAATCATTAAGAAGTTTAAAACAACTGGAACAGTGGTAAACAAGCCTGGACGAGGACGCAAGTTTATTTTGATGCAAGTGATGATGTGGGACTGTTTCTCTTCCAGAGGCCCTGGGAACCTTGTTAGGGTGCATGGCATCATGAATGCTTTGAAATACCAGGACATTTTAAAGCAAAATCTGGTGGCCTCTGCCCGAAAGCTGAAGATGGGTCGTCACTGGGTCTTCAGCAAGATAATGACCCTAAACATGTGGCCAAATCTACACAGAAATGGTTCACCAGACACAGAATCAAGCTCCTCCCATGGCCATCTCAGTCCCCAGACCTCAACCCCATTGAAAATCTGTGGAGTGAGCTGAGTTTTAGGTTGTACTATATTTACCTTATTTGTATTTGCATTTTTTTAAGTAATATGGCAATTAAATGCTCTAAATGGGTTTAGTTTTCAGTTATTAAAATATTTCAGCAATAACATTTTTTATTTTTCTAAAAAGGAAACAAATTACTTGTTCATTTTTAGAGACTTGTCTTATTTTCTCTTGTATATTTACGATTGCTCTTTAAAAATAAAAAGTAGTTCTTATCCAATTACTCGATTAATCGATGGAATTTTCGGTAGAATATTCGATAGCTACAGCCCTAAATGTAATGTTTCCAAACATTTGGCAGGTACTTAAATAATAACATTTATATTAATAATTATACTATACTTTATAGTAATAATTGTTATCATCATAAATATTAAATGTTGTTTTTTATTTTATAGGACAATATTATTACAATCAAGAAATCCACATGTTTTTCAAAAGGCGATTTTGCACCCAGAGGAACCTTTTCATAATTCATAGAACTATTGCCGGATGTTCCCACTTTTTGGCTTGTTCTGGAGTTGGTTCTCCAGGAATGACCCTGCTGCCTAGTTCCTAGAACTTCACGGTGCATTTTTGCAGTAACTGTCCTTTGTGCAGAGCACTTTAAAATAATTTTTCATTTCCTAATTATTTTGATGCAGTAATATGTAATTAGTGTTACTAATTAAATA